>CM066331.1:88768904-89968904 GCA_033807585.1 Hydrophis major | reverse complement strand
TCGTAAAATTCCAATAGGCAATTATCATTCTTATCACAGCATATTCTCATGCAGCCAAAATGCAGCCACTCTCCAGAGGATATAAACACCATAATGATCAGTCTGTTGAGAGTTAAAGCTGTCAAATATTAAACTATTATGAGCGGATTAGCATTTCAAATGTGTTGTCCATCACCATTCGACTTTAAAAATAATAATAATAATAATAATAATAATAATAATAATAATAATAATAATAATAATAATAATAATAATAATAAAGTCTAATATGCTACTTGTTTGTGTGTGTGTTTTTTAAGGCAACTGATCGAGAAGGTGACTCTATAAAATACCTCATACAAAATGGAGACCCCCAACATGTATTTAATCTTTCTGAAACGTAAGTCATTTTTTTCTTTTGAACGGCAGTGAATTAACACATCGATTTTAGTTAACCTGCTTTCCCCCCCCCTCTCTTTTTCTTTCTCTCTCTCTCTCTCTTTTCCATTCAATCATGTCTGATTCTTGGAGACTTCCTGGATGAGTCCTTGCAGTTTTCTTGCAAGGTTTTTCAGAAGTGGTTTGCCCTTGTCTGTTTCCTATGGCTAAGAGAAAATGACTGTCCCAAGGTCAGCCAGCTGGCTTTGTTCTTAAGGCAGCACTAGAACTCACAGTCTTGCACTTTCTAACCTGATGCCTTAACCCAGGGCTGTCAAACTCCTGGGCCGCAGCTGGATGTGTCACGCGCTGGCCACGCCTACGGCTGGTTTAGCAAAGGGGGAAAATGTCCCAATACGTCACGTGATGGCGCCATGACGATGCGAGTTTGACACCCTTGCATTAATGACTGCACCAAACTGGCTCTCTAATCAGCTATACAAAATGTACAAATATACTTATATATCAGTTTACTGATGACAATGTGTATAGTGATAACAACTTCTATGAATTTAAAGCAATTTTCATTAGTCATGACTAAGTTAGGCCTACCCACCCAGACAATTAATTAAGAGCTTTTATTCATAATAATCTACATTACAATAATTTTACTTTGCCTTATAATAATTGCAATGTAGTAATATATAGATAGACATTTGATGGACTTGCAAACTCTTTCAATCAATAACATTTCTTTATGATAAGTTTCCAAACACATCTACTTTCATCTCTGTTTCCCATGCAAGCTTATTCAGGTTCACAAAAGAAAGTATCTATGGGACTTACTTCCATCTATGTAATTGTAGGGTTACAGCACATATTTCTAACTTCTCAGGCCAATTTAAATAGCAGACTTAGTGCAAATAAGTTTCCAATCATAACTATTCAACTGTTTGAAGCTGAGCTCTCTCATATTTAATAGCAGCCTTGTAAATGGTGCTAAACTTTAAAACCGTACATCTGAGACCATTTATTTATTATAAATGTTTGATTGGGTAAAACCTACTGAGATGGAAACTTCCATTATGAGAACAACCTGGGATTAATTAGAAGCCTTTAAATTTGCTAGGTTTTCTGCTAATGACAGTGACTTTTTCAAAAACTTGCTAATTCTAGTCTTAAAAATGAAATGTGCTTTAATAAGAAAGATATTTTGGGACTATTGTTTTAATTCAACCCCAAATATTCCAGACATTACTACTGAGAAAGCTTTTAGCTTTCCTCCTAAATGAATGCCACATTAAAGAAAAGCCATAGCAAACTGAAAGGTGCATATACTAGAAACAATGAAAAATCTTTTTTTTTAGAATCTGTCAGTTGCGAAGCTATTACTTGTCTAAATATTAAATATAAAAAGGAAAGAAGGAAAGCTGTATTTTGAAGTAAATTTGAAGCTTTATGATTGTGTTTGTAGAATTCAAAAGTTGTAATAAAACAAAAAAAATGACTAGTTCTTTGCAACTTGAGTACTGCATAAGCAGGATAAAAATTAAATCTGCGCATGTGGTAATTTCTTCGAAAGCTCATATTGTAATTTTGTTAATGCAGAACCAGCTTTCTCTAGGTGAGTTTCTGCTTAGGGAACAATGTATCAAAGACTGAAAATATTAATTCTTGTGGAATGTAATTGGACATTTCAGAACTGTCATGGTTACCATTTTGACAGCCATATACAACATCTAATTTTGCATTAGACTGAAATGGACTATTATGGACTGGGATGTATATTTAGAACCAAATCTCACTGAAAGTAAGAAATACAAGAAGTGATGAATATTAGAGCTGTTTCTTGAAGATTGTTGAAATGAAGCTGACCTAATCAACTTTGGCTAAAATTCATAGTTTACGAACTTTAGCAAGGCTGCTTCTGGGAAGATTCAGCAGTTATTTGTTCTTCCATTTTCGAAAGAGCAAACCTGATGGAAATTTAGAATGATTCTTAGAAAATCAAGTGTAGCTACTCAGTTTGTGTAATTATTTTTAAGGTTTCCTACAGACAAGGTTTAGTAAAGTAGGAAACCACAGCTCCACGTCATATGTAGTCCAAAAACAAAATTGAAACCTCATTCGTGTGTATTTCTGGAGCCATTCTATGTCCTGAATTTATTCAGTATGTCTGGTTTTTTTTTTTTTTTTGTTTGTCAAGCATGAATGAGAAAACAAGGAAAAGTATGAACATAACATATAAACATATAAGTATAAACAGGTATAAGTATATACATAATAAATGAGTACGAATAAATGGGAACAGTGGGACAGGGACGGTAGGCACACTGGTGCACTTATGCACGCCCCCTACAGGCCTCTTAGGAATGGAGTGAGTTCCACAGTAGACAGTTTAAGATTAAAGTTTTGGGGGTTTGAGGATGTAATAACAGAGTCAGGTGGTGAGTTTCAGCTGTTGACCACTCTGTTGCTGAAGTTGTATTTTCTACCATCGAGTTTGGAGCAGTTTACTTTGTATCTATTGTTTGCCCATGTGTTATTGTGGTTGAAGCTGAAGTAATCATTGACAGGTAGGATGTTATTGTTGTGAATGAATAATGCCAAATAAAGTTATCTTGAGCTTGAAGTCAAGTGCAGGGTTCTGGCCCTGCACTTCTGATTGGCTGTTAATGGCAGGATCGGATTGGTCTGTTCAGGAGCTTCTGATTGGCCATTAACAGGCCATTCTCATTGGTTAACGGAGCTAGCGCTCCAGGATTGCTATTGGTTGAATAGTTAATAAGTTGCCTATATAAGGAAGGCTATAGCAGCCCTCCAGTTTGAGCTGTCACACCAAGTGAATAAAGAGTTTGAAGTTCACTGTTTCTACTGGCTCGTCTACATTATTTGCACCCATGCTCCAGACTTAACACTGGTGACGAGGATGGGATTGGATGACATCAGAGCCAACGACGAAGACAACTAAGCACGTGGCTGAAGCGCACAACGGCGGAACCATGTCCGGTGGTGTAGTACCACCCGCTCCATTTGATCCAGCTCAAGAGGACTGGGAGTCCTACATGGACCATTTCCAAATGTTTTTGGAAATGAATAATCTGAAGGATGCTACAACCGGGAAGAAACGGGCGGTATTCCAAATGCATTGCGGCCCGACGGTATACAAAATGGCTAAGGCATTAGCGAAACTGGCTGAAGTGAAGGCCATGGACTGGAATGTCCTCAAACCGCTACTAAGGGCCCACTATGCACCGACCATTCCAACGCTTGTAAGACGACACGAGTTCTATCAAAGAAACCAGCGGAAAGGAGAAAGTGTTGCCGATTTCCTTGCAGACCTCCAGAACTTGGGAGGCCTTTGCGATTTGACTGACCTAGAGGAGGCTTTGAGAGACCAAGTAGTTCTCGGGTTAGACGCCCTAAACGTACAGAGCAAAATAATGGCAAAGGGCGACATCACCCTTAAAGACGCCATAGCTGAAGCTACAGCAGCGGAGGCGACCAAGAAGTCAGCTGCCCAACTACACCAAAATCGCGCTCCAGCATACCAACTGGCCAGCAAAGTTTCACCTAAGGCAGAAGGGCAGCTGCAGACGACCCACGATGAGGACCTCTCTTCGTCATCAGACAGCGATGAAGAAGAGGTCCATCACCTGCGGTCCAATCGGGACCGTTACCCAAAGTCCCAGCAACTGTACGCTGGCTGCAGCACCAACCATTACCGCTCCGATTGCAAATTCCGTGACGCGCTCTGCCACGAGTAGGGGAAACGAGGCCACATCGGACAGGTCTGCAGAAGTCTCCTCGGACCCAGCCAGACCGCGAAGGGTACCAATCTCCGCCAATCAACAGGGAATTGCCCTGTAAGGCGAGAACCAGCAAACCACTCCTACAGAAACCGACCCGTGAATCGCCTAACGAGACGGGAAAAGGCCCACCAAACATTCACTATCGGCCATGCCTTTTCACTAGACGCTAAGAAAATTCGGGTCATAGTGGACATCGAAAATCAACCTTGCCAAATGGAAGTTGACTCGGGGTCGTCTCTGTCACTGGTCTCCTGGAAGACCCTCAAGCAACTCATCCCAACTATCTGGCGCCAAGACCTTCAATTCCAACGGCTCGTGTTAAAGGACTACCAGGGGAACCGGATTCCGGTCGTAGGATCCAGTAGAGTCTGGGTTGCATTCAAGAACCGCACAGCGTACTAACCCCTGATGGTGATCGACAAGGACCGGCCTAGCCTGTTAGGCCTGCAATGGTTTGCACCACTTGGCATTGAAGTGGCAGGCATTAACCAAATCGGCGGCAGTGACTGGGAAGAAGACTTTGCCCACAAATTCAGGGACGTCTTCGCAGAAAAGCTAGGCGAGTACAAGGGGACCCCGATATCCTTTAGCCTTAATCCAAAGATAGATCCCATCCGCCTTAAGCCTCGTCGAGTCCCGTTCACTCTAAAGCCAAAAATCGACGAACAGCTTGATAAGTTGATAGCCCAGGAAGTTTTAAAGCCAACCAACCACTCCCCATGGGAAACCCCAATCGTGACCCCAATTAAGCCGGACGGCTCCATTAGAATTTGTGGGGACTATCGAGCCACCCTAAACTACGCCCTGCAACAAAATCCATATCCGGTGCCGGTGGTGCAACACCTCCTCCATTCCCTGGGGGGCGGAAAAGTCTTCGCGAAACTAGACTTAGCTCAGGCTTATCAGCAACTGCCGGTTGACAAAAAAAACGGCATAGGCACAGACCATCGTAACACACCGAGGTGCCTTTAAGTATACATGGCTTCAATTCGGAGTCAGTGTAGCCCCAGGGATCTTTCAGAGCCTAATGGAGAGACTATTGCAGGGGATCAAAGGCGTTGTCCCCTATTTTGACGATGTGCTCAATGCTGCCCCCACTGCAAAAATTTTATGGGATTTTTTAAGACTAGTTTTACAAAAATTCCAAGAAGCAGGCCTGAAAGTGAAGAAAAATAAGTGCAAACTGTGTACAGATCGTGTTGAATTCTTAGGGTACTTAATTGACAGTCAGAGTATTCACCCTACCGATAGCAAATTGAGAGCAATAAAAAACGTTCCCAGACCCCAGAACAAAGCCGACCTCCAGACATTCTTAGGCCTCATCAATTTCTATAATGTATTCTTGCCGCACAAGGCTACTATCGCTGAACCTTTACATCGCCTACTAGATAAAAAAGCAATTTGGGTATGGGGTCACAGAGAAGAGCAGGCGTTCCGTAATGTAAAACAACTACTGACTTCTGACGCCTTACTAATGCAGTACAATGAGACTTTGCCGTTAAATATCACATGTGATGCATCGCCTTTTGGAGTGGGCACCATTTTGAGCCATGTATTATCTAATGGTAGCAAAGCCCCTGTTGCTTACTTTTCAAAAACGCTCTCAAAAATCAAGCGAAATTACAGCCAGATCGATAAAGAAGCCCTGGCAATTGTATCAGCTGTTAAAAGATTCCATGAGTACGTGTACAGCTGGGCTTTCACCATTGTAACTGACCACAAACCATTGCTGGGTATCATCGCTGGGGACAAGCCAACTCCCTACATACATTCTCCCAGGATGATCCGCTGGTCAGAATTCTTGGCTGCCTACAATTATCAGCTACAATATCGTCCCGGTAAAGCCATTCCCCACGCCGACGCGTTGAGCTGTGCACCGCTCCCTGAAACCATCAACGATCCTGCACCAACGATGACAACATTGCAGATCGAGACATTCCATATGCTGCCCGCCACATCGCGAGAGAAACAAAACGCAACTCCATCTTAGCACGAGTCCTCACATGGGTGCAACACAGATGGCCATTGGACCAAGTACCAGACAACTTTGCACCATTCAAAAGCCGTCAAACAGAGTTGTTCTCGCAGAAGGGCTGTATCATCTGGGGCAATAGAGTTGTTATCCCAGAACGACTCCAACAGGCACTGCTAAGAACCTTGCACGATGGCCACCCTGGCATCATGCGAATGAAGGGCCTCGCACTAAGCTATGCGTGTTGGCCAGGCATCAACAGACAAATCAAATTGTGGGTTAAAACTTGCAGGAGATGCCAAGAAGTAAGCAACGCTCCACCAAAGGCAACCCCAACTGAATGGGAGAGGCTGTGGGGACCCTGGTCCCGCATCTATCTGGACTTTGCTGGGCTGACCAAAGGCCACACATTTTTTCTAACCATTGATGCCTACTCAAATTGGCTCGAGATTCACCAAATGAGGAATACGACCACCGAAATGGTCATCAAAAGACTTGAAAGACTGTTTGCAACCCATGGATGACCAGACATTCTGGTATCCGAAAACGGGCCCCAATTTACCACGCTGTCTTTTGAACAGTACCTGGCTGACCGCAGTATCTGACATCATTCACTTCACCTGTGCACCCTGCGGCCAACGGTAGGGCTGAGCGCATGGTACAATTTGTCAAAAGGACACTACGACAACATTGAAGAGAAAATCAACCGAATCCTTTTCCTACAGCATATCACACCTCACAGCGTCACCAACAAAACTCCCGCCGAGCTGCTAATGGGACAAAAGCTTTGCTCCCACCTCGATCAGTTACACCCAGCCTACGAACCAGAAAAGCCACTCGGATCCAGCGGCCGATTCCGTACCTTCCAGGTAGGTGATTTAGTATTCACTAAAAACCTATCGGGCGATCCGCTGTGGGTAGAAGCGACCGTAATCCGCATAACCGGCCCAAGATCATACCTCGTTCAGTGCCCTGACGATAGACCTTGGAAGCGCCACATAGATCAACTACGATCACGGCTACCATCATGCAATTCTGAACTCCCTTATGACCAAACTGAGGGGGGGGGAGATACAGAGGAAAACGAATTGCAACTAGAGGAAAACCTTTTTGAAGGGACTGAAAACGGAACTGAAACGCAGGAACAGGAACCGGGGACCGGAGTGAGTTCACCTCAGGGAGTGGCCAGTGATATCGGTGACGACGGGAATGCGAACTCAGAACCAGAGGCACCCCTACCGTTAAACAACGATCTACCTCAACAGAAGTGCAGCCAACCGCCAGGCACTTTGCGAAAATCAAAAAGACTGATAAAACAACCATCCTACCTCAAGGACTATGTAACCATGCCCCGTGGGCAGAAGCCGGGGGAAAGGGGTGTTGTGAATGAATAATGCCAAATAAAGTTATCTTGAGCTTGAAGTCAAGTGCAGGATTCTGGCCCTGCACTTCTGATTGGCTGATAATGGCAGGATCGGATTGGTCCATTCAGGAGCATCTGATTGGCCATTAACAGGCCATTCTCATTGGTTAACGGAGCTAGTGCTCCAGGATTGCTATTGGTTGAATAGTTAATAAGTTGCCTATATAAAGAAGGCTATAGCAGCCCTCCAGTTTGAGCTGTCACACCATGTGAATAAAGAGTTTGAAGTTCACTGTTTCTACCGGCTCGTCTCCATTATTCGCACCCATGCTCCAGACTTAACAGTTATAGCAGACAATTTTGTGTACTAAACTTAGGTCAGACCATAGGCAGCATAGTTCTAAGTTGTCCAGGTCCAAAATTTCAAGCCTGGTAGCAAAAGGTATTCTATTTTGCATACAATCTATATAGCTTATATAGGAGAATTTAAAAAAGCGTTTAGCTTACTAACAGTGCAACAAAGTTGCCTGTAACCAGGGGTGGGATTCTACAGGTTCACACCGATTCACTAAAACTGGTTGTTAACATTCTAAACAGTTTGGAGAACCGGTTGTTAGAAGAAATTACTGGCCTAATCCAGTAAGGAAGTCAGGAAGGAAACATTCTGGTGTTGCTTGCAGAAACTGCCTCTTCATTAACGCTTATTACATTCTTGGCTGGACTTGACTTCCTGTCTCTGGAACTTCTTTGGAGTTTTTTTCTCTTCCTTGCTGGTACTTTGCTTGTGTGGAGTGACCATTCAAAGTTACAATGGCACTGGAAAAAGTGACTTTTCACACTTACGATTGTTGCAGCATCCCCACAGTCGTGAGAGGCCAGGCGAGGAGATGCATGCCTCAATGTGAGTTATGTTGAGTTGGCCACATCCAGCCAGTCACATGACCACCAAGCCATGCCCACCAACTAAGCCACACTCATAGAACCGGTTGTTAAAAAATTTGAATCCCACCCCTGCTTGTAACCATTCTGATTCCCAACATCAGCAGAAGTTAACGAAGAAGTTAACACTGTTTTGTAATATTCCCAGTACAGTATTTGTTATCTCTCTCTCTCTCTCTCCTTCTCTCTCCTTCTCTCTCTCTCTCCCTCCCTCCCTCCCTCCCTCTCTTTCTCTCTGTCTCTCTGTGAATGTGTGTATGTGTGTAAGTTAGTATTCAGACAAAACAAAAAGTAGGAAAATGATCTGAGAATGCAACATAGAGACCACTCTGTCTACAAAGACAAAACTATATTGGCAGGGTGGCTTGCTTTCAGAATTTCTCAAGAAAATCAACAGAATGTTCTATCAAAATGGATACTCTGTCAATAGAAAAGAGGACAATTCATGCCTTGGAAGGTCAGGAACTAAGCAAGAGATTGACTGAATTTATAATGCAGTGAACCACAGGTTGTCCCAACACCAACTCATAGCCATCATTCCATTATCTCAAAGTTCACATTTTTCACACCTCTTTTGTTTTCCAGCCACATAAGAGTCTCAGTTTTCAGTAAGAGCCAAGAGATATTTAAGAAATAGCAGGGGAAAGTTGCTTTTTCTTTTCTTGAGACTCAGTTAAAGTGCAATCCTACCATCCACCAGATGATGGAAACTATACTAACAGAAAAAATGTGTGGTCCTTATTGCCAACCTCTTTCTTCTTTGTAGGTTCCATTCTTCATTGCTGATGAAAAGTGGTGTCTTATTTCTTGCTCTTTTTTTTTTTCATACAGTTGGATAACTCCTCTGAGTTTCCTGACCTCCCCTCTTCTAATAGTTACTAGCTTGCAGAAAGAATCCACCAATATAGAAAGTGTCATAGGGAGAGACTTGATATTTAACTATGACATCTGACATTTATTTTGTGCTAGGAAGAAAAGAGTGTCATAGGGATTTACAATATGTCGTCCAGATTTTGACTGCTATCAAGTAACTTATTAGTCATCATCAATCATCTTTTAACAATCCCATAATCCCTTGCGGGGTCGAGTCTGGGCAACTGAATGGAGCTAGTAGAGTGTTTAATGGCCAGATGCCCTTCCTGTTGCCAATGCAGAGTTTTGTTCAGCAAACATATTCTCATTGTGCCCAGAGAGAGAAATATCTACCTCTACCTAGGATTGAACTGACAGCTTCCTGATTGTGAGGCAAGAGCTCCACCTCTAGGCCATCGCACCACTCTAACTCATTACATGGATATAGAGGATATATTCAAACTCTTTGCTAACTATTCAAGTAGCCATCCATATTTTACAACATGGTTTTGATAATCTTAATTTTCAATTGCACAGCGTCAAATATTTAGAGTTCTAAATAACATTTGGGAATTAAAAGGGTATAGAAGGCATCTGCTTAATGTTACTAGAACTCTTGTATATTTATTAAGTTGTGCAAATTCTACAATCTCTTATCCAGGCCACTGAATAAATTCCACCCCCTTTCCAGATTTCTACATGGTGATCACTAGAGTTTATTTTCAGTTATAGGGCAACCTTGTCTCTTGTTCTACCACATAATCTCAGAAAAGTTAACTCTTTCCAAAAATCCCTTTTTTCCTTGCTTTTACTGAGGATGGGGAAATAAAGTATGGCAGAAGTAAAGAAGGATTGGATAGTATCTGCCCTAGCTTGAAACATCATCCATCACTTTCTTTCAATAGGTCCTCTAACTACCACTACCAGCAAGGTTAGAAAATGCTACAAATCTCAGAAGGCTGAAAATTATTTTTTTAATGGGCAAAATGCTATGTTAACAGCAGTGCAGCTAACTTGTAACTTACAGCAACCTGACTCAAAGGTTGGGAACAAGATGAAAGCAACATCATGGAACATATCTGTTGAGGTATTCCCCGTTAGGAGAATGAGTGCACTCAGGGAAATGTAGGGAGAGTGATGTTGAATAACACATGACCAGCATATAGATACACTGAATAGTAAAATGTAGGTTTTACTTCCAGTAAACGGGTAAACAAAGTCCAATAAACAATCCAAATCATACACAGTTAAAGCAGTTAGTATCAGTCAGGGATAAGCCCAGGGGTCTTCAAACTTGACAGCTTTAGGACTTGTGGACTTCAACTCCCAGAATTCCTCCTCCAGTCATGTTAGCTCAGGAAGTCTGGGAGTTGAAGTCCGCAAGTCTTAAACTTGCCAAGTTTGAAGACCCTTGAATGTAGCCTATTATTTCCTTAATTTTGCTCTTCAAGGACCTGAGCTCCTTTGTTCTGCCAAAGCACATATACTTCCTTTTTGTATGTTTATTCTTATGGGTAAAAGTGCTTGGTGAGAAAAAGAGAAGTCTGGGAGAACAGAAGAGAACTGGAGCATATAATATTATTTATTTAAGATATGCCACTTCTCATCCAGGTCTTCTATGAGAGTTCACAAACAGAAGCACTAGAATGAACTAAAATCCAACTGCCCTTAGAGCAAATGGAGACAAAATCCAGGGGGAAGAACTACAGCTTAAACAGCCTGATACATTGTCAGATTTCCATAGCAAGAACATCATAATGGAGAAGACCTTGTGCAGGGAGAAAAAAAAAAAGATCACACAGCTGTTATTTGTAAGCAACACTCCCAACAAGACCACCTTTCAAAGATCTCCAGGGCCAGACTGATATATAGCAGCAGAGTTCTTTAAATCTGGATCTGTCATTTTATCACAATTGCGTTGAAAATATCTGATTTTTACTGTTTGTGTTTTAAGACACCTATCCTGCCAGTTTAAGAGAGCGACAGGATTGTGTTCATGCTGGGGCTATCAGTATAACCATATATTACAAAATCTTCAATTCCTAAACTCTCTGTGTTGTGTGTTTCTGTCATCATCATCCTCTTTTAATGATCCCATAATCCCTTGTGGTGTGGAGTCTGGGCAACTGAATGGAAATAGCAAAGTGTTTTAATAACCGGATGCCCTTCCTGTCACCAATGCAGAGTTTTGTTCAGCAGATATATTCTCAGTGAGCCCAGAGAGAGAAATATCTATATCTGTCTATCTGCCTGCCTGCCTGCCTGTTTCATGCCCCTGGTGGAGATGACTCTGAGGAAGAGGAGGAACAGCCAACAGGGAGTGGGAATGTGGCTCCAGAGGTGGTGGAGGAGGCTGGGGAAAGGCAGAGGCCGGCAGAGCAATTAGAGGAAGATCCAGGCCCATCCCCTCTCCATCCTAGGTCATGCAGGGAGGAGAGGATCAAGGAAAAGCGAGGTCTACTCAAGAGGAGATTGCCATGATCCTCCTCGTGGCTTGCAGCTGGGAGCTATGTATATAAGTTTGTAACTACGCAATCAGAATTGCTGAGGTCAAAGTTTAGTGTTTACTTTGAAAGAGGTTTATCTTTGCTTGTCACTCTTTAGGAGCCATACTTTCTCATAACATACATATTTATTTTATTGCTAGATCCGGGCTGCTAGCCTTAGGAAAGCCTTTAGATCGAGAAAGCACCGATCGCTACATTTTGATTGTTACAGCCTCAGATGGCCGACCAGATGGGGTAAGTTTCTTGCAGAAATATAAAAATGTGTCTGCAGCTGTGAGCAAAGAATCAGGAAGCTTTAAAAAACAACAGTGAGTCACAATCTTTTGTTACATGTTTTCTCCCCTTTTGGTAACATTTCTAACATACAGCAATTCCCTTTCATGTCCAAAACATTTCTGCAATGCTTGTAATGCTGCTACTCTAGTGGTTTGTGCCATATCTCTGACATTTCATCGTTCTGTTTTGGCCAATTGAAACATCACACATTGTCAGGGGAATCCCCAAGGACTGATCCAACACAAAACTAGAATCCATAGCCTGAGCTACTTGTTTTGACCTTTTATAAAATCGTGTCCTGAGAACTTCCCTATGGGTAATAGGACATGGACACAATTTCTTTTCATTTTTTTTCTCCCTGGACACTTGGGAAAGAATTTTGAAATGATGTGTGGCAAAGTTATAATGAAAATAACATTGAAGGTTTTCTATTATTACTCCAGATAGAAGTTCACCATTTAGAGTAGCTGCTAGCTAGAGAATTGGGATACTTGCTATATTTATAAATCAATAGCAATCAAGCACATTCAGATCTCTAGTTACATATATGGCAGTCTTTCAGATAAGCTGTTTATTAGATAGTTCAAAGAATGCATACAATTTGCACGCTATAAATCATGATACTTTTTTTTCTTTGAAGTATGGGCAATCCTACTCCATGCTTTAGCACTTCACAGTCCTTCAATAATAATAATAATTTTATAATATAATATATTATTATATTATTATATTATATATTATATTATATATTATAATATATATTATAATATAATAATAATTTTGGGAACTGGGACTGCTTTTAATGTCAGTATTTAATAACCTTCCACTAAGGTAAACAATGCCAGTGTTTTTTACAATAAAAACAGGTTGCAAATGGCTCTGGGATCAGTATGTTTGAAAAATTGTGTGTTCTCATAACAGTATAGACCTCATTAAGATAGACATAGATCTTGAGAAGTGAAAGCTTGATTAAGAGAGTCTTCCTCTTTTATCTTAACATCTAGACAATTTCCTATAAACATGGTGTCTCAGGCTTTCAAACATAAAATCAGCCCCTTCAATGGTACTCAGATAACAGCTGGCAATTCATCTGGATCTTTTAGTAAGGTGTATGCTCAGAATCTCAACCACTGGTAATCAGCTTTGCTGATATCTTCTGCACTACTTTAAGCTTCCAGATATTCTTCAGGGATAATCTAATGAAGACAGATAAACAGAGGTGGTATTCAGCAGGTTCTGACCAGTTCTGGAAAACCAGTAGCATAATTTTTGAGGAGTCCGGAGAACCAGCAAATACCACCTCTCTGATTGGAGACTTTACAGTATCCTTCCCCTGCCATGCCCACCAAGCCACACCCACAGAAAAAAAATTGGTAGTAAAAAAATTGGAATCCCCCCACTGCATATAAAAGTGAAGGTTTTCCCTATCCAGTTATGTCTGATATCTGTTTTTTAACCGAGGAAACACGTGTTGTCTGAAGACGGTTTTGTGGTCATGTGGCCAGCATGCCTACATGTTGAGACACATGAAACGTTGTTAGCTTCCCACCAAATTGGTACTTATTTATCTACTCCCGTTTTCATGCTTTTGAACTGTTAGATGGGTAGGATTAGGGACAAGGACAGGAGCTCACCTCATCTTGTGGCACTTGGATCTCGAACCTGGGCTGTCAATTTTCCAGCTGACAAGATCAGCATCTTTAACCGCTGAGCCATTGCGCTCCTTAATGAAGATCCATAAGTGGTGCCAAATACACTCAGGAAACACTGGATTTGATGCACTGGATGTAAATCACAAGTGCGCTCGTTGCCTTTGTTGCCATGTAGGAATCCAAAGAGATCAAACAGAACTATAAGTTAGTCCAAGAAAGGAAGTAGTCAATATAAATTAAAGGTAGTTCTCAAATTTTGACCCTTCATTCATAGTTATAATGACACAAAAAAAGGGAAGATTTAGGACCAGTCTACAAAGTTGTGGCTGTCACAAGGTTCCTTTGTTCATGTGATTGTGATTTGTGCACTGAACAACTGGCTTACTGTTGCGATGATTACAGGGTCCCGTGGACATGAGATCACCATTTGTGATTTCCCTTGCCAGCTTTCCACAAAATCGGTGGGATCACAAGTCACTCCCACTCCTGCTGCTTTTTCACCCATGGTTGTGCACCTGCCAACCCCGCTGTTCTGTAACATCTTCATGTGGCACCTGTCTACCAGAGGTGGTATTCAGCTGGTTCTGAACAGTTCTGGAGAATCAGTAGCAGAAATGTTGAGTATTTTGGAGAACCGGCAAATACCATCTCTGACTGGCCCCGCCCCTAGCTATGCTCTGCCTCCCAAGTCCCAGCTGATTGGCTGGATCTTCTTTTGTTGCCCTGCACAGGAGAATGGATCTGGAAAGCAGGTTAGTGGGGTGGGGTGGGAATGGAGATTTTGCAATATCCTTTCCCTGCCATGCCTACCAAGCCGCACCCATCAAGCCACACCCCACCCACCAAGCTACGCCCATAGAACCGGTAGTAAAACAATTTGAATCCCACCACTGCTACCTACCTACCTGCTCTTACAAAGTAGTCTTTCTCTGTTATTTCCATATCTAGGAAGTTTCCTTCCTATGGAGATGAAGATCTGACTCCTACAGACAATTTCCATGGCATGGAGAATTAAATATATAATGTCTGCAAGAAAACAACTAAACTCAGAGAGCGTTAAGGGCCATGCAGTTTAACACTGAGCTATAAATGCTCTTTTCTATATAGGCTAGATATTATCTTTGATCAGTTTTTTGGGTGTGACCCACATTCTCAAAGCAGGTGGAATAATGTTCAGAACAAGTGAAATTATTGAATGTTTAATTATTTATCTAAACATTTATATGTGCCATGGTGGCACAGTGGTTAGAGTGCAGTACTGCAGGCTACATCTGCCGACTGCTGGCTGCCTTCAATTTGGCAGTTCAGATCAAACCAGGCTCAAGGATGACTTAGCTTTCCATCCTTCCGAGATGAATAAAATGAAGAGCCAAATTGTTGGGGGCAATATACTGACTCTGTAAACCACTTAGAGAGGACTGTAAAGCATTGTAAAGTGATATATAAATCTAAATGCTATTGCTATATGCATGTGCTCCATATTACACAGTGCCATAACTGTGTGTATCTATGCCTATCTCTCATGCTCTCTTTCTCACTTACACAACAAACTTTCCATTTCTCTTTCCAGACTTGAGCATAGAGACAGATACCCAACATGCATAGGTAGAGAAGTATGGAGGGTTGGGACAAAACTTAGAAAGTGAATTAATGGAAGCTCATAAATTGGTACAGTATAATAGAGTTGGAAGGGGTTTTTCAGAGGTTTTCTAGTCCAACACCTTGTTCAAACAAGAGACCCGGTACCATTCTGGAGAATTATAAGATGGGAAGGGGGAAAATGATGAGGAACATGGCTGAGACACTGAAATGAGAAGAATGAAGAGAATAACAGATTGACTGTAGGAGCCAGTTGGGAGACATGTGAGGGCAAGCTATTCTTACAGGCTGCAGAATCCTGCTTTTTGTACCTGTGCCTCAGTCATATACAAATAATCCTCAAGTTACAACAGTTCATTTAGTGAACATTCTAAGTTACAAAAGTTCTGGAAGAAATGAGTTATGACCATTTTTCTCACTTAAGACATCCCCATGGCCACGTGATCAAAATTAAGACACCTTCAACAATTGACTCATATTTATGATGGTTGCTGTGTCTCATGTGATTCCCTTTTGCCACATTCTGATAAGTAAAGTCAACAAGAAAGCTAACTTCGCTTAACAACTATGTTACTAACTTAACAACTGCAACAATTGACTTAACAATGGTGGCAAGAAAGGTCACAAACTGGGACAAAGTTCACTTCACCAATGTCTCACTTAGCAACAGAAAGCTTGGGCTCATTTGTGGTCATAAATCGGGGGTCACCTATACTTTACCTTTTTCCTGTATTTGATAATACAGCTTCATTGAAAAGCTCTGTGTAAAACGATATTAAAGTTTCTTTTTGGTGATGTAGTTTCTGGTTCAGGCCTTGAAAAATCATCACTTCGTATAAGATTATGAAATAATGGGCTCTGGGCATAAATTTATCAAAATGTTGTTACTTCTTCAGGGAATGCTCTATTCTCCAGCCCAGTGGCCTCCAAACTTTTGAGCACCAGGGACAGGTTCCATGGAGAAAGTTTTTTTCCATGGACTGGAGTGCGCATGGTTTTAACAATAGCAATAACATTTAGACTTTACAGACTTCTCTAAGCAGTTTTACAGAGTCAGCCTATTGCCCCCAACAATCTGGGTTTCTCATTTTTACCGACCTCAGAAGGATGGAAGGCTGAGTCAACCTTGAACTGCCAAATTGCAGGCAGCCGGCAGGCAGCAGAAATAGCCTGCAGCACTGCATTCTAACCACTGTGCTACCGTGGCTCTTGCATGGTGCCTGAATCCTATGGATGGGGCTTCACTTGTTTACGTGGCCCACTTGCTGGCATACTGGGGTGCAGTGCTGATCTATGGCCCAGGGATTGGGGATTACTGCTCTAGCACAGTGATGCCCAATTTATTGGTTCTCAAGAGCCCTAAACAACAATGGAAAGACCGTCAAAATTCTAATCAGAAAGTTAAAGATAGAAAGCCCTGCATCTATATGGCTTCTGTCTGGAGATTTTGAGAGCATTACCTCTTTGGTTCATAGTGCCATTTTTCTAATGAATATATCATTAGTGAAGGAGAAAATCTCCATTTGGTTCAGGCTCTGCTTATTAGCTCTTCAGGTATTAGTTCATTTTCATTTATTTCGTTCTAAATGGAAAACTTTGTATATATATATATGTATGGGGTGGACGGGGCGGAATCCATACTTTATAACCTTTGAAGTTGCATTTTTCTGCATCAGCAAGAATATAATAAGGAACGGAATGGAATTCTACTTCACTTGTTTCAGCCTGGTTAGTTAACTATCGCTGTGGCTACACCTTTTCGGCAAAAAGGTCACATTTGCATCTTTTTTCCCCCCTTCTAATTACTGCAACCTCCATTGTATAAAGTGAGAAAGGTGAATCTACTGTGGTTTTTCATTAAGAAGATGTATAACCCAACTGTGCATCACACAGGACCCGGAACTTCATTTTTGGTAGGACACCATGGACTTTAATGAATGTGTTGATGAGACCTCTTCACCAGTCAATACGTTAATGAGTTATCAGCAGCAAATAGACATTTTTAGAGCACATGCAATTTATCGTGTCCACGAAACATGTTGTGTGGAATTGCTAATATGGTTACCAGGTCTCCCTCCCCCCGTCTCTCTTTTATTAGAGCTTATTGTTAAAGATTGTTAAAGGGCCAGGAAAAGTGATAGAACAGTTTGGATGGGCACAGCAGTTTTAACTAAGTTTGTGGCATGTGCGATTCTCAGTAAGTTTTGTTTGTTTCAACCTATTTCTATGAGGATTCATTGGCAGGGTTGGTGGGGAGAGAGGATAATTTTGGGGTCCCTATTAATTTCAGAATAAAAAGATGGCTAAGTATCTTTATCTGAGAGGTTCCTCTTTTCTTTTTTCACATCTTCTGCAGATGTGAGTTGTCTGAAGCAGCTAGCATGCATATTTCATGTTGCTGCAAATCTTGAAATATGCTGAAGTTGCCTTGGGGACGATTGGGACTTCATGATGTGTTCATTACTCTCAGAGAGATTGGGAAAATTGTATCTTTAAGTATTCTTTTTTTCCCTTAGATTCAGAAAGCAACTATTTCTTCCCACACAATCTACTTGAAATGGTCAAGTTGCTCTCAGCAAGAAACTGCAGCCATATTTTCAGCACAAATCATTTGATTAGAAATCAAGTGTTGTAATTCCTGTGGGTTTCTGGAGGTTGTAAAGATTAGAAAAAAATTGAGTCATCCTTTCTGTGGCATCCAGTAGAAGTTTGAATTCAGAATATGTGAACCTCGCTGGACAATCAAATTGTTGAGCTTTCAGTGGGAGTAGGTCAATATTTGGATTCATCAGTTAGACAGATTGGATACAAGTAGTCCTTGACTTATGGCCACAGTTTCTGCTGCTAAGTGACATGGTTGTTAAATAAATCACTGTTAACCTTTCTTACCACAGCTGTTAAATGAATCACTGCAGTTGATTCAACAGGGTTGTTAAGTGAATTGGCTTTCCCATTGATTTCATTTGTCCGAAGGTCTCTGTGATGACCCAGGGTAGGATACAAAATAAACACAGCTGCAAAAAACAGGTAAAGCCTCTTTTATTCCTTCACTTTGCTTCCAAGCTGCAAATATCCTTTAATGGAGACAAAAAACTCCCACACAAGCAGTTACAAGAAGGAGGAAATGCCGTTTAAACTAAAAATGCTTATAAATTATAAAGAGTAAAAAAACAACACAAACAGACATCCACAGATATCAGAACACACACTGGGAAGGATGTCAAACTCAGAGAGGATCCACAAACCAGAGATATTTCCATGCTTTGTTTCCAGCACTGGCCCATACGCATGTCTGTCCTCTTATCCAGTTGTCACAGCTACAGCCCATGAAGAGGATCAAGGCCCTCTCCTCCCCATAGACCATGCTTCTCCTTTATCCTCTCCTTCCTGCATGCTCCAGGATGGAGAGGGGCTTTGACTGCCCAGCCAGCCTCTGCCCTTCCCCAGCCTCCTCCACAATCTCTGGAGCCACACTTCCACTCCCTGTTGGCTGTTCCTTCTCTCCCTCAGAGTCAGTCTCCACTAGGGGCATGACAGTCTCAAAAGTTGATCACATGATCCTGGGACACTGCAACTGTGCTAAATATGAGGCAGTTGCCAAGTTTCTGAATTTTGATCACATGACCATGGGGATGTTGCAATGGGCATAAGTGTGGAAAATGGTCATAAGTCATGTTTTACAGTGACATTGTAACTTTGGTCACTAAATGAACTGTTGCAAGTTGATGACTACCTGTAGTTTTAGAGTAACATCAAGGTTTAGTTTTTGCTGGATACAGATAGAAAATAATCAAAATCTTCCTCTCAGGACTATTATAAGGGAGGTCAAAAAAATCAAGATGGAAGCCCTTCCCTTTTTTAATCTACATCACGATACATTTAGAAAAAGGGATGGAGCAACCACCCCATGGATGATAATTTGACTATATTGAAACACACACACTGTAAACAGCTCTACTTCATCTTGTGCTGTATCATGTTGGCCTGACAAATGGGGAAATGGAGAGATGTTTGTCCCAGAGGTGGAATTCAGCAAGTTGTGACCAGTTCTAGAGAACTGGTAGAAGAAATTTTAGTTCAGAGAACTGGCAAATCTCACCTCTGACTGGCCCTGCCCCCATCTGCCTCTAGAGTCCCAGCTGATCGACTGAGTCTTTTTTTGTTGCCCTGCACAAGAGAACCGAGCTAGAAAGCAGATTAGTGGTATGGGGAGGAATGGGGATTTTGTAATAACCTTCCCCTGCCATGCCCACCAAGCCATGACATGCCCACAGAACCAGCAGTAAAAAAAAATTGAATTCCACTACTGGTTTGTCCCAGCATTTTTGTTTGTTGTTTTGTTAAATTGCCTCATTTTCAGACAATGGGAGAAAAATGGTTTTTAAAAAATTCAATCTCTGTTCTAACTTTTCCCCACTTGAGAAACATAGCAGAGTAGGATTCTCGCCTCTTCTAGCATGTGTCTTATTTCCTCTTCCCAATAACAAATTCCCATGTCAGAGATCAAAAATAGATTCAAAGATTGTCAGAGAGGATTTTTCAATATCAGGCTTTGTGTAGCAGATCAAAGTTAATTTTCTAAGGCTATAGTTCAGGGATCCCCAAACCCCTGGGCTGTGGCCCTGTATTGATTCTTGGGCTGTTCAGAACTGGTCTGCAGAAGTGGCAAGGGAGTGCATCCACAGTGAATGAGCATCTGTTCCATTCGTTGTGGCCTCAGCAGCTGACGGAGCTGGCAGCAGAGTCGGACAGTGAGAAGGTTGGGGAGGAACCTGGGCCAGTCCTGGAGGCTGGGGAAGACTCGGATGAGGGCTCTGCATCAGAGGCAGAGGTGGGGCCATGGCAGGCTGGCAGTCATCAGCTGCCTTCAGGCTTGGACAGTAGTGAGGCAGGGGAGCAGCTGGAGCTGGTTCCCAGCCTGTGCATGCGCAGAGCTTCCAAAAGGAATGAACAATTAAGAACTCAGGGTCGACACGGGAGTAAGGCCATAGGTGGACGATGAATGGCTCCCCCCATCAAGATTAAAAGAGGAGAAAAAGGGGAGGAGGCTTTTGCAGGAAACAACTTGCTCATTCGTTTGTTAGTTTTTTCCAGCCTCTTGAAGTTTTTTTTTTGTGTGTGTGTAACCCAGCCCTTCCCTGTCAGCAGTGCATGTGGAAATATTTACCAGGCAGCTTTCCAAGAGAGATAAGATCTGAGCTACTCTGGAAATCCTCATCCCCGATTTTGTGAATGCAATAAATTCACATTCATTTAATAAAAGAGGTTTTGCTTAGGGCTTTTTGGGGAAGCCTAAGACAGAACACCATTTGAGTGCCCACCCTTTGTGTAAATGGAGTTTTGTGTGTGCGAACTTACCCGCCATTTGCATGGAAATATTCCCACTCCTGCCATCGCCAGTCTGCAAAGTCAGAACAATTCTGATATAGTGGAAAACTCCGCTTCAGATTAAAGCTTTCAAATTTATGAATAAGAGTTGCAGTGAACTTCAATCAGCTGTACATTTTCAGGGCCTGAGTTCCTGTTTCCTTTCTTGAACTATTTTGCCATCCTTACAAGGATCCTTGATGCTCTCTGGGCTTGCTTGTTTTCTTGCAGACATTCCCCAAACTAGGTAACATATTACATAATCTTGTTACTAGTTGGGGTAAGGAAACATCTACAAGAAAACAACCAATTCCAGAAAGCACGAAGTACCCCTCATTTCAACCCTGAGGAACAAACACCCTCCTTTATTGGTTACAAGAATGCTTCATTAAAAAAAAAAAAAAAATCGCCTCTGTATAGTTCAGTGCCAGGTACTGAACCTAATAAGATATTTATCTGTCAAGGTTTTTTTTTTATTTCTTTGCAGTCTAGTAGACTACACATCTATTCAGGAGTAGAAAAATAGTAGAAACCATAGATAATCAGGAGTGATCTCTTCTACGAGGGGGGACCATGGAGAAGGCTTGATAATGGGGTTCCTGGAAATGGCATTCTGTCCATGAAAGGCCTTCAACTGTGAAATTGGTTGGGCTTCAAAATACCATAATATTTTTCTTGTTTCTTCCACCATCACTATTGAAAAGGGATACAGTGGTCTGTAAATAAAAGCAGGCATAGAAAGTGTTCAGTATATATACACTTTCCATGTGACTTTTTTAAAAAAAATCCCTTCCCTAATTTTACCCATTGTGGCCTCTGCTGAGAATGACAGCTTAGTTCAGATTAACAGTTGACTGCTTACCAAAACAAGAATATATTAATTGTTCACTGTGTGTCAATACAGACAAAGGGGTATAATTCTATGCAAAAGAAACAAGAGATTATTAGTGATTTAGTGGGACTAAAGTTGTTTCGAATAGCCTCAATGGGTCAGGTGATATAATGCATATTTTTGGGAACTTTACCTTTTTTACATGGTTTTAGGTAAAGCAGTTATTTGTTTTACACTATTTTAGGGCATATATTACATATTTGAAGGGATGTGGGTTTGTACAAACAAAAGGCTATTGGTACAGAATCTTGACATATATAGATAATGAAGAAAATCTACCTTAACATATTCTTTTCTCAGAAATCCACTCAGAATTCTTTTCTCATGAAAGTTGCATATAGCTGAAACAATTCAGAAAAAAATATTTGAAATGCAAATTATTTAAAATACATTATATTTCTACACAGTCCCATGAATACATCTCTTAGAAAGTCTCAAAGTTTCTAATAATTTCAGGAGATGCTTCTGGTTATTTTTTGACCACTATTCTTAAACAAAATTTTCCTCTATTCCTCTATTCTTAAACAAAATTTCAGTTCTCTGGATAAGGACTCAGCACAACAGTGTTCTCTAGTGACTGTCGACAGTAAATTTGGAACTGACAGAAAAGTGTTATGCATGTGGAAGTTTATTACAGAATTTATTAGAATTTATTTATATGGTTCTTGCATATAAAGTTAAAATTAACATATTTTCCTTTTCGTAGTCATTGCTTTAAATCACAAAAGGCTCAATTAAAACATTCACATTTTTATGTTGCAATCCAGTAATGTATGCATTTTCCTAGGAATAAGCCATATTTTACCCAATGGAACCTATTTCTGAGTTAACATATTGCTTTTGATAAAATTCTGTGTATAACAGTTGTGTTGTTGCATTTTATTATTAAATACTAACAATTTGATTCTTAAACTAGTTTTATAACAAATAGAGTAAATGTTTGTATTTCATATGACTTCTAGTATTATTGTGGGGATGAAAGGATTAAGCAGTCCAGTTTAGAGTAGGTTCTTTTAACTCAAAACTATTAGTGGGTACCATAACTTTGGGAGAAAAAAACTATATCTCTGTAAAAAAAAAAAAAAGAATTATTCATAGTAAATGCCATAAAGAAATAATGGTGCATGAGCTTTGAAGGATGAACATTAAATACAGGCAGTTCTGCATTTACAACTACAATTAAACCCAATATTTCTGTTCTTAAGCAACAGTGGTTAAGTGAGTTTTGCCCCATTTTACAATTTTTCTTGCCACAATTGTTAAGTGAATCACTACCATTGTTAAATTAGTAACATGGTTGTTCCATGAATCTGGCTTCCCCACCCCTTGACTTTGATTGTCAGAAGGTCACAAAAGGTGATCACATGACCATGGGACACGGCAACCACCGTCATAAATATGAGCCAGTGGACAAGCTCCACTATGGATAATTTTGACCATGTGACCATCGGAATGTTGCAATGGCCATTAGTGAGGAAAATGGTCGTGAGTCACTTTTTTCAGTGCCTTTGTAACTTTGAACGTCACTAAATGAATGGTTGTGAGTCAAGGACGACCTGTACTTGTCAGGATATAAGATTTAACTTTATCAGCAAGGTAAAACTGGATGGATCATCACTTTATTTATTTATTTATGTTTTTATATAGACCTCAACTGCTACTGTGAATGTGGTTGTAACAGATGTAAACGATAATGGGCCAGTCTTTGATCCCTTTCTTCCAAAAATTTTTACTGTACAAGAAGAAGAAACCAATGCATTTGTGGGTCAAGTGAGGGTAAGAAACTCATAGTATTATACTATTGATGGTCCTAACTGCTTGAAATATTTTCTGTTGTTAAATGGATTAGGATCATTGTCTGGTGTATTTCCCTTTATTTTCTCCTTTATTTCTATTTACTTTGAACCTCAAAGTAAATGCACAAATAAATCCCATTTATCTGTGCCTCCCCAACTGCCCTTCCAACAAAACTAGCAAACAAAAACTATTGGAAAATAAGGTCTAGTAGAGAAGCGCTTGGAGTAAAGGATATGTATAGTTTATGTTAGCTAGCACTCAGCTGTTAACTCAGCTGCTGGTGGGATTAATCATTCCACATCTCTTCATAAACACTTTTCGGTATGCATGGTTTATTGTAGTGATATTATAAGACACTGGCTGGCTTTCTATTCCGTGAAAACGTATTGCTCTTCATTGATCAAAATGTTGTAGAGGCACCCCACTAATCATAGCTGAATAAAATTGTTCTCTTCCACCTTAAAATTCCATGCAGAGGCACCATAGCTGGTGAATGGTGGAAAAGGTAAATGCAAGAATAAATGCAACTTCATAAAGAGATTCGCTGCACACATTTTTTTTCCAGGAATTACACAGTGCAAGGAGCTCATTTTGTTTTGTTTTCTCTGCCCTGCCAACCCCAGTATTTGCAAGTGAAATTAACAGGCAGTTAGTTTGCATTCTATTTCATGTCACTTTTCTATTGCTGTTCTACTTCAGCTTATTGGCACATTTCTGTTTCCACTACTCGGTGCTAAGTGAATGAAGAAAGCAGAGTTGTTATTGTTTGTGTATTGCTTTTCTTGAGCAATAAAATGTGCAGCACTACTTTATTGTGAAAAGAAGCTTCCTTTGCTGCTTCGTTATAATGTTTCTAGTTACAGTAGGGATTGAGTTGGGCTGATGTAGCAGTTGGATGACTGACTGGTTGACTGAGTGATTGACTGAGTGATTGATGGATTGATTGATTGATTGACTGACTGACTGATTGTTACATGAAGTGGAGGCTCCAAAGGCCAATTTAAGTTTTTTCTCCCTTCTGGGAAGACAGGTCAAGGCAACCCTACCCAATTTGATGAAGAAAAGGGACACTGAAAATCATGACTCCACAAAGCAGGACAAATAATTTAGGCAGACAAGCATGGTGGGACATTAAGTTTGGTCCAATTAAAATGGTTAAGTGGCAACTTGTATGTTTTTGGTAGACATGCAGATGAAAGTTAAGTTATTAAGCAGCTCATTGAAGCCATCATAAAAAGGAAAAACATAATACAAGGGGTCTCCCTTCTCCCATCATCTACTGCATTTAATGTCCTTGCATTTCTTTTCCTCATTTGTCTCATGAGAGAAGAATGGTAAATGGAACTGAAGAAGCGCAAGACCAAGTTTCATGAAACAATAAAAAAAGAATGAGAATTTAAGGGAACATAGTTCTCTGAACTAGGTTAAATTGCATTAAAACTGAAGCTGATAATCTCTTGACTTTCCGTCGGACATGTTAGGGATAAAATTGTTTACCCTAACTGGTTTAGGTAAAGTAATAAATATGTTATCATAGTTTGTTAGTTAAAGTGTCTGCAACTTTAAATATAGGAATGTAATTAAGGGAGGGGTTGTGAAAGCACCATAAAAGAAGCAAGGAACGGCAGCTTGCTCTCTCTGGTTTTATGACCCCTAATTACGGGATGAAGACTGTGCTTTTCCCTACTGGAACGGGAGAGAGATAAAGGACTGACTTATTGTGAGTGAACTGACATTGGATATTCTACACGGACTTTGCTAACAGAATATCCTTGAATTGACTGACTAAAACGATACATGACTAATGGACTGTTATTTTGACTATGCTATAAACTCTAAATGGAATAAACTATCTTTTGATAGCACAAGCGTATCTGTTATTTTTACTGTATGTTAACAAACATACAAACTTATCTCACTCATTTATCTGTGTGCCTATCTGACTAACGCTGCACATTCTGTTTAGCTTGCCTCCTTAACCCTGGTTGGGGAACACAGGCTTAACACTGGTTATGGGTCCAAAGGCTGCAAAGTCAATTTAACTAGGATAAAAACAGATTTATATAAAAAGTGAGAGTTTGTGCTGTTATATGTTACAGTAAACAGACAGCTGTGTTTTATTAATTATAGTTTTATATCCATATAAGAAAACATGGCACAAGTCAATCTACAAAGTTTGTCCCTAATATCCAAGCTGGATGGAACAAACTATGTATCATGGTCTATGAAATGTAGTCTACTTCTACGAAGAGAAGGTCTGTGGAACATAATAGAAAACCCACCAAACGTAGAGGAATGGGATCCAGAGATTGAGGAAGATAGACTAAAGATAAAAGACTTTATGCAGAAAAATGAACAAGCTATTTGCATAATAGAACTAACATTAACTGACCAGCAACTTGTTCATATCCACGGAGAGCAAACGGCTGTTGGGTGTTGGCAGAAGCTGAAGAGGATTTGTGTCCGAGATAATGTTGGTGCTCACATAAATCGAACACAGAAACTTTTCAGGACGCATCTCCAGAAGAATGGTGATATGCTAGTCATTTGAATTCTATAAAAAGCATTTTTCAAGAACTGCACGAGAAAGAACTTATTTTCTCTGAACTACATCAAGTCTACATAATTCTATCATCACTAAACGAAAGTTATGATAACTACATCACTTCCCTTGAAATTTTGCCTAAGGAAAGTTTAACTTTAACTGATATAACTGGCAGATTGATTGAAGAGGCCAGAAGAAGACTTGAAAGAGATATGTTAAGGAGGGAGCAACCTCAAAAAGAAGATAATGAATCTCCTACTGCATACGCAATTAAAAAGTGTTTTAATTGTGGAGGAAGAGGACATTTGGCAAGATTTTGTAAAAAAGCAAAGCGCCAGAACGCTGGCCAGAATACTAAAAGTCATCAAAAGATAAATAAAAATTTAGAGTTAGCCATGTATATTAACGGAGCTGTAAAAAATAATTTATGGGTGGTTGACAGTGGAGCATCCCACTGTATAACAAATGATAACAAAAGTTTTATTAAAATGTCCCAGAGTACACAGCAGATATCATTAGCCAATGGCTGGAAACTGAAAGCTAAAGGTCAAGGTATAACATATTGTTCTTTCATAAAAGAGAATGTAAAAATGTTATATGTACCACAACTTAAGTTTAATTTAATTTCAGTTAGAATTTTGGTTAAACTAGGATATGTAGTTACCTTTAAAGGAGATAACTGCATAATTGAAAAAGAAGATAAGAAAATTACTGCATCTTTAAGAGGTGAATTATATGTTTTAAATGATAATGGTTTAGAGGTGGCTAACACGGTTTATGATAATAAGAAACCTCATGTGAATGTATTCACTTGTTACACCGACAGCTAGGGCATTTAAATTTTAAAATGCTTAAGAGAACTGTTCAATTATCTAAAGGAATAAGTTTGAAATCTTGTAATAAGTATTAGCAATGTTTTGCTTGTAATCAAAGCAAGGTCATACCGGCTAATAGAGTTGATGGATTTACTACCAAAGAGCCTTTAGAAGTAGTATTTGCTGATTTAATAGGTCCGAAAAAACCAAGTGTAGGAGGAGCTCGATACATACTAAGTATAATGGACCACTATTCTAGATATGGGTTTTGCTATTTAATGAAGAGCAAAACTGAAACATATCTAAATATCTTTAATTGGGTTAAATTTGCAGAAAGGAAAACTAAAAAGAAATTAGTAACTCTTATAACAGATAATGGTACGGAATTTACAAATAATAAATTCCAGAATAGACTTAGAATGTTAGGTATTCAACATAAAAAGTCTGCACCATATAGGCCACAACATAATGCCTTTATGGAGAGACGAGGCCAAACACTACAGTCAATGGCACGTACTATGTTGTTTGATTCAGGATTACCTGACAATTTATGGGGAGAAGCAATAATGTGTGGTAATCATATATTAAATAATGTTGTTAACTCAACAACAGGTGAATTACCATTCACATTGTGGCATGGTACAAAACCTGATTTAAGTTACATGCACACATTTGGAGCACCAGCACGGGTGCATATCCCTTCACAACTCAGACACAAAGGACAGCATAGAACTAAAAGATTATTTTTTGTAGGATATGAATCTAATCACAGATCTTATAGATTCTGGGAACCAGGTACATCTAGAGTTTACACCAGTGCTAGTGCTAAATTCCTAGAACATGTAGGATGGAATAGATTAGAGCAAGATTTAAATAACGAAGTAATTATTGAACCTTACAAAAGGCAAAAAGATCAGACAAGTTATAAGAAGAGTCCAATTAAAGAAGAAGTCCACGAAAAACAAATAGGACCAGAACAAGAGGAAACAGTTGATCAGGAAGAGTTAGATAATCAAGAGCAGTTAATAAATGAAAGTCTACCTGTAAGTCCTGTAATACCTAGACGTACTACACATATAACTAGACCACCTGATAGGTATCAAGCAAGTATAGTTTGCCAAGTAACTAAAGTTCCAACTAGTGTAGATGAACTTAGGATGTATCCTGCTAAGGATCAGGAGAATTGGCAAAAGGCAATGGAAAAAGAACTAAATTCATTAAAGGTAATGAAAGTATATGATTACCTCCAGGAGAAAAATCCATTGGGTGCAAATGAATATTTAAAGTAAAAACTGGAAATGATGGGACTGTTACCCATAAAGCTAGGTTGGTAGCTCAAGGATTTAATCAAACTGCATCTGATTACGATGAAGTTTTCGCACCAAGTCTTAAAGCAACATCTTTGAGAGCAGCTTTAGTGTGGGCGGCTAAGAAAAACTATGTCATTAACCATTTAGATGTAGAAACTGCTTATCTGCATGCTCCATTGCAGCACATTATATATTTGAAAAAGCCAGTTGTTATAAAAGACAATAAAGTAAATAGTAATGCTTGTTGGAAACTCAAAAAGAGTCTTTACGGGTTGAAACAATCTGGCTTTGAGTGGAATTAATATATTGTGAAAGAATTAAACTATATAGGTTTTAAATCTGGTTTAGCAGATCCATGTGTGTTTAAAAGAGAAAATAATGGAACGGTGTCATTATTGTTATTATTTACAGATGATATTGCTTTGATAACTAAGACTAATAATGAAGCTAATGAGATTATATCATTATTAGCCAAAAAGATAAAATTAAAGCATTTAGGTGAAATTAAAAAGTATCTAGGATTGACAATTAACAAAACAAAAAATGGATTTAAGATATGTCAAGAAGATAAAATTTGCCAATTAATTAAAACGTTTAAAATGGAACTTTGTAAACCGGCAAAGACTCCAATGAGTCACGAAGTTTGCCAAACTAATGATCAAAGTCCCAAATTTGATAAGTCTATGTATCAATCTTTGATTGGTAGCTTATCATATATAAGCAATTGGTCAAGGCCAGATATAGCTTATAGTGTTAATCAGCTGGCACATTTTAATTCGGATCCACATCAATGTCATTGGCAATCATTAAAGAGAATTTTAAGATATCTTAAAGGAACAATGAACCATGCATTGTATATAGAACCAAAGGGTGAGTCTTAGTGCCTATGCAGATGCGAGTTTTGCAACTGACATAAACACTAGAAAATCAACATCTGGGATGGCTATATTATTTGGCAAGACACTAATAGGGTGGAGGTCAAGCAGAATTTTCATATCTGTCATTACTATGCACTGATTTAATTTTGTACAAACAGTTATTATTAGACATGGGTATAACTGTTAAAGATTCCATTATTGTGTATGAGGACAACCAGGCAGCCATAAAGTTAGCTACTAATATTGCTGTAAAAACTAGATCAAAGCATACTGATTTAAGATACTTAAATGTTAGAGAATCTGTAAAGAATGGGCTAATTAAATTGGAATATTGCATAACGGAAGAAAACATTGCACACCAATTTACAAAAGCTCAAGGAGTAATTAAGTTTAAAGAGAGTTGTAACAAATATGATTTAAAGATGTAAATAGTTATATTATTATATTTACCTAAAAGGGGAGAATGTTAGGGATAACATTGTTTACCCTAACTGGTTTAGGTAAAATAATAAATATGTTATCATAGTTTGTTAGTTAAAGTGTCTGCAACTTTAAATATAGGAATGTAATTAAGGGAGGGGTTGTGAAAGCACCATAAAAGAAGCAAGGAACAGCAGCTTGCTCTCTCTGGCTTTATGATCCCTAATTACTGGATGAAGACTGCATTTTTCCCTACTGGAACGGGAGAGAGATAAAGGACTGATTTATTGTAAGTGAACTGACATTGGATATTCTACACGGACTTTGCTAACTGAATATCCTTGAATGGACTGACTAAAACGATACCTGACTAATGGACTGTTATTTTGACTATGCTATAAACTCTAAATGGAATAAACTATCTTTTGATAGCACAAGCGTATCTGTTATTTTTACTGTATGTTAACAAACATACAAACTTATCTCACTCATTTATCTGTGTACCTATCTGACTAACGCTGCACATTCTGTTTAGCTTGTCTCCTTAACCCTGGTTGGGGAATACAGGCTTAAGAGGACACTGTTATGTTACTTTAGAGTAGCAAAAAACATTTTAATCCATTTTTGTTCTACCCATACATTGTCAACATATCATCTCAAACAGCTTTGAGATGCATACTGTTTCTAGGCTTATATAATGGAACAAAATTTGTCAGCTTTCCAACATATTCAATATCATTTTAACCTTTAAATACTTTGAAGTGCTGCAGTTGGATTTGTAGTACGCATTTGTTTTGTTTTCATTTTGTATTCAAAGGATAAATTAAATTTCTGCAGAATTCTTTTAGCAATTTTCTTGAGTCATCATAGTGTACGAATACATATATTGATCTGTACTTTATTTCATTTAAGCAACATTATGCAAAATACAAAAAAAAAAAACCAGCAAGCCAGAGAATATGAAAGAATGAAATAGAAAGAACAATACTAAACCTATTTGCACCAAATCCTTCACAATATTATTCCATGTCCTTCTATTCTTGCAAAACACCCTGACTTCCACCACATCCATCGACCAATTTATGCATTGCTTTTTTTTTCTGTAATTTTTCTCACATCTCTTTTTTTGTGGATCTGATTCATTCCCTTCTTTTGCCTTTTTCTTTTCCATCATAAATCTGTTTTGAGGTGTGGTGTTTCTTCATTATCTCAAAATGGCCAAACTATCTAACCATTACTTTTTTTTTCATTCCGGATATCACTGTTGCATTCAATCAAGTGATGCTCAACACTTGTTCATTCTTCATCTTCTTTTGCTACACATGAACTTGCTTCTTTCTAATCTGTTTCTATTGCATTTACATAATTTGCTTTAGATCAACATATCCAACTTTATCTTTTCTGTAATAAATCTTTTTTTTTAAAAAAAAAAAAAACCTTGTACATGCTATTTTCTCTTCTTTTGACATTCATTCCTCAAAATACTATTATAGTATTTTGTATTAGTACTGTAATAGTAGTCTCCCTTCCTATTAACATTTCCACATCTTAAAATTTCTTCAGCCTTCTTTAATAAACAAGGCAGAAAATTTAATCTACTTACTCTAGGTTTTTTTTTTCATTTATGTACACTTACACTCATTCAGTCCAGTTTCCCTTTCATTTCCCTTAGGTTTTATTATATTAATTTTCAAATCCTTACTTCTCATGAGACCAGGGGTGGGATTCTACCAATTCGCACCTATTCGCTAGAACCGGTTGTTAACATTCTAAGCAGTTGGGAGAACCAGTTGTTAGAAGGAATTACAGGCCTAATCCCGTAAGGAAGGCAGGAAGGAAACATTCTGGTGTTGCTTACAGAAACTGCCTCTCCGTTAACCCTTATTACATTCTTGGCAGAACTAGACTTCCTTTCTCAGGAACATCTCTGGAGTTTTTTTTCCCCTCCTTTGCTTGTGTGGAGTGACCATTCAAAGTTACAATGGCACTGAAAAAAGTGACTTATGACCATTTTTCACACTTACAACTGTGGCAACATCCCCACAGTCATGAGAGGCCAGGAAAGGAGATGCGTGCCTCAATGTGAGTGATATTGAGTTGGCCACCAAGCCATGTCCACCCAGTCACATGACCACCAAGCCACACGCACCACCTAAGCCACGCCCACAAAAACAGTTGTTAAAAATTTGAATCCCACCCCTGCATGAGACCATATAATCTATGTAGCATTTACTACAAATCATTTGATTCGCAGCCAAGAAACATGGCATCATTTGTTTATAAAAATACTCATATATTAATATCCCCAGTCATCATTTGTTTATAAAAATATTCATATATTAACATCCTTAGCACACCAGCCTGAGCATTCATTTTCCCATAAATATATTAAACAATCAAAGGAACATTACATGTCCTTTTCTCATTCCCTATTCTATAAGCATTCCATTTATTCTCACTTCCATCATACATTCAAACACAAAATATAAATAACAGACTTGGAAGGGACCTTGGAGATCATCTAGTCCAGCCCCTGCTTGCTTTATCATTTCAGACAAATTTCTGTCCAATCTCTTCTTAAAAGCCTCCAGTGTTGAAGCACCCACAGTTTCTGAAAGGAAACTGTTCCACTAACTAATTGTTCTCATTGTTAGGAAGTTTACTCTTAGTTCTGGATTGCTTCCCTCTCTGATTTCTTTCCATCCATTTTTCTTATCTTGCCTTCAGATGCTTTGGAAAATAGTTTGAGCCCCTCTTCTTTGTGGTAACCCTTTAGATATTGGAACACTGCTATCATGTCTCTCCTAGTCCTTTTTTTCACTAGACAAGACATACCCAATTCCTGTAAACATTCTTCATATATTTTAGCCTCCATCCCCCCTAATCATCTTTGTTGCTCTTCTTTGCACTCTTTCTAGAATCTCAACATCTTTTTTTATATATATATTGTGGTGACCAAAACTGGATGCAGTATTCCAATTGTGGTCACACCTAGGCTTTGTAAAGCAGTATTACTAATAATAATCTTATCACATTCAAAAGCAGCAAAAGTTCTTCATTAAAACTATTCACTTTACGATACACTTTCTCTAAATTAACTGTCATGTGATAAACTCTTTGATTCAGTGACTTGCTGAAAAGTGAAAATGTGGTAGTTTGACATCATACTTTGACATTTTCATCTACATGCTGCAAGTCCCCCTACTGGGATTTTACCTCACCTTAAAATGACTTAATGAAGAACTAAAATTGTCTTTTTTTCTCCCAATATTCAAATATCCTGTTTCTTCAAACCAAGTTACATATGGTCCTGTACATAAGATTCCTAATCTTTTCCCACCTCCTTCTGAGGGTAGGATTTTTTTGTATATGACAATTCGGTCCATGGCTACTTAATTGGCCTTCTGTTGCTATGGTTTAGGAGACACTAATCACAGTTAAATTGTTTTATTTAACAGCAACCAATAATAAAATCCATATAATAGGAAATAGAAACTGACTAATAAAAAATCAATTAAAGGCTAATTCAGCATTCATCTCTCGCTTGCAATGAAGACAACTAGCAAGGAAGAAACGTTTAATTAAAGATGCAGTTGTCCTTAAAAGCCTCTGTGGAGTCTCAGGAAAATGTTTTTTTTGTCAAACAAACAAACAAAAAATCTGAGTTACAAAGCAACAAAGGATAACACCATGAATACCAGACCGCAGTTTGGATTTCTGAATAAAATAAGTGAGGGAGAGAGAGAGAGAAGCTAGTTTTGTAGTGATGTTAGTATATGCAGTTCAGAATCAAGTTGACTCTTAAGCAATATCTCTAATCTTATTTCAGCATTGGAATATTTATTCAAAAGATTTATGTATTTGTGCAGGTGTGTTTTTGGTAAAATGCTGAATATATTCCTTCTGTTTAAAATAAGGAAATCCTTATTCTACTTTGCTTATTTTTCAATCAAAACAAAAAAATAGTCTCTTTTTTCCCTCGAGAAATGCCAGGCTCCATCAATATAGTTTGTATATACTAGAAATTGATGAAAAAACCCAGAAAAACAATGCTAATAACTCGTGAGATGAAAGCATTTACAGCTGAATGCTTGTAATCATTGACATCTATTGGCCTTGTGTTCCGGGAAAAGTGAAATGCAAAGCAAATAAAAAGGGCTAAAACTGAAAAAGACAAATCTCAAAGTATTGTGAATATATTTCAGATTTTTTTTTAAATCTACTTAATAGTTATTGGTATTGTAAGAAGTTCCTCATTTAATTTCATCGTTGGGATCTTCCTCATGCCCTGTTGATTTTTTCAATGCCCTTTCCTTTCTGTGAAGCAGAACAACCTGAGAGGTCAAATGCATTTTAACAAGCTAATACCTGAAGATGTAGTTCTGGTGCTGTCTCTAAACTTGTAAATCTGGGGAAAGCAGGAGAGACACCACAATCTGTCATTCAATAAAGAGTTTGGACTATGGAGGATTGACAAGAGCATGTTACGCTTGTATCATCATACACCTTTATGATGACAACACCCAAAGCTCGACAGCATCCATGTTGATAAAGTAGGTTGCAAGACAGTGATTTGTCGAAAGGTAATTAGGAATTTAACAAAGTTGCTTTCCAACTCACTCAGCTCTGTAGCCAGTATATTAATGAAACTGACACTGAGATTGAGATGAACCAAACCATTTTGATTTAATTTGTTAATATTTCATGCCCCAAACATGAAAATATTATGATCCTATAGTTATACCTGAAATTGCATGAAAGATCTGCTGAACAACTCTAAACTAGCACATTTTCAGAGTGGCTTTTCTGTCTGAGGCAGCCAAAATGGCATGTTAACAGAGAAGAGAATCTATGAATCTATGAATCAAAACCGTTGAGTTTAGAATACTAATTATTTTGTGCAGATCTTTTCCTGTCAAACCATGTAATATTTGAAAATGAAAACAATGTAATATGTACAGAGATCATGTGCTGAAGAGAGAGAGAAAAAGAGAGAGCAGTTTTAGGAAGATATGGCTGTTTGGAGTCAGATTTTACCCTCAGCGTCAAGAATATACAGTAGAATGAAGATCCTATGATAGACACAAGGAATCTGGAAACAGAATGCTGAGACAAAACTGGAAGTTTCCCTCTTTTTTTTTTTCATTGTAATCCACCCTTTCCAATATTGTCCCTTCATCTCTCCCCCCGCCTCATATGGTATCTTAGTTCCTGTTCTAAAATCCTGCCCTGCCAATTATTTCTAAATTCCCATGTTAAAGATCATTCCTATGTTCATGAAACCTCTTCAAATCTACAAGCTCAATAGCTTAAGTGCAGAGGCCATCATGAGAATTATACATTTCTGGTAGCCTGGTTTGAATGCTACAACTCAAATATCATGCTATTTTAAATATAAATATTTTAAAACTGTTTTATCTGGTTCTGATAGAAGTCTTAATTAGATTCCAGATTTTCCCTTTGCTGCCCTTGATTTTGATACTATCCTCAGATTTTGATAGCATATACTATAAACAGAATTATTAACACAAATATATTTTACAAAATAATGCAAGAAAAAGTCTTAATGTATAAGCCAATATGTTTATGGCTTATATTTCTTTAGTGACACGTTTTCCTTTATAGGAGATTTTGAGGGCACATTATTTCAAATGTTGTTGCTTTCTTGTTGCACAAATGCATAATAACCCCATAGCTTTTTCTGTTCCTTTCTTCTATATAGGTCTTTCTTTTTACATTATTTAATTTACTTCCATGTCCTTTTTTTTTTTTTTAATCTTATCATCTGGGAAGAGTTTAGCCAATCTGAAATTGTGTAAACGTGTGCATTGAAGGTGACCTCCCCATTTAATTCCATCGTTCTATGACCACCTCTGGAAAAAAAAACCTTAATTCTGAACAGGAAATCAAATTCACTTAGGGATTAGTAGAAAAACTGATATTGACACTGCGCAAATACAATAAAACAGCAGTGTAGTGAATAATACAGTACATTCCAATTTGAAATATTGACCAAACAAATTCAGTTTATAAGAAAATTACAATCTATTCTCTAATATTATATGAAACTAAACTGTTACCTCCTAGGCAGACATTGTTCTGTTCCTTAGTTATTTTTCTTAATGTCACAGTAGGAGTCCTTGCACAAAGCAGGAAAGATAATAGATTATGTTGGAATTAAGTTTCTGCATTATTTATAATTGCAGAGTTTGAATATTTTCTGTTTTGGCAAAGCCAGCTTCATACAGTATTTCCTGGACTAATGCACAGAATGTACATCTGCTTACATGTCTTTACTATGAATATTTTCCTCTTTTATGGATGCAAATGACAAATTTAATATTTGGGAAACATAGAAATAACAAATAAGTTAAATAGCAAATAAGTTTTTACATGTGTAAAACACCTAATTCTAGCCAATATATCATCTTAAGAATGGCTCTCTGTCTTGGATACTCATAAAGGAACAAGGAAACCTTCCTAAATAGATGAAGCACAATTAAATTTTATTAAAATGGTGATATTTAAAACCACCATTAAATTCTTGTTCATCATTAATTTCACCTGCCACATTCCTACAAAGGACTTGAAATAGGTCAAATGTTCATTGGATCTTTTCGACAATAGTGACATACATTTAGAAACATTCTGTGATGGGAGGTTGGAGTAAGAAATGCAAGTTCATAGCATTTATCCCATTTTGCTGCTTTATTTATTAAACTTTACTGGCAAAACTGTTTATGCTAATCTATGCAGATAATTATTATTCTGTGATCCTAAATTAGCTATGTAAAAGGAAAATACACAGTTACATACATTCTACATACAATATTCATTTACTTGTCATTTTCACTAGGGTTGTGTGGGGTGAGATTATAAAGAAGAACAGTATGAAAATCCATGTCCCACCACCTGTACCATTTCATTTCACATTGTGAAGAAACTTCAGACATCGATGAAATATCTTCCTTTCCATTAGGGCAAAGGTAGAATTTTAAAAGACATCTTTTGTTCCCAGCTATGAGCTTATAAAGATACCATGAAATATTTGAAATTCAATATCCCTTACTCAAATAGTGTACCAAGTTGGCACAGCATCAAAACAGATGTATCCATGTATTCATAACTATGTTTTTACTTATACCTATTATCTTGTAAGCAATTGACAAATATAAATAAATACATAAATAAATAATTCTAAAAATGAAAAGGAGCAGCTTCAAAATTAACTAAAGGTGCCAGGCTACTTGAGCAAATCAATAAATAAAACTAAGTACATGAGGAAGATCTGGGACAATTGCTCGTACAAGTTTTAATCTTGCTATTTCTATGCTTGCATTTGTCTGCCTCCATGCAATAAGATTTATATCTGCCCTTCTTTCAGATACCTTAATTATAGATAATAACTTTGAAAAAAAAGCTGTCTGGTCAGCTCATCTGCTTATTTTATTACATTTTCATGTTGCATGGAAGATTAACCTACAGAAATAAGAAGAGAACATTTTGATGGTTAAGAAAGCCCAACATCTGTTATACAGTTGTTTAAAAAAAAAACTTTGCATAGAATATTTTGTTAAAAGTTTTTTTTTTTTAACACTTCAATACTTAAACAATACTCTTGAAACATATTTGCTACTTTATTCTTCTAGCTGGAATCCTTATTAAATGTTTAATTTACCATCGCTAATAGCTAAAGTAATTCTACATTGTTGGGGAAAACAATACTGTCAGAAACAAATGCTATTTAGGAAGAACTGTGACTTAAATGTCTGGTTCCTGGTCTGTTGCTATTGATACAGGCATTTCTTCAATGAAAGGCCACAGATTAAGAGGAATTCTCTATCCTGATATAGGTAGGGCTCATGCGTACACACACACAGGCACAGATGCCAACTGAATGACTTTGAGCCAGTTTGACGAGTTTATCATTTTTTAGCAAAATAAAGAACAGAAATTAAAACAGTGTTTTCTATAAACACATATACCTGTGATGCATGTTATTTATTTTACTTTATTTTAGAAAATTTATACTGCCGCCTATTCACACCTGGGGACTCAAGGCAGCTTACAGGAGTATAAAAAACCTCATATATAAAACAATAAAATTAATAAAAGAGAATCATCATATAATAAAATAATATAATGTAATAAAATAACCCCCCCCCGCCCTGGCAACAACACATCACACGAGCCATTTAATGGCCTTCATCCCACTTTGTGTTCCCTATGCCCATTGGCAGAACCAGGTCTTTAGCACCTTCTGGAAGAGTTTTAAAGTGGGGGCCATTCTAATATCTAGGGGAATGATGTTCCAGAGAGGGGGAGCTACCACAAAGAAGGCCCTTCTTCTCCCTAAGGCAGAGGTCAACAACCTTAAACACTGAAAGAGCCAGGTCCTAATTGGAAGCTCCCCATTCAATTCTGGAGCCCACCAGAGTCTATGGCGGTTCCCCCACCATTGCATTTCCTCCTAGCACAGCATCCTTTTTCTGCTACCTGTCCTAACCAAAAGCCCTATCAATTATGGAGCCAACCAGCAACAGGGAGCCGAAGCAGAGGGATGTAAAAACCACATGCATCTCCAGAGCCACAGGTTGCTGATTCCTGTCCTAGGGGATGGGACCCGCAACATTCTTTGCCTCTCTGCTCTGGTAGGTCAGGTAGATGTTACTAGCAAGAGACAGTCCTTCAGATAACCTGGTCCCAAGTCATGACAAGCTTTAAAGGTGACAATCAGCACCTTGAATTGCACCCAGAAGCAAATTGGCAAACAATGCAGCTTCTGCAGGAGAGATGATACATGTGCACACTGTGGTCTGCATAAAAGCATGTGGGCCACTGTATTTTGTGCCAACTGAAGCTTCTGGTTGCTCTTCAAGGGCAGCCCCACATAAAGCATCTTGTAATAGTCAAGATGGAAAGTTACTAGGGCATAAGTGACAATGAGTTACTTCTTTAAAGATGATTGTAAGCAACTCTGGTGGTATTAGTTGCTCATTCTTGTTGCATCTCCTATTCTTTGTATATTTTGAAGTGAAGTATATAGACATATTTCATTTTACAGTACTCAGTTCTAATACATAAAGTTTAAAAAAAAGAGTTCAAATTGATTTGCAGATTCCAAACCATGAAAACAAGATTTACTCTGATATTCATGCAGGCCTTGATTAAATTAAAAAGGGCCAAACAATGTAAATGTATTTTGAATGTTCGTCATGCTATGCACTGTGACAAGATATAATAGTGTTAAATCCAAACTCAGCTTCTACAGTCTCTCTTCCTGGAACTTAGTTTTTGATTCCCAGATCATCTCTCATGAACCTTATTGAATTTATGTTTTTCAACTGTGATTCTCAGAATCAAACACAACAGTTACATAAACAATAAATCACTAGTTTTGAAGTATGTGTGCACTCTCATTTCCCTAATAACTGAGGAACAGCATATTAACATGCAATTTAATTTGGCAGTAACATTTCAGTTGGCAATTAATCTTTTAAAAATTTACTCTTGTCTAATGGGTATTATAATCCAGCTACCAGCTGTTCAAATGCCTTTGTGTGCAAAAGTATCTGTGAACACACATTGCTTTTGCTTATATACATCTGTCATATATTACTTCAGTAAAAAGATAGTGGGCTGGTGTTATCTCAGCTGAAATCCTCATAATACAGTATTGCCCAATTCTCCACCATCAATTCCACTCAATTCTCCACCTCTTTTTAAATGAGATTTTAAAACAATCTTATTTTAATTATGTAAATAACTCCCTTTTTACAATCCTGTAATTCGGGGTAGAGTTGAGGCAACTGGATGGAGCTGAGCATTTACTGTCCGGATGCCCTTTCTGACACCACATGGAGTTTGCAGCAGATATATATATATTTTGTAAACTAGGAAAGAAATATATGCCGCTACCTAGGATTGAACTCTAAAGCTTTGGAATGGGAGGTGAGAGTCTTCACCGCTAGGCCACCAAGCCTCTTTTTCTAGGATAACCAGTCTTGGCAAACCTGACCTAAAATACTAGCTTGAATGAAGATAGATTTATTTACTGGTTCAGTCAAGTTTTCTAGCTTTTTAAAGGTAAGGGTTGGATTATTTTGAAATATATCCTTATCTCCAAGTTTCGGAGTTCACCTCTTATTTAGACATGCTGCTGGATATCAGTCATTTCTAACAACTGATGCCATGGAAGATCTACAGCAAGCTTTCCTAAACTGAAGCTCTAGATCATACCCATGCATCATTTACTTTGGGTGTATTGGTATCTCTATGGGCCAAGAAAAGTAGTGATAGCTCTTTCAGCCTGATTTGATTTTCAACTGCTGATTGGAGAAGCAGCTGCCAAGGAAGTCGATGTATATAGTCATCCATATTAAGAAATTGTTTGTAAAGATGTATTAACAGCAAAGTAGAAATAACAGTGAAACTGTTAACATCTATTGTACTGATAGAGTACAGAAAGGAGACGACTGTATGATTTTTATTAACTGTTTTAATTAAGTTTTAATTGATTTCCATGAGGATAAATTGTTTCATTATCTGTTCACGCTGAGCATCATAGCAGGATATTAAATGCCTTTGAAAGCTTCTTGACAGCAGTATGGATAATTAGGGACTTTCTATTGCTTATCTTGTGAAATCAACTGAAAGCTCTTTTATAAGTATATGAAGGTAGAATTGTCTTATAAAAGCCCGCACTTCATAAGAGCTAGCTAGGTAAATGAAAGTGTCTTCATTTAAGAAAGGAGAAGAGAAGGAAAGGGGAAGGAAGGGAGATGAGCAGAGGTGGTTCTGGAGAAACAGTAAAGGCAATTTTGAGTAGTTTGGAGAACTGGCAAATACCACCTCTGGTTGGCCCCGCCTCCATCTATTTGCTGCCTCCCAGGTCCCAGCTGATCAGCGTTCCAGCTGATCAATTGGAGATGGAAAGCAGGTTATTGGGGTGGGGAAGGAATGGGAATTTTACAGTACTTTTCCCCTGGAATGAGGTGGAAATGGAATTTTTGCAGTATCTTCCCCCTGCCATGCTCACCAAGCCACACCTACCAAGTTACACCACATCTACCAAGCCATGCCCACAGAATCAGTAGCAAAAAAAATTGAATACCACCACTGGAGATTAGGGGAAGGGGAGGGGAGAAAAGTAGAGGAGGGAGGGATGGAAAGAAGAGGGCAGGGGAGGGGAAAGGATGGGAGAAAAGAGGAAGACAGAGGACAAGAGGAAGAGAGAAGAGAAGATTTATTTATATATTTATTTAGCATAAGGTGATATTACATTAGCTAAGTGCTATTGCTATCAGTCCGTGATTGATATCAAGCATAGTTTTAGTACAGGTAGTTGTCAACTTAAAACATTGTTTAGTGTTCGAAGTTACAATGGCACTGAAAAAAGTGATTTGTGACCCTTTTTCACAAAATTTGGATGCTCGGTTTGGTTCATATTTATGACCGTTATAGTGTCCCCAGGGTCATGTGTTCACCTTTTCCAATGGGCTGACAAGCAAAGGCAATGGGGAAGCCGTATTCACTGAACAATTTCGTTGCTAATTTAACAACTGAAATGATTCACTTAACAACTGTGGCAAGAAAGGTCATAAAATGGGACAAACCTCACTTAACCAATGTCTCACTTAGCAATATACATTTTGGGTTCAATTGTGGTCATAAGTCAAGGATTACCTATACTTGGACAAATTTCTTTGATTTCTGCTACTGAGAATTTTAATCAGAGGAAGGAAAATAGTATTTATAGCTCATCTTTACAAACTGGATAAGTTAGTAAAGTGAATAAGCTAAATATACCAATTTGTTATCATTGGGTTACAGTGATAGATCTGCTGCATCAAATACTCACCTTCCAGAACTATCAGAAAGGCAAACCTGTTCTTTGAAATTAAATTATATTTTAAGAAATACAATTCCAGTTCGAGAAACAAACCTGCAGTTCCAAAAGCATTTGTGCAGTATGAAATTCAGTAATATTTAAAATGTTATTATGAGTATTTCATCATTAACAATTTTATAACACCTTTGCAGTCTTAGATCAATAATAGATCACTAATGAAGACAGGTTTTATATCACTGTTGGTGATATAAATTGAAAGTGTAGAGAGCTCTACCAGCTGATGAAAAAAATGGACCGACCAACTTCATACTGTGTTGAACTCTATCCATATTTCATTCTACTACAAAAGATATTCACTGATATTACTTTTTAGGAAACATTCTTGTAGCATTTCACGATAAAAGTTCAATGACCAAGTATCCATTTGCAATGCCTAGACTTTAATCCCTGAGTACTGTAGACAAAGCAGTGAAAAACTCTAGTTTGAAAGCTGGAGAACTTCAATTCAGAGTAGACAGTAATGACGCTGGATGAACCAAAGAACTGACTTATACAAGACAACTTCCTATGTTCTTTTCACATGGCATTCCCCCTCGCTTATATGTCATGTGAAGTTGCCAAAAAGATTCTTAATATTACACTACTGTGATTTTTATCAAAATGTATGACAGTTATGAAGCACACATTGAAAAATGTAATATAGTGTTGCAGCACTGGAATATTGTGCCTGTGATCATGATCTAGGTTTTCTTCCCCCTCTTTTCTCTCTACATCCAAACTTCTTTTGAATTCTATTTGTTAAAAAAAAATCAACCTAATTGCTTCATAACAATAGGAAATTCTCTTGCAGATCTCATTAATATACCAAGGGTGGATTTTAGCCATGTACTAATGATAGAATAGCTATTTTGGAATGTTTAGAAATTGAAGAAAAAAATACACTTTTTTTAAAAAAAAGTAAAATTGGCATTAGACATTTCCAATCTTCTGTTTTTCCTTTTAAGTTTTGTTTTAATTCTAGACATGACGCATTCAGCCTGCGGGCCACAAGTTTGATACCCCAGTTCTACACTGATCTTATAACTCCACCCTCAGGTTCTGTCACTCCTTCTTCACATAAATCTTTTAGGCAAGTGATCCTGATGTATGCATAATGGGCTATTATAATTTTGCAATTTTAACATGCATGTTTTTTTTATATATATTTTAGGCTACTGACCCAGATGCTGGAATAAATGGCCAAGTCCATTATAGTTTAGCAAACTTTAATAATGTTTTTCGCATAACATCCAATGGTAGTATTTACACTTCGGTGAAATTAAACAGAGAGAAAAAAGATTATTATGAACTCGTTGCGGAAGCCACAGATGGAGCCGTGGATGCACGTCGTACAACATTAACTCTGGGAATCAGAGTCCTGGATATTGATGACAACAGTCCTGTGTTCACAAATGCCTCCTACACTGTTTCAATTCCCGAAAGCCTGGCCCCAGGCACAGTATTCCTTCATTTAGAGGTAAAGAAGGCATGAGTTTCAACAGACGTTGATGGCTAAGAAAACGTTCCATAAAGTATGCATGTATGTTTGTGTGTCATTGAATCGGACTGCATGGACATCCAGTTTTCTTGCAACATTTTCAAAAATGGTTTGCCCTTGTTTGCTTCCTAGAAGAGACAGAGGGTAATTGGCCCAAAGTCACCTGCCTCATTTCCTTGCTTAAGGCAGTTAAGGTAGTTCAGACAACTGGCAAATACCACCTCTGACTGGAGATTTCACATGGTCTTTCCCTACCATGCCCACCAAGCCAGGCCCACAGAATCGGTATTAAAAAACAAAATTGAATCCTACCACTAGTTGGAAGGGACTTTGGAGGTCTTCTAGTCCAAGCCCCTGCTGTCCAGTCTCTTCTTTAAAGCTCCTGTGAGATTTAAAATTCTCATTTTGAATCAACAGGAGACACGGTGAACAATACAAGAGCTTTATTTGAATGTTTGCAAAAGCTAGCCTTCTGTGCTCGTGTAGGTAGAGCCACAGAAGAGTAGTGATGCAAATGAATATGTGGTTTAAATACACTTTCAAAAACCCCACCCCATTACTGTCCCTCATAATCATTGGCTGGTTTGCATCAAATGAGTTTTGGGTGCACAATCTTCCCATATGCGCTATCCCTCTATTAATTTTAGCTTGACAGCTGGTTTTCTGATATAGATATAGTGCTATTGTGCCAGCTGATTTCCTTAGCATGATATCTGGTTTCCTGGCCTGGAATGTGCTAATAAATGTATAGCCTCATTATTTCCTTACAGCTAACATTCTCCCGCGATTCCTGATAATGTTTCCCATCAGGGTTTCTGAGGTTATACAGAAATATGGCATTACTATTGCTCTTTTCTTTACAGGAATAATTCTCATTTCTCTCACTCCCAATGTTGGAGCACCTGCAACTTCTGAAGGCAGGCTGTTCCACTGATTGATTGTATAGAAAATGTCTCCTTCGTTCTAAGTTGTTTCTCTCCTTGATTAGTTTTCATCCATTGTTTCTTTCACCTTCTGGTGCTTTAGAAAATAAATTAACCCCCTCTTCTTTGCAGCAGCCCTGCAAATACTGGAACACTGCTATCATGTCTCTCCAAAGAAAAAATATTATTAAATATTAGGAGACTTTATACTAAATTAATTAACCAAAATGATATTCAGTATTTTAAATCAGAAAAACTATTAACGTACCTTGAGCTATCATTAGAAATATTTGCAACCCAACATTGCATTGCATTGAATTATTTTAGCTTTGTGCTGTTATGTTAGTCTTGACTTCTGGCAACAAAACAAGTCACTGGCCCAACGTCTCCCAGGTAGCTTCATACATAGGTTTCCTTATTTCTAACCTGTTGGTTTAACCACCACATCAAATTGGCTCTCAGCTATATTATTATTCTTTGTATATTTTAACAATCTGTAGACACTATTTAAATTCCTCTTTTGACACCAGTATAATACAATTTGATGTGTTTATGGCTTCAAAACAATTCTTAAAAAAATGAAAGGAAAACGTTAACCATAACTAGAGCTTGCATTAACAATGGAGCATTTGTGGCTACCAAAACATCCCTCCATTTTTTTAAAAAATAGTCAGTCTCTTGAAACTACCAAATTTCATGAGATGTGATAATCGGATGAGAATCCAGACATTTTTATGCGATTGGTGTTTTTATTTATTAGCAATTCTGCCATCACACAACATCCTGTGATGTTGAAGATAATCCATCCAGCTCCTGAAGATAATCCTCATTCTTGATACTTAGGTTTGATGCACTCCTATAGATAAATGGGTTTGAGGGGGATAATTTTGGAAGGGTGTTTGTGTCTGTGTCTGTGTGCACGCATGCACATGTGTGCATGTGTGTATCATGCATAGAATCATTGTTGCCAAAAAATGAGGAATGAATGTCATGTTTTAATGTTGAAATTCGTAAACCCTAAACCCTGTTCTTCATTTCCTCCTCAAGGCTAAGGACGTTGACCTTGGTTCCAATATTACCTATGGAATACGAAGTCAGGAATCACTTCAGTTTTTTGCACTGAACAAATTTACAGGAGAACTGTCACTTAAAAAGTCCTTGGATTTCGAGTCCTTTTCTGGCACAGAAGCAACATTCACTTTTTTAGTGGAAGCCTTTGATGTTGGAGGAGCGATGCCTCCAGGCCTCGCTACTGTGACTGTAAGAATAAAGGTAAGAATTACGTTCCCTTCTCCCCTTCTCTGTTCCTATAATCTATGCTCAGTGATGCTTTCAAATAAGACCCAGATGTATTTTTAAAAAGTTAAAAAAAAATATTCCAAAGAAGACTTCTTTTTCTTTTGTAATCTCGACTCCATTTCATTCATATAGATCAACTTTTTGCAAGAATAACTCGTTCAAATTTATAATGCATTTCATCACATAATTAAAGAACTATTTCTTGGTTTGTGGATCTGTGAGCTACAAAATTGAATGGGCGAATCTTTTAAAATCCCCCACAGATGGAAAGAAACACTTGACTGAAGTGGCAATATCTATATTGACTGAAGTGGCAATATCTATATTGCAGTTTAAGTCTTCAGAAATCCAGAGTTTTATTATCTTTACTTATGGACCAGCTGCTTGTATGAACTGAACTAACATTCTAGTTTCTGTTATCATGAAGTTCTAACTTTCTCTCCACAATGTGACTAATCTGCCCTTAAAAATAGAAATGTTTCTGTTTTCATGAGTTGCTGTGCAATCCGCTTGTCTTTTTCTTGGTAACTTTAAGTGGCTCTTCACTTGAATGTTTAGGTATATATTAGAAATGTATACAAAAGTGATAGTAAAAAAGCATGAATGGTCCACAATCATATTTGCAAATTGATATCAAGTTAGTATACAATTAATTACTTAGCAATTGTATACTGTATACATTTACTTATGTATGATCTTTGAACTAGCTATTAATACCCATTTGTGAAATACTTAAAATTGTATCCATGTTGTCAATGGGCACATATAGGTATGTTTTTGGAATGGGCTGAATGTAACATCACCTGTGAAAGTAGTGTTCTAGAATATTTCTTATGTCTGGAAGACACAAGCTTTTATTTTTATTTTTTTCCCCTTTTTCTATGGTTGCCAATCAGGAAAATGCAGACAGACTATAGGTGCTATGATTAATTTAACAAATTGTCTGAAGAAGTTTTCAAACAAAGATAATAAAAGTGCCTAAATATGTTGCAGGAGAGTTAATATATCATTCATCAGTGCCATACAGGGCTGTTTTTAATGGCATAGTCAATGGAGAAATATAATTGTTTCAACTCATGCAAAATTTGTAATATGGAGACAGTTTCCTGTATATCTGCTTATCCAATAATTTTCTCAATTCTATTTCCATCGAGTATCAAAAGTCCAATTTTATGGAAGATAGAATTGATTGGAATTTATTAATACTGCATTGTGTTCAATATAAAAAATAACTAATACTGTAGAAATTCTGTTTAGATCTGTTCTTGCTACTTCTTATTCCAAATGTTAAGAAATCATTATCCATAATTGGCATTGTCCATTTTTTCCTAAATTTCAAGGCCCTTCATTTTTTTTTAGATGTTAATATGGACAGTGAGCTTATTTCTTTATTCATAACAAGAAAGATGGGTGACCTGTGTGTAGTTTTTATGGTTCTATCGTATCTTACCATTTCACCATTCGTAATTATATGAAATTTACTGGAACAATCAATAACTGGAGAAACACACACACACACAGCATATATAGGCTATATCATCCTTCAGAATCATTTGGGAAAAGATGGGAAAAAGGAATCAACTGCTTTTCAGAATTATCAGTTCCCTTGCTTGCCATTTTCTTTTTTTGAAGGATGGAGAAAAGCATAAGGTAGTTGATATCAATCAATATGGAAAACCTAGGGCTCTTCACAATAGCACAGTTAAATGCTTTCCACCCATGTCAAGATTGAAGATCTTGACAACTTCAGGAAAAAAAATGGAAACACTGGCTCACAAAAGGATTAGAAACCAATGCTGATAAAGAATTGGAAATGTTTGCTTGAAGAGAAATATGATGGTATTTTTCTAATACGTGAAAGGGTGGTATTAAGTCCCAAAGAAGGTTCATCCACTAACCTTATTAATGCATGAGTTCAGTTCTAAATATCTGTCTTGCATGATTGCCTGAGGGAAATTCTTTCCAGTAATCTTCCCTTGTTTTATTATGTATTTTATTTCCATCACCTGAGTGATGCTTGTGCTGAACATCAATTGCCAGCAGGAAGCATGGAGTATAAGGATAACTATGGCCCTCAGTTGGTGTACCAAAGATTTACCGTAAAATAGTCAGAATAAAATAACACATAAAAATATGATATACACTGCTATAGAAGTGCATTAATTACCAATACAAGTATAAATCTAAAATATTTAGATGATATACATTTTAATATTTATTAAAATGTATATCATCTAAAAACAAGATAACAAGTATGTGTTAAACCTAAAGAGATAAATCAAACAGAAGTGATTATTTCTGCAAGCAGCTAAGCCTCATTTTCACTACAGCAACACCAAATTTGGCTACTGCACAACTTGTTTATCTTTTAGAAGATTGTTCATATAGAAATTGTCTGGTCTTCCTGGAAAATTACATATTAGAAGCAGAATATAACTGTTGGAACTTTTAAAATCAAGTTTCATACGGAAGCAAATCAAGGTCACTTTTTATTCCAGAGTGTAGAACACAGAATAGACAGTTTAAGTTACAGAAAGACACCTGCCAAATTGAATGTGAGAAGGAAAAACTTCCTAAAAGAATGAATTAAGTTATCTAGAGAGGATGCATACAAGCAGATGATAGAAAATCATCTGTCACTTCTGTTTTCCTCACTGAGCGAGATTTTGACTTGATGGCTGAACACCCCTCCCAACTACTTCAAACGTTTTGGTTATTCGTTCCCATCTTAGAATAAACAATCTAGACCAAAAACTAAAATAAATGCATTTATCAATGCTTTCTTTTTTTTTTTTGAAACAAATTTTTATTAATTTTAAAGATAAAACAACACATCATTAACCATTAAATACATAAACACATAAAACCTCTTAACATTGTAAATCCTTACAAGTCAAACAAAACATTATTTTTATACAGCGTAATTCCAATTTATCCCATCTCCATATGGACACACAAATATCTTTCAGCAAATTTCTCATTATTTCTCTTTACTCCTATTCAATTTCATTTCTCTTCCATATTTATCCATTTTATAGTCATCATATTCTTTTCTTTCTGGCTTGTTTAAATTATTCTCATCTAACATTCCTCCAAGGTTTTATTGATTCTTTTTTCCTTTTTTTTATAAAAAACAAATTTTGTTAGTTTTACCATAAACACAATACACAAACATACAAACACAAAACATAAACAAAACTAAAAGATCTTTTCTGAAGGTTGTCTGTTCCCGGGTTAAAACTCTTCACACAGACACAAATTCAAACATCATATTCAACCCATATCTCCTTCCATATCTTATTATCATTTTCTTTTTATATATATATATATAAAAACCATTTTTATCAGTTTTATAAAAACAATGCACAAAGAATCAAGGCATAGCAGCTTATAAATTCTTTTCTAAGAAAAAATAATAATAAAAGACCAATAAGGCATAACATTTCCAGATTATAATATCAATATTTCATATAATATTAACTTCATATCTTGTCCCTACTTCTCCTTTCCATCCAAATTATTTATTAATTAAAATTTTATTGCCTTTTATCAATATACAAAATCAAAAAAAAAAGCATATATATCCTTCCATATCTTATTACCATTTTCAACAACATTCTTTGTCTGTTCTATTTCCAATTATCCATTCATCTTTTTTTTCTTTTACTATACTTCTCCTGTACACCAATTGGAGTAACATCTATAACTCATTACCCTAACTTAGAAATACTACATATAGCAATCTTTCCTGGGATTCTGTTTAAAAGATTCTAAAATTACATAATAAATTTTATATTCTAAATATACATATAAAAACACACTCTTATATACCCTCCAGAATCCCTCTTTTAATCTAAATTAAATTCACCCATTGTCTCTAAATAAACTTTTTTTCTTTAGGTCTTGCTTCCCCCCATTAAGGCTTCTCCTCCCCCCCTTTCTCTCTTGCTTATTCTTCTCCTTGCCCTTTCTACCCCTTTGCTTTTTCCCTTCGCTTTTCTTGCTCCTTTTCCTTTGCTTTCTAACCTTGCCTCCATCTTTTCGCTCATTTTTCTCTCTTTTGGTTGTTTTTATAATTCTTAAAAACCCCTTTTTCTTATCCTTTTTCTCCTCCTCTCCGGAAGGGACCCATTGTTCATCAAAGATGGCTTCTTCTTCCTCTTCTTCCTTGTCCCAGTCCTTCTGCTGCATAATCAACTTTTCAACAGAACATAACGCCATTTCTAAGAATTGAAACAAAGCGCCCAAAGTATCTTCTTTTTTATATTTTTGATATTCAATCTCTAGTTCATCCACAAACGATGCCATTATAAAAAGGGAAACTTTTTCCAAAACAACCACAAGTATTTTTAATCAAAGACAATCAAAAGCAATTTTAAAAAAAGTTCCAAAAGTTAATACTTTTCTTCCTTCTTCTCTTTCTCTTTCTGGATTAATTTTTAATCAAAGAGGTCCAATTACCATATATCTTCCTTTGGGATCCACAAAGACGTTCTAGACAATCTCCTCCTTTTTCAGCTTCTGCTCCAATTTTTTTTCTCCCTTCCCACTTGCAATGACAATTTTAAATAATCAGAAATCCATACCTCCAGCAAAGATTTTCCAATTTCTTAAATTTTTCAATGTCCAAAAATCCCTTTGTCTCTTAGCTTCAACTTTCAAAGCAATCCACTTTCAATGTCTAATATATCCAAATATTTCTGCTATTTCCGTGGGGTGGGAGAGTAAAAAAAAAAAAAAAAGTTCCCTTTAACAGCTTCTCCGCCGCTTTTCGCTCTTCTTAGGGATACAATGTATCCTCCAGCAATTCAAGCAGCTCAATTCCAGGCAGTTTAAAAGATGTTACTTGACCCGGCTCAGACAGAACTTTCACTCTTCACACTTCCTCCAGCACAGTTCTTACCCGGTTGCTGGCTTCTTCTTGGCGGCCATTGCTGACCGCCGCTCCACCGCCTTGGAAAAAAGGGGTTTTCCCGGAGAAGGGGGGGGTCTGCGACACCCCCACCTCCCTATCCGACTCCCCTCTCTCTTCAGCTGTCCCTACAGGGCAGCCATATCCCCCTGACCCGTCTGGATCGGGGGTACCTCGACGGCTAGCACAGCAGGAATCGCGAGCTGTCGCGAATTCCTGCTGCCCCGAAGCCACGCGAAACCGGAAGTATCTTTTTATCAATGCTTTCTTGATTGATTCTGTATGCTTATATAAGAGAACTCCTTTCTCAATCACTTATGGTGAATTCAGGGTACACTATTAAAAAAAAAAAAAAACCAGCCATGTTGAAACTATTGAAAAGGATTTGCATTTTTTGAGCAAGTTTTATAGTCCTTCGACCTTTCTCAATCCCTTCACTTTTCTGCGCTGCTTAGATTGCTTATGTGAAAACAACAGAGGAAATAGCTTCATAGTTTAGATACCAACAAAGGAAAGTTACCTGTTAGTCAGGATTTAGCTACATGGTTAAGTTGGCGATCAGGCCTCTAGTTAAGACAATGATAGTAAATACTAATTGGAAGTTAGAAGTTCCTTATCATTAAGCTTCTGCAAAGGAAAGCGGACACCTGTACTTTTGTGGAAAAAAGAAGGAAAAAGGGAGTTTCACTAAGTAAGTCTTACTCTGCTAATTAAAGGCAAGTTCATTCCCAACAATTCATTATTGCTTGATCTGTATTTTGAAGAAACTAGGAGAATCCAGAATAAAAGCACCTACCAGTCTGTAGAGATTCTCAGTCATCCAAAATGTCTTTTGAAGACGTTTCACTTCTCATCCAAGAAGCTTCTTCAGCTCTGACAGGATAGGGGGGAATGGAAGAGTTTATATTCCTTCAAAAGAAAAAAACAAGAAAGTCCAGTTGCCTCCTGAAAAAGCACCTTTGGGACAACCATGACCTGGATGACTGAGAATCTCTACAGACTTTTAGCTATACAATTTTGGATGAAGACCCTTTGAATGGTATGGGAGTAGGAATGGATTTCCAGAGGAAAAATTGCAGACTACAGGAACCAGAAGCACCACTGAGGACACGTGCTTCAATGACACTCTAAAAGGATGCAAATGACCATCTGTCTGCAAGGAATATAAATCCTTCCATTCCCCGTTATCCTGTCAGAGCTGAAGAAGCTTCTTGAATGAGAAGCGAAATGTCTTCAAAAGAAAAAAACAAGCAAGTCCAGTTGCCTCTTGAGAAAAAAGCACCTACTCTTCATTCAGATGATAGTCTGAGTTTGCGTAGTGACTCTAAATATTATTTAACTTCCTGGAATCCTGAAATTTCTTTGATTTGATGATATTTTGGTCTTCCACCCTATGAATTTAAATGGGTAGTATAGTCTTTGGTTCACTTAATGACTGTTCAAAGTTACAATGGCACTGAAATAGGTAAGTTAGGACTATCTTTCACACCTACAAACGTCGCAACATTCCCATGGTCAGGTGATCAAAATTAAGACACTTGGCAACTGGCGTATATTTATGACGGATGCTGTATCCCAGGTCATGTGATCACCATTTGTGACCTTCTGACAAGCAAAGTCAGTAGGGAAAATAGATTCATTTAACTACCATGTTACTGACTTCACTACTGAAGTGATTCACTTCACTGTGCCAAGATAGGTTATAAAATGGGGAAGCATTTACTTAACTGTCTTGCTTGGCAACAGAACTTTTGGGTTCAATTGTGGTTGTAAGTTAAGGACTACCTGTACTGGATTTTTTATATTGATACTTGATTTGTACTTTAAATGAGGTTTTGATTCTGCAGTTAACTTTCAATCATCATCATTTTCATTTAATGACCCCATAATCCCTTGTGAGGTGGAGTCTGGACAACTGAATGGAGTTAGCAAAGTGTTTTAATGGCCAGATACCCTCCCTGTCACCAATGCGGAGTTCGCATTAGATATATTCCAGTGGTGGGATTCAAAAAGTTTTACCACCTTCTCGGTGGATGTGGCATGGTAGATGCACTTTGTGTGTGCACGTGAGCCAAATGCGCACTTTGTGCAGGTGTGGAGGCATTTGCACAGGTGCAGAGGTGTTCCAATTCACCTCCTGCAAGCCTGCACTCTCCCGGTAGCTTCAGCAGCTGCTGCGCAGCACTCTACTGTGCCGTGCAATGCAGCTGTGCTTGAAATGCAGAGGGAAAAGGTGAGTATGGGAGGCCAGACAGGTGGATAGGCCCAATAGCAGAGCGGAGGAGGGAACCGGTTTGGTCTCTGCTGCTCATCGCTGCTACTGGCTTGGCCAAACCGGGTCGAACGGGTAGAATACCACCACTGATATATTTTCATTGTGCCCAGAGAGAGAAATATCTGCTTAGGATCGAACTCACAGCCTCCTGATTGTGAGGCGAGAGCTCCACCTCTAGGCCATCATACCACTCTGCTGTTGGCTTTCAATGGATCTCACTAAATGCCTTTTAGGAAGCAAGTAGGATGCTGTATCTAATCTTTATCTTTGTTAAGCTGTAGCTCATGAGAGTAAACTTTTGTCTTTTTATATTCAATACTAATATTTTTACATCAATCACTACATCCTTTTACAACCCAGAAATTATGATACTGATTCTATCATCCTGTGATCAATGAAAACAAAATTAAATATATAATAGGGTGCTTCTCTTCTGTGAGTTTTGATCTTTGTATTAGATTGTGCTAAAAAAGATGAATGCATCCAGGACACAAAAGTCAATATTTTTGATCTGTGATATTTGGATTGAAAAATGCTCCATTTAAAGTACAGTAATCATATTCCCTTATCAGCCAGTTATTTCGTGTCAAATTTTAGATAGTAAATCTTGCCTGAAGATTTGAATAGAAGCCATGTTATAGCAAACTACTATTTTGCTGAAAGCATTTTTTTCCCTGACGATATCATCTGGGGTTTTATTGGTTCATGTACAAGACCTTCACCTTAGATGGTATGCTCTCTCATTCATTTTTAATACAATGTGTCATCTCTATGCCTTCATAAAAAATAAAGATATTGCCTGGGAAAAAAGCATAAAACTATCCATCTGTTTCTTTATAGTATTGATTTCCTGTCTGAACTCTTCAGTCAGTTATATTATAGGGGAAAAAAACATAAAATTATGTTGGAGAGTATTTGCACTGAATTTTGAATGATGTCCAGTTAAGGATATCCTAGTTCAGGGGTGTCAAACTCTATTTCAGGGCCACATCAAGGTTGTATTTGACCTCAGTGGGCTGGGCGGGGCCATCTCAATGTCACCTCATGTTGGAGCACCTATGGTGGTCCAAATGCTCTGCCAGCAAAAAAGGGGTCCCAAACTCCATTTCAGGTTGCGATGGCCTCCTGCAACCCTCTGCCAGTGAAAATGGGCCTTGGGAGGGCAACACACAGCCCTCATGAGCTACTTTCAGCTATGACGGCTCCTGCAACCCTCTGCCAGGGAAAATGGACCTCTGTTTTCACTGGCAGAGGCACCACGGGTTGGTCATTTGCTGTTTCCAGGGTAGCCCTGCAGGCCTGATCTAAGCACCTCATGGGCCAGATCCGGGCCACGGGCCTTGAGTTTGATATCTCCTGTCCTAGTTCATTGAATCAGATTTCTTATGAAGAAAGCAACATGGGACAAAATGTATACCAGCAGTTATGGAGACTGGAAATAACATATAAGCCTTTTTGAATGCCATAACCACAGCACATCCACAGCTAATTCTGGTTACCCCAAAGTCTTGGAATCTAAGTAAGGAAGCTTATAGTCTGTACTTGGATGCAATTTAACTCAGAATATAGAGCTGTACACTAGAAAGTGGAAGAAGGCCCAAGAAAATTGCATGAAATTACTTGGGATAGTTTTTTTTTCCCCTTAATCTTGGTTGAGAAGCAGGTACTGTTTCATCTCATATTGTCTCTTGATTGAAAACTAGATCTATACTATGATATATACATAACATTTTTTCAGGAAATTACTGACAGTACAATCTTAGATTTGTCTACTCAAAAATAGGTCTCATTGAAGGCAGTTGTTAGGATAGCGGGTATAGAAATGCAGCTTAAATGTGTGTTTATGCCTGAACAAAATGAACAAAATTTGCTTTTAAAGGCACTGGGCATGGAGTTCAGGCTCTCCCTCTCTCTTTTTAATAAAGTTTTAGATGTTCAGAGGTTTTATTAATCCTGTTTTGGCATTTATTGATGTAAAAACAAGGAACAATTGTCTGTGTAATATCATACAAAGGCTGTGTCTAAATATGATTCCAAAAGCATCAAATCCTTGACATGCTGTTGCATTTTGCAATAAATGTTTATTAGATCTCATATTAGATATGAGATGTCCTAGAATTTATACATCCTTATGTCTCTTAAAATTCATTTATTTTCATTTATGTGGCTAGCATGCAGTAGTGCCTTCATCATGTCCTATCATGTCAGAGGTTAAGTCATTCCCAATATTATTATATTATTAATATTAACCACCAAATTTACTCTACATTTATTCTTTAGCAACTGGTTGGCCACCAAATACACCATATTTATACTACATTTATAATGTAGTTACAAATTTATGGAACCGTTATAATGGAGCTATAAATGGACACTACATCTAAATCAAGCAGCTAATTGTCCCCTACTGCTGGGAAGTCAGAAACAAAATTGGGAAATGTTGATGAAAATTCTCAATCATCCAGATAGAGTTTTCTGGAAGTTGAGTTGTGGCAACTGGAATTCTTTTCTTGATTTGAAATGTTTCATTGTTTATCTAAATGGCTTCTTCAGTCTGAGCAAGTTGGTTAGGGGAAACTCCATATATATCCTTAGCACAGCTAATCTGGATAGGCTCATTAGGTGAGTAGACAGAGAGTCAAATGTTCCAATTCCTAAATCCTTTACCCAGGTGTATTGTTAAGTGTGGCCTCCCTGGTGAACCTGTATAGTGGCCTTAATCTTCCTGGGTACTGAGGAAATTATGGTTTGCAAGAGGAGTGAAGGAATCCATTAATGCCAAAGTGGAAAACCCTTCCTTCAGTAGAAGTGAAGGCCTTGCCTACAACTGTCCCCCATTTTTAAATGTTGCTCTTTTCTCAGTCCTCGGGAAGATTAAGACCACATCACAGGAATTGGAACATTCACATCCCAATGACTTTCTGCCTTCTACCTATTGAATCTATCCAGATTAGGTGAGAAATGAAATCCCCCTGGAGGACATATATGGGGTTCCCCTAACCAACTTGCTCAGACTGAAGCAGCAACTTGGATAAAGAATGAAACGCTTCAAGCCAACAAGAAAAGAAGCCTAGTTGCCATTATTCAACTTCAAGACAAAGCTTGGAAGTATTTTTCAGTGATACGGTTGTCCCTCTGGAATGATGTCCTGTTGCAAGGGTTTTCAAACTTGGCAAGTTTAAGACTTATGGACTTCAACTCCCAGAATTCCTGAACTAACATGACTGGAGGAGGAATTCTGAAAGTTGAAGTCCACAAGTTTTAAAGCTGTCAAGTTGAAGATCCCTGTCCTATTGGAAATCCATCTGCCTTTAACATTGTTCGCCTTCCAGAAAATTCTGAACACAGAGCTTTTCCTGAGGAATTCTGAACCATTTTGTTTGTTTTATTTGTCTTTATGTTTCTATATTTTAGTGTGTTTTCTTACTTTGTGAGTTGGTCAGACTCTTGTGATTATGGTGAGATGCAAACTGGATAAATAAATAGACTATATTCTACTTCCACTACATTAAAAACATTATAAAAGAATATAAGCAACCCTGTCCTATGTAAACTACCACAATTATACTGAAGTTGCATTTGGGTAAGCATTCATAAAGATGTAATATTTTGAAGTTAATCTAGCTTATGAACAGCTCCTAGGTTCAAAAGGGCTTCCTGCAGCATTCAAAATGGTGGACAGCCAACTGGCAAAAAGATCCAACTCAAAAAGAGAAAGGCAGGTACACATTAGCATGGAAACTCTTTGAAAACTTTGAAAGCACTGTCAAAAAGATAAAGGTTTCTGAAACCCATATTAAACTACAAAGTGGCAATGAGGTCATTTCATTTACAAATGAAGACAACATTAAATTCATTAGTATCCCAATCTAATCAACCTAATATACTGCATGTTAAGAATTTACAGAATATATTAACATTAATGGGCAATGTTGGCCTCATGTTACTATAGTACAGGAAGGTTAATTTTTCCTTATTACCCATATTTTGGGAGATTCAACCTGTAATAGAATGTGAGAATGGCCTTGGAAGTTGGAAAGAAGAAATGCTCCCCAGGGAATGATTGGATAAAGAATAATAGCATACAACTGAGTAAGAAAGGATCAGTCTTAGTTTAAAATGTGATAAAAAAAGGAAGTTGCAGTCTTGGGACTCTCTTTGCTTAGTTGTTTTCTTGAAAATGTTTCATTACTAAACTAGATAATCCCAAAGGTGTTTTTTTTTTTTTTTTTTCAAGAGGCAACTGGACTTTCTGGTGTTTCAAAGAAAAATCAGAAAGTCTTGAAAAAAAAAGCACATTTGGAACAACCATGACTTGGATGATTGAGAATCTCCATAGACACTTACTAGGTAATGTGATCACTGCAAAAAAAAAAAAAAAAGTGGTAAAAAGAGACATTAGGAGTTTCGCACTTTTAGACATGTAAGATTCTTTTCATGTAGTCCTAGAATAAAGTAGCATTAGCACTGTCTGGTCTATTTGGAAGGCTGACACTACTGTAAAAACATGAACATTGAATTTAAAATGCATTTGGTTTATTTGTTTACCTGTAGTTTCATGTAGTTTTAGGGACAGCTTTCAAAAATGCAATTTTACCAAGGTAGCTCAAAAGATAAACCACTTGTTTCAGGTTATTGATATACACATGTTGTACAGATTGTGTGACATTGCTGGACAGTTTTAGTGCTTTCAACACCTCAGCAGTATTGTTTTACATTTGCAGGTCATAGTCATGACAAGGCTGTTGTCTTCCTTTCATCTGTTCACACCAATATCTAATGCCTTGGACCTAATACTGCTGAACATTTTTCTTGAACCAAGTAACCATATTTCTTTGTTTTTCTCCATTATAACTAACTTTTATCAAATACCTTCCATTTCTATAAACTATACTGTATTCTATACTCTGATATTTTCATACCCCCAAAGAAAAAGTAAGCATTATTTTCATTAATTGGAATCCCTTTCCAAAGTCATATTCAATATGTTTGCACTTTTATTGCACTATTTTAGTAATGCTAGTATATTTCATTATTATAATTGTTTCATTCTGTTGTGAATGAATAAATGTTAAATAAAGTTATCTTGATCTTGAAGTCAAGTGCAGGGTTCTGGCCCTGCACTTCTGATTGGCTGTTAATGGCAAGATCGGATTGGTCCGTTCAGGAGAATCTGATTGGCCGTTAACAGGAAATTCTCATTTGTTAAAAGAGCTCGCGCTCCCAGATTGCTATTGGTTGAATAGTTAATAAGTCGCCTATATAAGGAAGGCTATAGCAGCCATCCAGTTTGAGCTGTCACACAATGTAAATAAAGAGTTTGAAGTTCACTGTTTCTACCGACTCGTCTCCATTATCGCACCCATGCTCCAGACTTAACACTGGTGACGAGGATGGGATTGGATGATGTCAGAGCCAACAAAAACAACGACGAAGACAGCCAAGCACGTGCCTGAAACGCACAATGGCAGAACCGGGTCCGGCGGCGTAGTACCACCCACTCCGTTCGACCCAGCACAAGAGGACTGGGAGTCCTACATGGACCGTTTCCAAATGTTCTTGGAAACGAATAATCTGAAGGATGCCACACCCGAGAAGAAACGGGCGGTATTCCTGATGCACTGCGGGCCGACTGTATTCAAGATGGCCAAGGCGCTAGCAAAACCGGCTGAAGTGAAGGCCATGGACTGGGACGTCCTCGAACCGCTACTAAGGGCCCACTATGCACCAACCGTTCCAATGCTCGTAAGACAGCACGAGTTCTACCAAAGAACCAGCGGAAAGGACAAAGCGTTGCCAATTTTGTTGCAGACCTCCGAAACTTGGGAGGCCTCTGCGATTTCGCCGACCTAGAGGAGGCCTTGAGAGACTGAGTAGTTCTCAGGTTAGACGCTCTAAATGTGCAAGATAATGGCTAAGGGCGACATTAGCCTTGCCAATGCCATCGCTGAGGCTACGGCAGCAGAGGTGACCAAGAAGTCAGCTGCCCAACTACACCGAAATCACGCTCCAACACACCAACCAGCTGGCGAACTTTCACCTAAGTCAGAAGGACAGCTTTCGACGGCCCACCATGAGGACCTCTCTTCGTCGTCAGACAGCGACGAAGAAGAGGTCCATCGACTGCGGTCCGATTGGGACCATTACCCGAAGTCCCAGCAACCGTGCGCTGGCTGCGGGGCCAACCATTACCATTCTGATTGCAAATTCTGCCACACGCTCTGTCACGAGTGCGGGAAATGAGGCCATATTGGACAGGTCTGCAGAAGTCTCCTCGGACCCAGCCAGACCTCAAAGGGGACCAATCTTCGCCAATCGACAGGAAACCATCCTGTAAGGCAAGAACCAGCAAACCACTCCTACAGAAACCGACTCGTGAATTGCCTAACGAGACGAGAAGAGGCTCACCAAACACTCACTATCGGCCACACCTCTTCATTGGATGCCAAGAAAATTCGAGTTAAAGTGGACATCGAAAATCAGCCTTGCCAAATGGAAGTTGACTCAGGATCGTCTCTTTCAATGGTCTCCTGGAAAACCCTCAAGCAACTCATCCCTACTATCCGGTGCCAAGACCTTCAATTCCAAAGGCTCATGTTAAAGGACTACCAGGGGAACTGGATTCCAGTCGTAGGATCCAGTCGAGTCCGGGTTTCGTTCAAGAACCACACAGTGTACTTACCACTGATGGTGATAGACAAGGACCGGCCTAGCCTGTTGGGCCTGCAATGGTTCGCACCACTCGGCATTGAAGTGGCAGGCATTTACCGAATCGGCAGCAGTAACTGGGAGGAGGACCTCGCCCACGAATTCAAGGACGTCTTCGCGGAAAAGCTAGGTGAGTACAAGGGGACCCCGATATCCTTTAGCCTAAATCCAAAAATAGCTCCCATCCGCCTTAAGCCTCGTCGAGTCCTGTTCGCTCTAAAGCCAAAAATCGATGAAAAGCTTGATAAGTTGATAGCCCAGGGAGTGTTAAAGCCAACCGATCACTCCCCATGGGAAACCCCAATCGTGACACCAATTAAGCCGGACGGTTCCATTAGAATTTGTGGGGACTACCGAGCCACCCTAAACCATGCCCTGCAACAAAATCCCTATCCGGTGCCGGTGGTGCAACACCTCCTCCATTCCCTGGGGGGCGGAAAAGTCTTCGCTAAATTAGACTTAGCTCAGGCTTATCAGCAACTGCCGGTTGATGAAAAAACGGCACAGGCACAGATTATCATAATGCACCGAGGTGCCTTTAAGTGTACACAGCTCCAATTCGGAGTCAGTGTAGCTCCGGGGATTTTTCAGAGCCTAATGGAGAGACTCTTGCAGGGGATCAAAGGCGTTGTCCCTTACTTTGACGATGTGCTCATTGCTGCCCCCACTCCAAAAATTTTACGGGATCGTTTAAGACTGGTTTTACAAAAAAACCAAGAAGCAGGCCTGAAGGTGAAGAAAAATAAGTGCAAGCTGTGTACAGATCGTGTTGAATTCTTAGGGTACTTAATTGACAGTCAGGGTATTCACCCTACCGATAGCAAATTGAGAGCAAAAAAAAAACGCTCCCAGACCACAGAACAAGGCCGACCTCCAGGCATTTTTAGGCCTCATCAATTTCTATAATGTATTCTTGCCGCACAAGGCAACTGTTGCTGAACCTTTACATCACCTACTAGATAAAAAAGCAATTTGGATATGGAGTCACAGAGAAGAGCAGGCGTTCCGTAATGTAAAAAAACTACTGACTTCTGACGCTGTACTAATGCAGTACAATGAAACTTTACCGTTGAATATCACATGTGATGCATCGCCTTTCGGATTGGGCGCCATTTTGAGCCATGTATTGCCTAACGGTAGCGAAGCCCCTGTTGCTTATTTTTCAAAAACACTCTCGAAAACCGAGCGAAATTATAGCCAGATCGATAAAGAAGCCCTGGCAATTGTATCGGCTGTTTAAAGATTCCATGAGTACGTGTACGATCGGGCTTTTACTATAGTGACTGACCACAAACCGTTGCTGGGGATAATCGCTGGGGATAAGCCAACTCCCTACATACTTTCTCCCAGGATGACCTGCTGGTCAGAATTCTTGGCTGCCTACAATTATTAGTTGCAATACCGCCCCGGTAAAGCTATTCCCCACGCCGACGCGTTGAGCCATGCACTGCTCCCAGAAACCATCAACGATCCCACACCAACGATGACAACATTGCAGATCAAGATGCTTCATACGCCACCATTAACTGCCTGTGATATCACGAGAGAAACAAAATGCGACCCTATCTTAGCACGAGTCCTCACATGGGTAGAACGCGGATGGCCATTGGACCAAGTACCAGATGATTTTGCACCATTCAAAAGTCGTCAAACAGAGTTGTTCTCGCAAAAGGGCTGTATCATCTGGGGCAATAGAGTCGTTATCCCAGAACGACTCCAACAGGCACTACTAAGAACCTTGCACAATGGCCAACCTGGCATCGTGCGCATGAAAGGCCTCGCACGTAGCTATGTGTGGTGGCCAGGCATAGACAGACAAATTGAATCGTGGGTCAAGACTTGCCAGAGATGCCAAGAAGTGAGCAACGCTCCACCAAAGGCAACCCCAACAGAATGGGAGACACCGCGGGGACCAAGATCCCGTATCCATCTAGATTTTGCTGGGCTGACCAAAGGCCACACATTCTTGTTAACCATCGACGCCTACTCAAATTGGCTCAAGATTCACCGAATGAGGAACATGACCACCGAAGCAGTCATCAAAAGACTGGAAAGACTGTTTGCAACCCATGGATTACCAGATGTCCTGGTATCCGACAATGGGCCCCAATTTACCATGCTGTCTTTTGAACAGTACCTGGCTGACCGCGGTATCCGACATGCGCTCACTTCGCCTGAGCACCCTGCGGCCAACGGTAGGGCTGAGCGCATGGTACAATTTGTCAAAAGAACTCTACAAAAGATAGACTACGACAACATCGATGAGAATATCAACTGAATCCTTTTCCTACAGCTCATCACACCTCACAGCATCACCAACAAAACTCCTGCCGAGCTGCTAATGGGACGGAAGCTCCAATCCAACCTCGACCGATTACACGCAGCCTACGAACTGGGAAAACCACTCGGATCCAGCGGCCGATGCCGTACCTTCCAGGTAGGCGATTTAGTATTTGCTAAAAACTTATCGGGTGATCCGCTGTGGGTAGAAGCGACAGTAATCCGTGTAACCAGCCCAAGATCATACCTTGTACAGTGCCCTGACGATAGACTTTGGAAGCGCCATATCGATCAACTACGATCACGGCTGCAGTTACGCAATTCCGAACTCCCTTATAACCAAACTGAGGGGCGGGGGGGAGATACAGAGGAAGACGAATTTCAACTAGAGGAAAATCTTTTCGAAGGGAACGATAGCGGAACTGAAACGCAGGAACAGGAACCAGAGATGGGAGTGAGTTCACCTCAGGGAGTTACCAAAGGTATTGGTGACAACGGAAACGCGAACTCTGAACCAGAGGCACCCCTTTCGCCAAACAACGATCTACCTCTACAAGAGTGCAGTCAAATGCCAGGCACACAGCGAAAATCAAAAAGACTAATAAAACAACTGTCCTACCTCAGGGACTATGTGACCACGCCCCATAAGCAGAAGCCGGGGGAAAGGGGTGTTGTGAATGAATAAATGTTAAATAAAGTTATCTTGAGCTTGAAGTCAAGTGCAGGGTTCTGGCCCTGCACTTCTGATTGGCTGTTAATGGCAAGATCGGATTGGTCCGTTCAGGAGAATCTGATTGGCCATTAATAGGCCATTCTCATTGGTCAACAAAGCTAGCGCTCCCAGATTGCTATTGGTTGAATAGTTAATAAGTTGCCTATATAAGGAAGGCTATAGCAGCCATCCAGTTTGAGCTGTCACACCATGTAAATTAAGAGTTTGAAGTTAACTGTTTCTGCCGGCTCGTCTCCATTATCGCACCCATGCTCCAGACTTAACACATTCATTACCATGTATTTGTACATTTATAATCTCTCTCATCGTTTCTAAAAGCCTAAAATCTAGATTTGTGAATTTGTAAATGACATTTTATGGCCACGGGTGGCAAAGTGGTTAGAGTGCACTACTGCAGGCTACTTCTGCTGACTGCCAGATGCCTGCAATTTGGCAAATTGAATCTCATCAGGCTCAAGGTTGACTCCACCTTCCATCCTTCCAAGATTGGTAAAATGAGGACCCAGATTGTTGGAGGCAATATGTTGACTCTGTAAATTGCTTAGAGAGGGCTGTGAAGCACTGTGAAGTGATATATAAGTCTAAGTGTTATTGCTGTTGCTATTGCTATTTTTTCAGAGTTTATTTTTTTTCTTTTGCTTGCAGTTTAGAAACTTCAGTGCCAGTCAATCTGTTGCTTTCTCCAGTAGCTGTGCTTGATTACCAGTGCCATCTTATTTCACTCTATTTCAGAGCCATATGTTGGATAAAGCTGCTTCAGCAGATCCGATCTCTGAACTTCAGTCTGATGTTTAATTGTCTGCATAAGCCTTTTATTGCCTCATGTACTTCATTATGAACATTCTCCGTTAATTTAAATAATTACCTTCTTTAGGGCTTGCAGAATATTAAATATGAAAACAGAGCCATCGTGCAGCATTAACAACACAGCAGCAATTAATTAGAGATCTATTTAGTTAGAGAGAAAAACCATGATGTTCACTTTATCATGAGAAGAGACGGGTTGAAAGATGGTGCAAGGAGATTATTAACATAAACAAGGGCAGCTAGACCAGCAACATTTTCAATTGGTTTATTATTTGGTCATCGTTCACGGTAGAATTTCAAATGATGCTTCTACAGTAGACTCATTCAAATAGGCAGTTCTGATGCAGAGGAAAAAAACTCGTCAAATGTTGTGTGGCAGAGAAAATGCTATGGAAGGTTCTAGAATGGAAAGAGGTGAGCAGATGGAAGAGGAGTTCCATGGTTGTAGGCATTGGTGGGGAAGAGAATGGATTTGGTTCTGAGCTATTAAATAGCAATGCAAACAGTTGTCAAGGAGGGGAGAATGACAGTGAATAAGGATGGAAACATTTCTTTGAGTTATGCAGGCATGGAATCATTAGTTATGCCTTTTAAACAAGCAAAAAACCCAAAGCTATATTTTCTCTAAAGGTGTTACCAAGTGCATCAGTTAGTATTAGTGATGTATTTCTCCCAACAGGTAGTAGTTTTTGTGATGTCATTTTACACAATATTGTCAATCCCCAATAATTAATGCCAACTTAAAGTAATCCCTTGTTTCCTTTTAAAGCTCTGTTGCTACACATTACTGTTCTAGAACAGAAAGATAATTAATTAATAAAAACAGAAGTAAACCAAGTGCTTAGTTATAATTAGCTATAACTTTCATTATACAAGCTAATAATTCCTATCACAAATAGAAATAACCATACCAAATACGTAGTTACAATCACAGGACATAACTTAGAATTTATATATAAATAGTTAATGAGAAATTTCCATTAATAAAGTATTTATAGAAGAGACTATTTCACAACACGTGGACACACTCAACATATACATGTCATTTCAATCGGAAAACTGTAAGCATCTTAGATCAATCCAAGTCTTAAAGTGTCAGAGAGTTTCTGGAGGCCTGGCATTCAGACAATTGGCCAGCAACAGGCACATGGAAATAAACAACATCTACATACAACTCAAAAGAGATAATCCACAAGACCCAAAGGAAACAAAAAGAATAAAAAATAAATTAAATAAATAAAAGTAGCTCATATGGTTGTAGCAAATGTTATATGTATATCACAAGGCAAAAGGCACAAAAATGCATGCACTGAAAAACATAGATGCTGTTAATTTCTGAAAGTAAGGATACTCTTGTTAATCCATCCCTGTTAACAGTTCAGGGGATTATATATGATGTTCTTTGTGCTTATCTGTTGGTCAATTGAGATGCAGATTGATCTGGTGGTTAAGGCACCAGACTAGATACTGGGAGTCCATGACTTCTGATCCTAGCTTAGGTGTAAAGCCAACCAATTGACTTTTGGCTAGTCAGTTTCTCTCAGTTCTCGGAAGAAGGCAATTGCAATGCCAAAAAAATTGCAGGAATTAATCCAGTCAGTTATCAAGAGACAACAGTGATTCAAAGGCAGGATAAAAGGTCATCTGCAAAAGGTTTAATGTTCATCGTATTGTCTTCACATGTCCTCTGCATTTCAAGGGTAGAAAAATAGAAGAGTATAAATAAATAGAAGAGTATAAATAAAAGAGCATAAATGCTGGTGTCTTGGAAATTCCCAATGTTTCACTGCATTAAAGGCAAATAAGAATTTTCATTTCTATTCATTTGGTTTCATTTATTTATACATGTATTTTGTTTTTTCATTCATTTTTAAAATGAAAATATTTCTACAGAAAATGCCATAGATGTAATACATCTATGGTAATGATTTCAAAGCTAGTAGGAAAACTGAGCTCATGATGCACTATTCTGAATTCAGAACAGTACATTATGAATCCTCCACTACGGCATTTCATATATTTAGCTGGATATTTGAAATGATTTAGTCTACTGCTTTCAGCTTTTACAGAAATAAGTCTAATTGTCTCACTCTCCTCTATGCCTCTCCCCCCAACTGTTAATACACAGACAACATTCAAATATGGAGCACTAAAATATTCAAAAGTATGTGGAAATAAAGCCTTCAAACAATTAATATTCAGAAAAAGTAAAGCCCGAGAGATTTTCAACACAGTGAGAGAGGAGGAAGAAAGTCAAATGACAACATTTATTATTTATTTATTTATTTATTTATTTATTTGTGTCAATTGCTTACAAGATAATAGGTATAAATAAAAACATAATTATGAATACATGGATACATATAAGAAAAAAAATAAAAGAAACAATAGGACAGGGACGGTAGGCACGTTGGTGCGCTTATGCACGCCCCCTACAGACCTCTTAGGAAAGGGGTGAGGTCAATAGTAGACAGTCTAAGGTTAAAGTTTTTGGGGTTTGGGGAAGAAACCACAGAATCAGGTAGAGTATTCCAGACATTGACCACTCTGTTGCTTAAGAACATGTACATCATGACTTCACTATACAATGATGAGACATTTATGTCATGTTTTATGAGAGAAATACATAATTGTATACTTTTCACTATGACATCATGATGCTAGTGTCAACTTGACTTATTATGGAAATTACTAGGAGAATGTTAAAATGAATCTGAATCTTTTATAAATTTCATTACTATCAGCTATAATTTCCTGTTGCTTCTGGAGTGCATATAATGAGGTCCATTTTGCTATAATTCTGTTTCTGATTGACAAGTAGATTATGGAATAGGCTACCATTGGTATATTCAGTGGAAACTGTCTTGCAGATGGCTGGCATATTGTTGAAGACATAATGGAAGGTAATGATATATTGTAAGTTTCAAATCTCAGTACCAATTATCCCAACAAAAAATGTAGGTTTTTTTTAAAAGATATGACATCAAACTATCATTTCATCTTGGCTATAGTATAATTAAATATACAAAAAAAATAATGCAAGAGGTAGTCAAATTGAAAACAAATTATTATTATTCCTAACTTTTGCAATATAAACAGTTCTACAGATAACATTTCATAAATTAGTTCAGTGAGAAAAAAATCTAGTACATTAAAAACAACTGAAATATTTGAACCAGTTATTATTTACGCTTTTAGCATTTGTTTGGTGAAATGAATGTTTAGTCCATTCATCATAAGTGTAGAAATATTTATCATCATTGGTTGAGATCCCAAATTAATTGCCTGTACTTGTACAGCATTTCTAGTGTGACAATTATTTTGTTGATATAAAGCATTTTTTTCGATGCCTTTAAAGATGATGAGTAATTTTACTTAACATGTAAATTTATAACTAACTGCATGAAGAACTTTAGAGTTTAATTTTCTACAATGAATTTATCTCCTATAAATAATCTATAGTAATAACTTCCTCTGTGGGGGTTTTGGGGAGAGACGGAGCAAGGTAATAGCTCCTTCCTTTCTATCTTTCTTCCTTTGAAATTAAAAACTGTATAAATAAATTTTCATTGAAAGAAAATAGCTGTAATTCTAAACCCATAATTTTATCTAATTTTGATAAGAACTATCTTTTCCAAATTACATCATATTCAGTATTTCCAGCCTCTGTGTGCAATTTTTCAAAGGTCATTTTACTATTTTTTAAAGAATTGTTAGGTGAAAATAAATTAAGAACAAAGTTTCATCACACTAAAATTATGGGTTCTATTTAAGAGAAGTGTTATTTACATGTTTTCTTTTCTGGTCTCCTCACTTAGTTTTCCAGATACTGTGCTGCTTTTCTAAATATATCTTTGCAGGATTAATCTATGTGATTTCCAAAACTAAAGAAAAAGTTAGTCTATGGCAACAAGCATAAGGGTCACAAGTAACTTTCAAACTAATTTAATGTGAATTTTTGTTTAAATTTAAAGCTGTAAGAATTCAGTTTAAAGTCATACCCCTGAAAAAAAATAAATAATGATTTCTAACTTTGTAATGTCTGACTTAATATTTAGGACAGGGATCCTAAACTTGGCAACGTTAAGACTTGTGGACTTCAACTCCCAGAATTCCTCCTCCAGTCATGTTAACTCAGGAATTCTGGGAGTTAAAGTCCACAAGTTTCAACATTGCCAAGTTCGGAGATCTCTGATCTAGGAAATGTAAATAATTCCATCCAAGTCAAGAGAAGTGTTCCCAGATGATCTCAAGGATGTTAAGCCCATAATCAGCAGGGACTACATAATTGGCACCTTTATTTGTTTAAAACAGGGGTCTTCAAACTTGACAGCTTTAAGACTTGTGGACTTCAACTCCCAGAATTCCTCCTCCAGTCATGTTAACTCAGGAATTCTAGGAGTTGAAGGCCACAAGTCTTAAACTTGCCACGTTTGAAGACCCATGGTTTAAAATAATGTTATTCTGGGAGAAGTGTGAGAGAAAGTTGGGGGAAGAGTGGTAGAGCCTTCCAACCTGGCAACACATCATAGAGATCAATTCATGGTTGCTTTTCCCATGAGTAGGCAAGGCAAGGCAAAGCAAGGAGGTCAGGATATCTACCACTCATTGACTTGAAAGGACCTGACATTAATATTTTACAAGAATGAAATAGGGGTACAAAAAAGTAACCAGGGAGCAGTTTTGGGTGAAGCTTTTGACATAATAAATTAAACATTTCAGCTCTAAAGACTGCACTCCTAAAAGTATGTCATGACCTTTCATGTCTTAAAGCTCCAATTTGGAGTGAACCTGGACTGATTTTTGTGTAAGAAAGGAAGATTGCTAAGAGATTGTTGCTTGATTAATCAGGCCTGGTTAACCTTTAAAATTGTATGATTTCTAACTTGTTTCTTAACCCTGCTTCCTAATTTATCCTTTGATGTGACTTGTTACTCAGTCTTAAGTTGAGTCTTGTTAAGTCTGGAGCATGGGTGCGAATGATGGAGACGAGCCAGTGGAAACAGTGAACTTCAAACTCTTTATTTACATATCGTGACTGCTCAGCTCAAAGGCTGTTCAAGCCTTACTTATATAGGCAACTATTTAACTACTTAACCAATAGCGAACCAGGAGCACTAGCTCCTTTTAACCAATAGGAATGGTCTGTTAGTGGCCAATCGGATGCTTCTAAATGGGCCAATCCGATCGGGCCATCAACAGCCAATCAGAAGTGCAGGGCCAGAACCCTGCACTAGACTTCAAGCTCAATGATAACTTTATTGGTATTATGCATTCACAACAAGTCTGGTCTGGGTGTTATGTGAATTTTGTTGTATGTATAATGTGTATACACGTACAATGACAATAAAAAATTCAATTTAACAACTGATTGCAGAACTCTGTTTAGGACTTCAGTTGAAAGTATAGGCGAAAGAGAGAAAAACAAGGCTGTAAAAAAAATTGGAGAGAGGAGAAAACTTAAGAGTTTTCTAAAAATGCTTTAGGTACACAATTTCTTACACCAAGGGAATTATACACCATATAATGGATCATCTGCACTCTGGTAATGCTTTAATTTATGCTTTGCTGGTATGTTTTTAAACAAAGTAAGCCTTATAAAAGCATGTTAAATCTCCAGTCCTGTCTTATGTAAATCTCTAATAGTGTTATACCTGCAACTTTTTACCACTCAGCAAATGGAGAAGGTGCTGTAATCTATTGCTGACAAGTTTTACAAAAATGCTGAGAAAAGGCAGTAGGCTAATGCTAATACATTGCATATAGCTAATTAAAAAAAGGCTGGGAAAGGGGAAACTATTCTTCCATCCCACCGTCTTCTAAAATTTAATCTTCTGAAAACCCCATAAACCAAAGCATTTGTATTCATGTGACCAACCTTGGAATTAGTTCAGCCTTTTTTTCCCCAAAAAGTCTTTGTTTTGAAGATTATGACTAAGAAAACCAAGAATGAAGGCAACTCCTTAGCTTATTCAACAATTCCAAATTTAAGTAACTCAATTACCAATTCACACTTAATATATTAATCCTCAAACTAAGCAGTTTTCTGAACTCTCAGAACATGCTAAGCTGCAAAAACCAAGATGTGGCTTAGAGGATTCTCCCGATTTGTTTAATTAAAATGTGGCAAAGAAAAAGTAAAAAAGACAATAAGGCAGTAGCAATAAAATGTGTTTTTTTCTCATACGTTTATATAACTTCATATAATTGCAAACTTTCAATAAATAAGCATGTTTCATTGTATTTGTGTATTCATAATTGTAAGAAATTCCTTTGAAAGCACCAGTAACATCAGGTCTTTAATTTACTAATTGGGACCATACATTTACTTAAAGAAAAAATACCCAAGATTAATGCTAACCAAGCATTTTTGTGTTGTCTGGAATACAACGATTTGGTCTTTAACTGACCTGCCATAAATACAAAGCTCATGGTGTCAAAAATATTCCTTTCAGACACTGAAAGACTATTGTTCACACCAAACTACAAGCCAGTAAGATTTATATTTTACATTGGATTCTTTAGCATTCCAGACAAAGTATGTTTTCAATCTAATCTTGCTGGAAATATGTGTTGTGTTCATTTGCTATTTCAAAGACTTTACAACGGATGAGAAAAGTTAGCAATTTTTTGTTGCTAACTTTATAGTTTGCTCCTATGCTACATTCTTGAATTAAGAGATGTCTCAGCTGCAAAGTGTGCCTTCGGTAAAAATATTACTCATTTTGGGGGCTTTCTGAGTGACTTTGTGTTTATATTTATCTTGTTGCTATTGATTTGTTTACTATGAAAAAGAAAGCATAATCATTCTAGTTGTCTCCTATAGACAAGGCTATTCTGTATCATCAATGTTCTCTGTCGTTGCTTTTTTTGGCATTTTAATTTAAAATTCCTTTTCAGAGCACTAAGGATTTGCAGAACAAATGTTTAAGTGTTTTGAATTTGTCATCTTTTCACTGAAAAAAATTAAGACAAAAGAAAGAAACAGCAATATTTGACTGGTTCCTCAGTATTTTTTCCCATCCAAAATATTTTCTCATAGGTGTTGAATACCAATAGAAAAACACACTTATTCAAAATAAAGTTTTGATTCTATTTATTCTATCTGTCTCTAAAAATGGGCACAAAGATAGAACAAGTCCTTTTGTTTTATTCTTTAGAAACTTCCTCTTAAAATAAGGTACTCGGACATTTTTAAATTCCTACATCATGTCTAGGAATAGAATTTTGTTTTATCCTAGTCCTGCTGTATCCTACTTTATTATTTATTTATTGGAATTATTTGTTGCCCCTCTTATTTCAAAGTAACTCTGGGTGGCTTACATCTTTAAAACCATTCAAACCATAAAAGATAAATATTTCTAAAACAGTAAAAATGGAATTACAGTCAAAGATAAAATTAGTTAAAAGATGGGGAAGGAGGGAGCAGGATGGTGGGAGGTGGGATTGCCTCTTAATTTATCAATCATTTCCAGTATGAAGTTCCCCCGTTGAAACCCCAAGCCAATTGTCAAAGCCAAGTCTTCAGGCCATTATGAAAAGTCAGAAGAGTGGGAGCCAATCTTCCATCCTTTTGAGGTCGGTAAAATGACCCAGATTATTGTGGGCAATATGCTGACTCTGTAAACCGCTGAAAGAGGGCTGTAAAGCATTGTGAAGTGTACATAAGTCTAAGTGCTATTGCTATTACTTCAAGGGAGTAAGATATTCCAAAGGGCAGGAGCCACAGTAGAGAAGGCCCTTCTCTTGGTCCCCACTAGTGACTGATACTTTCCCAGCCAAACCATGCTTGAATTTTGTATGCAGAGAGTGGAAATCTGATTTCTGGATTGGACATGTAGATGCTGAAAAGTCTAATAGATCCTTTTCTTCTGTGGCCTGCTCTCCTTGTGGTGATCCATCTGCATTTCTTAAGCAGCCTGCATCTTGGGTCGTTAAAGTGGCTGATCAACTACCATTCTATACTTCTCATGTGCATTTTCTGCAGTGCTTTGAATCTCTATTGAAAACCACCAACAATGCTAGTCATTGTTGCCACTTTAATGTCATTTTTATTACCTCTTCTTCTTTCCTTTATCTTTATGGCTTCAGATCTCTGGCTCTTTTTTTTTTTTTCCATTCAGTCCTCTTTCCTCCCATGATATTCATCTCTAGCTGAGCACTTTTAAAGGGTCAGCTTATCTGGTCATGAATGGGGGAAACTTGAAGGATAAACGCAAGAAGGAAAATAAAAACTTTTCTACCGTCTAATGTGTCTTTGCATAGGGAGAAACCATCTGGACCCCTTTTTAAAGAAAAACAAACTGAAAATTTTGAACAAATGCCAAGAAAAAAAACCCCCAAGCAATTTTAAAAGAGTCTGCTAAGTGTTATGGATCATTCTGAATTACTGAAGAGCTTGACCAAAATGAGCATTACACTGGATTATACAAATTAATTGAAAAGACTATACCAGAGAAGACACAGTTGTACACTGGGTCAAGATGACTGAGACCATGAGCTAAGTAAAGTCATGAGGCTAGCAACACATCGCAAATTATAAAAGAAAGAAATGTGATTTGACAAATGTATTGAGCTGATAGCTATGTTCTATAAAAAAATGACGGTTTGATTGTGTAGAAAGTTAGCACCCACCCATCTCTTAGAAGAATAAAATATTTTGAGAAATATTAAGAAGACAAAATATTATATTTCCCTGGATGAGAAATGGAAAAACATGCTCTTGGAAAGCAGCCCCCACTTTCCTTAATAGACCACAGCAGATGTCAGCACTTAAGAGATAAAGAGATAGCTAGCTCTATTCATAGGCCAAAATTCCCTGCAGCAAGGTCTGGACAAAGAGAGGATTAGTTCTCAGTCACAATAGAAATTGCCCAATGCCCCTTCATTGCATCAGCAGTCCAAACTTCAACTACAACCCACAGAGCCACTATGACCCATACAACAGTCAATAGAATACATGTTCTTGCACAGGAACAGGAAATTCAAGTGCAAAGCCCAAAGAAGGTATAAAAGCAGAGGTAGTATTCAGCAGGTTCTGACCAGTTCTGGAGAACCGGTAGCAGAAATTTTGAGTAGTTTGGAGAACTAGCAAAAAGCACCTGTAACTGGCCCCACCTCCATCTATTCTCTGCCTCCTGAGTCCCAGCTGATGGGCTGGGTCTTCTTTTGTTGCCCTGCACAGGAGAATGGAGTTGGAAAGCAGGTTAGTGGGGTGGGGAGGGAATGGGATTTTGCAGTAACGTTTCCCCAGGAGTGGGGAGGAATGGAGATTTTACAGTATATTTCCCCTGCCATGCCCACCAATCCACACCCACAGAACTGGTAGTAATTTTTTTTGAATCCTACCACTGTGTAAGAGCCATCCACTCTCAATTCTGTGTAGTCATATACCCAGGATCTCAAACCCATGTAGTCCTGTTTATCAATAATGTACCCTCTTTCCACTCAGACCCATTTTACCTCTAGTGCCTTTCTTCTGGCTTGGAACTGAACCTGATGGATTTTTTCCAATTCCAAAAATTGGCTTCTTATGGCAATGTTCTGATTCCCTAAATGTGACTAACAACATATTGTATTGGGTTACCTGGAACCTTTGATTGGAAATTGACTATTCTTCCCAAATGCAGACTTGTTCTTTTTGTTCCTGATTTCTATGCAAGATGCTTTAACATTCTAATGTGCATTGTGCTACTTTAGTGAAGTATTTATGACTGCAATAAATTCCTTGTCTTTGTGGCAGCAAAGAACTCTGGGTTTCAAGTAACATCATTCTACATACGAAGCAAGAGTTATCACCAATGTGCTTGTGGTAAAGTTAGGAGTAAAAGACATTAGAAAGACACAGGGCAGCCTGCTTATCCAATCTGCCTGTCGGTACATTTGTATGCTCTAACTTATACATATAAATTCAATTCACTTTGCATATCTATGAAGACTGCCCACAGCTTTTACTGCATTCTCCATAGAATGTGGGGATGAATTGGTGCATGCAATAGTGCAGTCTTTGGATGCTAATCAAACAGAGTTCATTGAGAGTTATTCCTAGCAAAAAGGATAGTAATACTGCATCCCTGCCCACAATGGGAAATTGATAATCTGCCACAATGATGTAAGCTTTCTGTGAATCACTTGAGTAATTAAGAAAACACTCAAGACTTAGAGAGTTCAAATCTGCCTTGTAACTTGAATCATAGTAGTCTTCTATCAGGAAAAGTTACAGTTCCAGCTTCTAGAAAATCTGGAGAATGAGTTGTTGTCCACAGAGGACAAACAATGCTGCCATCTTCTCCACTCAGAGATATACAATAATCATTGTTTCTAGTTACTGGCATGTCACTCTCAACCATTCACTTCTTTCCAGGGGTGGGTTTCTTCCAGTTTGCACCTATTTGCTAGAACCGGTTGTTAACATTCTAAGCAGTTTTGGAGAACTGGTTGTTAGAAGAAATTAATGGCCTAATCCTGTAAGGAAGGCAGGAAGGAAACATTCTGGTGTTGCTTATAGAAACTGCCTCTCCATTAACCCTTTTTACATTCTTGGCAGGACTAGACTTCCTGTCTCTGGAACTTCTCTGGAGTTATTTTTCCCTCCTTTGCTTGTGTGGAGTGACCATTCAAAGTTACAATGGCACTGAAAAAAGTGACTTATGACCATTTTTCACACTTACGACTGTTGCAGCATCCCCAAAGTCATGAGGGGCCAGGCGAGGAGATGCGTGCCTCAATGTGAGTGATATTGAGTTGGCCACACACAGCCAATAATATGACCACCAAGCCACACCCAACAACTAAGCCATGCCCACAGAACTGGTTGTTAAAAAATTTGAATCCCATTCCTGCTTCTTTCCAACCCTCAGTCACTATATGGATCAGGAGTCTCCATGCCCCTCTGTCTCGCACTGTCTTCTTCAGATCCACCATGATTACCCCAGTGTCACCTTTTATAGTATCCAGCTAGCAGGTACTAGGATGACCCTTCTCCCGCTAATCGCTCCCAGTATGACTGGCTTTTTGAGTAAGTCAGCTCTCCTGACATTGTGGTCCAGAGAGTTCAGGTTCAGATGAGGGGGGTATCTAGATTACCATCGAAGCCAGTGGAAGGCTCTGTGGAGCAGGAGGTCTCAGAGCCAGATGCAGAGCAGGGCCCATCTACTCACACTCAGGTGGAGAGACAGCTGTTTTTTGTTCCGGAGCTGAGCGAGAAGGAACAGCTGGGCCTTGTCCCCGATACGCATATGCACAGAGAAGTGTGGAGAGGAGCGCAACGCAACACTGAGCGCCAGCTATCCAGGAAAAGAATGAGATGTTAACAAGCCCCTTCCTGGCTGGGATATAAGGGTGATGGGTGTGGAAGGCGTGGTTGTCGGAGACATCCATTCATGTTCCAGAAGAGTTCCCTCTGGCAGATTCTTTGTCAGGATTTCCTTGCCACTAACCAGATTGGTCAAGATTCTTTCTGTTGGGATTGAAGTGTTACTTGAAGCTCCCTGCAATTCGACGTATTATATCTAGTTGAGTTTTATCAAAGAAAGTTAAATGTATTCACAAATCTCTCTGCTTTGTCTTTACTCATTGCTCAAGTGAACAAATTCATGAAATCCTGGATGCAATGCTTAATCTTATACTACAGATGGAAAGCAATTAGCTAAGGTTATTAATTTACCATTATTGGGTTGTTTCTGTTCTTAATTAGCTGTAAAAAGATTGATAAAAGGGGCACTGAATGTCTACACCCAAAGGAAGCTTATTAGAGAACAAGGAAAGAAAAGACAAAAACAAATGGAGTCAGTGGGGAAGCACAGGAAAAAGGTTTTTATAAAGCATACTGATTTGGGCTATTTAGAGCAAAACATTTTTCCTAGGCAAGGATTTCCTGTGGGGTCTGGGAGATGTGTGACTGTTTTTTAGAAATGTGTCAGAGAGTACATATTAAGGCTTGTCCACCAAGGCACTACAGGTGTGTTTGTTTATTCATTCCATTCTGCTGTACAGAAGATCTCCCAAATAACAACCATAAATAGAATTTCATGTCTTGGCCTGAGAAAATAATTGAACATGTGCATTAAATAGCAGTGTGCTTCACCTTGCTATAGCTGAATCCTGTTCATTTTACATAGAGCCAAAATTCATAGGCTTGGAAGTTACCTATTTGCAGGATTCCTTGCTTCTGGTTAATTCATGCCACCATATCTGACAAGGGGGACATACTCTGGGTTCCATCTATTAAACAATGCCATCGGTTGGGATTCAGGAAATGTGACTCATCTATTATAAAAATCTATCCTTTTGAACTCCATATCCTCTGAAATTTGTAGAGCCCTGCCTTTTCTAGTATTTTAGAAATCCTTGAAGACTTTGATGTTCCCTTGATCATGGGGATCTGTTTGATTAGGTGAGCCTGTCACTGTTTCTCTTTTTTATTATTCAAGTTGAGTTTATCTTGAGGGACAAATTGCATTCATTATTTTTATGGTTGGCTTTGGATTTAATCTTACGTGCATGCACTAAAGTTACAGTGGGTGATTAAATAAATTAATGCAATCAACTTTACCATTGTCATAGATAAATATCATTCACCTGGTTTATGTAGTTAATTAAAGCTGTAATCCAGGATGCTGTTTGATGAATTGAAACATCTGCAGAAAATGATGCAGTCCTAGGAATTGTATTTGTTTGATCAGCGATAATGTTTTGATAGACAAATAGACAAAATGGTTTTCTGGCAGTTCTGTACAGGTTAGTAATATAGGCCTGCAAATTTCCTTTTTTAAAAAAAAAATTAAATATTTTATTGATTAAATTTTTAAAACATTGGACACGGTGTGATCGTCCTGGAATTCATTTTTGCCATACATACTATTTATATGATATATATCTTATATACATTTATACAGTTATCTTATCTCTGTAGTTTTATTATCCATTCTACGAATCCTATTCATTTTTTACTCTGAGTCCCTCCTTTCTTTTCCCACCTTTGGTAAAATTTGTTCCATATCTTGTAATATTCTGTCTCATCTTTGTTTTTCAATTCCATTTCAACAAACATCAGTGTTTTCTTTATCACCTCACCTTCATCAGGGATTTCTCTGTTTTTCCAATGTTGAGCAAAAACCATTCTTGCTGCTGTAATAATATGTACTATTAAGTAGGTCACCTCTTTATTATATTTATCTGTCATAATTCATAGAAAAAATACTTTGGGTTTGTATTCTAATTTATATCCAACCATCTCCTCTAACCACGTGTGTGTCCTATGCCAAAATTCCTGTGTTTTTTTACAAGACCACCATGTATGATTATATGTACCTGGTTCTTGGGTACATTTCCAGCAATTTGGTGATAGATTTTTATACCTTTTAGCCAGTCTTGCTTGCGGGGGAGATGCCATCTATAGAACATCTTGCATAAGTTTTGTTTTATACAATGTGGCCAGTGTTATATTTCTGTTTTGTTTCCATAATCCTTGCCATTTATCCAATTCTATATTATATCCAAAGTTTTTGGCCCATGCCACCATCATTTCCTTGACCTGTTCTTCCTCCATCTTATATTCCAATAAAAATGTACAAATTTTCCGTATCAATTTATTGTCTGTTCCCCAATAAGATTGCGTTTAGTGTCATGGCTTGTCTACTAATCCCCCATTCTTTCATATCTTTCCCATATCGTGATTGGATTTGCAAATATGCCCACCATTCCAATTCTACCCCTTGTTCTTTTAGCTGTCTCGTTTTTAATTCCCCCTTATATGTGATAATTTTTCCTGGTTAATAAGGTTTGGGTGTACTATCACCTCTAAGGTGGATAACCAAACTGGAATTTCCATGTAGATTTGCTGTTTGATTTTATTCGATGTTACAAATAAAGCTTGTCTTATCTGGTGTCTTTGAAAATATTGATGCACAACATATCTGCCGTACCACAGAAATGTGTGCCATCCTAGATGTAAGTTGTGGCCCTCTAATGTTAGCAGTCTCTTATTTTTTAGCATTATCCAATCTTTCATCCAAGTAAGTGTCACTGCCTGGTAGCATATTTCCAAATCTGGTAAACTAAAACCTTCCCTCTCTTTAGTTTCTTGCAAAACTTTTGTTTTAATCCTTGGTTTCTTTCCTTGCCATGTAAAGTTCAAAGTCATTTTGTTCAGGCAGATTTCCTCTTGAGCAGCAAGGAGTTGTAAGTTAAGAATGAGCATTGGCAGGCTGCTTAGGGAAGGGGAGGTTTTTTTTTTTTTTTTTTTAAAAAGTTGTGTTTTCATAACCTCATTCTAAATTTGAGAATCATTTATTTATTTATTTATGTTTTGCAGGATATGAATGATTACTCCCCAGTATTTAGCAAAACTCTGTACAGGGCCATGGTTGCTCCTGATGCGATCAAGGGCACTGTTATCACGATGGTGGAAGCTGGAGATTTGGACCCACCGGTAAGCAAAGAAAGGTTTTTCTTCATATTTTTTAATGCAAAGAAGAATTTCTTCTAAAACCACATAAACAGATTTAATCCTGTGAACAATAGAAGTGATTACTGCATATGGATTTAACGGCAGTCGCTTTAATGCTAGCCTATCCTGAAGCGGCACTTCAATTACTGTTTTCCAAGATTGATAAACTACAATGCAAATCTTTTTTCCCCACAACCAGCATTTCCCCACTCTGTGGCCCAGGTTTCTTTTTGATAAAATAATTGATGTTAGAAATCTTTAGTGAGCCTCAGCATGCAGATGGAACAAGGGATAAGCAAGAAATGCATTTCAAATAGCTAATCAGCTAGTTCAAATAACTCTGTAGTTCCAACAGGAAATAAATATTTTGAAGGGTTATTATTCCTGTGTTTTGTCATTTCTTTAAATCTTTCAGCTAGAAATGTACCTGTAGAAAAAGCTTAATTAAACTCTTTAAAAAGGAGTGAAAGTTTTGACAACTGCATGTGATTTAGTATTTTCTTCCCGACATTGTTCTCTCTTCAAATGCCGACATTGAATTGAAAGTGCTCTTAATGCTAAATTCTGGCTCCCTTATCAAGGTACTGAAGAATATAAGTAGTCAAAAATGTAATTTGAATTTTTATCAAACAACACTTACGTTAGATTGTCAAGAAGGTTAATATTAATAATTGTTACAGGGAATGTTTTCATAATTGATTGCTAATGGGAAAATGTCATATTGATGGCACATATTTAGTGGATATCCTTTCTATAAGCTAAATGAAGGCTCTAAGAGAGAGAGAGATTTCCTAATTTCTCAATAGACAAACATTTTAGTTAAATGATTTTTCCCCAAAGTTACCATAGTTTCATGATCACTGTAAATCTTTCTAAATATCTCGTATAAGTTTCAGAAGTCAGAGGCAAGCTAATTCATAGGTAGGTGTCAAAGGCGTACTCTCAATTTATTACATTTCTATTACATTTATTACATTTTGTTTTGGGTATATTTTTAATCTGGTGGTGTGAAACAGCCAGGATTCTCCAATGGAAGAAGAACAATGGACACATTGTTCTTCTTCCAATTTGGAACAATGGGCACATTTGGAATTTTGAAAACATGTTGTGGGCACTTTCACAAAATGGTTGCCAAGCTAGTTGTAATATTAATTTCTGATATTGTTGTGGTCATTAAGCAGCACTGCAACATTAATTGGAGAGCCAGTTTAATCCAGGTACTGGCCTGGAAACCAGGAGACTGAGTTCTCGTCATGTTTTAGGCATGAAAGCCAGCTGAGTGACTTTGGGCCACGCACACTTTCTTACTTCTCCTCACCTCACCTCACAGGGTTGTTGCTGTGAGGAAAATAGAAGGAAGAAGGAGTATTAGGCATGCTTGACACCTTGAGTTACTTATAAAGTAAGTAGTAAAGGTGGGATTAAAGGATTTAATTTTGAGCACTGAAAAAAGTGACTTATGACCAGTTTCCACACTTACAACTGTTGCAGCATCCCCATGGTCATGTGATAAAAAAATCAGGTCCTTGGCAACTGATTTATATTTATGACAGTTGCCGTGTCCTATGATCACGTGATACCCTATTGTGACTTACTGACAAGCAGTGGGGAAGCCAGATTCATTTTTCAACAGTTTCTCTAACTTAACAACTATTGTGATTCACTTACCACTTATGGTAAGAAAGGTCATAAAACTGAGGCAAACTCACTTAACAAATGTTTCACTTAGCAACAGAAATGTTGGGCTCAATTGTGATTGTAAATCAAGGACTACCTATATACATATGTGTATAACAACTTTAATTGGACGGGCAGTATGAGAGCTCTAATATCTCTGAAAACATTTATTTAATTAGAAGGTTATGGAATGGAATGAGATGTCCAATGAAAGAAGATTTGAGCCCCTTTCCCATGTTAATTTAATGTCATAATAGCTAACAGTTAATGCTAATAACAACACTAACAATTGGGGGAAATATTGGTTAACTATATTGTTTGACCGGCAGCATTGCTCCTAGTAGTATCTGAGAGACTAGAACAATTTGTTAAATCCTTTAAAGCCAAAAAAATCCCCCTAATATTAATTTTTCTATGTGTTATCAGTAAATCAATTTGATCTGCAGATACTAGGAAATGATTGGAATAAAGAATCCAAATGTTTTATATTTCCTAGGCAATGACTTAACTTCTACACCAAGTGTGTCAATGAATCTTAACTATTCTAACAAGTAGGTAACATAAATTCATAGAAGCAGAAAAAATTATGAGCATTAAGGAAATCAGTAGTTTTAAAGGACGGATATTATGGTATTATGATTTCTCAAGGTAGATTTCACTAGTAGAAAAAGCAGATAACATGCTTTTTCTCTCTCTAAAATATAGTTTTTGGTCAGATTGGCTTTAAACCAGTGGTGGGATTCAAATTTTTTTACCGGTTCTGTAGGCGTGGCTTGGTGGGCGTGGCAGGGGAAGGATACTGTAAAATTTCCAGTCAGAGGTAGTATTTGCTGGTTCTCCGAACTACTCGCTACCAGTTCTCCAGAACTGGTCAGAACCTGTTGAATACCACTTCTGATTTAAACTATTTCCTGAACTGTAACCTATAGAATTATTCCACACAGCGATCTGTTTATAGAATTACTCAGTATGGTCATCTCTACTCCTTGCATATATTAATATCTGTCTCCTCTGACAAGGATTGGGGAGAAAATGATCAGTCTCCTGACACTTTGTGACTTATTTTAACTCCTTGGGTAGTTTTGGCAGAAAGTTCAAAGATATGACTTGGCTAGATTCTTATCAAGAATCTTTACTGCAAAAAGAAGAAAGCCCACACAAAAAGTTAACTGTCCACTTCCAGTGAGTTCAAGTAGTTCAAATGACTTTTATATCTTTAGATTGCCAGCACTATGCTTAGTATCCTTGAAGCCAAGCTTTTACATAAGGACCCTATTTGGCCTGAGAAACACTGGATTCTACCTCAACCCTAACAATTAAATTATATGCATTGTTTTTCTGTAGACTGTATAAGTGCAACGGCCACAAGCTGTGCTTATGTAGCAGAGAAAGCCACAAAACCAGGGATGGGATTCTACCAGTTCGCACCTATTCGCTAGAACCAGTTGTTAACATTCTAAGCAGTTCGGAGCACCAGTTGTTAGAAAAAATTACTGGCCTAATCCTGTAAGGAAGGCAGGAAGGAAACATTCTGGTGTTGCTTAGAGAAACTGCCTCTCCTTTAACCCTTATTACATTCTTGACAGAACTAGACTTCCTGTCTCTGGAACTTCTCTGGAGGTTTTTCTCCCTCCTTTGCTGGTACTTTGCTTTTGTGGAGTGACCATTCAAAGTTACAATGGCACTGAAAAAAGTGACTTATGACCATTTTTCATACTTACAACTGTTGCAGCATCCCCACAGTCATGAGAGGCCAGGTGAGGAGATGCATGCCTCAATGTGAGTGATATTGAGTTGGCCAGCCAATAATATGACCACCAAGCCATATCCACCACCTAAGCCACGTCCACAGAACCAGTTGTTAACAAATTTGAATCCTACCCCTGCACAAAACCTATAATGAAAAAACCTGATTCCATCACCCCCTCCTTCTACCATTAAATGCAAGTTATTGATAGAAATTTTGGGACACCTTTAATATTTCATTAATTATCAAATCATATGTCTTGATGTGTGGTTTTTAGATGAGATCTACCAATTGAGATTGAAAGAGTCCAGAAATATTTCATGAGAAGAGTCCTCCACTCCTCTACTTGCAACTGAATACCCTATGCCTCCAGACTTGAAATTTTAGGCTTAGATAACTCAGAACTACGCCACCATCAGTCTGATCTAAGAAGAGTACTTAAATTATCCATTACAATGTCCTACCAATGTCAATGACTACTTCAGCTTCAACCTCAACAATACACAAACACACAATAGATACAAACTCAGGGTAAACCACACAAAACTCAATTACAGGAAATACAACTTCAGCAGCAGAGGGTCAATTCTGACTCTGTGGTTTCTTCCCCTAACAACTTTCGCCTCAGACTGTCTACTGTTGACTTCATCCCATTCCTAAAGGATCTATAAGGGGCATGCATAAGCACCCCAACGTGCCTACCATCCTTGTCATAATGTTCCCTTTTATTTGTATCTATTTTATATATTAATAATCATGTTTATAGTTTTATATATATTATCAAATACATGCTTGACAAAATAAATAAATAAATAAAAATAAAAACATAATGATGCTACCAAGTAATGTCTTTTTGATCCAATCAGTTTGAGGATAAGCAATGTGGCCCATTCTGTTTTCTTCTCCCATCTCATCTCAACTTCCTCCGCATTAGATTTCATTTTATTCTGATTGATATTGCTAAACATCTATAGAGATTCTCAGTCATCCAGGTTATGGTTGTCTCAAAGGTGCTTTTTTTCAAGATGCAACTGGACTTTCTGGTTTTCTTTGAAGACGTTTTGTTTCTCATCCAAGCTTCTTAGACGAGAAACAAGAAACGAAGCTTGAATGAGAAACTAAATGTCTTCAAAGAAAAATCAGAAAGTCCACTCGCTTCTTGAAAGCATCATTGGGACATCTGATTGATATCCTTTATTGTATATTGAAGCAATACAATGTTTATTGAAGGATACCTTTTAACTTTACCTAATACTATCAAAAAGTTTAAATTTCAGAATAATAATTCAATAGCACTCTCTAAGCAGGTGGTGAAATTGAGCCATTAGGACAATTAACAAAAGCATGCATAATGTTCTTGCTTTATTTAATATTAAATAAGCCTGGGGCTAAGAATGCTATTTTACTTATGCATCCTTATTTCCACTCATCACAATAGTATTTCTCGTTTTGGCTTTTTAATATTTATGCATCCTGATTCTGTTAATTTCTGCGCATGGGTGCAAGGAACGGAGACGAGGCAGTGAACAGTGAACTTCAACTCTTTATTAATCATCCTGAACAGAGCAAAAACCCTAGGGCAGCAGCAGCCCTTTTATATGGCAGGCTGCTGACCTATTAGCCAATGAGAAACATGGAAGTGTTAAACCCTTGAACCAATGAGAGTGGCTCATTAACAGCCAATCAGATTCCCCAGAACGGACCAATCCGATATCGCTATTATCGACCAATCAGAAGTGCAGGATTAGAACCCTGCTTTTTACTTAAGGTTGTTAAAACTTTATTAAACGCCTTTATTAGTTCATAACACCCCTTCCCCCAAGGTTCCTTTTGAGGGGTGCGGTGATGTAATCCCTAAGATATGTAGGTTGTTTTAACTGTCTATTGGATTTGTGCTGTCCCACTGGTTCCTGTCTGTCGTCCGGTTTCGGCGGGACGTTTTTGGACATATCTGGTACAGGCAGTTCCACATCCTCACTGGACGACTCGGTGCCGCTAATGCTGTCATTGTTGTCCTCCGATCTTTGTGGGCTCGCCTCCATTGAGGTGTTCCTCTGTAGTGAGGAAAGTCCCCTTCTTGATTCTTCTTCATTTATCGTGCCCGATTGCTGACTTCCTTCGCTTCTGCTTTCCACCATCTCGAATTTGGTTTCTTCAACATCCCCTCCCCCCTCAGTTTGGCAGTCACAGGAGTCGCGGGAACTGGGTTGTAGCCTAGAGCAAAGCTGATCTATATGGCGTTTTCATCTTTTTCCGTCGCAGGTTTGTACATGGTACGATCTGGGCCCGGTGGTTTGAATTACGGTTGCTTTGACCCATAATGGTTCGCCGGAGAGGTTTTTGGTGAAAACTAAGTCGCCTACCTTGAACTCGCAGCATTTTCTGGTAGATCCATAGGGTTTCTCTGGCTCGTAGGATGGGTGAAGCCGGTCGAGGTGGGAACGGAGCTTGCGTCCCATCAACAGTTCAGCTGGGGTCTTGTTGGTGATGCTGTGCGGAGTGATGTGTTGGAGTAGGAGTATTCTGTTTATTTTGTCATCAATGTCCCCATAGTCCATTTTGTGGAGAGTTTTTTTAACAAATTGTACCATGCACTCGGCCCTACCATTAGCCGCAGGGTGCGCTGGCGAAGTTAGCGCATGGCGGATACCCCGGTCCACTAAGTATTGTTCAAATGCCAGGGCGATGAACTGAGTCTTGGGGTCCGTTGTCGGAGACCAGAACATCTGGCAGCCCGTGCGTTGCGAATAGCCTATTCAATTTTCGGATGACGGACTCGGTTGTAGTATTCTTCATTTCGTGGATCTTGAGCCAGTTGGAATAGGCATCCACTGTTAGGAGGAACGTATGTCCTTTAGTAGGTCCCGCAAAATCAACGTGGATGCGGGACCACAGCCCCCGGGGGGTTTCCCATTCTGTTGGAGTTGCTCTAGGTGGGGCACTGCTGACTTCTTGGCACTTTAAACAAGTCTTTACCCAGGCTTCGAACTGTTTGTCGATGCCTGGCCACCACGTGTAGCTTCGTGTGAGCACTTTCATCCGCACGATGCCGGGGTGACCATCATGTAATGTTTTCAATACTGCTCGTTGTAACCGCTCTGGGACGACGACTCTATCTCCCCATAGGATGCAACCTTTTTGCGAAAAAAGTTCTGTTTGCCGGTTTCTGAAAGGGGTGAAGTCGTCAGGGGTTTGTTCTATTGGCCATCCTCGTTCGATCCAGCTGAGAACTTGCGCCAAGACAGGATCTCGTTTTGTTTCGATTGCAATGTCTCTGGCTGTTAGCAGTGGTGAATGTAGCGTTTCAATCTGGAGTGTCGTAAGGGTTGGAGCTGGGTCGTCGACAGTTTCCGGATGTGGCTTAATACATCAGCGTGGGGAATGGCTTTCCCCGGGCGGTGTTGTAATTTATAATTGTACGCAGCTAAAAATTGCGACCAGCGAGTCATTCTAGGTGACAATATATAGGGGGTTGGCTTGTCTCCCGCTATAATCCCTAGCAAAGGTTTGTGGTCAGTAACAATAGTAAAAACTCGTCCATACACATATTCATGAAACCGTTTCACAGCAGATACAACAGCAAGAGCCTCTTTGTCGATCTGGCTATAGTTATGTTCAGCCTTTGATAGGGTCTTTGAAGAATAGGCAATGGGGGCCTCACTACCATTTGGTAACACATGACTCAAAATGGCTCCTACTCCAAACGGTGACACATCACATGTAATTGTTAAAGGCAGAGTCTCGTTATACTGCATTAAAACAGCATCTGAGGTTAGTAAGTTTTTCACTTGTCAGAATGTGTGCTCCTCTCGGTGTCCCCAGACCCAGGTTGCTTTTTTGTCGAGAACTCTATGTAGGGGCTCAGCTACGGTCACTTTCTGGGGCAAGAAGATGTTGTAAAAGTTAATGAGCCCCAGGAAAGCTTGGAGATCAGTCCTATTTCTGGGTCTTGGGGCATTTTTGATTGCCCTTAGTTTGCTATTAGCGGGGTGAATGTCCTGTTTATCGATTAGGTACCCCAGGAACTCTACTTTATCTGTGCACAGTTGACATTTATTGTTTTTAACCTTAAGGCCAGAGTCTTTAAATTTCTGGATAACCATTTTAAGACGCTTTTCTAGTATTTCTCTATTCGGGGCTGCAATTAAAACGTCATCAAAGGATGGCATGACTCCCTTGATCCCTTGCAAGAGTCTCTCCATCAGACTTTGAAAAATCCCTGGGGCTACGCTCACTCCGAATTGGAGTCAGTTGCACTTAAAGGCGCTTTGGTGCGTGACGATCATCTGTTCCTCTGCGGTTTTTTTATCTACAGGCAGTTGTTGGTATGCCTGTGCTAAATCCAATTTAGCAAAGACTTTTCTGCCCCCCAGGGAATGGAGAAGGTGTTGTACCACCGGCACCGGATAAGCGTTCTGTTGAAGGGCGTGATTAAGGGTGGCCCGGTAGTCCCCACAAATCCTTAACAATCCATCCGGTTTGATGGGTGTTACAATTGGGGTTTCCCAACAAGTGTGGTCAGTTGGTTCTAAAACACCCTGGGCTATTAATTTATCAAGTTGCTCGTCAATTTTTGGTTTAAGGGCAAAAGGTACCCGACGAGGCTTAAGGCGGATGGGGGCTACTTCAGGGTTAAGGTTAAATGATATCAACGTCCCCTTGTACTCGCCTAGTTTGTCTGCAAAGACATCCTGGAATTCCTGGATGAGGGCCTCCTCCCAGTCGTCGCTTCTGGTTTGGTAAATGCCAGCTACCTCAATCCCAAGTGGGGCGAACCATTGAAGGCCTAACAAGCTAGGCCGGTCACAGTCGACGATGGACAATGGTAATGAGGCAGTACAATTTTTGAATGATACTTGGATTTGGCTGTATCCAACGACCGGAATTCAGTTCCCCTGATAATCTTTGAGTATGATTCTTTGGGCTCTGAGGTCTTGACGCCAGATGGCAGGGATTAATTGTTTAAGAGCCTTCCAGGAAACCATTGAGAGGGACGATCCTGAATTGACTTCCATCATGCAAGGCTGGTTTTCGATGGCGACCTTCACTTGGATCTTCTTTGCATCTAGTGATGAGGCATGGCCGATTGTAATGGTTTGGTGTGCCTCTTCTCATCTCGTTGAAATGGCCAGTGTTTTATTTCTGTAGGAGTGGTTGTTCCATTGCTGGTTCAAATGTTCCCGACTCATAGGGCAATTCCCTGTGGTCTGGCGGTAATTGTTTCCCCTCTGAAGTGGGCTGGATCCTTGCTTGCTTCTACAGACCTTCCCAATGTGGCTCTTTTCCCACAGCAATGGCAGAGCGCATCGAGGAATTTGCAGTCTGATCGTGGGTGGTTTGCCCCACAACCCGCACATTGGTGCAGTAATCTTTGATTCCGCTGGTGGCGTTGGTCACGTTCAGACTGGAACCGGTTGACCTCCTCCTCGTCACTTTCTGATGGCAATTCGAGGTCCTCATAGTGGGTCACTGTTGTGTGCCTCTCTAGGCGAGGTGAGGTATCGCTGGCGAGTTGACGGAGCGGTGCGTTGTGCGGTGCATTCGGGTGGCCCACTTCCTGGTTGCTTCTGCTGCAGTAGCGTCCTTGATGACATCAGCAAGGTCGATGTCCCCTTTGGCCATGATCTTGCTCTGCGTCGTGTGGTCTTCTAATCCCAGAATTATTCGGTCTCTCAGAGCTTCTTCGAGGTCTGTAAACCCACAGAGGCCTCCCAGGTTCCGGAGATCCACGATGAAATCTGCAACACTCTCTCCTTTCCGCTGGTCCCTCTGGTAAAATTCATGTCTTTGGACAAGCGTTGGTACGGTGGGTGCATAGTGGGCCCATAGAAGGGGTGTGAGGACGTCCCAGTCCATGGTTTTCACCTCAGCCGGTTTCGCTAGTGCCTTGGCCATCTTAAAAATGGCAGTTCCGCAGTGGGTCAGGAACACTGCTCGCTTTTTTCCCGTAGTGGCATCCTTCAAGTTGTTGGTCTCCAGAAACACCTGGAACTGGTCTATGTACGAGTCCCAGTCTTCTTGTGCCAGGTCAAATGGAGTGGGTGGTATGGCGCCGCCGGACATGTTTTCCGTTGTTGATGCGCCTTCAGCCACGTGCTCTGTTTGGTGCTCTGTAGTGTTCAGTCAGCTCTGATGTCTCCGTATCCCACCCTCGTTGCCAGTGTTAAGTTCTGCACATGGGTGCAAGGAGCGGAGACGAGGCAGTGAACAGTGAACTTCAACTCTTTATTAATCATCCTGAACAGAGCAAAAACCCTAGGGCAGCAGCAGCCCTTTTATAGGGCAGGCTGCTAACCTATTAACCAATGAGAAACATGGAAGTGTTAAACCCTTGAACCAATGAGAGTGGCTCGTTAACAGCCAATCAGATTCCCCAGAACGGACCAATCCGATATCACTATTATCGGCCAATCAGAAGTGCAGGATTAGAACCCTGCTTTTTCTTAAGGTTTGTTAAAACTTTATTTGAGCGCTTTTATTAGTTCATAACGGTTTCCACTATAGTTGCAATAGGATTTTTCCTTTTGGCTTTTTAATATTTAGTGATTAGTGCCATTTTAGGGACTGACAGCAAGTAAAAAGGTTATGATGAGCATAATCCTTGAATTATATAGAACCTTTAATTCTTCATTTTCTTCCTTGCTCTCTACTCAACACAATTGTTTAAAAACAGCTTTTTCAGAAATTTTATCTGCCCTCTATATTTTAAGTCTGGCTTTCTGGTCTCTGTTGAATGGTCTATTTCTTATTTTGCCAGTCTTGCTTTTTTCTTCTTCTTCTTTACTTTCCACTTAAATAGGAATTCCTTACAATCATTAAGTAGCTTGGAATCCACTGAGAAAGGATTTGGAGCATTTAGAACAAGACCATGCAACTCTTTTCAGTCTGAATGATAACTTTCAGTTCTTGGGAATTTCAGGCAGTATAGGTAGTAATAAGGTGATATTAGGTAGGTAAAACTCAGATATTAGGTAGGTAAAAGTATAGGTAGTAATAAGGTGATATTAGGTAGGTAAAACTCAGACTTCTGGAGCTCTATGGTAACAGAGCAGGGCTGAGGAATTAATGTAATAAATTATCCCTGTTTATCTCTCTTCTTCCCAATAGTAAAGTTATCTCAGTCTGTGAGATTCATTGCAATAAAAAGATTTGTGAACCCTCCACCCCCAAGATGACAAATAAAACTTCCCAGAGTCAAACTTTCCATGTGTGTGTGTGTGTGTGTGTGTGTGTGTATGTAATCAATCACAGCTTTGTTCACCTCAAAGATGCAACATCCATTTCAACCTAAGCTCCCCTAAAGCAAAATTTGAAACCCAAGCAGGCAGAGTTCCAAGAAGAGAACACTCCTCTTGATCCACCCATATCTTGGCTATGCTACTAGATTGGCCCCCACATTCACAATCAAATCATGGATGAAAGAACACTTATCTGACATTGACAAGCAACAGCTGAAAGTCACAGCTGTCAAAGATCCAGTAATCAGGTATTAAATGTGGAACTGAGATTTGGAGAGAGGGACTATGCTCAAACAATGAACTCAATGGGATCTATGACAACTCACCACGGTCAACTCACCATGCCCAACTTGGCACAGGACAAGTCATCACCATGACTAGTTTGCTATGGAACAACTTACTGCAGGACAAAAGTTACATATCAAAGAAATAGTGGCATAGAATCAGTAAAGGATGCCAAAGGAAGGACAAGATGAAAAGTGAATTACAAAAAGTAAAACAATTTTTAATTATTTAAAATAATTAAATCGAATAGTCCTGCAGCAAGTTGTCCTGTGGTGAGTTTACCATGATGAGTTGGCTGCAGCGAATTGTCCCATTCCAAACTCAAGGTACCTGAGAGTTCTTTATCCCTGTTTGTCACAATTTCAATATCCTTGTTCTACCTTCTCATCATCCCAAACATCTCCCATATCTTGTTTCCCCACCCCAGGCTAAGGTATTTATTCCTTCACCCACCTCTCCTTTATATCATACTTAGCACACACAACAAATCAACAGCCACCTCCTCTGACCACTCCCACCTTCAGCAATAAATAGCTCAGAAACAATCCTTTGAACTGAAGATAGAATGACAAATAAATCAAAAGGCTACAGCACAAGAGTTTTGGCATAAAATCCAGACCTGGCTGGAAGAAATGTTGGGTTTAAAAATTAATTTTATACCAGAGATGTTCCGACTCGGGATAATAAAAGAGAATTTTAGTAAAGCAGATATCTACCTAATTATTCATGTAATCACAGCAGTAAGATTATTGCTTGCCCAAACTTGGAAGTCAAAAGAAATTCCAAATGACGAATAGGTCAGATATTTCAATGCACTGAACTAGTTAGTTTGACATTAGAATTGAAAGGACAAGACATATCAGAATATTATAAAGTATGGAATATTTTTTATGTATGGAGGGATATGAAAGGAAGTCTATAAAATGTGAATTAGAATCTAAGATGTAATTGAAATGCATCACAATGAATAAGATATAAAATGACACAAAGACAAAATATAAATATGTAAATGTTTATAAATGCTTATATTCCTAATGATTTTTTTACTAGTATAATAATGCAGACTGATATGTATGTCAAAGAAAGTCCATTATGTCAAGACGTTTTAAATGTTTATTTTCAATTTATTTATTTTTTTAAAAAGTCTACAGCATAGAATATAATCAGTTGCATAGAAGCAATATTTTCATACTTCCTGAACTTCTTTCAGATAGACTCAGTTGTAGCCCATCACAGTAATCTAACCTGCTGGATAAAAGGCCTGGATAAATGTTGCCAAATTAGCTCCATCAGGTGGGCTTGCAGTTGACAAATCAAGCTAGGTTAATACAAAAAGCACAGCATGCTTCTTATGTTACTATAAAGAAAAATATGCTTCTTTCTGGATTAAAAATTGCATCAGTAATGAGCTTGTTCCTATATGGAAATTGCACTCCTGATAGTGAAGAATAAATGCCTCTTCATCTTCTCTGAATCCGAATTTCAGTTTATTGGCCTTCCATTTATTATCACAGTCAGACATTAATTTTTACTTCTAAGGCTTCACTTGTGTTGTGAATGCATAATACCAATAAAGTTATCATTGAGCTTGAAGTCTAGTGCAGGGTTCTGGCCCTGCACTTCTGATTGGCTGTTGACGGCCCGATCAGATTGGCCCATTTAGAAGCATCCGATTGGCCATTAACAGACCATTCCCATTGGTTAAACGGAGCTAGCACTCCAGGTTCGCTATTGGTTAAGTAGTTAATGAGTTGCCTATATAAGTAAGGCTAGAGCAGCCTTTGAGCTGAGCTGTCACAGAATGTAAATAAAGAGTTTGAAGTTCACTGTTTCTACTGGCTCATCTCCATCTTTCGCACCCATGCTCCAGAGTTGACACTGGCGACGAGGGTGGGATTGGATGACATCAGAGCCAACTAAGCACATGACGGAAGCACACAACGGCGGAACCATGTCCGGCGGCGCAAAACCACCCGCTCCATTTGATCCAGCTCAAGAAGACTGGAAGTCTTATATGGATCATTTCCAAATGTTTTTAGAAACAAATAATCTGAAGGATGCAATGGCCAGAAAGAAACAGGCGGTTTTCTTGACACACTGCAGCCCAACGGTTTTTAAGATGACCAAGGCATTAACAAAACCGGCTGAGGTAAAGGCCATGGACTGGGACGTCCTTGAACTGCTGCTAAAGGCCCACTGCGCACCCACCGTTCCAACGCTCGTAAGACGACACGAGTTCTATCAACGGAACCAACGAAAGGGAGAAAGCGTCGCCAATTTCGTTGCAGACCTCTGAAACTTGGGAGGCCTTTGCGATTTCATCAACCTGGAAGAGGCTTTGAGAGACAGAGTAGTCCTTGGACTACTAAATTACTATTAAAGACATTCTAAATGTACAGAGCAAAATAATGGCAAAGGGCGACATCACCCTTAAGGACGCCATAGCTGAAGCTACAGCAGCTGAGGCAACCAAGAAATCGGCTGCTCAACTGTGCCAAATTCGCACTCCAAACCACCAACCGGATGGCGAAATTTCACCCAGTGCAGAACGGCGACGTTCAACGGCCCATCATGAGGACCTCTCTTCTTCATCAGACAGTGACCAATCGGGAACAACACCCAAAGTCCCAACAACCCTGCGCTGGCTGCGGGGCCAACCATTTTCATTCCAACTGCAAATTCCGTGATGCACTCTGCCATGAATGCGGGAAACGAGGCCACATCAGATGGGTCTGCAGAAGCCTCCTCAGACCCAGCCGGACCTCGAAAGGAACCAATCTCCGCCAAACGACAGGGAATCGCCCTGTAAGGCGAGAACCAGTAAACCACTCCTATGGAAACCGACCCGTGAATCGTCCAGCGAGATGAGAAGAGGCTCACCAAACACTCACTATTGGCTATGCCTCTTCATTAGACGCTCAGAAAATTCGGGTCAACGTGAACATTGAAAATCAGCCCTGCCCAATGGAAGTAGACTCGGGATCATCCATCTCGATGGTCTCATGGAAGACCCTCAAGCAATTCATCCCCACTATCCGGCGCCAAGACCTTCAATTTCAACAGCTCATCCTAAAAGACTACCAGGGGAACCGGATTCCAGTTGCAGGATCTAGCCGAGTCCGGGTGACATTCAAGAACCGCACGGCATATTTACCCCTGACGGTGATCGATAAGGACCGGCCAAGCCTGTAGGGCCTACAGTGGTTTGCACCACTCGGCATCGAAGTGGCAGGCATTAATCAAATCGGCGGCAATGACTGGGAGGAAGACCTTGCCCATGAATTCAAGGACGTCTTCGAGGAAAAGCTAGGCAAGTACAAAGGGACCCCGATATCCTTTAGTCTTAATCCAAAGATAGTGCCCATCCGCCTCAAGCCTCGTCGGAGTTCCATTTGCTCTAAAACCGAAAATCGACGAGCAGCTAAATAAGTTGATTGCCCAGGGAGTTTTAAAACCAACGGATCACTCCCCTTGGGAAACGCCGATAGTGACACCCATTCAGCCGGACAGCTCCATTAGAATTTGCGGGGACTACCAAGCCACCCTGAACCACGCCCTGCAACAGAACCCATATTCGGTGCCAGTAGTACAGCACCTCCTCCATTCCCTGGGGGGCAGAAAAGTCTTCGCTAAATTAGACTTAGCTCAGGCCTACCAGCAATTGCTGGTTGATGAAACAATGGCACAGGCACAGACTATCGTAACACACCGTGGCGCATTTAAGTGTATGAGGCTTCAATTCGGAGTCAGTGCAGCCCCAGGGATTTTTCAGAGCCTAATGGAGAGACTATTGCAGGGGATCAAGGGTGTTCTCCCCTATTTCAACGATGTGCTTTTTGCTGCCCCCACTCAAAAAATTTTGTGGGAGCGTCTAAGATTAGTATTACAAAAATTTCAGGAAGCAGGCCTGAAAGTTAAAAAAAAAAAAATGCAAAATGTGTACCGATCATGTTGAATTCTTAGGGTACCTAATTGACAGTCAGGGTATTCACTCTACTGATAGTAAATTAAGAGCAATAAAGAACGCCCCCAGACCCCAGAACAAGACCGACCTCTAGGCGTTCCTAGGCCTCATCAACTTCTATAATGTTTTCTTGCCACACAAAGCTACTGAACTGCTACATCGTCTTTTAAACAAAAAAAGCAAACTGGGTCTGGGGTCACAAAGAAGAGCAGGCGTTCCATAATGTAAAAAAATTACTGACTTCGGACGCCGTGCTTATGCAGTACAATGAGACTTTGCCAATAAACATAACCTGTGATGCATCGCCTTTTGGAATGGGCACCATGTTGAGTCACGTGTTACCTAACGGTAACAAAGCCCCTGTTGCTTACTTTTCAAAGACGCTCTCGAAAACCGAGCGAAATTACAGCCAAATTGATAAGGAAGCCTTGGCGATTGTATCAGCAGTTAAGAGGTTTCATGAGTATGTGTACGGCCGGAATTTCACCATTGTAACTGACCACAAACTATTGCTGGGGATCATTGCTGGGGACAAACCAACTCCCTACATACTATCTCCCCGAATGACCCGCTGGTCAGAATTCTTGGCTGCCTACAATTATTGGCGACAATAGCATCCGGGGAAAGCCATTCCCCATGCCGATGCACTGAGCCGTACACCGCTCCCTGAAACTATCAACGATCATGCACCAATGATGAAAGCGTTGCAGATCGAGACACCCCACACGCCGCCATTGACTGCCCGTGACATTGCGAGAGAAACAAAACGCGACCCCATCTTGGCGCGAGTCCTCACATGGGTGGAACGCGGATGGCCATTGGACCAAGTACCAGATGACTTTACACCATTCAAAGGTCGCCAAACAGAGTTGTTCTCGCAGAAGGGCTGTGTCATCTGGGGTGATAGAGTCATTATTCCAAAATGACTCCAACAGACGCTGCTAAGAACCTTGCACGATTGCCACCCTGGCATCATGCACATGAAGGGCCTCGCACGAAGCTATGTGTGGTGGCCAGGCATTGATAGACAAATTGAATCATGGGTTAAAACTTGCAAGAGATGCCAAGAAGTAAGCAACGCTCCACCAAAGGCAACCCCAACCGAATGGGAGACGCCGCGGGGACCTTGGTCCCGCATCCACCTGGATTTTGCTGGGCCGACCAAAGGCCACACATTCTTGCTAACCGTCGATGCCTACTCGAACTGGCTCGAGATTCACCGTGGTTGTGAGCAGCACAACCACTGACGCAGTCATCAAAAGACTAGAAAGACTTTTTGCAACCCACGGATTACCAGACGTCCTGGTATCCGACAATGGGCCCCAATTTACCGCGCTACCTTTTGAGCAGTACTTGGCTGACTGGGGCATTCGACATGCGCTCACTTCGCCTGCGCACCCTGCTGCAATCGGTAGGGCTGAGCGCATGATTCAATTCGTCAAAAGGACTCTGCAAAAGATCGATTACGACAACATCGATGAAAAAATCAACCGGATCCTTTTCCTGCAGCACATTACACCTCACAGCATCACCAACAAAACTCCCGCCGAACTGCTAATGGGACGGAAGCTCTGCTCCTACCTCGACCGTTTACACCCAGCCTACGAACCCGAAAAACCACTCGGATCCAGCAGTCGATGCCGTACCTTCCAGGTAGGCGATCTCGTATTCGCTAAAAAGTTTTCGGGCGACCCACTGTGGGTGGAAGCGACCATAATCTGCGTAACCGGCCCCAGATCATACCTCGTTCAGTGCCCTGACGATAGACTTTGGAAGCGCCACATAGATCAGCTATGATCGCGGCTACCACCCCGCAATTCCGAACTCCCTTTTGATCAAACTGAGGGGGGGGGGAGATACAGAGGAAAGCGAATTATTATTCAAAGGAAACCCCTTTGAAGAGACTGATATTGGAACGGAAACGCAGGAACAGGAACCAGGGACTGAAGTGAATGCACCTCAGGAAATGGCCGGTGATATTGATGACAACGAGAACGCAAACTCGGAACCAGAGGCACCCTTACCGCTAAACAACGATCTAGCTCAGCAAGAGTGCAGCCAACCACCTAAAAGACTAATTAAACAACCGTCCTACCTTAAGGACTATGTTACCGTGCCCCATGGGCAGAAGCCGGGGGAAAAGGCTGTTGTGAATGCATAATACCAATAAAGTTATCATTGAGCTTGAAGTCTAGTGCAGGGTTCTGGCCCTGCACTTCTGATTGGCTGTTGATGGCCCGATCGGATTGGCCCGTTTAGAAGCATCCGATTGGCCACTAACAGACCATTCCTATTGGTTAAACGGAGCTAGTACTCCAGGTTCGCTATTGGTTAAGTAGTTAATGAGTTGCCTTTATAAGTAAGGCTAGAGCAGCCTTTGAGCTGAGCTGTCACAGTTTGTAAATAAAGAGTTTGAAGTTCACTGTTTCTACTGGCTTGTCTCCATCTTTCGCACCCATGCTCCAGACTTGACAACTTGAATGTTATGAAAATGTCGATGGTCCTTCCTCATCAGGTCTAGGTGGCATTCAAAGGGAATTTGATGTTGGTACTGAGTTTCATTGGATAAAATTAGATCCCTTTTGGATGTACAGCATAAATTAGAAACATTTGAGAGAGGTTTTGCACAGTATGATCTTGAGCTTCTAAACAATGGTTGACTGTAACCTTATTTCTTCTGTTTCCATCAGTGCAAACTGATCTAGAAGTATACCATAATCCAGAGTTTTTCAACCTTGGAAACTTTATAATATATGGACTTCAGAACTCCCCAACCAGTATTTCCAAGTTGCCAAAGTTGAGAAACTTTGCCACAGTCAATGAAGAAAGAAGTTAAGAGAACTGCATTTTTCCTGACTTATTTTTAGGGCTACTTTTATCCCATCTTTACTTTACTTTTCATCTATTTTTATAAACAACTCAAGGGAGTGAAAGTTTCTCACACTCGTTCATCCTCCTATTTTCCCAACAACCGTGTGAGGTTAGTTGGGCTGAGAAAATGTGACTGGCCCAAAGTCACACAGCCAGCTTTCATGCCTAAGGCAGAACTAGAACTCACAATTTCCTAGTTTTTAGCCCAGTGCCTTCACCACTAGTTCAACTCTTAAATGTTTACCAAAAACTTGGAGAAAGAGGTGGAATCTTTTTAAATAGCATGAAGCTGATTAATTAGGTGAAATGCTGTTGAAAGTAATAATCCAATTTATCCCTTGTGTTTTCATCAATCTGAATCAAATAATGCAGCAAGAATGCCCCTTCTCCATTATTCTCCATGACCCTTTAATTTGGTGCTGCTCTGTGTGTGCATGCCTATGTGTGTATGTGTTTATCCATTTTGTTGCTGGATCTTCCTTTTCTTCCCTTTTGATTTCTTGGATTTAACTAAGTGAAATTAACACTGTTGTCCAGTTCTACTACTAGCCCAAATGACAAAAAGGAATATTAATATTTTTTTCCCCACCTTTATTACCTTACAAGTAACTCAAGGCAGCAAACATGTACAATGCTCCTTCATTGTCCTATTTTCCCTACAACAGCAACCCTGTGATGTGGGTTGGGCAGTTTTCATGCTTAAATTAGGATAAGAACTCATAATCACCTTGTTTGTAGGCCAGCACCTTAACCACCAGGCCAAATGCACTCTCTGTATAAACCTGCTATTTCTCCTCTGCTCAAATACTGGGTGGTCTTAACATATTAGCAGAGTTAGAAGGGACCTTATAGGTCATCTAGTCCAACCCGCTTCCCAAGCAGGAAACCCTACACCATTTCTGACAAATCTCAATCCAGTATCTTTTTGAAAGCTTCCAATAATGAAGCTCCCACAACTTCTGAAGGCAACTTCTGTTCCATTGGTTGATTGTTCTCACTGTCAGAAAATGTCTCCTTATTTCTAGGTTGAATCTGTCCTTGATCAGTTTCCATCCATTATTCCTTGTCTGGCTTTTGGGTGCCTTGGAAAATAGGTTGACTCCCTCCACTCTGTGGCAGCCCCTCAAATATTGGAACACTGCTATCATGTCTTCACTGGTCCTTTTCTTCACTAGACTAGCCATGCCAAGATCTTGGAAGTCTTGGGAAAGTATGGAACAGGAGGAGTCAATACAACCTATACAAAATGTATATTAGTGGAACTCACCTATGGAATGGAAAATGATTGGTGCTTGCTTTCCCAACATGGATCAGAGGAATATAAAATCCTCCATCAATTAACAGCCATGGTAACCACCAGCCAGCCAGAGCACCTAGTCAGCAGAGGCCTCAGGAGCCAAATGGTAGAAAGCAATTTCTTAAGCTTGTTTTGCTTGAGGCTGGCTTCAACACAGGAGATAAGTAACATAAGGCTTCTTATCTGGAATCGTTCTAATTCTGACAAAGTAAAAGAGTGAATTTTTTTCTGGCCCCAAGCATCCAGAGCTGAATTGAAAAGTATCAATAAGGAAGGGAAACAATCATAATTAAGTTTTACCCCATTTGTATGCGTATTGAGATGTCTGTTGCAGATTACAAAAGTGACAGAACTTGTGTTGTGCCACTGTAACATTCTTATATTGTTCTTAAAATTGTCAGATTTTATAGATGTTGCTTGCTTTCACAGTGGTGAAATATGGAAAATTTATCCAAATTCTCTACAGTGAACATACTTTTATTTGTGGAGTGCCAAAGATAAAGGGCATAACTCATATATTATTTGAATGCCAACTGTATTTGAAAGAGAGAAAGATAGAGATTGGTATCTTGGATCTCATGCTAGATAAATGGTCTATTGGGGTCCATGCATTAAAATAAAATATGTGGTGAGAACTTAGTTATTACACATAACAGCTCTATTGTCTGAAGAAAACAATACAATTAAAAATTACATGTGGCTCTGGTTAGGATAAATTGTAAGAAAGATCCAGAAATAAGATTTGTATTTCCTTTTAATTCTACTTTTTTTTACACTACTTTGTTACACATTACCTTGTTACTATGCATGGCCTTAGATTGGCTCTGTATATGGACTAATGATTATTGAAAGAAGTATTATTTTTTAATGTTATGATTGGCCGCACAGCCAGATGTTTATACCAGATTTGGCATTTTTGTCCACTTATTGGCTCCTTCCCAAGGACATGAAATAGGCACATAATGTTGTTAAATAACATTAAAAGCATGATCACAGCGATTTTGTCAATGATAGTGGTGTTAATTGGTTCTCCATGTATTTTGGAACTACATCCAAGGTGCCTATTGCTATTAGGACTATCTTTGCATTCCTTCACCACAGTCATTCTATTTCTGTTTGCATGTCTTTATACTTTGTTATTTTCACCAATTCTTTCTCTTCCGTTGTCTCCAAAAAATGCAATGTCCTCTTTCTAAACTTTTTTGTTTTTCTTATCATCATTAATAAACATTGGCAGATGCCTATATCTTTTTGGATTCTAAAGTTCCAGAGCAGGTTACAGTAGCTTCTTCATCTATTACTTTTTCTGATATGTGATCCCATAAGGCCTTGTTTGTAATGTTTGAAGTCTGTGTAATTGTGAGAAAATGATAAAAATAAAATAACAGACTGTAATAATCAGAATTCATAACAGGCTTCATGAATAGATATTGCAATATCGACCCCCAATCTCCCAGACCGCAGTTTGAGAGAAAGGAGACACCCTTTTCCAGTAAACCTTATATAGGATTATCACAGTTAGAAGATGACATAACACTTCCTGTTTTGCACACATATAAATTACAGAGAATTCCATAAGAAATTTCTGGGTGTTTTTCATAGCCCCTCCCATGCATCCATGGAAACCCCCAAATTTTCTTCTCTTCACCATTATCAACAGATTTCCTGTTTTCTACTTAAAAGATTACACAAGAGATCATTAATAACTCTTATAATGTCAAGGTGACCTTCTATGCATTTCAAACCAAGCCAAGGACATAATATTTTGCAATTCTACAGAACTTTAGCAGAATAAACAAGTTCATAACAAGTTATATAAATGTTCTGATCTCTAACAGGTCAGATTAAGATCAAACATGGAGTCTATCCTGCTCACTATTCTCAGGTGTATAAGGTAAATTTCCACATATAACAGTAATCTTCTTGCAGCAGTAACCACATTGTCCAACTTCTTTGCAGGGATGGCATTTGCTATATTCTGTGCTATATTCTCAATTCTGACTTTATATGCATTTTTTCTTAAGGTTTGATCTTATGCGTCCAGAATTAGTCCCTCTGTCTCTTCTTTCAATTTTCCTGCTCGAAGTGTAAAAAAAGTAGAATTAAAAGGAAATACAAATCTTATTTCTGGGTCTTTCTTACAATTTATCCTAACCAGGGCCACATGTAATTTTAAATTGTATTGTTTTCTTCAGACAATAGAGCTGTTGTGTGTAATAACTGAGTTCTCACCACATATTTTATTTTAATGCTCTTAGTCATTACCAGATTTTGTTAACTGATTTGCCTGCTAATTTTTTATGTATTGGCCATTTGATACTTTGTCTTGCCGTATCTTTTTTCTATTCTTCATTTGATTGATTGATTGATTACATTTCTCTGCCACCCATCTCACTGTCAAGTAACTTTGGGTGGCCTGCTGTACCATAACAGCAAGTATACAAAACATTAAATCAATAAAACACCAACTGTTGAAATAAAACACCAACTATTTAAACTATTGAGATTAAATGAATTAGAAAATAGAATGGGCGGGATATTCTTCCTATACCACTAACTACTTCTAGCATGGGATGCTCTCATCAGGGTTGTTATTCAATCCTTCATTCCACACCCACCAATGTTCTTTGAAAAATATTGTCTGTCAGTGCCGCTGTATGGATGAACGTCGCTGTATGGATGATTCATTGTTAATATTTTTCTGGTCTTTCTATCCAGCGCTTTTAGTTCTGCTTAAGTCCAGTTCACTATTCTAACTGTGTAGCTAATGGCTGGAATTGTCCAGGTGTTAACTGCCTTGATGGTATTTCCACCACTGAGTTTAAAATTTCAGATCTTCAGTCTTATAATGTATTCACCTCTAAGCTTCTTCTTAACTTCAGTATGCTTGATGTTATCAGCTTGAAAGTGCCCAGGTGCTTATAATTATCTTCTTCATCCAGTCTCTTGATATTATCTCCATATGGTATGGAAGTAGGATAATTCAATTCCTTCAGTTTTCTCTACTTTTCCCCTGTTGTATCATAAAGATTATCAAACTTCACTGCAATATAGATATAGAATCACTGCAGGGGTGGGCTGCTGGGGGCTCGCAGGGGTCTGGGAGAACCCTTAGTAAGTTTGCAGTTTGGAGACCCCTAAATCCCACTCCTGATTGGCCCTGCCCACCCCGCCCCTCCCAGGAGTCCCCACACAGCCCATTTTGGATGCAGGTCAGTGCAAGGTGCACATGTAGGCTCGGAGAGTGTGAAAACGGGCCTCCTGAAAGTTTGGGAAGGCTGGAAATGGGCCCATTTCTGGCTTCCAGAGAGCATCCAGAGCCGGGGAGGCTGTTTTCACCCTCCTGGAGGCTCAAGGAAATCCTCCAGAGCCCAGGGAGGACATAACACTCCCCCTCTGCCCTGGTGCAGAAGGCTAACTAGGCCATGGCCCACCATGGCCACACACATCCAGCAACTGAGCAGAGAACCCTTTGCTAAAATTTTTGAAGCCCACCCCTGAATCACTGTATTTATGGACAGTGTTGAGCAGTAATTCTATTTCAGATGGTGTTTTTCCATATAGCTTCAGATCATCTACGTAAAGGAAGTGGGAGACCCTGGCAGATGTTTTTGACATTTGATAGCCTGACTTGATAGCCTGTATTGTTGATAGAGGAATCAGTGCAATGACAAATATTAAAGGTGAGAGAGAGATTCCTCTCTTGATATTGACCTGTCCAGTCTATATCCATTGACCAGCATCTGTGTCTTCTATTGAACCATTGATCTTTGCACAAAGCTCTGGCATTTCTATGACCGTTATTTCTGAGCATTTGATTATCCAAACACATGTCAGAGTCAAATGTCATCTTATAATCAATCCAAGATATTTTCAAATTGGTCTTCCTTCACTTGCAGTTTTCCAAAATCATGATTTTTATTCCTTAGCTGTTTGGTCAGTTTTCTTTCTGATAGAAAGAGCTTGTTTTCAACTAAAAGCTTTTGACCTGCATCAGCTACCATACCAATCTACAGTTTCACATCCTTGCAATATGTTATTAAACTGCTTGGCAATGAGTGGGTCTAGATGAGCCAAATGTTTCAAACTGAAACATGCTATTCATTTTCAGTGTGATGAGTTTCTGGGAAAAGACAGATTATAAATCTAACAAATAATGCTTTTGAAAATATCATTTTCTGCATCAGATCCCCTTCACATAAGCAGGGAAACATGGCAATAAATTAAAAACTTTGGTAAAATACTGTTATTTAAAAGTGCCAAAGGTCTCATTGTTTTGTTACACTTATTTTTCATAGCAATTATTTTGGAATGATGAGCCAATTTTTGCATATCCTAAGTATCCTTTGCCATAGGGGTATGTCCTCTTATTAATGTCCTAAATTGGTTGGTGTTTACAACAAAAACAAGATGATATTTTAATCACTTAAAGCAACATAAAGGAATAATGATGATAGTAAAAGCCAGTTTATTAGCAAAACTGCAATGTTGCATTTTTGTTAAAAAAAATGCATATTGGATATAATTTTATACATATGTTCTGCCCAGGAAATGCAGATTAATAATCATCAGTCCTTCTAAATGAGAAGGATAGCCTGATAGCCTTAGCTGAGACAGATTTTCTGGTTCCATTTCACATAAGTTTAACACATTGTTTTGGCAATGCAACAAGAAATGAGGAAAGATTTGATCTGCCTTTTCTCTCTAAGTGAACTCAAGGATGTATGCTGGGTACCTAATAAGTCTACAGAAACATTTTAACCACATCATATAATTATCACTGTATTAAAAAAAAAAAAAGAATGTATTAAGATTTATAACTTAATAAAAATGAAAAAAATCTGCAAATCCCTGCCAAAATCAAAAGTGTCACTGAAGAGTACAAATAATATATAAATATCCAGTACATTTGTACTGAATAATTGCAATTTCTGGCAATAATATATATTATATTGCCAGAAATTGCAATTATTCAGTACAAATGTACTCCTGGAGCTTTGCTTTTTCTTTTAGGAATGAGGGCTGTTCTTTATTCTTTATTCTTTATTCTATATATATATATATATTTTTGAGAGGTTGCACTAATGGTATGGGACTGGGTTGTTTGAGGGACTATCTTGTCCCAGTTTGATCTGTCCATCTTATTAGGTTTGTCAGAAGAGGCAGGTCCAAGATCTTTCTGTTAGGACAGGTCATTTGGTGGTTCCAGGAAGAAACACTATTCTGTCATGGCACTCATCCTTAAGAATATAATCCCCTCAAGGATCTACTTGGGCCCAATCCAGTGGCTTACAGAAGTGGTTCCATCTTTAAAGATGTGGTTTCCAGGAAGAAACACTATTCTGTCATGGCACTCATCCTTTGGAATATCATCCCCTCAAGGATCTGCTTGGGCTCAACCCAGTGGCTTAAAGATGTGATTCCATCTCTAGGCTTGGGGATCTGGATGTCTGGTAGAGTGGTTTTGTTGTAAGTGGTTTCTTATGCCTTAGCTGCTGGTTGTGTTATATTGTATTTCATGTAAATTTTAACATGCTTCATTCTTTTACAGTTTGCAGTTGTTGTAAAGCACCCCAAATTATGTTTCTGAGAGGGGTACCCATATAAATTGAAATTATATCTATGTGTATTTACAGATACATATAATATACATATATAGAATTTGCCCCAATGAAATTTAATAACATTTATGATGTAATTTTTAATAAATGGGAGGTGGGGAAACAGCTTGTGTTCATACCTGCAGAATCCGAAATTGGTCTTAAGAAAAGTTTTTGATTAGAATGTGTGTGTGTGTGTGTGTTGAAAAATATTTCTTTATAATAAAAAAGAATATTGTGCATCTTTACAATATTAAAGAGTTACCTTGAGGGCAAGATGGGCAGCCAATAAATTTTACAAATGCATAAATCAATTTTAAATGTTTTTACAGAAGTGGATGCCTAGTATATTTAAAACACAATAACAGTATGTCTTATTTTAGAAGCAATGACCCAGAATGTAATGTGAGGTTATATTTGATTTTTTTCGTTCTTACTGTCCAAGCTATGCTAATTTAAAATATACACTTTTTTCATAGGGTACACCAGCAAGTCACGTACGATATAAAGTAGATGTTGTCCAATTTCCATATAGTGCAAGTATCTTTGATGTTGAAGAAGAATCTGGACGTGTAATAACCAGAGTGAATCTTAATGAAGAACCTAGTACATTGTTTAAGGTAACTGTACACCTATACATTTCAATATGCTTAAAACAGCCTTCCTGGAGTCTTTCTGTTATGTTTGGAATTAAAACTTATTTGTTTCATAGGCAGCACAACCAATTTACCTACTGGATGGCAGATTGGTGAATTCCATTTTAATAGGTTGCATAATAATGCCACTAGAATGATTCTACACAGAGTTTGCTCTATGCAATATCCAGTCTTTAATACATGTTGATACATACACAAATACAAATACAAATCAAGTGCAGTAACTTAACCAGAAATTAAATTAACATTTAAAAAAGAATGCTTTGACTGAATACTTCTTTGGGTTTCACTGAAGTTTTGTTGTATTTTATTCTTAATATGAATAATACTTATAAAATACAGGCCGTCCTCAAGTCCCAGCAAAAATTGTGAGTGGATTTTCTGTCACCAAGTACATTTAGTCCTCAACTTATGACCAAAATTGAGCCCAAAAATTATGTTGTTAAGTAGAGATAGCATATTTAATACATAAATATGCTATCTCTACTTAAATATGTTTTCTCTATTCCCTTTCCCTTCTGTACTTTTTTGTTAGAACTCTAGTGCAACTGAGATTCATTTCAAGGGATACTTTTGCCAGAAAATTGAAATTAGCCTTAGAAATGTGCCTAGCCATGAGCTTTTTAATCAGAGAATTAATCTTCACCAAAATGTTTGTATTGTATGTAAAAACCAAACAGTATGGAGTAAGCCCTCTGGTATTATTAAGAACCATGGTGGCATAGTGGATAGAGTGCAGGCTGACTCTCACTGGCTGGAGTTTGAGTCCTTTGATCCTGACCAGCTCAAGGTTGACTCAGCCTTTCATCCTTCTGACGTCAGTAAAATGAGGACTTAGATTGTTGGGAGTAATATATTGACTCTAAACTTTTTAGAGAACTCTGTAACACACTATGAAGTGGTATATAAGCCTAAGCGCTATTGCTATTATACATGCAGCAATTTTTTTTGCTGAGATTTATGTTGAGGTTGATTATATGTCATCAAGTTGTTTCTAATTCATAGCAACCTCTTAGATAGATTTTATCCATGCCTAACCTGATCTTTCAGGTCTTCAAATTATGCTGAAATGAAATATCTAAACCCACATACAAAAAGAATTCAATGGGAGTAAGGAAACTTTTCAAGAGACACCTGAACATTTCTAACAGTGATTTTGTTTCTATTTATTTATCCCTAAGAAAATGCACTCTTAAAATGTGCTGGTTGAAAATATTTATAGAACTGATCTTTATAGTTAGAATTTCAGAGTAGAACAAAAAAAGATCAGAGGTTGTTTTTTTTTAATGCATTGGCTTTTGGAATGTATGGTGCATATTTTATTATTTTTATTTACATTTGTTACTTTTTTGATATGATTAATAAAATAAACCCCCAATCTCCAAAATTATTGAATTGAGAAACATATGTTCATTCATTGTGTTTGTATGCTTTACAGCTTGTGGTCATTGCCTATGATGATGGGGATCCGGTGAAGTTTAATACAACCACTGTTGAAATTTCTGTGTTGCAACCCTCAGTAATTCCACGGTTTACCCAGGATGAGTACAGGTATAATATCTTCTCGCATTAATATTATTTTTGAAAAAAATTGGAGGGTAGACATTGGCTTTCTTAACTCTTATATTCAAGATGTTGACCTTAACTTTTAAAAGCCTAATTGGGCCAAGACCTTCAATACATTTGTATTTAGGAGCACTATAACAATATTGCACATGTACAAAAGAATATTTTTGGAGGGGGGTCCACATTAGACCTGGCCTTCTGTACAGATGTTTAGGAAAGCAACATATATCATTTGTTTTTAGAATTATTTTCAATTGAATGTATAAATGATTTATGTGTTTGTATGATATGCACTATTGTGCCTTCTAGTTTGCTGCTATCTAATTATAATATTATATTCTGAGAGCCATGGTGTTTTAAAGTAGAGGTTTTTTTTAAAGAGCAAGTCTTTTTTGCTGTTGTTGTTGTGTATATTTTGGGCTTAGGTTAAATAATTAGAGCACAGTAACACTGGTTAGAGTTTACATCCTAGAATTTTGGCAGAATATGTAGAATGCAGAATGGTCTAGTACTATTAAATACAGGCAATTGTTCACAAGTGCTTATAAAACTGCACAGGATATTTCTATTCTGGCTTTCAGTATTTGGAAAAAGGTGATGCGAAGTCAATTAAATAGTGCTTACAACATTTAGAATATGGCTATTTGAGTTTTCTGGTTGTGCAATTGTCCTTTTCCGGCAAGTATCCAAATACAAAGGTTTGCAGTACACATGTGCTTTATGCATAGGGTGACCATGCTCTTAAGTTTTCAGGTTGCCAAATGCAAAAACTATGTTTCTTCCTCTGTTGAACTGAAACAAAAAGAAAAAAAATTAACTATTGTGGATATGCATTAGGATGAAACCTCAAATCAGCTGCCAGAGGAGAATATTTTTTTTCCTTTTCTTGTGTTGTTCATGACATGTGTTAAATTGATTCCTTTGCTGTTCTTCCATTGGTAGACGGTGTTCTAGACTCAAATCAAAGCAAGCCTAAGTTCTGCCTGCTGGCCACATTACTTTTTATTTTCCTTTGTATCATGTGTTTGATAAAAAATATTTTAAAAAAATAAATACTTAAAAAGAAATTTAAAAATAAATAAATAAAATAAATAAATACTTAAATAAATACTTAAAAATAAATAAAAAGAATTTTAAAAATAAAACAGAAGTAGTAGTAGTAAAAATAACAAAAGACAGAATAGTATATTGCTATTGGTGATGGATTAAGAGTGAGCAGTTAAAGTTTGCCTAATTTTAAATACCGCACAGCAGAATTTGGTCACACTCAGCGAGATATTTATATCAAATAAGCGTTCCAAATATCTGAAGGATATTAACTTTACCACGCTGCAATGCACTTCCTACAGCAGTTTTGGAGGGCCGATACAGAAAAATACCATATGAACTGAGATTATGCCCCTGTGTACAAGGGACCATTTAAACTCTAGCTGATGTCCTTCTGTCCTGAATCTTTTATAGGGACTCATGGACTCAGTTTATAATATCTTACCTAATAAAATATCCAGGGAATACTGATATTTTCATGTGCAAGTGCTGTTATCAGATCAGTATTTGTACTTGGAATAGAGATAGATTTTTCAGGTCAGCTGAATCACATATATATAAATAAGAACAGAATGTACACAAAAATGAATAGATATGTAAAAGTGTAATAAGCTGTGAATGTTTATGTTCTGGAGTTGTAGAGAAGTGACTTACTAAAAAAAATTAAAATATTTCTGCAGAAAAATAATAGAAAACCTCCTTTGTCATTTTACCCCATTTTAAAAAATTGTGCGACCAGATGGAAAATTAGACCTAAAGGACAAAATGTTTTCATTGTTATTGTTTTATCTTCAGAATAAATTCTCTTGTGATAAATTCTCTTTTTAATAACTTAAAAGTTCCAAAGTATGCTGTTTTTTATTAATTAATGCTCTCTTGTCCTCTTCTGCAGTTAGAAAGTCAGAGTTAATTGCCTTGGATTACTATTCTAGGCAATAAATTGCTAACAAAATGTGCAATCAATAATAATACACATTGCCTGTGGACACATTTAACAGGTGTTCAGGCATTTTATTTTCAAGCACTAAATACAGTAACATATTTCAATTTTTTGCAAGGAGCATATTCAGTCTTAGGCTGCACTTAATTGGAGAGAGATGCCAATTCTTATGAAACTTTTAAAAAGTTTATTTTAATAAGAAAGCAACTGATACTGTAGTTATTTATTATTTTTATTATTTAAATTTATACACACAAAAAAAATTCAATAACAATCTAATATAAAAGCAAAAGAACCCATCATAGTCCCATACATCCACACAATTACATTGGCTTTACTCTGCTTTTGTGTTTCCATGGCAAAACTATGTTTTCAGCTCTTTACAAAAAGCCAGCAGGGTTGTGGTCAACTCAGTCTATTCAGCCAGATGACACTCCTAGCTGATAGGTCTTGCAATACACCTCTCCAGCCAAATGGGATGGGATGGATTAGATATAATTGGGGAGAGCCAGTTTGTTAAAGGGGAGCAATCAACTTTTATATAGGGCACATAACAAATTACATTCAGTATATGATAGGTATATCAAAAAGCAACAAGTCATTAATATGCAATTAAAGCTTTGTTTTTGTTAGACATTAGAAAAGACAGCCATCCTTAGATATAATGCCTATAATTTCTGTTTCTTAAGATAGCTAATGGTCCCAGAAACCCTTTTGTCTTTTGTAAAATCTGTTGCATCTCCTCCTATCCCACCCAGGTTTGTTTCTTTCAGGCACTTCAGAATGCAGTCCTATTGTTTGGTTGCCCTGACCATTGTTTCTGAAAAGGCTAGTTTTGGGGCATTAGAGGAAGTGACTTAGATTCAAAGGAGAAAAAAAAAACTTCTTGAACTTAAATCCCAAAATTTTACATAACCATGAGTCCAGAAGAATCCCAAGATTGCATATAGGCTTTGATAAAGGGCAAGATTTTTTCTATAATTGTGGCATTATTATTATTATTATTTAATTATGATAATATATTACAAAGTGTTATCTCTTAATAGAATTAAGGCTCTGCTGTTCTTTAATATCAAATGCTGGTATGAAAGTTCATAGATCCTTATCAGAACTTGTAACACTAAGGCATCAGATATAAATAATTGTTCAGGAGACATTTTGAGTGAAGATTTGTAAATGTATTTCAATAGGAAATTAGAAAGGCTATTAATGCTCTTAAAGCCAATGTAAATTTGTGTGTGGTGTGTGTGTGTGTTGGTGTGTGTGTGTGTGCACACACACATTTGCATATGCATATGAAAAAAAATTGTACATCTTTCTTACATGGATAGGCTGAAGAAATTATCTATAGTGGATGTCAATTAGTTATTCCCCTGTCTGTGAATTAATTTGGCAATTGAATTTGAAAGAACAGCAATTTAACTTTTGTAAAAGAGATGATACTCATTGCACACATGCACATGCACGCACACACACACATATTTATGTATGCCTACTTTTGTATTTAAATGTAAAATAGAACTATACAAATACATATAAACTTATAATCTCCAAATAAAAGGGAATGCTTAAGAGTTGCAAGCAAATTGGTAATCCAGTATTCATTTTGTTGGTTTGTATATAATATAAATTTTGGAACTGACTTATACCATACTGAAAATCTGATTTACAGCTGGGTTAAAATACAAGGAGTATCGTCATTCTTTCTTCATATCATTTCTTTCTTCCTTCTTTCCTTCTTCCTTTTTTCCTCCTCCTTCCCCACCCCACCCCTCCCCTTCCTCTTTCTTTCTTTCTTTCTTTCTTTCTTTCTTTCTTTCTTTCTTTCTTTCTTTCTTTCTTTCTTTCTTTCTCAAAACTGCTCTTTAATTACTGGAAACTTTTACAGCAGGCAATCATCAATAGATGATTTAAGGGCATGATTCAAAGTCCTTGCCTCAAACAATGCAAACTATATTTTGCATTTCTATAAATCCTCCATATTCAGCCCCGAACGAGTTGTAATAAATTTGGACTACAATAGTACTCTACATTATCCCTTATTTACTCAAAATTTCCTCGGAAGGCCAAAAATGGCTAAAGTTATATTTTTGTAATCATTCTTGCTTTTTTCCCCATCTATTTTCTGTTTATTTTGTATGCAGACTTTTACTAGGTCATTGTCCTAACATCCTTTGTTCTTAATAACAGTAACATTTTCACTGAAAAATATAGAAAAGCTTTCTCTTCTGAAATATTCAGAAAGGGACAACAAAATATTCTTCCTCAGAAGATTCTATATGAGAGGATTTTTTTTTTCCCCTGTTTTCTTTCAAAGTCTAATAAAGGAAGCTCAGAAAATATCCTAAAGGGAATTTAACACAAAAAACATGAGACATATAATCAAAACAAGGTTTTGCATCAGCGGCCACAATAACCAAAGACTTTTTTCTGATTATTACTATCAAGCAAGAAAAAACATTTTTGCCCCTTCCTTTATCAAAATAAAACAACTGACAAATGGCAACATCACTTAACAAAATTGTTTTAAACAAATCAAATAAATGTAGCAACTGAATTCAGTAATCCATTTTATTAATCAAGGGAGGTTTTCACTTCATTCATTGTAACCTTCCCATAGTTTATTTACCTTTCAGTTATCTCACAATATTTAACTACTCGAGTTATTTAAAGAGGATGGTATGCTTTCCCATTTTTATGATTCTGCTGAATCTGTGATAAATATATTTAAACTTGTGGTTTTCACAAAATTATTGGAAAAATTACACAAGGTTGCATTGCTCCTGATGTTATTAAGTCCCTCAGAATGATGTTTGACATTTAAAGATAATAGGCCATGTCAGTGTTTCATTGTAATAATACCCAAACTCCCTTGTCATCGCTTTTTAGAGGTAAATACCATTGGAAAGGTCAAAACTTTGTGAACCGATATGAGAAGTTTGAAGAGGGTGCATAGTGAAAAATTTCACAGCTCTGTGGAACATTCTTTGCAAATAATGTCACTCACACTGGGAAAATACAGTTTATTGCAGTGGTATGCAGAGACAAAAGCGTGCAAAAATGAAATTGTCTGGAAATATATAGAACTTTAAAATAAAATACATTTCTCCTTTGATAACATTGAAACATTGTTTTAATTATGAGCTATCTTTCATAACATGGAACTGCCACCATTACAGGAAAGGATAACCCAAATAATTTTCAAGATTGCTTCAGTTTCCAGAAGTTACACTGATAAATGAAATGTATGTGTGTGTGTGTGTGTGTATATATATATATATATATATAATGTTTTCTTAAGTTTTCGCGAGTACTTATATATATATATGTCTGGCATTCAGCTTTGTTCGGGTATTTTCCCACGTCATAGTAGTAGTGCTTTTAAAGTTGTAGCAACGTTTCAGCAGAATCTCATCTGCCATCATCAGGCTTCTGTATAGTGTTTGTCTGTGAGTCTGACACAGTCTAACCATTCTGACACAGCAATAGGCTGCCCCAAATTTAAATCTGAAACCACTGTAAAAGTCTGACTCACAGACAAACACTATACAGAAGCCTGATGATGGCAGATGAGATTCTGCTGAAACGTTGCTACAACTTCAAAAGCACCACTACTATGACGTGGGAAAATACCCGAACAAAGCTGAATGCCAGATATCCATATCTGGTGTTTGCTGTCACACAGACAATCAAGTTTTAACAATATGTTTTCACAAGCTGAGGGTTAAAAGGTTGCTCTGTCGATGTGTTAGAAGTTGGGTTTGTTCATGACTGACAGGTTTCACTCACAATTGGGGGAACAGATTTTCTTTTATCTTTATTTAAAGGAAAATGCTAAAATCATAATCAAAGAATTCCAGGCACTGCTGCTTTGTAGACATAAGACCTATATAGAGTAGCAATGTACATACTATATGTTACGTGTGGAGCATGGGTGCGAATAATGGAGACGAGCCGGTGAAAACAGTGAACTTCAAACTCTTTATTTTCATGGTGTGACAGCTCAAAATGGATGGCTGCTATAGCCTTCCTTATATAGGCAACTTATTAACTATTCAACCAATAGCAACCTGGTAGCGCTAGCTCCGTTAACCAATGAGAACGGCCTGTTAATGGCCAATCAGATTCTACTGAACAAACCAATCTGATCTTGCCATTTAACAGCCAATCAGAAGTGCAGGGCCAGAACCCTGCACTTGACTTCAAGCTCAAGATAACTTTATTAAACATTTATTCATTCACAACACCCCTTCCCCCCGGGTTTCGCTTACGGGGTGCAGTTACGTAGTCCTTGAGGTAGGACGGTTGTTTTGTTAGTCTTTTTCATTTTCGCTGTGCATCTGGTATTTGGCTGCACTCTTGTTGAGGTTGGGCGTTGTTTGGCGAAAGGGGTGCCTCTGATTCAGAGATCGCATTTTCGTTGTCACTAATATCTTTGGCGTCACCCTGAGGTGAACTCACTCCCATCCTCTGGTTCCTGTTCTCACATTTTTGTTCCGCTATCGTTTCCTTCAAAAAGGTTTTCCACTAGTTGAAATTCGTCTTCCTCTGATTCTCCCTTCCCCTCAGTTTGGTTATTAGGGAGCTCGGAATTGCCTGACTGCAGCCTTGATCGTAGTTGATCGATATGGCGTTTCCAAAGTCTATCGTCAGGGCATTATACAAGGTATGATCTTGGGCCGGTTACATGGACCACAGTCGCTTCTACCCACAGCGGATCACCCGATAAGTTTTTAGCGAACACCAAATCACCTACCTGGAAGGTACGGCATCGGCCGCTGGATCCGAGTGGTTTCTCCAGTTTGTACGCTAGGTGTAACCGGTTGAGGTGGGAGCGGAGCTTTCGTCCCATTAACAGCTTGGTGGGAGTTTTGTTGGTGACGCTGTGAGGCGTGATATGCTGTAAAAAGAGGATTCGGTTTATCTTATCTTCGATGTTGTCATAGTCCACTTTCTGTAGTGTTTTCTTGACGAATTGTACCATGCACTCGGCCCTACCGTTGGCTGCAGGATGCGCAGGTGAAGTGAGCGCATGTCGGATACCACGGTCAGCCAGGTACTGCTCAAAGGACAGTGTGGTAAATTGGGGCCCGTTGTCGGATACCAGAACGTCTTGTAATCCATGGGTTGCAAACAGTCTTTCTAGTTTTTTGATGACCGCTTCGGTGGTCATGTTTCTCATTCGGTGGATTTCGAGCCAGTTTGAGTAGACGTCTACGGTTAGCAAGAAGGTGTGGCCTTTGGTCAGCCCAGCAAAATCTAGATGGATACAGGACCAGGGTCCCCGTGGTGTCTCCCATTTGGTTGGAATTGCCTTTGGTGGAGCATTGCTTACTTCTTGGCATCTACAACAAGTTTTGACCCACGACTCGATTTGTCTGTCAATGCCTGGCCACCAAGCGTAGCTTCGTGCAAGGGCCTTCATGCGCACGATGCCAGGGTGGCCATCGTGCAAGGTTCTTAGTAGTGCCGGTTGGAGTCGTTCTGGGATAACGACTCTATCACCCCAGATGATACAGCCCTTCTGGAAAAACAACTCTGTTTGCCGAGTTTTGAATTGTGCGAAGACATCTGATACTTGGTCCAATGGCCATCCGCGTTCCACCCGTGTGAGGACTCGTGCCAAGGTGGGGTCGCATTTTGTTTCTCTCGTGATATCATGGGCAGTTAATGGTGGTGTACGAAGTGTCTCGATCTGCAATGTTGTCATTGTTGGCACGGGGTCGTTGATAGTCTCTGGAAGCGGTGCACGGCTCAACACGTCGGCATGGGGAATAGCTTTTCTGGGACGCTATTGCAGCCGATAATTATAAGCAGCCAAGAATTCTGACCAACGAGTCATCCTGGGAGATAATATAAAGGGGGTTGGCTTATCTCCAGCTATTATTCCCAGCAAAGGTTTGTGGTCAGTCACTATAGTAAAAGCCCGGTCGTACACGTACTCATGAAATCTTTTGACAGCTGATACAATTGCAAGGGCTTCTTTATCGATCTGGCTATAATTTCACTCAGTTTTCGAGAGCGTCTTTGAAAAATAGGCAACAAGGGCTTCGCTACTGTTAGGCAATACGTGGCTCAAAATGGCGCCCACTCCGAAAGGCGATGCATCACATGTGATATTTAATGGTAAGGTTTCATTGTACTGCATTAGTACAGCATCAGAAGTCAGTAGCTTTTTTACAAAACGGAACGCCTGCTCTTCTCTGTGACCCCATACCCAATTTGCTTTTTTGTCCAGTAGATGATGTAAAGGTTCAGCAACAGTCGCCTTGTGCAGCAAGAATACGTTATAGAAATTGATGAGGCCTAGAAATGCCTGGAGGTCGGCCTTATTCCGGGGTCTGGGAGCATTTTTTATTGCTCTCAATTTGCTATCTGTAGGGTGAATACCCTGACTGTCAATTAAGTACCCTAAAAATTCGACACAATCTGTACACAGCTTACACTTATTTTTCTTTATCTTAAGGCCTGCTTCTTGGAATTTTTGGAGAAACAGTCTTAGACGATCCCGTAAAATTTTTTGAGTGGGGGCACCAATTAACACATCGTCAAAGTAAGGGACAACGCCTTTAATCCCTTGTAAGAGTCTTTCCATTAGGCTCTGAAAGATCCCCAGGGCTACACTCACTCCGAATTGGAGCCGCATACATTTAAAAGCACCTCGGTGCATTACGATTGTCTGTGCCTGTGCAGTTTTTTCATCAACCGGCAGTTGCTGATAAGCCTGAGCTAAGTCGAGTTTAGCGAAGACTTTTCCGCTCCCCCAGGGAATGGAGAAGATGTTGCACCACCGGCACCGGATATGGGTTTTGCTGCAGGGCGTAGTTCAGGGTGGCCCGATAGTCCCCACAAATTCTAATTGAACCATCCGGCTTAATTGGTGTCACGATTGGGGTCTCCCAGGAAGAGTCATCGGTTGGCTTTAACACTCCCTGGGCTATCAACTTATCAAGCTGTTCGTCGATTTTTGGCTTTAGTGCGAACAGAACTTGACGAGGCTTAAGGCGGATGGGTGCTATTTTTGGATTAAGGCTAAAAGATATCGGGGTCCCCTTGTACTCGCCTAGCTTTTCCGCGAAGACATCCCTGAATTCCTGGGCGAGGTCCTCCTCCCAGTCACTGCCGTCGATTCGGTTAATGCCTGCCACTTCAATGCCGAGTGCTGCGAACCATTCAAGGCCTAACAGGCTAGGCCGGTCCTTGTCGATCACAGTTAGGGGTAAGTACGCTGTGTGGTTTTTGAACGAAACCCGGACTCGACTGGATCCCACGACTGGAATCCGGTTCCCTTGAAAATCCCCTGATAATCCCCTGAAATTGAAGGTCTTGGCGCCAGATGGTAGGGATGAGTTGCTTGAGAGTCTTCCAGGAAACCATCGAAAGGGACGATCCCAAGTCAACTTTCATTTGGCAAGGCTGATTTTTGATGGCCACTTTAATTTGGATTTTCTTGGCATCCAATGAAGAAGCGTGACTGATAGTGATAGTTTGGTGAGCCTCTTTTCACCTCGTTAAGCGATTCATGGGTCGGTTTCTGTAAGAGTGGTTTGCTGGTTCTCACCTTATAGTAGTGCCGGTTGGAGTCCTGTCGATTGGCAATAGTTGGTCCCCTTCGAGGTCTGGCTGGGTCCTAGGAGACTACTGCAGACCTGTCCGATATGGCCTCGTTTCCCGCACTCATGGCAGAGCACGTCGCAGTATTTGCAATCGGACCGGTAATGGTTGGTCCCGCAGCCAGCGCATGGTTGCTGGGACTTCGGGTAATGGTCCCGATCGGACCGCAGTCGATGGACCTCTTCTTCGTCACTGTCTGACGACGATGAGAGGTCCTCATGGTGGGCCATCGGAAGCCGTCCTTCTGACTTAGGTGAAAGTTCGCAGGCTGGTTGGTGTGTCAGAGTGCGGTTTCAGCTCAGTTGGGCAGCTGACTTCTTGGTTGCTTCCGCTGCTGTAGCATCAGCAATGGCATCGGCAAAGCTAATGTCGCCCTTTGCCATTATTTTGCTCTGCACGTTTAGCGCATCCAATCCCAGAACTACTCGGTCTCTCAAAGCCTCTTCCAGGTCGGCAAAATCGCAGAGGCCTCCCAAGTTTCAGAGGTCCACAATGAAATCGGCAACGCTCTCTCCTTTCCGCTGGTTTCTTTGGTAGAACTCGTGCCGCCTTACGAGCGTTGGTACGGTCGGTGCATAGTGAGCCCTTAGTAGAGGTTCGAGGACGTCCCAGTCCATAGCCTTCACTTCAGCCGTTTTTGCCAGTGCCTTGGCCATCTTGAATACAATCAGCCCGCAATGCGTTAGGAATACCGCCCGTTTCTTCCCGGTTGTGGCATCCTTCAGATTATTTGTTTCCAAGAACATTCGGAAATGATCCATGTAGGACTCCCAGTCTTCTTGCGCTGGGTCGAATGGAGCGGGTGGTACTACGCCACTGGACATGGTTCTGCCATTGTGCGTTTCAACCACGTGCTCGGTTGTCTTCTTCGTTGTTTTCGTCAGCTCTGACGTCTCCATACCCCACCCTCGTCGCCATTGTTAAGTGTGGAGCATGGGTGCGAATAATGGAGACGAGCCGGTGAAAACAGTGAACTTCAAACTCTTTATTTACATGGTGTGACAGCTCAAAATGGATGGCTGCTATAGCCTTCCTTATATAGGCAACTTATTAACTATTCAACCAATAGCAACCTGGGAGCGCTAGCTCCGTTAACTAATGAGAACGGCCTGTTAATGGCCAATCAGATTCTCCTGAACGGACCAATCTGATCTTGCCATTTAACAGCCAATCAGAAGTGCAGGGCCAGAACCCTGCACTTGACTTCAAGCTCAAGATAACTTTATTAAACATTTATTCATTCACAACACTATATATAATATTTATGTCTGTCTGACTGCTTCCTCTCTTTGTGTAACAGTTTTGTGTGGGTGAGCTGGCTTCCATATGTCTTTGCTTTTTGTTCAGATTAGTTAGAATATTGTTTCACTGAGAATTGTTGCACTGTGGGTTCAGAAAGGAGAAGCCTCCAGCATTTTAAAGTTTTTCAGCATTTTTTCTTAGTCTTGCATTATTCAGTTTGACACCCACCCTGTACTTGTTTTACAATACAATATAATTAGCTTGGTTCTCAAAAGAAAAATAATGCAAGAAAAGAGGATGATATTGCTGCTATATTTCAGAATCGTTTACAACAGCAAAACTTATGCAATCTTGTTAAAAATAAATAAATCAACATAAATAAAATCAAGGACTTCATTTTTTTTTTTTTTAATAAAAAAGGACTTTCATTCTCATTCTGCTGTAGGTAAGAAATCCTCTTGTAGAATCCAAAAGTTGTTAATGGTTTAAAAGGATTTCTAAATGAATTTGGAATGCAACAGACAGCTTCCTAATTAAAGATGTATACTTAAATTGCTTGAAATATAAAACAAGAACTAGTACAAGCCAATATCAAGAGTTTAATCCTATGTTCAAATACTAGTTTGTTTATTATTTAATAGTATAATATATGGTTTGTGTTGTATATAGACATTTGCATACTCGTAATACTACATTCTGATTGGACTGCCATTGCAGCCTATTGACTGGTTACTTAACTACTGTTACAATTGGTCCGCCTGACGGCATGAAGCGAGCCGCGAGCAGCCGCTTTTGGTTGAAGTTACTGATAGCTAATAAAGAGATGAATTATACTGGTCTCGAGTCTGATCTTTCCCGCGACAGAACAGTTTGCATACATCAAAGTTCTGCATCACAAACAAAGCTATCAAAACTGGAAAAAACTATTTCTGAGACAGTAACAAGGTCATATTTTTTTAGCATAGAACAAGATTGTTAACTCACTCATTCTATGTAAGGCTTTAGTTTCCATGTGACCCAACATGTATCAAAACACACATCTGTATCCTGCTTCTATGCACTTGTTGTGACTCAATACTCAGATATTAAAGGCTGGGACCAAATAATCACTAAATCTATAGGACAGAGCAAGCAATAAACTAATGTTGCACCCTTACATGTCGGCAGCTATTCTCCTAAATCAGGGGTATCAAATGTGATTCCATTGAGAACCATATCGAGATTTTGTTTGCCCTTGGGCACCTAGGGTGGGCATGGCCTCATCATCACAGCTGACTGGGTAGGCGTGGCCAGGGCATCATGGGCCAGTCCCTTACCATCTCAGAAATGGTATCGTGAGACAATTCTGAGCCTATTACAGGCTGGATTCATCCTGTGGGCCACCAGATTGACAAATCTGTCCAAAATAAATTGAAGATTCAAAGAAGGAAAAGCTGTTTGAGCTATAATTTGCAGTACAAACACATTTGCAAATCAGCTGGTGGGTTACTTTTACCAATGTATTTATATAAATTTTATTCAAAATTTCAAGACTTTGACAATAATGGGGAGCAACGGGTTGAAACTAAATCCAAGCAAGACCAAGTGGCTCTGGGTTTGGGGTTCATTGACTCAGGGAAAATTGCCATCTTTGGTCTTGGATGGGTGGTGGTTTGTATGCAATATAATGAATAAAGTGTGAGCTTGGAGTAAGTGCAGGGTTCTGGCCCTTCACTTCTGATTGGCTGTTAAGTGGCCGGACCGGATTGGCCCATTCCGGGGAATCCGATTGGCCCTTAACAGAGAGTTCTTATTGGTTATAAAAGCTAGCGTTCCTAGCTTGTTATTGGTTAAACGTTACAAGGTTTGCCTATATAAGGCGGGTTTTACTGATATTAAATGAGCAAGTCACGATGTAAATAGAGAGCTGAAGTTCACCGTTCAGAAACTTGTCTCCATTCTTTCTCGCCCATGCTCAAAACATAACACTGGCGACGAGGATGGGATGTGGAGACATCTGAACCAACGAAACTTCGAAGAACACTGAGCACGTGACAGACAACACCAACAACGGAACTATGTCCGGCGGCATCGTACCACCCGCTCCGTTCGATCCAACACAAGAAGACTGGGAGTCTTACATGGATCGTTTCCAAATGTTCCTAGAGACGAACAACTTAAAGGACGCCACAGCCAGGAAGAAACGGGCGGTGTTCCTAATGCATTACGGTCCAACCGTATTTAAGATGGCTAAAGCACTAGCCAAACCCCGAGAAGTGAAGGCCATGGATTGGGACGACCTCGAACCTATCCTACGAGACCACTACACCCCGACTATGCCTACGCTTGTGAGACGCCATGAGTTTTATCAGAGGAGCCAGCGAAAGGGACAAAGAGTGGCTGACTTCATAGCAGACCTCCAAAATTTGGGAGGCCTCTACGGATTCACCAATCTAGAAGAAGCACTAAGAGATCACATAGTTCTGGGATTAGATGCACCAGGCATCCAAAGCAAGCTGATGGCAAAAGGTGACATCAGCCTTGCTGATGCCATTGCCGATGCTAACACAGCAGAAGCAACCAAGAAGTTGGCTGCACAACTACGCCAAAACCGCAATCCGGTACCACCACCGGCCAGCAAAATCTCACCTAGTTCAGAAGGGCAGCTCGCGACAACGCACCACGAGGACCTCTCTTCATCGTCAGACAGCGACGAAGAAGGGGTCCATTGACTGCGGTCCGACCGGGACCCTCGGCCAAAGCCCTTACGCCCTTGCGCTGACTGTGGAGCCAACCATGCCAGATCCGAATGCAGATTCTGTGACGCACTCTGCCATGAGTGCGGGAAACGAGGCCACATTGGACGGGTCTGCCGCAGCTTGCCAGGACCCAGCCAGGCCTCAAAAGGGGCTAACTATTGCCAATCGACAGGAAACCATCCTGTATGGCGAGAGCCAGTAAACCACTCCTACAGAAATCGAGCTTTGCAGAGAGAAGAGGCTCACCATACTATCACTATCGGTCACGCCTCAGCCTTGGACACTAAGAAAATCCGAGTCACGGTAGCCATCGAGAACCAGCCTTGCCACATGGAGGTTGACTCGGGATCGTCTCTCTCGATGGTGTCTTGGAAGACACTCAAGCAACTCATCCCCACAATTCAACGCCAAGATCTCTGTTTCCAACGCCTCATCCTCAAGGACTACCAGGGGAATCGAATCCCCGTCGTCGGGTCCTGCCGAGTCCAAGTCTCCTTCAAGAAGCACACAGCATACTTACCTTTAACGGTCATCGATAGAGATAGGCCTAGCCTACTGGGCCTCCAATGGTTCGCGCCACTCGGCATTGAAGTGGCCGGCATTAACCAAGTCGGTGGTTGTGACTGGGAGGAAGACCTTATCTCTGAGTTCAGGGACATCTTCACGGACAGCTTAGGTGAGTACAAGGGGACCCCGATCTCATTCAGCTAAGATCCAAAAATAGCTCCCATTCGCCTAAAGCCCCATCGAGTTCCGTTTGCCTTAAAATCAAAAATCGACGAACAACTCAACAAACTGATAGCTCAGGGGGTGTTGGAGTCCATCGATCACTCCCCCTGGGAAACCCCTATTGTAACACCCATTAAGCCAGATGGGTCAATCCGAATTTGTGGGGACTACCGGGCCACTTTGAACCACGCCCTGCAGCAGAACGCATATCCAGTTCCGGTGGTGCAGCACCTCCTCTATTCCCTGGGGGGCCGGAAAGTTTTCGCTAAATTGGATTTAGCTCAGGCATATCAGCAATTACCAGTAGATGAAAAAACGGCACAGGCCCAAACTATTGTGATATACCAAGGTGCCTTTAAATGTACCCGGCTGCAATTCGGAGTAAGTGTAGCCCCAGGGATTTTTCAGAGCCTTATTGCAAGGGATTAAGGGCATGGTCCCCTATTTTGACGATGTATTAATTGCAGCCCCTATAAAAAAAATCTTACAGGACCGGTTAAAATTAGTCCTAAAAAAATTCCAAGAGGCCGGTCTTAAGATTAAAGAAAACAAATGTAAATTGTGTACTGACAGTGTTGAGTTCTTAGGGTACCTGATTGATAGCCAGGGCATTCACCCTACCGAAAGTAAATGAAAAGCGATAAAAAACGCCCCCAGGCCAAGAAACAAGGCCGATCTCCAGGCATTCCTAGGCCTCATCAATTTTTATAATATATTTTTACCGCACAAAGCAACTGTTGCTGAACCGTTACACCGATTGTTAGATAAAAAAGCAATTTGGTTATGGGTTTACCGTGAAGAACAGGCATTCCGAAATGTAAAAAAACTGCTCACTTCTGACTCTGTACTCATACAGTATAACGAGACTTTGCCGTTGGTTATAACCTGTGATGCATCGCCTTTTGGGGTGGGCGCCATTTTGAGCCACATACTGCCTAATGGGAACGAAGCCCCTGTTGCATATTTTTCAAAGACTCTGTCAAAAATAGAGCGGAACTATGGACAAATTGATAAAGAAGCCCTCGCAATTGTCTCAGCTGTGAAAAGATTTCACGAATACGTGTATGGTAGGGTTTTTACTATTGTGACTGACCACAAGCCGTTATTGGGGATAATAGCCGGAGATAAGCCAACTCCCTACATATTATCCCCTAGGATGACCCGATGGTCAGAATTCTTAGCTGCTTATAACTATCGGCTGCAATACCGCCCGGGGAAGGCCATTCCCCACACTGACGCATTGAGCCGAGCACCGCTTCCAGAGACTCTCGACGATCCGGCACCAACGGTAACCACGTTGCAAATCAAAGCGCTCAACTCGCCGCCACTGACTGCCCGAGATATCCTGAGAGAAACCAAATGCGACCACACCCTAGAATGTATCCTAGGCTGGGTAGAATGCAGATGGCCATTGGACCAGTTATCAGATGACTTCACACCATTCAAAACTCAACAGACCGAACTCTTCTCCCAGAAAGGCTGTGTCATCTGGGGCGATAGAGTCGTTATTCCAGAACGGCTCCGAAAAGCGCTGCTGAGAACTTTGCACGATGGCCACCCTGGCATCGTGCGAATGAAAGCCCTTGCGCAAAGCTATGCATGGTGGCCAGGCATTGACAAGCAAATCGAACATTGGGTTAAAGCTTGTCCAAAATGCCAGGAAGTCAGCAATGCCCCACCAAAAGCCATGCCTACTGAATGGGAGACACCACGTGGACCCTGGTCCCGAATTCACCTGGACTTCGCGGGGCCAACCAAGGGCCACACCTTCCTGCTTACTGTCGATGACTACTCCAATTGGCTCAAAATTCATCGCATGACGACTACGACCTCCGAGGCGGTCATCAAGATTCTAAACAGACTCTTTGCAACCCACGGATTACCAGACGTCCTGGTGTCCGATAATGGCCCACAATTTACTGCACTAGCGTTCGAGCAGTACCTTGCTGACCGCGGCATCCGCCATGCGCTCACCTCGCCTATGCACCCTGCGAGCAATGGCCGAGCAGAACGCATGGTTCAATTTGTGAAGAAAACCTTGCAAAAGGTAGACTATGACAACATTGATGACAAGGTCAATCAAATCCTCTTTTTGCAACACATCACCCCACATAGCATGACCAACAAAACTCCCGCTGAGCTGCTAATGGGACGAAAGCTCCACTCCCACCTTGACCGGTTGCACCCTGCGTATGAACCAGAGAAACCACTAGGATCCAGCGGCCGCTGTTGCACCTTCCAGGTAGGAGACCTGGTTTATGCAAAAAACTTATCGGGCGACCCGTCGTGGGTGGAAGCGACAGTAGTATGTGTAACCGGCCCTAGATCCTACCTCGTGCAATGCCTTGACGATAAACTTTGGAAACGGCATATCGACCAAATATGGTCGCGGCTTGCACCGGCCAATTCGCCACTCCCCTATGACCAAACTGAGGGGGGGGAGGTATGGAAGAAGATGAAGCCCTAGGAAACCCATTCGAAGGAAACGACGATTTAATTGAAACTCAGGAAGTGGAGCCGGAGGGAGAAATGTCTGCACCTCAGGGAATCGAGGGAAATGTGGGCAACGACGTAGAAGTGAACTCTGAACTAGAGACAGCCCCACTGCCAGACAACGATCTTCCTCAGCGAGATTGCAACCAGCCGATACAACGAAAATCAAAGAGACTAAAAAGACAACCGTCCTATTTAAGTGACTATGTAACTGCGCCCCGAACTAAGGAACTAGGGGGAAGGGGTGTTGTGTATGCAATATAATTAATAAAGTGTGAGCTTGGAGTAAGTGCAGGGTTCTGGCCCTGCACTTCTGATTGGCTGTTAAGTGGCCGGACCGGATTGGCCCGCTCTGGGGAATCTGATTGGCCCTTAACAGGGAGTTCTTATTGGTTATAAAAGCTAGCGTTCCTAGCTTGTTATTGGTTAAACGTTACAAGGTTTGCCTATATAAGGCAGGTTTTACTGATATTAAATGAGCAAGTCACAATGTAAATAAAGAGCTGAAGTTCACCGTTCAGAAACTTGTCTCCATTCTTTCTCGCCCATGCTCAAAACATAACAGGTGGCACTACCCACAAACAGACCCTGTGCATAATCTGGGGGTTCTTCTGGACTCATGACTCCTGCTCAAAGAACAGATTGGTTGTGAACTGTGGGTTGTGCACCATTTGTGCCCTTTCTTGGAACAAGAATACCTATTCACAGTCACTTATGCCCTTTTCAGTTCCTGTCTTGACTATTGCAATGCGCTCTACATGGGGCTCCCCTTGAAGAGCATCTGGAAACTCCAGTTGGTGTAGAACTCACCAACCCACATGGTTTTGTGCAGACCCCGTCAGCAAGCCACCATCAATCAAAATTCATACTCGTGGTCCGTGGGATTTAAAATTATGAGTTGGGTGGTCCCTGAGGTCCAAAAGGTTGGCGACCCCTGCTTTGGAATTCAAATAGTCCTCAACTTAAGACCACAGTTGAGCTCAATATTTAAGTTGCTAAGTGAGACAGCTGTTAAGTGAATTTTCTAACAAATCAGGAGGAAATTTATTTTTAAAGATTTGCAAATATGACTTGCTTACAATTAAGAAAACCATCTACCATCCCAACTTGAATCTATTTGTTGTTACAAGGCATATAGGCCAAAATTTAAAAAAAGGAGAGGGGGAATTAACTAAATTCAATAGACTTTAATTGGCTATATTGTATTAACTTCCCTGCCCATGCTGGTAGATGTAGACTCAGATGGTTGGAGAATTCAATTCTTGTGTTATCATTATATTGAAGATGTTAGGTTTATTTAGAAGCCTAGTGTGGTATCTCTATGCAGCATTGGGTTTGCAGAAGCTGTCATCAAATATTCACATAGGAACAGCGTATTAAGGTAGTGATCAATTTACCTTTTCCCCAGCATGATAACACAATTACCAGGTGAAGTTTGAGCTCATAGCATAAATGGCCCTGCAAGAATGAGTGGGTTTCTTACATAATGTACTTCTGAGATTGAGTCTTAATAGCCTGCTAACACAGCTGTTCAGGATGATTAAGAACTTATGATGATGATGTTGAAGCCTCAAGTATCCATTTTAGAAATATGAAAGGAACTTGGCAGAGGGGGAGTTCACCTTTATGTTGACTTTTGACACAGATGTCACTGAGATGTTTGAAGCTTCATCTTGTGCAATTTAATTAAATTCCTTTTTTGAGTCAACAGCACTTTTATTCCTAACCATCTCAGCTGATTCAAGTTAAGTGGTGCAGTGAGCATCTTTTTGCAGAAATGTACTGTTGGGCTCAGTGGTGGGTTTCAAAAAGTTTTCCTACTGGTTTGGCATGCGTGCACGCTTTGCTTGCACATGTGCCAAACACATGCTTTGCACATGTGCAGCATTTGCAACTCACGTTCTGCTGCAAGCCCTGTGTGTAAAACAGCTGACACATGGCAATCAGCTGTGCTGGGCGAAGCAGCTGAGGTTGAAAAGCAGGAAATAAAGTTCAGTATAGAGCCAGAGCGGGTGGGAGGGCCCAGCAGCTGATCATCAGAGTGAACCGGTTTGTTCACAGATGATTGTCGGAGCTACTGGTTTGATCAAACCAGGCCGAACCGGTAGAATACCACCACTGGTTGCACTTAAAAGAAAAAGTAATTCCCACCTTTTGAAATCTGTAGATCCTTTGGAGATCAACTGTTTAAAGTCATAAAAAACAAACTTTTCAAGACAAAATTTTTGAGAAAATAAAATATTTGTAACTATTCTCATTTCCTAATAATCTACTAGCTAATTTGGTCTTAGTTTGGGGACAGAATCAGACTGAAGATGAGTTTTGCTTGGGGGCGGGGGCGGGAGGAAGTGTGGCTCTGTTTATCCTGCCAAATCTTTCAGCTGCTTTTTCTATATTCTTAAGCACAATATTATTCTAAACTGAGTGTCAACTCAAAAATATTGCTCTGGTCTTTTAGAGTTGTCAGCAGAAAGGAAGTGGTGGGAAGCAATGCATACCTTAAATATTTTCATAGATAACTGGTAGGCTGCCGAAACTTCTGGCACACAAGATTATTACTGGAGAGTATGATTGATGACTCTTGACTATGGATGTGTTCCATTGGAGAATATGCATCCAGGGGGTGCATATTCTCCAATGGGGGAAAACCAGGGTCAAGAGTGAGATGATGATGTGTCTCAGTGTTGGCTGCACCCAGGTAACGCTGACATGTTCTCTCCTAATAAATGATTTTTTTTAAACTCTGAGAGATGTGGCTAGAGTTTCACGATTCGAATGGGGGTGGATTGTCAGAGCCCTGACACTGTGAGCTGCAGGTTTCACTTCTACTTGCAGGGATATACACAGAAAATAGCACTTGTTCTTCTGTACAATGGTGGCTATGTTATGAGTTGCCTCAAAACCATGGTTATTCAACAACTATCTGAACCTCCTTGAGTTGATCATGAGAAGTTTTGGTGTCATCAGTAAGTTGATGCTCAGTTGTATTCCAGTAGACAATAAAGAGGATGACTTTGACGGAAACAGGGAAGATCTGTTACCAAGGCAACAAACAGATAGGCATTGCAGAAGTCCTGATGAGGAAGGAATCAGATAGTCCCTAAATTCAAATTCAACTGAAGCTATAAGAAGAGAAGCACATGGAAATATGCAGGATCTTAATAAAAGTAGTTTTAGATACGCCTGGCATCTGTTTATTTTTTATTTATTTATTTATTTTTGTCAATTGCTTACAAGATAATAGGTATAAGTAAAAACACAGTTATGAATACATGGATATATATAAGAAAAATAAAAGAAACAATAGGACAGGGACGGTAGGCACATTGGTGCACTTATTGGTGCCCCCTACAGACCTCTTAGGAAAGGGGTGAGGTCAATAGAAGACAGTCTAAGGTTAAAGTTTTTGGGGTTTGGAAAAGAAACCACAGAGTCAGGTAGAGTATTCCAGACATTGACCACTTTGTTGCTGAAGTCGTATTTCCTGTAATCAAGTTTGGTGCGGTTAACCTTGAGTTTGTATCTATTCTTTGCTCTTGTGTTGTTATGGTTGAAGCTGAAGTATTCATTGACAGGCAGGACATTGCAATGTATGATTTTATATACTAAGATTGGACCGAAGGCAGAGTACTTCTAGATTTTCTAGGTCTAGAATTTCAAGTCTGGTTGCATAAGGTATTCTACAATGAGTAGAAGAGTGGAGAACTCTTCTTGTGAAATATTTTTGGACTTTCTCAACTGTGTTAATATCAGATACGTAATGTGGGTTCCAGACTGATGAGCTGTATTTGAGTATTGGTCTAGCAAATGTTTTGTATGCTCTAGTTATTAGTGTGGTATTACCAGAGAAAAAGCTACGTAAGATTAGGTTAACAACTCTTAACGCCTTTTTGGCTATGTAGTTACAGTGGGCTCTAGTACTTAGATCATTAGAGATGAGTACTCCAAGATCCTTGACAGAGTTTGGATCATCAACAAGGTCTTGACTATTCAGCCTGTATTTTATTTTCTGATTTTTTTTTTTTTTTGTCAATATGTAGGACAGGGCATTTATTGGTTGAGATTTGAAGTTGCCATTTGTTTGACCATTCTGATACATAGTCAAGGTCTTTTTGAAGGGTAGCAGTATTGTCTGTGGTGTTGAATAGCTTTACACCATCAGCAAAGAGAACACAGTTGCTCTTGATATGATCAGAGAGGTCATTTATGTAGAGTATGAAAAGAGTTGGTCCTAGAACACTGCCTTGGGGGACACCACTGTTGACAGGTACACAATTTGATAGGACCCTCCCAATTTTGACCATTTGTTGTCTGTTTGACAGGAATGCTTCTATCCAGTTATGCAGGTATCCAGAGATACTGTAAGATTTTAGTTTTAGGAGTAGTTTGTCATGTACCACTGAATCAAAGGCTTTACAAAAATCTATGTAGATTGTGTCTATTGCTTTGCCCTGATCGAGTTGCGTAGTCCATATGTTTTTGCAGTGTAAGAGTTGCAGATTACATGATAGTTTTTTCCTGAAACCAAATCGTTTATTGGAGAGTAGGTTGTTTGTTTCTAAATGGAGGATGATGGGTTGGTTAATAATTGATTCCATGACTTTACAGGTGACGCAGCTTAAAGAGATTGGTCTGTAATTTTCAACTAGGCTGGGGTCTCCCTTTTTGAAGATGGGGATGGCCATGGCTTGTGACCATAGTTTTGGCAAGGAGCTGGTCCTGAAAGATTTTTCAAAGATTATGCTTAGATGTTCGGCTATGGCAGTGGATAGCTTTTTTAAGAAGTAGGCACATATTCCGTCCGGTCGAATAGATAGAGGTTTTAGATTGCGTAGTGCCTTTGTCTTCTGTAAAATAGATATGTATTAGATCATTGTAGTTGTCTGTGGTTCGACTAGGAAATACTGGGCATGATCCATTGCTGTTTACAAATACTGAGCCAAAAAATGTGTTAAAGAGGTTGGCTTTAATAGTGTCATCATTGCAGTCTTTACCATTAGGTCCTTGCAGTCTTTACCAGTAGGATGGACCTTGAGTCTTTTAGTTTGTTATCTACAAAATTGTAGAAAGTGTGGGTGGAATTGGTGCGTAGAAGGTTTTCTTCTTGTTTAATGTGATAATTGGTGCATTCAGTTTTTATCTGGTGGGATAATTTTTTGTATCGGCTTTTGAAGTTGGCAATGTAACCAGATTTGTTTTTCTGCCAAAATGATTTCTTTTTGGATTGAAGCTTCCTTATTGTTATGAGTATTTTTTGTGTGTGTGGTTTTGGGAGTTGTTAATGGTACATATAGTTTGATGACTCTTTTGACTTCAAGTAAAAATATGTTGTAATGGTCTTCTACAGTATTGCATCCAGAGAATAGAAATTGCCAATCAAGGGATGAGAGATCGCTGTTTATAAGATCATAGTTGCCTTTTTTGAAGTTATAATTGGGGATTCCATCATTGTGATGATTTTTGTGTGGACATATGTTGAGACAAAAGTCAATCATGTTGTGGTCACTGTTGGAAAAGGGTTCTTTAATTTGTATTCCATAAATTGAATTCAAATTATTGCAGAAGATGAGATCGAGGCAGTTGTTAAGTCTAGTGTTGTTGGTTACTAGTTGTTCTAGTCCCAGATTTGTTACTGCATTGCAGAAGGCTGCATGTATGAGTTCAACTGTACGTTCGTTAAGGGTCCAGTTAATATGAGGTAGATTGGAGTCACCAAGAAAAATAAAAGTGTGTGGGCAGGATGCTGCCCATGTTAATAGTGTATTTAGCTTGTTTACATGATGATGATTATGATGATGTCATAATCAGGGGCTCTGTAATATAGTAAGTCTATGTAGATTGTGTCTATTGCTTTGCCCTGTCCATATGTTTTTGCAGTGTAAGAGTTGCAGATTACATGATAGTTTTTTCCTGAAACCAAATTGTTTATTGAGATTGGTCTGTAATTTTCAACTAGGCTGGGGTCTACCTTTTCTTGGTCTAGACTCCCTCATATGCTTGACAATGTCTAAACTCTGTGTAAGCAAATTGCCAAGTGCAATTAAAGACTCTGCATTGCTACTAATTAGGTTCCATGTTCTGCTTATGGCATCAAAACCCTAAACAACTTGAGATCAGGATGATATCGGACTAACTTCCCTCTCACACAGCTGATTAGTCATCTTGCATTTATGGATGCAACTTCTCTGTGGTAGCATCTTTGCTTGGCAGTGCTCTCTCCCGTATTACCTTATTTATGTGCCATGGAACTAGACTTTATTGCTATTATTTGATGTTTCCAGAATCAGAGATATCAGATCTTAGGAAAATAACAAGAACAATTATGAAAGATTGTACACACTGTGTCTTCCTACTTGTGTACTTTCAGAGTCAGCAGACTGGATGGCGGGAAATAGCCTGATAGATTAGATGGACTGTTCAACTGTTAAAAGTTGAATAGGACTACACTACTTATTCAACTACTTATTCCACTTATTGGCCATTTACACTGCCAGTGTTAATTTCTGAAAACATTAACACTTTATTCTCATTCCTTTGGTTGCTTTATAGGTAGCTTTCTGTTTCAGTTTTGTAGATATCTCAGGAGAATATTGTCAATGTGACCAAAATAAACAATAATCTATTTCAACTAATTCTATAGGCCCCCACCTGTGCGTGAAGGTGCTCCCAAAGGAACCCAAGTGGTTGTGGTAACTGCTGCTGCCTTGAATCAAACAATTGTCTATTCCATTGTTTCAGGAAATGAAGACGGTAAGTTAAAGTGGCCTTGCATTTGGTCTCAGTAAAGTATATTTTTTAAGGAAGAGGAGGGAGGAAGTAAAAAAATGGAAAAAAAAAGTAAATTTAACATATTCCATTTCAGATACGTAGTACAGTTTTAAAGAAGCCATTTTATCCATTCTTAAAATGTTTATAAAACCTTATTTTTCTGCATTCCAGGAGTGTTTGCCATTAACAATAGAACAGGAGTTATCTTTATTCAAAAATCTCTGGATTATGAAACTGCAAAAAAATATTTGCTTCGGGTGCAAGCAGATTCCTTGATAGTAGTCCGTTCTAATTTGCCAGTGCCATCCAAAAGTAAGTTAATTTATCTTTCCTTCCTTCTTCCCTCCCTCCTCCTTTCCTTCCTTCCTTCTTTCTTTCTTTCTTTCTTTCTTTCCTTCCTTCCCCAAAATTGGATGTATCTGTTGTTATATCTGTTGTTCTTTTCCTGATCTCCCACTACTTTGAAAATTAACCTTTTATTTGATTATATCTTCTGTGCTAAACATAGGGGGGTTATCAGCCTTGAATCAACAAGATAGGAATAAGGTTCACCCTCTTCAAATCACAGGATATCTGTTCTCCTATAATTAATATGGAATATCATGTTGATTAACATTGAACATACATCTCCATTTTCTGGATTGTTCATATCTTTAATGAAAAAAAACCATAATAGATATAAAATAAAATGAATATATTAATATATTCAGAATTAATATATTCATTTTATTTTATAGCTATTATGGATTTTTTTTCCATTAAAGATATGAACAATCCAGAAAATGGAGATGTATGTTCAATGTTAAACCAATGTTATTTAAATGAAAAGCAAGAACTAAACATTGCAGTTTTTAACAATGTCACAGAAAACTGGAAAAACACCAAAATTTCTGAAAATTGGTTGCTCCAGCAATTTCCACAAGAAAGAGTGCCTTTGGTTTTTCCTGCTTCTTAGCAGTTCAATGCTTATGTTTTTATTTATATTTTTTCCTCCCAAAGAAATGAATGGGAGACAAGCTATCTATGTCAGCACCAAGCTTATATGGATTAGTTGTGAATTTCAACAACTAATAAGCAAAGCCAGAAGGACCTAGGATTGAATAGATCTAAGGCTTAATAATATAGATTTTCAATTTCTATTTCTGTCAACATTCAAAATGAAAGTTATACAGCCTTACATTTTTCAATGATCTCTTCAAGACTTGTGAGGCATATCTTCCTAACTGTGGAACATTTGGTTTTTTTAAAAGAGGTTAGTGTTTAACATCATCCACTGGGGAAAGTCAAAACAGGACAGCAGGTGGACACAAGCTCCAACCTCTGTCAATACTTCATACACATACAAAAAGTGTGAGGCTTGGATCACAATGTCACGTCCACTGGTGTATCTTTTTGCTTTACAATGTCATGTGGCATGTTTTTAGAAAAGACATAAGGCAGCAGTTTTCAACCTGGAGTTTGCAGATCCCAGGGGGCCACACTGCTGGGCCACAATGTCACAGGAGGTCCATGAAGACTTGAAAAAATGTTATGAGTTAAATCTTGAGCTAAATGTTGGAGGTCTGTAGCCATGGTCCATTGTATTAGTTGTTGAAATTCACCAAAGTATTTAAAGGGGGTCGTGGTGAAGAAAAGGTTGAAAACAACTGACAGAGGTATTTGAAACTTTTTGGTAATCTTAAATAAACATTCTTAGACTTAAACAATAGCACAATATATTCTGAATTATAACCTGAAATTATTAGAATGTGCATGACATTCTGATTTATGAAGGTCTACTTGCTTCAATCCAATTACCAAACTCAATGACCTAAAGAAATAGAACAAGGAAGGGTATTTTATAGATTGTTCTATTTTTGCACAAAGATAGAAAGACTGCATATACTTGTTTTTCTTTTTAATTTACCTTCCCTACAGAAAAGAAACCATTTTTGGTTCTTTTCCTTTTGGCTATATAACTTTTAGACCAAACTAATTTGCAAATTTCTATTTACCTTCCAGTTTATAGCAGAAGTGAAATGTAATAAAAACTTGGATTTGTTCTTATATATTCATTACAGAAGAATTGGATTGTCTCCATTATTGATTGTTGCCCATTATAAACACATTATGCAGTTAATGGGAAATACTTTTTAATGCAGTTAATGGGAAATACTTTTTAATGGGCAAGGCCTTGATTTCAGTGTGACACTGTATGCCAGAGATCTTAGGTCCAACATATGAAACCCTGGAGAGTAGTAATTGTAAATCCTATTGAATTACTAGATAGATCATTCCTGTAATTTTATGTAAAGGAGCTTATACTGTTACAATTTTCTACTATAAGATATGCAATTAGGATAAAGAGCAAAATTCAAAGAAATAATGAGACAGAGGGTGTATTGTAAACAATTATTTGCATTAATCCAGTTTTCCGTTTGACTTTAAATCATAATATTCATGAACTAAAAGATTACACAATACATCTTGCAGGAACATCAAACACTTGGCTAAATGCAATGAACTTCAGAGCAATTAAAATATTTTTTTTGATGAGGACAACAAAATCATCTTGCATTTCATCTTATGCTTTTGTTTCAGGATGTATCTTTGTAAAAAAAAAAAAAAATAGCCACTAAATGATATGCTACAAATTATACCTAAGATAAAGTGATTGAGTGATTTTTTTTACAAAAAACAATAACATTAACAAATAATACCTTCCATCCCTGTAGAATTGCTAGTTCTTCTAGAGCAATGGTGTCAAACTCAAAGCCCCCGGGCCAGATCTGGCCCACAATGTGGTTGGATTTGGCCCATAGGCCCTCCTGGTCCACCCAATGCAAAGAAAGATCAGGCCAGTGTAGCTATAGGAAAGATCAGGCCCTAACCAAAGAGGGCCAGCATAGCTTTTGCCCAGACTACCCAGTGCGAAGAGGAAAGATCAGGCCAACGTTGTGTCGGCCCAGTCTACCCAATGCAAAGAAGAAACATGCCAGCATTTTGGGGTGTGATGTCAAGCTAGCCATGCCCACCCAGTCGACCACGCCCACCCAGTCAGCCACATGCACCTGGCTCCCCAAGGTCAACCACAGCCCTGATGAGGCCCTCAATGAAATTGAGTTTGACACCCCTGTTCTAGAGGAAATAAATGTAGAAAGTATTTGTACTCTACATTATTTCAATGGCTATCTACTTATACTGTATGTCAAGTTTCTTGCCATTACTGTAGAAGACAAGAAACTTCACATAATTAATATAAGTGGGAAACTTGAAAAAAATATTTATTTGCTAAAATAGCATTAAATAATATAAAACAGTATTCTGAAGTTTCTTTTTGTCTTTATTAGCCAATTTTATACATTCAGATTTTTTTTATATACTGTATATGCATGCCCTTCTTCTACTCTTAGTCCTTGAACAATTGGCAGGGAAAATCTCTCAACATTACATTTCTTTCAGTTCTCTGATATAATTTTATCTGTAAGATAAGAATAGCAGCCCTCTTGTTCATATGTTTATTTTGTCACATTCCTTTGTGTTTTCCATGGCTTTTTGAATTGTGAACAGCAATCATCAGTTATGCAAAAGTCTAGGACAATCTAACTCAATGAGTTTTATTTATATTACACAAAATGGAGACACATGGCATTTTCTTGACAAGACCTTCACAAGAATTGAAAGTATACCTTAGATTTATACACATTCTAGAATGTATTCAAACATCACCTCCCTTGTGCACCCATATTCCTCAACTTTTATTTTGATAGAACTCAATTTTTCTCCTTTATAACGTTCATGGTTTGCATCGACATGAAACTGCTGACATAGATTGGTCTTGGCCAGTGGTGGGATTCAAACTTTTTTACTACTGGTTCTGTGGGTGTGGCTTGGTGGGTGTGGCAGGGGAAAGATACCATAAAATCTCAGAGGTGGCATTTGCCGTTCTCCGAACTACTCAAAATTTCCGCTACCGGTTCTCCAGAACTGGTCAGAACCTGCTGAATCTTGGCATTCTAAACTAAAATAAAATTTGTACAAGTTTGTAGTTTTATGGGCCCAGAGTTAATTCTCAGTTTAATACAGAGGATAAAACTTTTTCACCACTGTTAGTATAAACTTAGTCAGACTATTGTACAATTTGCAAGGGAAAAAAGCATACTTTATTGCAAGTACTTTCTGAATCCTCAGGAAATGTAACCTGTCATTCTTCAACCATAGCTAACCATGTAATAACAATTATTCATTGAAACATGAGATTATTACCCATCACTTCCATAAACTTCTCAGAATCCTCTCTTCAATATACTCTCATTTACCTTTGATAGGAGGAGGGGCTATCTATCTATCTATTGGGAGCCTAGATACTTTCTTGGAAATAAGGAACAGGATAGGAACCAAGGAAGAAGTTGTTGCATCATAATTTGCATAATTTGGATGGGTTCTATATGAAAGTATGTGCTTGTAAACCAGATCTCAGGTGAAACACTGCTGATGTAAGAATAATTAACAAAGAAAAGAAAATAACATAATATTTTACGGGTAATCCTTTTTTATATGGTGCCAGAACTTTCATAAAAGATCATTTGTCTTTTATTTGTATAATGTTCATGCTGTATTCATGCTGGCCCTTTTTTGCTTTGATTGCCTCTTTTTCTGATCTGTGAACAAAGTGATATTTTGGGGATCAAAGCTCCTTTCCTGGGATTGCTGACAAGACATCTATGCAGAAATAGTTATTTTTCTTTTTCCTGGCTTCGCAGCTTTTCCGCCAATTTGTAAAAAAATTCCAAACACACCTCTCTTGCCTTGAAGCTAAGTAAAAAAGCATCATTTGAAAAGAAGGTGACAGGAGAGGCCTGGTGCTCAGCGAACCAGGCCAATTGTTGGTGACATTTTGGCTCCACATTGTGGAATATTATATACTGCTAGGTATGTCTTTTTGTGTGTGTGTGTCTGAAATGAAATAGGGTCAACCTATTGGTTATCCAAAAACCCAAAAATGCTGACATGGGTGCTGTTGCTTTGAATAGGTTGAACCTATTTTGTTCAGTAAAATGTAGTGACCCATTCTTTTAACAAATGCTTTAAATGCTGGGTGATAATTGCATTGTGTCTTTGATGAGCTGTCTCTCATTTTATTTTGTCTCACCTGTTCAACAAATTCATGTTTCAGGCTGAACAATGTAGACAGTTTATTGCGATGTGATGCATGTTATTCATTCATTCTGCAAGCAATAAAAACTATGTGTGGCACAAGAGCATTTTTAACAAAGACAGGTAGACCTCAGCTTACAATCACAATTGAGCACAAAATTTCTTTTGCAAAGTTATTAAGTGATTTCCCCCCGCATTTTATGGCCTTTCTCCTCACAGTGGTTAAATGAATCACTGCACAATTGTTAGTCTTGTCCACTAAATTGTGGACAAGATCTTAAGACAAATTTAGATCCAATTATTATTTTGAGATGCTAACAGGAAGAAGATTCTTTAAAACTGTGACTCTCTAAGGAGTTTGCACAAACTTTGTGACCCCCTTAAAAATATGAGACAGAACGTCAAATGAATATGAAATCAGGAATCCAAAATATCATTCTGTTGTGAATGAATGTTAAATAAAGTTATCTTGAGCTTGAAGTCAAGTGCAGGGTTCTGGCCCTGCACTTCTGATTGGCTGTTAATGGCAATATCGGATTGGTCCATTCAGGAGCAACTGATTGGCCATTAACGGGCCATTCTCATTGGTTAACGGAGATAGCGCTCCCGGATTGCTATTGGTTGAATAGTTAATAAGTTGCCTATATAAGGAAGGCTATAGCAGCCATTGAGCTGAGCTGTCACACCATGTAAATAAAGAGTTTGAAGTTCACTGTTTCTACTGGCTCATCTCCATTATTCGCACCCATGCTCCAGACTTAAAACTGGTGATGAGGATGGGATTAGATGACATCAGAGCCAACTAAAACAACGACGAAGACAACCAAGCACGTGGCTGAAACGCACAACGGTGGAACCATGTCTGGCGGTGTAGTACCATCTGCTCCGTTCGATCCAGCTCAAGAGGACTGGGACTCCTACATGGACCATTTCCAAATGTTTTTGGAAACGAATAATCTGAAGGATGCGACAACCGGGAAGAAATGGCCGGTATTCCTGACACATTGTGGGCCGACCGTATTCAAAATGGTCAAGGCGCTAGAGAAACCGGCTGAAGTAAAGGCCATGGACTGGGATGTCCTCGAACCGCTACGAAGGGCCCACTATGCACCGACCATTCCAACATTCGTAAGATGGCACGAGTTCTACCAAAGGAACCAGCGTAAAGGAGAAAGCGTTGCCGATTTCGTTGCGGACCTCTGAAACTTGGGAGGCCTCTGCGATTTCGCTGACCTAGAGGAGGCCTTGAGAGACCGAGTAGTTCTAGGATTAGATGCTTTAAACAAAATAATGGCTAAGGGCGACATTAGCCTTGCCGATGCCATCGCTGAGGCTACAGCAGTGGAGGCGACCAAGAAGTCGGCTGCCCAACTACGCCGAAATCGCGCTCCGACACACCAACCAGCCGACGAACTTTCACCTAAGTCAGAAGGACAGCTTTCGATGGCCCACCATGAGGACCTCTCTTCGTCGTCGGACAGCAACGAAGAAGAGGTCCATCGACTGCGGTCCGATTGGGACCATTACCCAAAATCCCAGCAACTGTGCATTGGCTGCGGGGCCAACCATTACCGTTCTGATTGCAAATTCCACGACGCCCTCTGCCACGAGTGCGGGAAACGAGGCCATATCGGACGGGTCTGCAGAAGTCTCCTCAGACCCAGCCAGACCTCGAAGAGGACCAATCTTCGCCAATCGACAGGAAACCATCCTGTAAGGTGAGAACCAGCAAACCACTCCTACAGAAACCGACCCGTGAATCGCCTAACGAGATGAGAAGAGGCTCACCAAACACTCACTATCGGCCATGCCTCTTCGCTGGATGCCAAGAAAATTCGAGTTAAAGTGGACATTGAAAATCTGCCTTGCCAAATGGAAGTTGACTCGGGATCGTCTCTTTCAATGGTCTCATGGAAGACCCTCAAGCAACTCATCCCTACTATCCAGCGCCAAGACCTTCAATTCCAAAGCTCATGTTAAAGGACTACCAGGGGAACCGGATTCCAGTCGTAGGATCCAGTCGAGTCCAGGTCTCGTTCAAGAACCACACAGCGTACTTACCCCTGACGGTGATTGACAAGGACCGACCTAGCCTGTTGGGCCTGCAATGGTTCGCACCACTCGGCATTGAAGTGGCAGGCATTAACCGAATTGGCGGCAGTGACTGGGAGGAGAACCTCACCCACGAGTTCAAGGATGTCTTCGAGTAAAAGCTAGGCGAGTACAAGGAGACCTCGATATCCTTTAGCCTTAATCCAAAAATAGCTCCCATCTGCCTTAAGCCTCGTCGAGTTCCATTCGTGCTAAAAGCTGAAAATCGACGAACCGCTTAATAAGTTGATAGCCCAGGGAGTGTTAAAGCCAACCAATCACTCCCCATGGGAAACCCCAATCGTGACGCCAATTAAGCTGGACGGCTCCATTAGAATTTGTGGGGACTACCGAGCCACCCTAAACCACGCCCTGCAACAAAATCCCTATCCAGTGCCGGTGGTGCAACACCTCCTCCATTCCCTGGGGGGTGGAAAAGTCTTCGCTAAACTCGACTTAGCTCAGGCTTATCAGCAACTGCCAGTTGACGAAAAAACAGCACAGGCACAGACTATCGTAATGCACCGAGGTGCCTTTAAGTGTACACAGCTCCTATTCGGAGTCAGTGTAGCCCCGGGGATCTTTCAGAGCCTAATGGAGAGACTCTTGCAGGGAATCAAAGGTGTTGTCCCCTACTTTGACAATGTGCTCATTGCTGCCCCCACTCCAAAAATTTTACGGGATCGTTTAAGACTGGTTTTACAAAAATTCCAAGAAGCAGGCCTGAAGGTGAAGAAAAATAAGTGCAAGCTGTGTACAGATCATGTTGAATTCTCAGGGTACTTGATTGACAGTCAGGGTATTCACCCTACTGATAGCAAATTGAGAGCAATAAAAAACGCTCCCAGACCCCGGAACAAAGCTGACCTCCAGGTGTTCTTAGGCCTCATCAATTTCTATAATGTATTCTTGCCGCACAAGGCGACTGTTGCTGAACCTTTACATCGCTTACTAGATGAAAAAGCAATTTGGGGTCACAGAGGAGAGCAGGAGTTCCTTAATGTAAAAAAACTACTGACTTCTGACGCTATACTAATGCAGTACGATGAAACTTTACAGTTAAATATCACATGTGATGCATCGCCTTTTGGAGTGGGCGCCATTTTGAGCCATGTATTGGCTAACGGTAGCGAAGCCCCCTGTTGTTTATTTTTCAAAAACACTCTCAAAAAACGAGCGGAATTATAGCCAGATCGATAAAGAAGCCCTGGCAATTGTATCGGCTGTTTAAAGATTCCATGAGTACGTGTACGACCGGGCTTTTACTATAGTAACTGACCACAAACCATTGCTGGGGATAATCGCTGGGGATAAGCCAACTCCCTACATACTTTCTCCCAGGATGACCCGCTGGTCAGAATTCAATTATCAGCTACAATACCGCCCCGGTAAAGCCATTCCCCACGCCGATGTGTTGAGCCGTGCACCGCTCCCAGAAACCATCAACGATCCCGCACCAACGATGACAATGTTGCAGATTGAGACATTCATACGCCACCATTAACTGCCCGTGATATTGTGAGAAAAACAAAATGCAACCCCATCTTAGCACGAGTCCTCACATGGGTGGAACGCGGATGGCCATTGGACCAAGTTCCAGACGACTTTGCACCATTCAAAAGTCGTCAAACAGAGTTGTTCTCACAAAAGGGCTGTATCATCTGGGGCGATAGAGTCATTATCCCAGAATGACTCCAACAGGCACTGTTAAGAACCTTGCACGATGGCCACCCTGGCATCGTGCGCATGAAAGGCCTCGCACGTAGCTATGTGTGGTGGCCAGGCATAGACAGACAAATCAAATCATGGGTCAAAACTTGCCTGAGATGCCAAGAAGTAAGCAACACTCCATCAAAGGCAACCCCAACCGAATGGGAGACACCGCGGGGATCCTGGTTCCGTATCCATCTAGATTTTGCTGGGCCGACCAAAGGCCACATATTCTTGTTAACCATCGACGCCTAGTTGAATTGGCTCGAGATTTACCGAATGAGGAACACGACCACCGAAGCAGTCATCAAAAGACTGGAAAGACTGTTTGCAACCCACGGATTACCAGACGTTCTGGTATCCAACAATGGGCCCCAATTTACCGCGCTGTCTTTTGAACAGTACCTGGCTGACCGCGGTATCCGACATGTGCTCACTTCGCCTGCGCACCCTGCGGCCAATGGTAGGGCTGAGCGCATGGTACAATTTTTTCAAAAGAACACTACAAAAAATAGACTACAACAACATCGATGAGAAAATCAACCGAATCCTTTTCCTACAGCACATCACACCTCACAGCGTCATCAACAAAACTCCTGCCGAGCTGTTTATGGGACGAAAGCTCCACTCCCACCTCGACCGCTTACACCCAGCCTACGAACCGGAAAAACCCCTCGGATCCAGCGGCCGATGCCATACCTTCCAGGTAGGCGATTTAGTATTCACTAAAAACTTATCGGGCGATCCGCTGTGGCTAGAAGCGACCGTAATCCACGTAACCGGCCCAAGATCATACTTTGTACAGTGCCCTGACGATAGACTTTGGAAGCGCCATATAGATCAACTACAATCGCGGCTGCAGTCACGCAATTCCGAACTCCCTTATAACCAAACTGGGGTGGGGGAGATACAGAGGAAGACGAATTTCAACTAGAGGAAAATCTTTTTGAAGGGACTGATAATGGAACTGAGACATAGGAACAGGAACCAGGGATAGGAGTGAGTTCACCTCAGGGAGTTACCGAAGATATTGGTGATAACGGAAACGCGAATTCTGAATCAGAGGCACCCCTTTCGCTAAACAACGATCTACCTCAACAAGAGTGCAGCCAAATGCCAGGCACACAGCGAAAATCAAAAAGACTAATAAAACAACCATCCTACCTCAAGGACTATGTGACCGCGCCCCGTAAGCAGAAGCCGGGAGAAAGGAGTGTTGTGAATGAATGTTAAATAAAGTTATCTTGAGCTTGAAGTCAAGTGCAGGGTTCTGGCCCTGCACTTCTGATTGGCTGTTCATGGCAAGATCAGATTGGTCCGTTCAGGAGCAACTGATTGGCCATTAACGGGCCATTCTCATTGGTTAATGGAGCTAGCGCTCCCGGATTGCTATTGGCTGAATAGTTAATAAATTGCCTATATAAGGAAGGCTATAGCAGCCATTGAGCTGAGCTGTCACACCATGTAAATAAAGAGTTTGAAGTTCACTGTTTCTACAGGCTCGTCTCCATTATTCGCACCCATGCTCCAGACTTTACACATTCTTGAAGAGAAGAATCTAGAATTTTATTGCACTTGAAATAACTATGATGATCTTTCTTTTAAAATGGGTTTCTTATAATTTTCCATGATTTCATGGAGCATATACATTGTTTATGTATTTAAAGAACTGACACTTGTTTAGGGAAGAAATATTTTATACTCCATTTAGGCTGTATGGTTTACTTAAATGTGTGCATACAAAAGACTCTGAAGCCTTTAAAACATGAAATTGATTGGTGATAATCCATGGTATTGTTCTTATTTTTTGCTACTAATTAGTGTGAAAAGTCTGTTTTAAAAGCAAGTGTTTTGGGAAAAAAAAAGGCTTTTTCATGAAGAAGTGTAGACACCAATGGTGGCTAACCTTTTTGGGCTCCTGTGTTCACATGCCAACACCCAGAAGGCAATGCGCATCCCCCATGCCTCCTGCGCATGCACCTGCAATTCCGCTACTGCCCCTGTTGTGTATGTACCATAGTTAATAAAGTATGAGCTTGAGGTAAAGTGCAGGGTTCTGGCCCTGCACTTGTGATTGGCTGTTAGGCGGCCAGATCGGATTGGTTAGTTCTGAGGAAACCGATTGGCCCTTAACGGAGAATTCTTATTGGTTAAAAGAGCTAGCGTTCATAACTCGTTATTGGACAATTCTGACAAGGGTTGCCTATATAAGGCAGAGTTCACTGTTGTTGTTTTGAGAAGTCACTATGCAAATAAAGAGCTGAAAGTTCACAGTTCAGAGGCTGTCTCCATTTATTCCGACCCATGATCAGTACCTAACACTGGGAACGAGGGTTGGATTTGGAGACGTCCGAACCGGAGAAGCCAGGAAGCAATACTGAGCACGTGATAGATGACGCCAACAAGGGAACCATGTCCGGCGGCATCGTACCACCCGCTCCATTTGATCCGAACCAAGAGGATTGGGAATCCTACATGGATCGCTTCCAAAAGTTTCTCGAAACAAATAACTTGAAGGACGCCACACCAGCAAAGAAAAGGGCGCTGTTCCTGACGCATTGCGGCCCAGCCATATTTAAGATGGCGAAAGCACTCGCCAAACCTCGAGAAGTGAAAGCCATGAGCTGGGACGACCTCGAACCCATCCTGAGAGACCATTACGTGCCAACCGTGCCTACACTGGTGAGACGCCATAAGTTTTATCAGAGAAACCAACGAAAAGGGGAGAGCGTGGCCAATTTCGGGGCGGACCTCTGAAATTAAGGGGGCCTCTGCGGGTTCGCCGATTTGGAAGAGGCACTAAGAGATCGATTAATTCTGGGATTAGATGCACTAGGCGTGCAAAGCAAGCTGATGGCGAAAGGCGACATCAGCCTTGCTGACGCCATCGCCGAAGCCACAGCAGCAGAGGCGACCAAAAAGTCGGCTGCACAACTACGCCGAAACCGCACTCCGGTAACACCACTGACAAGGGAAATTTTATCCAAGCCAGAAGGGCAGTGCACAACGACGCACCACGAGGACCTTTCTTTGTCATCAGACAGCGACAAAGAAGAGGTCCATTGACTGCGGTCTGACCGGCACCCTCGCCTGAAGCCCTTACGTCCTTGCGCTGGCTGTGGAAGCAACCATGCCAGGGCCGAATGCAAATTCCGCGATGCATTCTGCCATGAGTGTGGGAAATGAGGCCACATCGGCCGGGTCTGCCGCAGTTTACCAGGACTCAGTCAGGCCTCAAAAGGGGCCAACTATTGCCAATCGACAGGAAACCGTCCTGTAAGGCAAGAGCCAGTAAACCACTCCTACAGAAATCAAGCTTTGCAGAGAGAGGAGGCTCACTATACTATCCCTATTGGTCACACCTCAGCTTTAGACACTAAGAAAATCTGAGTCACAGTAGCCATCAAGAACCAGCCTTGCCACATGGAGGTCGACTTGGGATCGTCCCTCTCGATGGTGTCCTGGAAGACACTCAAGCAACTCATCCCCACAATTCTACACCAAGACCTCCAATTTCAACGCCTCATCCTCAAGGACTACCAAGGGAATCGAATCCCCGTTGTCGGGTCCTGCCGAGTCCGAGTCTCCTTTAAGAAGCATACAGCGTACTTACCTCTAACGGTCATTGATAGAGATAGGCCTAGCCTACTAGGCCTCCAATGATTCACGCCACTCGGCATTGAAGTGGCCGGCGTGAACCGAGTCGGTGGTTGTGAGTGGGAGGAAGACCTTATCTCTGAGTTCAGCGACGTCTTCACAGACAGCTTAGGCGAGTATAAGGGGACCCCAATCTCATTTAGTCTAGATCCAAAAGTAGCTCTCATTCGCTTGAAGCTCCGTCGAGTTCCATTCGCCCTAAAATCAAAAATCGACGAACACCTCGACAAACTAATTGCTCAAGAGGTATTGAAGCCTATCGATCACTCTCCATGGGAAACCCCTATTGTAACACCTATTAAGCCAGATGGGTCAATCCGAATTTGTGGGGACTACTGGGCCACTTTAAACCACGCCCTACAGCAAAACGCGTACCCAGTTCCGGTGGTGCAGCACCTCCTCCATTCCTTGGGGGGGCGGGAATGTTTTCGCTAAATTGGATTTAGCTCAAGCTTATCAACAATTACCAGTGGATGAAAAAACGGCTCAGGCTCAAACTATTGTAACACACAGGGGTGCCTTTAAATGTACCCGGCTGCAATTCGGAGTTAGTGTAGCCCCGGGGATCTTTCAGAGCCTTATGGAAAGGTTATTACAAGGAATCAAGGGCGCGGTCCCTTATTTTGATGACGTATTCACTGCAGCCCCCACAAACAGAATCTTACAGGACCATTTGAAATGTGTTCTAAAAAAATTCCAACAGGCCGGACTTAGGGTGAAAAAAGATAAATGTAAATTGTATACTGACAGTGTTGAGTTTCTAGGGTATCGGATTGATAGCCAGGGCATTCAATAATAAATGCTCCCAGGCCATGCAACAAGGTAGATCTCCAGGCGTTCTTATGCCTCATTAATTTCTACAATGTATTTTTACCGCACAAGGCAACTGTTGCTGAACCGTTACACCGGTTATTAGATAAGAAAGCATTGTGGGTATGGGGTTACCGGGAAGAAAAAGCGTTCTGGAATGTAAAAAAACTGCTCACATCTGACTCTGTACTCTTGCAGTATAACGAGACTTTGCCGTTAGTTATAACCTGTGATGCATCGCCTTTCGGCATGGGCGCCATTTTGAGCCACGTACTGCCGAATGGGAACAAAGCCCCTGTTGCATACTTTTCGAAGACTCTTTCAAAAGCAGAGCGAAACTATGGACAAATTGATAAAGAAGACCTTGCAATCGTTTCAGCTGTAAAAAATTTTCATGAATATATGTATGGGAGGGTTTTTACCATTGTGACTGACCACAAACTGTTGCTAGGGATAATAGCCAACCCCCTACATATTATCCCCTAGAATGGACAAGCCAACCCCCTACATATTATCCCCTAGAATGACCCGATGGTCAGAATTCCTAGCTGCTTATAATTATCGGCTGCAATATCGCCTGGGGAAAGCCATTCCCCACGCCGACGCATTGAGCCGAGCACCACTTCCAGAGACTCTCGACGATCCAGCACCAACGGCAACCACGTTACAAATCGAAGCACTCAACTCGCCGCCTATGACCGCCCGAGACATTGCGAGAGAAACCAAACGAGACCCCACCCTAGCTCAAGTCCTAGGCTGGGTAGAACAGGGATGGCCATTGGACCAAGTACCCGATGGCGTTGCACCATTCAAATCGCATCAGACTGAACTATTCTCCCAAAGGGGCTGTATCATCTGGGGCTATAGAGTTGTTGTCCCAGAACGACTCCGGAAGATGCTGCTGTGAATTCTGCATGATGGCCACCCTGGCATTGTGCGAGTGAAGGCACTTGCACGGAGCTACGCATGGTGGCCGGGCATGGACCGGCAAATCGAGCAGTGGGTCAAAGCGTGTACCAACTGCCAACAAGCCAGCAACGACCCACCAAAAGCCATACCTACGGAATGGGAGACACCACGTGGACCCTGGTCCAGAATCCACCTGGACTTCGCGGGGCAACCAAGGGCTATACCTTCTTGCTTACAGTCGACGCATACTCAAATTGGTTAGAAATTCATCGTATGACGACTACGACCTCCGAGGCGGTGATCAAGATTCTAAACAGACTCTTTGCAACCCACGGATTGCCAGACGTCCTGGTATCCAATAACGGGCCACAGTTTACTGCACTAATGTTCGAGCACTACCTCGCTGACTGCGGCATCCGCCACGCACTCACCTCGCCTGCGCATCCTGTGACCAACGGCTGAGCTGAACGCATGGTCCAATTTGTTAAAAAGACTTTGCAAAAAATGGACTATGAAAATATAGATGACAAGGTAAACCAAATTCTCCTTTTGCAACACATAACTCCACATAGCATCACCGGCAGAACTCCCGCTGAACTACTGATGGGACGAAGACTCCGCTGCCACCTCGACCGGTTGCACCCTGCTTACGAACCGGAAAAGCCAATAGGATCCACCGGCCGCTGTCGCACTTTCCAGGTAGGAGACCTGGTTTATGCACGAAACTTGTCGGGCGACCCGCTATGGATAGAGGCAACGGTAGTACTTGTCACCGGCCCCAAATCCTACGTGGTGCAATGCCTTGACAATAAATTGTGGAAATGGCATATCAACCAATTACGGTCACGACTTGCAACGGCCAGTCAGCAACTCCCCCACGACCAAACCGAGGGGGGGGAGTTACGGAAGAAGATGAAGTTCCAAGGAACCTGTTCGAAGGGAACGACGAACTAAGCGACACTCAGGAAATGGAGCAGGAAGGAGAAACATTTGCACCGCAAGAAATGGCAGCTGAGCAAGAAGCAGAACCACTGCCAAACAACAATCTACCTCAACAGGATTGCAACCAACCAATCCAACGAAAATCCGAAAGAGTTAAAAGACAACCGCCCTATCTAAGGGACTATATAACTACACCATAATTAAGAAGCCATGGGGAAGGGGTGTTGTGTATGTACCATAGTTAATAAAGTATGAGCTTGAGGTAAAGTGCAGGGTTCTGGCCCTGCACTTCTGATTGGCTGTTAGGCGGCCAGATCGGATTGGTAAGTTCTGAGGAATCCGATTGGCCCTTAACAGAGAATTCTTATTGCTTAAAAGAGCTAGCGTTCATAGCTCGTTATTGGACAATTCTAACAAGGGTTGCCTATATAAGGCAGAGTTCACTGTTGTTGTTTTGAGAAGTCACCATGCAAATAAAGAGCTGAAAGTTCACAGTTCAGAGGCTGTCTCCATTTATTCCGACCCATGATCAGTACCTAACAGCCCCCACCCCACCCCTTACCTGTACTGCACCTCACAGTTAATGTTGGGCTGGTTTAAGGTCTTTTTCAGCTTTCCAGAGGCTTGAAAAAAGCCTCTGCAGGCCAAATAGGCCCTTCATCTCTTCCTGTAATACCGGAAGTAACAAAATGGGCCTATTCGGCCTGCAGAGACTTTTTTCAAGCCTCTGAGAGGCTGAAAAAGGCTTCAAACCAGCCACAAATCAGCTGTGAGGTACCCACATGCACAGTGAGGTAAGTTTGTCTGCGGCTCATATGCTGGCACAAATGGCTTTGCATGCCACTTGTGGCATGCATGCCATAGGTTCGCCATCACAGGTATACACTATATTAAACTAATATATACAAATCTACTAGCAAAAGAACAAGCAATGGGCATACCCTTGTAAAATACTGTAGTCAATATGACAGATAGTATTCAGTGTTATGTCTCTCTTTTTTATTTAATGCACTTGAAACAATGGCATTCTGAACCAGTGCTTGAGCAGGGCAATGGACTGAATAAGAGTCAATAATCTGACTCACACCAGACAAGAGAGAAATATTGTTTTTGGGTGGAATATCTGTCCATTTGATGGTCCTAGAAGGACATTAACTGCCCCAAAGAATCCCAAAGGTGCTTTTTCAAAAGGCAACTGGATTTCCTTTGTTTGTTTGTTTTCACTTGAAGATGTTTCACTTCACATCCAAGAAGCCTTCTCAGTTCTGACTGGGTGCTTGGGAATGGAAGGATTTATATTCCTTGCAGTCATGAGGACCCAGATTGTTGGGGGCAATATGTTGACTCTGTAAACCACTTAGAGAGGGCTATAAAGCATTATGAAGCAGTATATAAGTCTAATGCTATTGCTATTTGGAAAGTAATGAAGCTAATGAGTCAGCTTTAGAGTGAAACCAGATGATTGCAAGGAATATAAATCCTTCCATTCCCAAGCATTTAGTCAGAAATGAAGAGGCTTCTTGGATGAGAAGCAAAAGTCTTCAAGGAAAAAAACAAAGTCCAGTTGCCTTTGAAAAAGTATTTTTGGGACAATGACCTGGATGATTGAGAATCTCCATAGACATTTTGCCCTTAAGACATTTTGCCCTTCCATCACCAATGAATTAGACCAGACCAGGAAATCAACTCTACAGGAAGGCCAGAACTAAATGTTATTGAGATGGGTCCAGTGCATTTTTATTATTCAGTAATAATTGCTCAATCTTGCATACCTGCTTGTGCTCTATCTGCCCTCCTCTTCCTACCCAAGTGTATTGCCAAGACCTTGCCTGAGGCTGTTTCAGCCTCCTTTGCCTAGAGAAGAACTTTTTGCATATTTCTATCAAGGTCATCTTCTTTAATCTCAGCAAGTACCCAGTTTTGAGTGTTCCATCACTGTCAGCCCTTTGAGGTAGACCAGAATAGGAAACTCAAGTTATGAAGACTAATACTGCTTTTATTAAACACTTACAGTAACTGAATCTGAAACCGTCTCACATTTCTGCTTTGGCATTGACTTTTTTTTTTAATCTGACCATTTTTTTTTAATCTGACCTTCCTCCTGTTCCCTCAAGGTTATTTTCACAGTCTATTGCACAGTGTCACTAAAGACCTAGTTGGCCTTGCTAGTACAGAGTGTCTTACATTAACTTCAGTTCATTTATCATCTGTACCCTTTCCTGGACAGGGACCACCTCACAACTGTTTTTCACACTCCAGTAACTTCCCCACTGGATTATTGCAATGGATTGCTTGTGTGGCCGCCTTGGTTCAAAATAAAGCTTAATGGGATCAGCTCATATAATATTATAGGAACAGTATGTAGGTTTATATACTAAGTGGTTCCTTAGTACTTAGGTCCTTTAGAGCTTTCCAGCACTCTCTGGGTAGTTTACAGTGCCTGCATATTGACCCCAACAATCTGGGTCCTTGTTTTACTGACCTCGGAAGGATGGAAGCCTGAGTCAACCTTGAGGCTGTGGGCGGAGTTTGCTCGCAATACTGCATTCTAACCACTGCACTTCAGGACTTCTTACATTATTCTGGTAAGTTGCCATCCAGTCTAGCTGCTGGTCTGTTGGATTCAGAGCAGATAACTTAAAGGAGCATCTTCTCCTGTATGCACCTACCTGGACCTTAAGATCTTAAAATGAGGTCTCAAGGTCTTCCACCAAAATAAATGAGCAGAGGGAAATATTTCCTGTAGTGACATCCTGTTTATGGAAAATACTCCCTAGTGAGGTCTGGTCTACTGGTGCCCATATTTTGACACTAGATGAAGACCTCCCAGGCTTTTAAATAATATTTAAATGCATTCTAATCCTATATTAGTTCATATTGTTTTAGGTTGGGACAAGAACCTTATTCCTGTCTAGTTTTGGATTTGATTTTAGTTGATTCCATAGGTTTAACTATAATTATATTTCTTGTTTAGAAAGTTTAGGATCCTGGACAAAAATTAATTTTTAAATAATAAAACAATTAGTCTCAAAAATATTGCAAGTCAGGGGGAGGTCACAAAGCTGAGAGCGATAAAATAAATTTTAAAAAAAGAAGGAGATTATGAAAAGACTGGAAGAGGTCAATGTAATACCCAAAGCTATAGTTGTTAGGTAATTTTTAAAGGCAGCCAACATGTACCAAAGCAAGGTCAAACCAGCATTGTGATTTTTTTTTAAATTGGGAAATCCACTCAGTGTTAAATTTCATAGCTTTAAAAAACGTTCCTCAGTTTCACATAATCATAATGTGATAATTATAGTGTACCTAGCTTGAATTTTAGGACGGGACAATATATGCAAGTATAATGCATTGCTAAAAGCATGATATAAAATGAAGATTGTTATCATTAACAGTACCTTGCTTGAACATAAAAGTGAACCATATATTTTTATATGGGCTTTATAGAATATCTTATCTCAGAATATAGAGTCATAGAGTTGGAAGAGATCTAAGAGATCATCAGTGCAACCCTCTACACCCTGCAGGATGCACTATACCATATCCAACAAATGATTCTCCAGCCTCTGTTTGAAAACCTCCAGTGAAGGGGAAGAAACCACTCAATAAATAAACTGTTTCACTGATTGACGTGTTTTTCCTAATGTCTAATCTGTATCTTTGAAACTTAAATGCATCGGTTCTAATTTCACTCTCTGGAACAAAGGAGAATAAATCTGAATCCCACACAATGTGACAGTTTTTCGGGGGGAAATTGAAAACAACTCTCATGTTTCCCCTTATCTTTCTCTATGCATGCTAAGCATACTTAAATGTAATTGTTTCTGATAGAATTTGGTTTTTAGTCCTTTCATCATGGTAACCTTTTTCTGGGCTTATCAATGTTTTGTTTTAAACTGGGTGTGCAGAACTGAATGCAATACTCAAGCGAGGCCTGACCATGACAGAGAAGAGTAGGATAATTACTTTCTCTTCTTGTTTGCTTCCCATACTTTTTTGTATTGGCATAAAAGAATCTAGGAGTAGACTAGCAGTAATATGATAACAATCTTCCAATATCTGAGGGGTTACCATAAAGAAGAGAGGGCCTGTTTTGCAAGGAGTGGGAACTAATGTTGTAGTAATATGTTAGTCAGTATTCAATTAGAGTGGATAATATGTGTATAATGCATTGAGGTTTCTTGATAGCAATAGCAATAGCACTTAGACTTATATACTGCTTCACAGTGCTTTTTTTACAGCCGTCTCTAAGTGGTTTATAGAGCCAAGAATCTGGTCCTCATTTTACCCAACTCAAAAGGATGGAAGGCTGCATCAACCTTGACCCTGGTGAGATTTGATCTGCCAGCAGCCGGCAGTCAGCATAAGTAACCTGCAGTACTGCATTCTAACCACTGCACCGCCCCTCATGATGCACTTTTGATGCAACTTTTTAAATGTTTTGTTTGATTTGTGTTGTTTTTCCTTTCATGTCTTCTTGGGTTTTTATTTAGTTTTGTATTTTTTTTTAAGAGCGGTGGTGGCGCAATGGTTAGAATGCAGTATTGCAGGCTACTTCTGCTGACTGCCGGCTGTCTGCAGTTTGGCAGCTCAAATCTCATCAGGGTCAAGGTTGATTCAGCCTTCCATCCTTCTGAGGTCGATAAATGAGGACCTAGTTTTTAGGGGGTAGTATACTGACTCTGTAAATCACTTCGAGAAGGCTATAAAGCACTGTTAAGTGGTATATAAGTCTAAATGCTATTGCTATTTTGTATTTTAACTTTGTTCTGAATAAAATAAAAAAATATTTAAGAAAGAAGAAGAGGGGATTAACCTATTCTTCAAACACCTGAAGGCAGGACAAGAAGCAATGGATGGAAACTAATCAAGGAGAGAAGCAACTTAGAACTAAGGATAAATTTCCTGACAGTTAGAACAATTAATCAGTGGAACAACTTGCCTCCAGAAGTTGTAAATGCTCCAACACTGGAAGTTTTTAAGAGATAGGACTGAAATGGAATAGGGTTTCCTGCCTGATCAGGGGATTGGAGTAGAAGATCTCCAAGATCCCTTCCAACTCTGTTCTTCTGTTATCTTTGTAATTGGCACTCTTTGCTAGACTGATGCTTGTATTTTAGCTATTTCCTATCTGTATGACTGCCTATCTTGTCAGCAGTGTCCTCACTGTGGTGTTTCAGAACCTTCCCTTCTTTGATTTGGACTAGAAAACCTCCAAACCTCTTCCACTCCTATGATTCTATGAATCTCTAAGTACTTTAAGTATCTCCTGTTGAGCTGGTCTGGTAGCTCAATCTGGTAGATTTTTTTTTTTTCAGTTCCTTTGTGGAATGAAGAACATGCATGCTGTGGCATACAGAGTACCAATAACATCTAATGAAATACGTTTATGCAAACAGATGTTCATTGGATTGGGAATTGTTTTGTTTTATGTCACATTTTTCATTGCATCAAAAATAGCTTTTGATGAACAGGTCTTCCATTAACAGAAAGGTATCTCTAGATACTAATCAAAATTTTGAGAGCTGAAAGCACAATATAGAAAATGTGCCGTTTTGATCAGAGTGTTATTTTTTTTCATGATTTGTAGATATCATAAATTAACATCCTTATACTAAAACCGAAGTCGGATATTTAAAACTTCAAAGCTTTGTTAAACTACCTTTCTTGTATAATTAATTAATAATCTGATTAGAATTTTTTATTCATTTTGCTGCTATATTCATATATTGCTCCTCTGTTTTCTATTAGAATCAGTGGAAACTATGTGTTTTAATATATGTTTTGAGGGTTCTGCATGATGCTTTGTTGGTATTAATAGTATTAATATTCTCTCTTGCAAAATTCTCTTTTTTCCTATATAACCAAAAGAACAAGATATTGGATTTTACCATGCACTGGAGAGCAAACCTATATTATTATCTTGGCACGCAGATGTTTTATTATAGTCTTTACAATTACTCTTTACAACCTTGTTAGAAGGCTATTAAATACTGAATAACTCATAAATATGAACAAAAACAATAGTAAAATATATGCCATGTAGAAGTGATGAGGCAAAATGAAGATTGTTAATTAAATGTCAGTGAAGTTTAATCTGATAGATATTTGAATGTATCCATATAATCCATGTCCAAGAGGAAGAAACATTTTAAGTGTTTGATATCAGAAATCAGAGCAATTTTCATTACTGTGGTTTATATGATCCAGTGTTAAAAATTCTTTAACTCCTCTTCACAATATGGTTGCCAAGTGACGGCACCATATCACTTATTCCTTTGTTTGTAGAAGCTATAGAAATAATACTCCATTGTGTTTGCTTATAACTATATTGATGTTAAACAAAATTGATGACAAGTCTGATAACAGGGAAAAAAATTCATTGAAGCAATCATTTTATTTGACACATTAGTATACACAAAAGCTCATCGCCCATATTACTGAATTGTGAAAATCTGGTTTTAAGAAAGTTTATGGTAACACTGAAAATATTATTTTAGGTGGCTTTGTCATAACCTCTCTGACAATAGAACTCTAAATATTTCAAGAAAACATAATAATATATGAAGAAAATATAGGACAATTAGATTGAGGCAGAAGAAAGAGGGAAGGATTCCAGTCATGGATTCAATGATACAGAAGAGTAGAATACTAATCTTCAGTTGTAATCTCAAAGGTGCTTTTTCAAAAGGCAACTGGACTTTGTTGAAGACGTTTCACTTGTCATTCAAGAAGCTTTTTCAGTTCTGAGTCAGAACATCAGTCACAACTGAAGAAGCTTCTTGGATGAGAAGCAAAACATCTTCAAAGAAAGACAAAGTCCATTTGCCTTTTGAAAAAGCACCCTTGGAACAACCATGACTTGGATGACTGAGAATCTCCATAGACATCTCCACTTGGTATTTTGGGGAGTCCTGCCTATGAAGTGGGATATAATGCATGTCTTCAGAAATATCAGTGCAATTATTCTATCAACTTTCTTTTAATAGCTTAATCAAACAATGTTTGTACTCAGAGTGGTTATTTTGGAAAAATGCTTAGGAATGCATTTGGTTCCCCGAAAAATTCCCTGAGCTTGAAGTATTATTTAAGTATTAAAGACATCTTAATTCATAGTACATATAGTGAAAATTTATATTTTCCAGAAAATGTTTTAACCTTTCTGCTTTCCTTAGTCTGTCAATACTAACATTTTATCAGTTCTGCCATTTCAGAACTAAACTATAGGCATGCAGTAATTTCTACCTAAAATGTTGAAGGTATAACTAAAAATGTACATCTTATACAAATTTATAAAGGTTAAAAGAGGCTGGTCTAAATTTCTAATTTTAAATATTTTCCTCATATCGTCCCATTCAGAACAGGCATTTCTGTATGGTAAACTGGGATTGCATCAGCCTTTCCCCAAACTGCTCTATATTCTACAGTTGATTTAACTGGGCAATAACCTCTGATGTCAAATGCTGCAATTGTATGCTTGCAATATGATGTCTATGCAAAGTGTGCTAGTTCTAGCATTGCATTCTCATTAAACATATGCTATCATATGCCACCCAACCATCCACCCGTAATTGTGAGTTGAATCTTCTGATTATTGAGATGATGAATGACACATCTAAACTGCAACATAAACCTCAGCCATTGCTATTTTCAGTGTTGCAGTAAACGATCAGTTATTGGTTACCATGTCATGAAAATGCAGTGCAGCTTATAAAACAGTTTTTTGTCAGATGCAGGGACATCAACCCAAGCAATGATCTCTTTCTCTTTTGTCCCTGTTGTGAATGCATAAAGATTTAATAAAGTGTGAGCTTGGAGTTAAGTGCAGGGTTCTGGCCCTGCACTTCTGATTGGCTGTTAAGCGGCCGGACCGGATTGGCCCATTCCGGGGAATCCGATTGGCCCTTAACAAAGAGTTCCTATTGGTTATAAGAGCTAGCGCTCCTAGCTCGTTATTGGTTAAAAATTACAGGGTTTGCCTATATAAGGCGGGTTTAACTGCTATTAAGGAAGAAGTCACAATGTAAATAAAGAGCTGAAGTTCACCGTTCAGAGGCTTGTCTCCATTCTTTCTCACCCATGCTCAAAACTTAACAGTCCCTACAGCATAGGTGGCAGTAATTTCTATAAAGCAGGGGTGTCAAACTCAATGCAAGGGGTACCTAGATCTGGCCCACAGGGCCACTCTGGAAACAGCAAAAGACTGGCCTGTTTTCGCTGGCAGAACACTTGAGATGCCACAGGCACCCCTGATGTTAAGTATTCTGACATGGGTTGAAGTAAATTGGAGACAGTCTTTGTTGGTGAACTTTCAGCTCTTTATTACATAGTGACTTGTCTAACAACAACAGTGAACCCTGCCTTATATAGGCAACCTTTGTGAGAATTGTCCAATAGCGAGCTATGAACGCAAGTACTTTAAACCAATAATAATCCTCTGTTAAGGGCCAATCGGATTCCTAAGAACTAGCCAATCCGATCTGGCCGCCTAACAGCCAATCAGAAGTGCAGGGCCAGAACCCTGCACTTAACCTCAAGCTCATACTTTATTAACTATGGTACATACATAACACCTGACATGACTGACATCAAGCTGGGCAAACCCACCCCAGCCCCTGAGGTCAAACACATCCTTGATGCAGCTCTCAGTGAATTTGAGCTTGACACCCCTGCTATAAAGTCTTCCATACCCAATTTTTAATTGACTTTAATGTTGCATAAATATTGGTCCATATTTTTATTTTTCTCTTTGTTTTCAACTGTTTGTTGAAATCTTTCAGTGGCCAAGAGTTGCATTTTGCAATTTTTTTTTTTTTTTTAATAATCCAAATTTGCACTGAGAGAGGGCTATGAAGCCAAATGATGGGCCTTGGAAAAATTTAAAAATACAGGATTATGTTTAAAATATAAAATAAAATAATAAAATGCACTCTTTCAGCAGTATAATGTGGACTTTCCTCAAAACGTAATGTTCTGATGTCACATTTCAGAAGTAAACCTATACTCTCAATACGCTTTGAAAACATATTCATGATTTCAATGCCAATATCAAAAGTGGCATGCTTCAATTCTAGTTATAGCTTTAGAACTCTTTTTACAGCACAGTGCTCAAAAAGAAAATAATCCAGCATAATCAGGGTGGCAGTTATGAATAAACCGATTCCACATATAGCTCCCTGAAATAGTCATAACAAGATGTCATAGGAAAGAATAAATTCTGCAAAGATATAACTTTTTGCTGGGAAATAGGATTTCTTTCAGCAAACTGACTTTACAGAATGTGTTTTGCAGAATGTGCCGATTTATTTTATTAGGATGTCTGGAAAGAGATGTGAGTGCTTTTGATATTTTTTATTTGTTGGTGTTTGGCTTTTTATTTCTAATGTACTCTTTCCAAACCACTGGATTGGAAGGAAATTGTGTAATGACGCTCAGGATTCTATCTGTTGCTCTCACCAGTCATCAGCACAATAGTTTAGGAATGGGATGAAATTTAATATGAAGAAGCAATCAAAAGACGACTGGTTTGGAAATGGGTTGGGTCTGGTCAAATGGTATGTAGAGAAGCATTCATACAGAACAGAAAAGTCAGACAATGTCTTCAAATGTTGCTGACATATATCCATTTTAACTCCTCTTCTTAATATTTCTTAGTCCAGTAACCCAGGGGGAGTGGAGTGTATTCAGCCTGTTCTGTGCTTCCCATTGTACTTATGCACACATTGTATATGGATATAACGTTGTACTTATGCACACATCATGCATGGATGTAACACAGGGAAAAGTTAAAAACTCATACTTACACAAAGGCACACCATGTTGTGTGCTCACACAGAAGAAAATATAAATGTCTCCCTCCTGGTTATCAGCCCTGGTAAAGGTATTAGGAAAACAGTTCCAAAAGCCGTGATCTGCATGTTTTCATAAACTTGTTTGGGATTGTTATTTACTTTCCATATTGCTACCAAGACTTGGATGCAGTTTTGGATTCTGGTTAGTAGAAAAGAAGTGCTTTCAAACCTAACATGCCACAAGCTTTTCAGGACTCCAGTTGCTCATACTGGGGCCATTCTGGGTTTCAGAATATGAAGCTGATTTTATTTTACAGCACTTTCCTCCTATCTGATGTTAATGTCAGAGTTCAAGGACAAGGAGCATGTTCCTCTAGGTTAGTGTCTTATCTAGGGGCCAAATATTCTTAATTCTGAGAAGCCTGTAAGGTTCAGATATTTCAAAGATTCATGTAATGAATAGCTAGTTACAGCTGTGAGCTACTTCACTAAAGCTGTCTGTATTCATTTTTTCAGTTGATTTTATCCAAATGCAAGGATTCACGTTTCTTATTACTGTAGGATGTCTTCAATTCACCAATAGCTATACTTTCTTTTTTTTTGCCCCTCTCCCTTCCTGCCCTGATAGATGTGGGATGTGCATGCTTCAAAATCAGTAGTGGGATTTAAAAAAAATTACTACTGGTTCTGTGGGCATGGCTTGGTTGGCATGGCAGGGAAAGATAAAATCTCCAGTCAGAGGTGGTATTTGCCAAACTACTCAAAAATACTGCTTCTCCAGAACTGGTCAGAACCTGCTGAATACCACCTCTTTTCAAAATGATTCATGCAAATATAGCTTGCCTTTAAAAAGAAGGGTTGCTGCTCCCAGTGTTCATTAATTTTAAGCAGTGGATTCCATCAAGTTGTTTCATGTTTGGGTGGGTGGGTAGATTGAAGGAAAGAAGAAAGAAAAGAAAAGAAAAGAAAAGAAAAGAAAAGAAAGAAGGAAGGAAGGAAGGAAGGAAGGAAGGAAGGAAGAAAGAAAGAAAGAAAGAAAGAAAGAAAGAAAGAAAGAAAGAAAGAAAGAAAGAAAGAAAGAAAGAAAGAAAGAAAGAAAGAAAGAAAGAATTCTTTATTGGCCAAGTGCGATTGGACACATAAGGAATTTGTTGCCAGTGCATAAGCTCACAAGTGTAATATAAACAGCAAGTAATAGGTCATAGATCATAAATCATAGTTATAATCATTAGTTATAAATTACAAATAACAATTGATAAATCATAAGAAATCAATAGAAGATGAAAAGATAAGAAGTGAGATAGTGATGTGGGAATTAAGTGTTTTGCAGAATGATGCCATGGGGGGTGGCTATCTTTATGTCTTGTTTTGGCAGGCAATCATCTCTAGTTCTATTTCTATGTTGCTACTGTTAAAATGATTCTTGGTGACTCATATAGATAAACTTTCAGTGTTCATATAGCATGACTATGTAATGATTCTATGCACAATCAGTCAAACTGTGCGATCCATAAGATGTAATAGTCCTTTTTTCTGTGACCATCTTTTATCTATAAGGCAGTGATTCTAAACAATATATGACTTAAACCTTACTTGTATGCAATTCAAAACATATATAACCAATATCCCATGGATAATATAATAGAATTGAAAGGGACAAGCAAAGTGGATGACAAATCCTGCACAGAATGCCTATTAATAATGGTGAAAAGCAACTATAAAAGATGCTAAAAATAGCATCTCTTTAAGCCTTTAGGAGCAAGAATTTAATGCTATTAATTATTTGCTGGAACCTGTATTTGGAATCACCTGAAGAATGAAAAAGAATAACTGAAAACAAAGAAAAATATTTTAAAACTTATTAGGAATTTTTAAGGAAAATAAAATTCTTGGCACATCCATATTCAATATTTCTATATTAGCAAAGGTTTGATTTTGTCCTTCATTGTAGAGTTTTCAAACTCTTTCTTTTGTTGATTTTGGGGGAGAAAGCAATTCTGTTTAATTTCCACCGGGGCAGCAAAATATAAACTTAGTTTTTTTTCACAAACTTTGGAACAAAAGCATAACTAATAATTTATGGTTCCTAAAAATGTAAATATGCAACAAAATATAAACTTAGTTTCTTCAGAAACTTTAGAACAAAAGCATGAATTAATTATTTATGGTTCCTAAAAATGTAAATATGCTGCAATTTTCTTTACAGCTTTTCTAACAGCATCTAGAAGAGACATGCTTGTGACTTACGGCATTCAGTGTATTTTAATTTTGCTAACCCTTGTTTTTTTTTTACTTTTAGGCAATACTGCAAAGATATTCATTGAGGTTCAGGATGAAAATGATCATGCCCCTATCTTCACAAAAAAAAATTATATAGGAGGTGTCTCCGAAGATGCTAGAATGTTTTCTTCCGTGATCAAAGTGAAGGTAGGAATTATGCTGAACAACCCGTTTTGCTTTCAATATTTTTAGAAGGTACACTTATAAAGCCTACTACCCATTCAAACACGTACCCTAGAGTCTTATCTGCATGCAGAAAGATCACTCGGTGTGCATACAGATTTTCAGCTATCTGAGAGTTGGAAGCTTTGCTTATTGAAAACTATTTAACAGAAATTTCCAAAACTGCAGAAGAGTTGAAAGAAATTTGAAAATGAGAACTGTGACAGGGCTGAAAACTGCTTCACTCCCTTAAATACAGAAGCAGCTTCTACAATAATTCTTTGAGGTTTGATAAATTTTTAATTACTGCTTTTTTTTAAATCCCAGATTATCCTATTAATACTTCCAGTCAGATCCAATATTTTTAACTTATTGTACTTATTGTTTCTACTATACACTGCCCACTCTTGAAAGTATAATTATTCATAGAATAACAGTTTGAAGGGACTTTGGAAGTCATCTAATCCACTCCCCCACTCGAACTGGAGATCCTATATCATTTCAGACAAATGGCTGTCCAGTCTCTTCTTGAAAGCCTCCAGTGATGGGGCACTCACAACTTTTGAAGCAAGCCATTCCACTGGTTCATTGTTCTCAGCGTTAAGAAGTTTCTCCTTAGTTCTAAGTTGCTTCTCTCCTTGATTAGTTTGTATCCATTGCTTCTTGTCTTGCCTTCTGGTACTTTGGAAAATAGGCTGACACCCCTTCTTCTTTGTAGTAGCCCCTCAAATATTGGAAGACTGCACCCTTTGTCCTTCTTTTCACATGACATACCCAACTCCTGCAACTGTTCTTCATATGTTTTAGCCTCACTTAAATATAGAAGCAGCTTCTATTCTTTGAGTTTTGATTAATTGGTTTTTTTAAATACTGCTTTCTTTTTAATCCCAAAGCATGCTGTTAATAATTCCAGTCAGATCCAGTATTTTTAACTTGTTATACTTATTGACATAATAAATAGTTTCTAATACAATGCTGCCTACTCTTTAAGATATATTATTCTTGCTTAGCCATTATGAGTTCAAAATCTGAATTCCTGTATCTTTGCAATCTTCCCAGAAGATACTATTTAATGTTGCTACCAGTAGGAAGGTTGGAAAAGGTGATTGATGAGAAATGTTTTTTATGTAGCTCAATCTGGCTTTTACCCTAGCTGCCATATCTCTGAATTAACATAATTAAGAACTGCCTGAAATAGAATATGGCAGAAACACCTGCTATTGTTGTTCCATTGGCTTTGTTTTTTTGTTTTTTTTTTGGGGGGGGGGCTCAAAAAAGGGTTAAGGAAGACAGAATTCCTTATAAACTAGGCTTTTGGAAGTACTTCTCTATTTTAAAAAAAAGTTTATACACTTTTTCAGATTTACTATTGTACATAAAATACAAAATGAGGTAGATATCAAGCTAAATCTAAAAAAATGAAATGAATTATTTTGTGTATTGAAAACAGAATCACTTTTAAAAGTAGAGATAATCTACATACAGAGTATTGGATACTGCCTGAAAAATAGAAATATGAAATAAATATTTTCTCATACTTTGTACCTTTCCATGTTATATAACTATGACTATAAAGACATTTTATTTGTTGGACAAATAGTAATATGATTATAAGGTGCATATTCATTGTGATATCTGATTTCTTTATATTATGCTTTTATATAAGTATACCACGTATACTTTTTTCTCATTCTGTATGATAAGTTCCCTCTAAGATTTTAAGGTGATATATGTAATTCTCTTTCTTCCAGGTTTTCCCGCAGCAAAAAGTTTCATTTGGTTGTTTGGTAATTTAATATAATTTGAGCTCCTAAAGCAGTATGGAGCATAAGAAAAATGAATAAATCATATAAATTAAAAGAGCCCTCAAATTTCTTATAGCTCCATCACAGAAAATCTAATGTGCATTCTTTTTTAAGCATTATTTGGGATATGCAGTAGACCACGGGTGTCAAACTCTGTGCATCAAGTGCATGACATTTTGTGACATTTTTTCCATTTGTGGATATCGGGTGGGCGTGGCACATGCGGTCCGTGGGCTGCCAGTTTGACATCCCTGCAGTAGACTGAAAACATTTTCAGGCAGATTAATGTTTTTGTTAAATCATAAGAAATACTTATTTAAACTTTTATTGATTTTCCAAAACTGGATATTTATTGTAAATGCCTTGTTATACTCATGATAATATTAATGATATTCATATATTTAAATTTCTGATCAAAAATAAATTGTTGGTTTTGCTTTAAATATAGTTCCTTTTAAACACCCAAGTGTTTTAGGTGTTTCTGAAGCTGTCAAATCGTATGGGCCACATTTTCATCAATTAAAATGTTTTGATGATTTTTCTGATTCCATCATTTCTACATCTTATGTGAGGCCACTATAAAAATGGAAAAACAACCAACAAATAACAAAATATTATACAACTAAATATTTTCTGCTTTAAATCGTTAAAAAGTATGTGTAGACTTTTAGGGTTCCAAATTCACAGTAGCTCTTCTTACACTGGAGAAAGCCTGAAGTCATGAATAAAGCAAAGGATTTTTTAAAATGCTATTTTGGTTTTGAAGTTCAAACCTTACACTAAAAACAAAATCAAAGGAATATTTCTGATTACTTAGCTCAGTTGCTGCATTTTAATGGAAAGGGAAGTTCTATCAGTGCAAATTTAATCGGAAAAATAATTAAAATGCATACTTAAAATAAGATGTAAGAAAAGAAATAGTTGATCTCTTGAGTAAAAAAAAAATAAGGTTCCAAATTTTTGCTGAGGTAGAAATGTTCCGTTATTATTGCTATTCTTGTGAGTTTCTTGGCAGGTCATTGACAGTGATAAATGTATGTGAAAACTTGAAAACAGGAAATATCAGAAAATTTTGAAGTGAGTTTTTTAACTCTTCAGAAGCATTATATGTTTTACATTCTGAGCCAGATTCTAGTACATTAGTTAATCATAATTAGATAAACAGCCTTTTCCAAATAATGTGATTTAATCGAACCCTAAAAGGAAGAGTTGTCATGGTGCTGTTGCATTTTTATTTTGAATGAGAGAAAACTGGACATTTATGGCCTATAATGTTGCCAAATTACCAGAGTAGAATCAAAATCACAGCTAGATTATTATTATTATTTGGCTTTCCAGCCATATACATTCGAGAAATGTAAGCTGTTATTTACATATGTTCAGATTAAAATGCAAACCAAGCTAATTACTCCCTACTGCTATGAAAACAGGTGTGAGGCTTTGCTTACCACTATCTTTTCCCATTTGTGGCATGTTCTCAGTAAAAACCAAGCCAAATAGATTATTCTTCAGATGTGTTCTGATTTTCCCAGACTGGGAGAGGAATGGGAAGCTGTCAGAGGCATCACTAGCAGTGTTCTTCCTTGGGAGAAATTGAAACTTAAGGAGTAGAAACAGTTTTAAAATATTACTCACTTATGCCAGAATCCTGATCAAGCTATCATGTGGCTATTTAAACCAGTCACATTAAATGCATATCATATCATTTGCCTCTCAAGACTTTGATTTTTCCTTTAGCAAAAGATAAACCAATAAAGAAGAAAAAGAGGAATAAAGAACACTCTTGTCTATAACTGAGCTGCCAAAAACTGTGGTTAATGTGTGATGGGAAGTCTCCTTTGTAATGTAAAAGATAATCCACAAAGAAGAAAATATATGTCAAAGTGAAGCTAATTATGGATCTTATGAAGCTTTGAATCTTCATTATTTATGTGTTTATAAGTTTGGGATCATACAGAATAGAATTACAATAACAAGAGTTATAAGGCACCATGGAAGTCTTCTAATCCAACCCTTTGCTCAAGCAGGAAACCTTATACTATTTAGTTGTCCAATGTCTTCTTAAAAACCTTTCATGTTGGACTACACACAACTTTTGAAGGCAACTTGTTCTGCTGATAAATTATTCTGTCAGGAAATTTCTCCTTATTTCTAGGTTGGATATCTCCTTGATTATTTTCCATCCATTGCTTCTTGTCCTGCCTTCAGGTTCTTTGGAGAAAAACATGACTCCTTCTTCTTTGTAGCAGCCCTTGAGATATTGGAACACTGCTATCATGTCTCGCCTAATCCTTTTTTTCATTAGACTAGACATACACAATTTCAGGAACCGTTCTTCATATGTTTTAGCCTCCAGTGCCCTAATCATCTTTGTTGCTCCTGAAATTTTCTTTATATGCTGTTGACATTGTCATTTTATAATTTTGAGACCACAATTTTTGCCATTTCTCTAGATCAATCCCATATCCAAAATTCTTCCCCCAAGCAATCATTGTTTCTTTAATTTGTTCTTCCTCTAATTTAATTCCCAATAAGTAACCATATAATTTTTTAATCACCTTCTCATCAGTACCCATCAAGATCTTATCTAAATCAGTCTGTTTATCATAGAATCCCTCCATTTTAAAATCTTCATCATACCTTGAATGTATTTGCGCATATGAAAACCAATTCATCTTTATAACTTGTTCCTCTAATTTTTGTATAGATTTAAGTTCACCCTTTTCGTTCAATATTTCACCATATCTAACTGTTTGTTCCTTTTTATATATTATAGGATAAGAAAATGCTTCAATAGTCGATACCCAGACTGGAATTTTCAAATAACATTGTCTTTTAGTCTTCTCCCAGTTTAACCACAGAGACTCCCATTTATAATGTCTTCTAAAATACCCCTGTGATTTAGTTCCTTTATACCAGGGTTGTCCAACCTTGGCAACTTTAAGACTTGTGGACTTCAACTCCCAGAATTCTTCAGCCAGCAAAGTCTTAAAGTTGCCAAGGTTGGACACCGCTGCTTTTATACCATAACTACCTTATCACACGACTTTATTGATATCACATGGTTTAAATTTGACACTAATATGGATAAAACTATAGACCAAATATAACCATGTCTCTTGGTGAAAAGATATATTAGTTAGAACATTTATTTAAATGTCATTCACATAAATGTTATTCTTTTAGTAAACAGCATTATAATGAATGACTGCTGAGGTGACAAAGGTGACAATTTTACATTTTCTGTTTTCCACTAGATTAAGATTTGTACTTTGGAGGGGAAAAAACTTAAGAAAACAAAACAAAATCTTGCAAGTCATCATGTGAGAAAATAAGGATCGATGAATAGTGTCAAAATATTTTCCAAAAAAAATAAAGCCATTTGCAATGACTAAACAGAAAATGTTATCCACAGTGCTTTGTCAAAGAAAATACTGCCTATTCCCATTAGCCAAAAGAATCAAAGTAGTCATGCGCAATTGCTGGAGAATAATTGGTTTATTAAAACCTGTGGGAGAAGCCACTGGTAAGGACTAATCAATAAACCAGAAGTCTAGATTATTTAGCATCAAGATACTTGAAGGATTATCATTCCAACATGACAAGGACTCCCTATATAGAAGATGATATCAGAAATGCCCTGTTTTCATAAGGCAAGGAGGAGCTAAAGCAAGTAGGTTTTATATCTTATCTTTGGAACATGTTCTTTGAAATAACTTCCATCTAAAAGTTAGATTACACTTTTCCTGTAGGCAAGCAAACCTGAACTTTTCTGAAAGGATTTTAAGATGTAATTCTTCAGCACCATTATGTTCTTATTCTATGTGTTACTATTATCGCTATTTTTTTATATTCTCTTGTAACCTGCTGAGAATCTGAATGGTTTGGTAGATCAAATCAAAAGATAGGATAGAGCTACAAAGCAGAAATCTACCAATACACAAATAGTCTGTGATTCAGGAATGTATCAAAATTCTTTCTTGCTTAAGGAATGCACAAAGCTTCTTTTAACCTTTCCTAAGAAGAACCAGTAGGCAGATTCTATGAATAACTGGGTTCATTATTCATGACAAAACATAATTTGTTTTTAACCATGATTTTATAAGCAAAGTTTCATAGTCAGCATTACATTAAGTGAAAGGCAAAAAGAGTAGTACAATACAGATATTCCTTCATTTAGTGACTTTTCAAAGTTATAAAGAGCACTGAAAAGGTGATGACCATTTTTCACACTTTGACTGCTGCAGGATATCCATGGTTGCGTGATCAAAATTCAGCCACTTGGCAGCTGCCTCTGCAATGTCCCAGAGTTACATGATTTTCTTTTGCGACCTCCTGACAAGCAAAATCAATGGGGAAGCCAGATTCCTTTAAAAACCATGTTGCTAACTTAACAGCTTAACAAGTCTAGCAAGAAAGGTGGTAAAATGGGCAAAATTCACTTAAAAACAATCATTCTGGCTCTATTGTGGTTGTAAGTCAAGAAATTCCTATATGTGAACCCCATCAACTATTCCTATACGAGAATGTACTTCACTAATAAAGCTATTACCTTCAGGTTCAGTGATTCATTACTTGAAATAACTGCAGAGAGATTTTGCTCCTCGTGCGTTGTTCTCTCAAATGCCTGTTGGAACAGGTTGCCAGAGGCAGCTAGACTCTTATTCAATTATCTATGTCTTATACATCTCAAAATTAATGACATTTAATTCCTATGGCTACATATATAGGATTCTGGTTTAAGAACATGGATAAACCAGGCTTAGACATTCTGTCTAAAACAATTGATCATTTTTAACTGAAGAACAGTTTATCCAAATAAATTTCTTCAATCTCCATTCATTTTAGTCATCTATCTATCATTGTTATTCAACATAGAAAAATGTTTTAAAGTTGGATCTTCAAAAGCCATGTTTTCTGGGAATTCTGAATGCCTTAGTTTCCACATAATTGCAAATTGGAGAAAACAATTCTATATTACTTCATATAATGGGAGCTAAACAAGTTCTTTTGGCTTGTGTACTCTTGTAGTTACCAATACACTTCTCTATATATAATTTTAACTATCCTAGGTAATTAGTTTTTATAATTATTAATTTGTACTGAAGGAATTTATGTGCATTGGAATAAAATAAAGCAAAGCAGTTACATGCTTCTAACATGTTCTCCATTTATTTATCGGAGAGCCATAAAAAATGGCTTCAATCTGATGGATGCTTATATAGTAATTTAAGTTGAAATTAATTCCTAGGATTTTTACTACAAGACATTGCTGTAGCTTAATTGTCCGAAGAGTAATGATGTACTTCTATTTCTCATACTGAAATACAATATGAACCAGAAATATACTTTCTTGTATAATATTACTGGTGGTCTCCTATTAAATTAAATTAAATGTTTTGGACCAAATAAAGAAGAATGTATTTCTGAAAGAGTAATGAATTTAAAATGAATAAGAACAGACAGGCAAAGAATTATAATCAATTCACATATATTTCATGTAAAATAAAAAAATATGCAGTAAATATATCTTTTAACTTTACAAATTTAATCCTATTGCGTCAGGAAACGAATGAAATAAATTTAAATCTATCTTTCTATTTATTGTGGAGTTCTTAATATAATACCTATTTTGAAAAAGTATAAATGTAAAGCATTTCTCAAATATATGCACTCTCTCTCTCTCTCTCTCTCTCCATCTATCTATCTATCTATCTATCTATCTATCTATCTATCTATGTGTACATGTATGTGTGTGTATATATAAATGTGTGCACTTTCAATAATATGTATACAACATAAATTAAAGCAAATTATTTTACTATCTAAACCAATTATTTAAAAAAAATAAAAATAAATTAGAAGAAAGTATATTCTGTCACTAATTAATAAATTAATAATAAATAAATTAATATTAATAGACATAAACATACAAATACTTACAAGAAGAGTTTTGCTTCAATTCAATTCTATTCTTTCATTTTATTTTTTTCTCTTTTCAATCTTTTCTCCATTTTCCTCAGGAGCAACGTTTTTGCAATTACTGAAAAAAATCATCTGTCCCACATTCTGAAACTTCCATCAGCCTTGTTTCCTTTATTAATTCTACACAGCTTTTCATCACAAACACAATCTAATCAACATGCTTTTCAAAGTGGATGCCTCCCTTGGCCATATGCACATTTAAATGGGATTAAGTTTAAATAACAAAATCAAAATTGGCCTATGCACAGATATTTATAATTCTCTTTCTTATTTATTTACTTAAGCATTTCTGTAGTTGCCCAATGTCATGCTATGTGACTTTGAGCAGTATACAAAATGAACTGACAACTCTAATCAATCAATCTAAAAATAATTTCATTCAAAGTGTACTAAAATAGTAGAATGTCAATCAAAACAGAAAACTTCATCAATTGTGGACTCAATTCATAAAGAGATCAGGACTTTTTCTCTCATCAATTCACAACAACGAAAACAATGTTTTAGCATATTCATTCAGAATATTATACCTTTTAAAAAAAACTCATTACCAGGCCTTTCACTATCACTATTCACTGAAATATAACAAGTAATTATCACTAATCTATGAATTCCTCCTTTCATACATGGACTAAATAGGATAGATGACATGAATTCATAATTTCTGATGTGCATTCCAGCTTTTTAAATTTAGAATTAAATATATACTCTTGCCTCCATGTTTGTATTCTTGAAGTCCAAAGTGTAAAGCCACCATCAATCAGACTGATCCCATCCTTGCTGCTAGCTTGAGAGTAAATATAATCTGATTACATACACGTACACATCCTTTTCATAATAAATATTTTATAAAAAATAGTTGCATCTATTTGTCTATGAAATTTGCTGTGGTTTTCAGCATGAATTTTTAAAAATATTTTGCATCTCAGTTGTTTTGAAGACATTTTTCCCCTCTACATTTTTTAGTGTTCCCTATTTAGACTTCAAGGTTCAATTAACACATTAGCCGGTAATTGATTAATTAAAAGACTGAAGTTCTCTGTTTAATAGTGTTGACATATTCCCTCAGTGTTTTACAGTTCATTAACATTTGGTTTATAACATAGAATGCCTTAAGTGATGTTTGGGGGTTTTTTTGCTCACCTTTTCTCCCAACTTCCCGACAAGGAGTAATGAGAAGTCAAACAATGTCCTTTGCATTATTCAGTTTTTAATTAGCAGTTTTGTCAAAATACTTTCTAAACTCTGAATTCTCCTAGGTTTATCTTAAGTAATGATAATATTTCTCACAAACAGTTAATGTTTCATTTTCGCCCCCATTTGTCTGCTGCAGAGTCCTTGAATTGCCAGTTCGGGTTATAGAAGGGAATAGTGAGCTATAAACCCTGTGATCCCCAGAAGCTGTCCCAAAATCTTCAATATTCAAGAGCTCTGTCAAGATAAATCAGATTTCTTGAGTACAATATGCTGATTCTGTAAACCACTTAGAGAGGCTGTGAAGTGCTATGAAGTGGTATATAAGTCTAAGTGCTATTGCTATAATTGATATAACAACACTAAATAATAATAATTGTACCATCCTTAGGCATACAGACAACAGGCTGCAACATGTGTCCTGTACTTCTGAAAGCTCAAATATTAGCAATTTCATACCCATTTGTGCATTTGATGGCATTGAGCTTCCTCAGTGAAACTTGCTTTCCACAAACTGTAACAGATTTGTGAATTTTGAAAGAATTTCAAATGCAGGGTACCCCTTTCCAGTGTTCAACTGTAAACCAATCCTGTTTAAACAGCATTCACTTTTCTGCTCATGATTTCCACTACTGTGGCAATGGTCTGGCCTAGTAATGATTCTTTTGGCAAAGGAGAGTATCAGTTGTATTCCTGATAGAATACTCATCATCTGTCATCCTGTTTTAAACTTTATTCTCAATTAATGTACTGTGAGGAGTAAAACTCAACTCCAAAGTTTGTGGAATACAAACAATTTTATTGAAGCATTTGCAAAAACTGGTGAGTCTCAATTTACACAGGCAAGAGTAACACCCAAATAATGAAGAAGCATACTTTTATAATCATCCTTTCTACCCCCTTCAGCTTATGTCACATCATTACTTTCCAGGCCCAGTTGATAAGCCCAGTGTGATCATATGCTTTCCAACCACCTATAATCTATTATCACCCCTAAATGTTAAAAGTTAGTTAAGACTTTATTGTCAACCAAGCTTGCTAAGCATTCATACACACACACACACACACACACACACACACCCCTCCTGTCCCCCTTATTGGTTTCCCTCTTTCACAAGAATTGCCAAACAACTATGGGAAAGAACATTTTCCAAGTGACAGAAAAACATCAAAGTAGGTTTGGGTTAGTTACATTCTCAGCCTGCCCATGGCTGGCTTAACTATTTTCTTTGTTCATAGAGGCTTGAGAACAGCTAAAATGCTACAGTGTATTAATGTATACATTAGTACATGGTATTTAATATTTAAGTGCACCGGCATGCCTACCGTCCCTGTCTTACTGTCCCCATTTATCTGTATTTACTTCCTTTGTTCCTGTTTATGTTTATACTTATACTTGTTATCTTGTACATGTTTGACAAACAAATAAATAAAATAAAATAAATGCTTTCCTGTCAGTCCTGGTCTCCAAAACAGAGGCCTTTTCTGGAAAGTGATAATATGGGATATTATCAGCTATACAATTGAAAAGGAAATTTAAACATGGCTCTACCTTGGATATGTAGTTCATAAGCTATATGTTGGTCCATATAATGGAAAATTAAAACTTATGATATGGCATCCCACAACACTACCCTGGCTTCTATTCCACCTATGTATTCCAAATGTATTATATGTATTATATCTTCTTAAATACATTTTATTTTCTGTGAAGATGCCAAAATCTGAAGTGATTCTTTCATTCCACTTCCCCTGTGCAGATGTTTCACAATTTTATTACTATCTTCTTTCTTTCTGAAAGCATATCGTCCAAACATTTACATAATTAAGGATGAAAGTCCATTGATAATTCCTGCCTGAATCTATCTGGACTATTTCCACCAAAAGATGGGATAAGACAAGACCTCTGTATTCTAGCCGCCGATTTTTCTAACTGGCAACCAATACAACCATTCAGGCTCCCTCATCTTGCAATCATCACTCTCCAATGTTAGCAATTCGAGCCTTGCTTTGTGCAGACAATGTAGTAATTTTATCAGTCTTCCAGGTGGGAATGAGAAGGGCACTGAGGTGTTGGCTTCCTTTATCTAAAAGAACAACTTGTAGCAAAAAAAAACTAAGGCACTAGTGTTTGTACAACATAACAGATAGAAAATTAACAGGACCCCAACAGAGCAAGTACATACTTATAAATATCTTCAAGTGCAGTTTCAGGTTCTCTTATCAGGAAAATGTGGCCCTTTAGGCACAGCTGCCTTAAGATTCTTCTATTCAAAGAGGGAATGTTTTACTCCTGCAGCTTGCAAGGTTTTTCTTGCATTGCATTTGAAACACTGCAACCTAATCTCCTGTGCTATACATTCGAGCATATTTTACATGCACATTGTTTCACATTTTTAGATGTTTTTCATTTACATACAGTAATCTCTTTCAGACAGACCACTCAAATGTGTATCTAAGCTGGAAAAGCATCAATATTCTTTTTTTCTTTCTTTCTGCTTAACAATGCAGTCTTGCCTTCAGCAAAAGCTCATTTTCCATCTGATAGATAAATGGGGAGCCTTGCAGTTAATGTCCAATTTAGTAAATCTCTACCTTTCTTAAATTAAATTACAGGTTATAACAGAGTCAACACATATAGGTTAAAATGCTTTTTAGAGTTAGTTTAAGAATCTTCTCTGTTTTGGGACCAGAGTTTTTTCTTCCAGCGTTATCATTTTGCTGTGTTTGTATGTATTATGCCTTGATGAGTCACTCTCTCTGAAGTAAGGCTTGTCTTATTTCCCACCAGAACATAACTATTCTGGGGCATTTAATCTGCATATATGGGTATATTTGCTGCAGAAGTAGCACCTTCTATTTCTGGCCCTAATTTTAAATATGGCTTTTCTCTTCTTTGCTAATTACTTCCAATACCTTTGCATATATTTAAATTAGAATACTATAAATTGAAAACTTGAAGCTTCTCTGATTCTTAGAACATTCATAACAGTTTCAAAATATCTGCTTAACATCCCGTAAGTCAACTAAAATTTATTAAGAAAAGTACATGCTTAGCTAAAAAGCCTACACTGCTAATCTTACAGTTCTTATGTGTTCTGTCCCCTCATTTGAATTCTTGAGATCCCCGCGCTTTGATTGGCCAAAGCGCGGGGTGATCAGATTGGCTAGGTGAGCCGCGCCGATTGGCTCGCTGAGAATCTCCCGCGATTGGTAGATTCGAATCGCGGGAGATTCAAAGTGGTGCCATTGGCCGCGGCTGCCGCGGCTTGGAAATAAAAAGCCGCAAAGTTTTACTTAGTCTCAGTTCGGTTCCTGCACATTGTTTCACATTTTTAGATGTTTTTCATTTACATACAGTAATCTCTTTCAGACAGACCACTCAAATGATGTGGCCGATGTGGCCTCTCTTCCCACACTCATGGCAGAGCGCGCCGCGGAATTTGCATTCAGACATGGCATGGTTGGCTCCACAGCCAGCGCAAGGGCGTAGGGACTTCGGGTGGTGGTCCCGGTCGGACCGCAGTCGATGGACCTCTTCTTCGTCGCTGTCTGACGATGAAGAGAGGTCCTCGTGGTGTGTCGTTGAAAGCTGCCCTTCTGACTTGGATAAAATTTCGCTTGTCAGTTGGTGTACCTGAGCGTGGTTGCGGCGTAATTGTGCAGCCGACTTCCTGGCTGCTTCTGCTGTTGTAGCATCGGCGATGGCATCGGCAAGGCTGATGTCGCCTTTCGCCATCAGCTTGCTCTACACGCCTGGTGCATCTAATCCCAGAACTATTCGATCTCTCAGTGCCTCTTCCAAATCGGCGAATCCTCAGAGGCCTCCCAGGTTTCGGAGGTCTACTATGAAGTCGGCGACGCTTTCTCCTTTTCGCTGGTTTCTCTGATAGAACTCGTGTCATCTCACGAGCGTAGGCACGGTCGGTGCGTAGTGATCTCTTAGTAGAGGTTCGAGGTCGTCCCAATCCATCGCCTTCACTTCTCTAGGTTTTGCTAGTGCTTTAGCCATCTTAAATACGGTTGGACCGCAATGCGTTAGGAACACCGCCCATTTCTTCCTGGCTGTGGCATCTTTTAAGTTGTTAGTTTCTAAGAACATTTGGAAGCGATCCATGTAGGACTCCCAGTCTTCCTTCACTGGATCAAACGGAGCGGGTGGTACGACAACGCCGGACATGGTTCCGTTGTGTAGCATCATCAGCCACGTGCTCAGTGTTTCTTCTTAGTTCCGTCGGTTCAGACATCTCCATATCCCACCCTCGTCGTCAGTGTTAAGTTTGGAGCATGGGCGAGAAAGAATGGAGACTAGCCTCTGGAACGGTGAACTTCAACTCTTTTTTTATATAGTGACTTATCAACTCAATGGCAGTTATAACCCTCCTTATATAGGCAACCCCAATAACTATTAACCAATAACAATCGAGGAGCGCTAGCTCCCTTAACCAATAGGAACTTTCTGTTAATGGCTAATCGGATTCCCCAGAACGGGCCTATCCGATCCTGCCATTAACAGCCAATCAGAAGTGCAGGGCCAGAACCCTGAACTTTACTCCAAGCTCAAGTTCTCTTTATTAAATCTTATGCATTCACAACAAGACTGATAATTCTATGTTAAAACAAGGATTTACGCAGTGAGATTCGATGTAGTAAAGGCATGAGTGGCCAAGAACTCCTAAAAGGAAATTCAGATTTTTCTGTGCTCCATATAACAACAACAACAAGAAAAACAACAACAACAACAACAACAATAATAATAATAATAATAATAATAATAATAATAATAATAATAATAATAATTTATTTGCGGTCACGGACCAAAACACAAGTACAACAAAAGAAGAACATGGGAAAATTAATCATGAACAATTGGTCACCACTTGACTAAGGGGCATTACAGCATTCTCCTCTGATGGTTACAGCTCTTAAAAAAAATTGGAAACCTGAGAAGTGATGTATGAGGAGCCATCTCCTAGACAATATACGAACAAAATACTAACATTGGGTCTAGAAGGGTCTGTTTCAAGGAGAGACAGTAACTTAGATTAGCCTGCATTATACATAGGGCAATATAAAAGGACATATGCTCCACAGTTTCAATCTCAGCTCAGTCACAGGGGTATAGCCGCTCGTTAATCAGGAGCCTCTTAAATCACCTATCTAGTAGTGCTGAGGGCAGAACATTAAAGCGAGCTAGGGAGAAAGCTCTTCTATACTTGGGAATGGTTAGAGTGTAAAAATATGAAGCCATCCTCAGTCTGTAATTATTAAATTGGCTGAAGATCAGAGAGGAGAAAGTTTTGTTAGCTCTGGCTCATAAATATTGCAAGTCAATGTCCACAAGCCATTGGACGGCCCTGAATTGGGTGTCTTTAACACCATAATCTCCCAGGGCATCCCTCATAAACCTAGCAGGTATAATTTCTTCATCAGCTCCCTTTCCCAATGAGAAATATGAGAGTCAGCAAAACATCAGGGAGAGGTAGCTACCAGGAACTGCCAGAAAGAGCACCCGAAACCACCATTTAAAGGTGTTAATCCACGCCATGCATTCGACTGATCGAATGCCCAGTTCCAGGTACATCAGAACAAAACCAACACAAGAGGAAGACCCAGAAGTTTTCTAAAAAAGACAACCTGGGTTCTTTCAATACAATCCTTGAAGCCCCATATCCATATGGGAATTTCGCAAAGAGTTTGAGCCAAAGTTTTGGGTTTGTAAATATGTAGAGCAGAAAGAATAAACTGACCTCCTTGAGTATTAAAAAATCTTAAAATCTGCTGGTGACTACAGGAGGCCAAATTCAGCACCTGGGTTCGATGTCTAGTCCAAGTGTTCTGAAACTGAATACCTAAGTACTTAAAATGGAAAACCTGCTTAACAGTATTACCATTGATAGCCCAGTTGTGCTCCATACATTAATCAAGTTGGAAGGGGCTATTACATTATGAAGTCTAATCCTGCTCAGTGCATGAAATTAAATAAAAGTGTCTCTGACAGATGGCTCTTGGTTATTATTTTTGGCAGGCTGAATTGAGACTGAAGACTGGGAGAAAAGCTTCACCAAATGTTTTAAAAGGAAAGGACAAAGGAGGATATAATAAAAAACATCATATTTCAAGATGGATTGCAATGATTTTGCCAGAAATCTGTCTCTCTGGAACTTATGTCCCAAAAGTGCTTTTTTCAAGAGGCAACTAGACTTTCTTGTTTTTCTTTGAAGATGTTTTACTTCTTATCCAAGAAGCTTCTTCAGCTCTGACTGGATGATGGGAAATGGAAGGATTTATATTCCTTGCAGTTAGCTAGTCATTTGCCTTAATTTAGAAAGTCATTGAGGCCACTCTGAGGTTTATATATGTCCTCAGGATCACCTGAGTAGTGCAAATGGGGTGGAGCCTTTTTGTAACTACTGAAAGGACTGTGTTGTAGACTGGAGATAGATTTATTTATTTTATTTATTTATTTTTGTCAATTTCTTAGAAGATAATAGGTATAAGTAAAAACATAGTTATGAATACATGGATACATATAAGAAAAATAAAAAATAAAAGAAAGAATAGGACAGGGACGGTAGGCATGTTGGTGCGTTTATGCACATCCACCTCTGTTGACAGAGGGCGGTTCAGTTACATAGATGGCCTCTTTGAGCCCTCTTTTAAACCAGTGGTCCCCTCTGTCCAAACTATGGACAGCAGTTCCAGCTGTCTGAAAGAAATAAAAATCCTTCCATTCCCCACCATCCAGTTAGAGCTGAAGGAGATTGTTGAGTGAGAAGTGAAACATCTTCAAAGAAAAAGAAAAAAGTCCAGTTGCCTCTTGAAAAAGCACCTTTGGGGCAACAATGAGCTGGATGATTGAGAATCTCCATAGACATTATGAAACTTATGATATTTCAATAACAGAGGTTCCACTGTGGCTATTTACATTGGAAGCAGACACATATCCAAATCTATTGGATTATGAAAATATTGTCAGGCATAAAGATTTACTATATGATACTGGAGAGCTTAAAAATAGGAACCAAATACAAATTCAAGGAAAGGAGATAGCATGGTGGCCCTTTGCACAAATACAAACCCATTATAAAAAAGATAGAGAACAATTTGGCTTTAATATAACCCCACAAGAATTAGATAAAATATGGGGAGGAAAAGAAAACAATTAGTAAAACATATAAATATCCTTTGGATTACAAATTAAAAGAAGAACTAGTCACAGAATGTATGATAATTTGGGCTAAAAACATAGGTCACAGTATTGAATTAGATAAGTGGGAACACCTCTGGCAAACAAATTACAAATTAACCATGTCAGTCTCGTATAAAGAAAACTTATACAAAATGGTTCATCACTGGCACCTACCTCCTGCGAGACTGGCTAAGATGTTCCCCAACCTATCACCCAACTGTTGAAATGTAACTATGCACAAGGAACATATTTTCACATGTGGTGGACTTGCCCATGCGCCCAGAAGTTTTGGAGAAATATTAGAAATTGGATTTTAAATATAACAAAACAAAATTTAAAACTTGAACCTGAAACCTTTCTGCTAAGTAGGATAGATTTAAACATGGAGAAAAAATATCAATATTTAATTTTGCACATCGTAACTGTGGCCAAAATAACCTACACACAAAACTGGAAACTGTCTTTCATTCCTTCAGAGGATATGGTAATTAAAAAAATACATGAATGTGCTAAGATGGATAGCCTAACCAAAGTGTTAAAAAATAAACAAGATAATGATTATTATGAAATATGGAACATTTGGTATGATTGGTTAAACAAAAGGTAATATTTGAGATTTGGATAAGTTATGGAAATGACAGAAGACGTGCATTTAATTATAAACTATATAGAGAAATTAAAACATTAAAAGAACGAAGGAGTTATTGTAACAAGGCAGATAACATCAATGATAAAGATAAAGGAAAAAAATTTAACCATTGCTCAATATACGCTGTAAAATGTATATATGTGTGTGTGTGTGTGTGTGTGTGTGTGTGTGTATTGATAGATAGATAGATAGATAGATAGATAGATAGATAGATAGATAGATAGATAGAGATATATGTTGATTTGTCTGTTTTAAATGTATATCAAATAAATGTTTTTTTCAAGAATATTTTTTTTTTTTTTAAAAACACCTTTGGGGCAACAATGAGCTGGATGATTGAGAATCTCCATAGACATTATGGAACTTATGATATTTCAATAACAGGAAAATGTTCATGGATGTCACATTAGAAATATTTTACACAATTCCTTCACTTCTGGACCTCATAATTGTTATTGCATATCTCATTCCTCTGCATTTTTCTTGAATTCAGCAAAATGTTCTTCAGGAAAATTTTCTGAAAAGTGGACATTTTACTGGCAATGAAAAACATCAGATTTAACTTTTTTTTAAAAAAAGAAGACTTTAAAAACTAAAAAAAAAAACCTTTAAAAACCTGATAAAAAACTTAAATAAAAGAAGTGTACATTAAATCAGCTGCTTAAATTTATGAGAGGGGGGAGAAGAATCTTGTTGTGAATCAATAAATACTTAATAAAGATTATTAAGAGCTTGAAGCAAAGTGCAGGGTTCTGGCCCTGCACTTCTGATTGGCTGATAATAGCGACATCGGATTGGTCCGTTCAGGAGAATCTGATTGGCTATTAACGAGCCTCTCCCATTGGTTAATGGAGCTAGCGCTCCCTATGTTTTCATTGGTTAAATAAGTTAAGAGTTGCCTATATAAAGGGGCCCATTGCGGCCATTGAGCTGAGCTGTTTTCACATGTAAATAAAGAGTTTGAAGTTCACTGTTCACTGGATCGTCTCCATCCTTTGCACCCATGCACAGAACTTAACAATTCTACTATGAATCCTTTGGGACACTCTAACCTATTCTATCAGGTCATTCTTATTTTTTTTAATCTGATACATTAAATTATCGAATAAATCTTAAAAAAATGAATGAACTTTTTCTACTAAACTTTAGCAGCGCTAAAACAGGTGGCAAATTCAGATGTTTCCAGTCACAGTTCCCAGCAAAATATAACAGCTTTTTAAAACACAAGCATTTTTCTCCCTGCAGGAATTGACAGCCTGATGTATATTTTTAGTCTTGAAAGATACACCTGCTAACTCAGTGTGGCATCATGTCTTCAGCTCCTGAATTGTTCCTGCATTTTGGTATTCTTTCTTCTTTCAGACTTTTTAACACCACTAACAATGTCATTTTATTGTCACTCTTTCCATAACTAGCCACAGCTTGTATTGTTCTAATGAAAGCTATCTTCTTGTACTATAAATGCCCAAGGACATTTTTTTTAATTTGTTTTGAGTCATCTAATGCATAGTATATTTTGCACATACAATAAGTGCTCAGTTCTATAGCATCCTCAGGCAGAAAAACAAGCAGAACATTCTAAATTGCCATTCTGATAAATGATTATGATATTTTTCTATAGTTCTTTTTTTTTTCTACAAAAATAAAAGGCATGAGAGTGAGCAAAAAATTACAGGGATTTTTCATCTGTTTTTTTCAGCTTTTGGAAGCTTTTGGAAAAAGTGGTTCCAAAAATCCTATTGCATACATCGTTTACAAATGAACATTTTTACCTATTGCTTTTGCCTGCAATGCTTTTTTTTTTTTTTTTTGTTATATTTAAAGAATCACTTATGGATATTTATATAATCAAACTTTTGAACAGATTGTCCTCAACTAGTGGCTGAGCTATGGTTATCATTCTCTGTGGTTCAATCTCAGCATAATTTGTGGGTAATTTTATTTGTCACATTTCTAATTGTGGGCTAATGGAGTTAGAAGCTACTCAGCTCCTTGTGGTTTCTTGTGAGCCTGGAACATCATCTTTCTCAGTTGTGGTCTATTTGAGACATAACATGAATGTGTTGTATGGATTATTTGTCTCTTCTTTTATAATTACAAATAGAAACTTGCTTTCCCAATTCTAAACAAAGCCAAATCATGCATTTGTTAATCTAAAACTTTTACAAGCCATTTATCATTCATGTACAATGGCTTTCTCTTGCTGCTGAACATATGAAATAGCTCCTTTTTATGTATGAATTCAAAGCATATAAGGAGGATTCTTGTGCCAAGAGACTTCAATGCATGTTTAATTTATTCAACACATACAAAACTTTTGCCAGACCAATACTCCAATACAGCTCATCAGTCTGGAATCTGCACTGCATATCAGACATTAATACAATCGAGCGAGTCCAGGAGTATTTCACGAGAAGAGTACTATACTCCTCTGCTCGCAACAGAGGAGTCACCAGGCTTGAGATTTTGGGCTTGGACAACCTTGAACTACGCTGCCTATGGTTAGACTTAAGTGTAGCACAAAAAATTATCTGCTGCAATGTCCTATCAGTCAATTACCACTTCAGCTTCAACCACAACAATACAAGAGCACACAACAGATACAAACTTGCAGAAAGTATGACTTAAACAACAGAGTGGTCAATGCCTGGAATGCACTACCTGACTCTGTTATTACATCCTCTAACCCCCCCTTCTTTAACCTCAAACTATCCACTATTGACCTCACCCCATTGCTAAGAGGTCTGTAAGGGGCATGCATAAGTGCACCATTGTGCTTCCTGTCCCTGTCCTATTGTCCCCATTTATTCATACCTATTTCAAGATGGCACTGACAATGGCTGCCTCAGAGAAATGCTTTCTAATGGTTTCTTTATTTCTTATTATTATCTACAATTCACTATGGATTTCATACTCATGAGACCATCTGCTAAGAATTAGGCAATGTTTCCTTAAGGAGCAGATTTCTGATTTCTCCACCCCCACTGTCTTTGCAAATGTGGAGGAGATTCTAACCAATTCCCCGGTGCTATGGATTACCACAAAGAAAGCAAAGAAGCAACCACGCTGGAAGAGGAGACGAGGTAAACGAGCGGGAATTTTAAACAGACTAAGGAATAGGAGGAAAAAAACTCCTCTCCCTTCAATCTTTCTGACTAATTTATGCTCACTGGCTAACAAGATGGATGAAATTCATCTCTTAAATAGATGGAATTCTGATTTTCATAATTCAGCTGTTCTTTGTTTTACTGAAACCTGGCTTAATCCACAAATTCATGGGGACAACACCATATATATCCCAGGATTTCAGACATTTAGATCAGACAGAATTGAAGAGACTTCAGGTAAAACAAAGGATGGAGCATTATGTTTATATATCAACAACAGCTGGTCTCATGATATAACTATAATATATAAGTTTTGTGATGAAAACTTAAAGTCTTTACACATCAACTGCAAGCCATTTTACTCTCCACGTGAGTTCTCCTCATTTCTCCTAATAGCTATGTATGTTCCTCCACAAGCCTGTGTAAACAAGGCATTACAAACTCTTGCTGATCAAATTATGGAGGCTGAAGCCAAACACCCAGGTTCCCTTCCCATCATTTTAGGAGATTTCAATCAAGCAAATTTAAGAAAAGAGCTCCCAAAATATTTCCAGCATGTAAACTGTCCCACCACAGACAAAAATACTTTAAATCATTGCTACACAACAGTAAAAGATGCTTATAGGTCTTTACCACGAGCAGCTGTGGGACACTCTGACCACTGCATGATTCACCTTGTACCTGCCTACAGACAAAGACTTAAAACCATGAAACCAACAATTAAATCAGTGAGGACTTGGTCAGATGAGACAAAGCTGAAACTCCAGGCCTGCCTTGATTGCACTGATTGGAATATTTTCGAAGATGCCTCTGCAGACCTAGATGAGCTCACAGATACTGTAACATCATATGTTAACTTCTGTGAAGACTTATGTGTACTAACAAGGAACCTGAAAATATATAGTAACAATAAATCTTGGTTCACAGCTAAACTTAAGCAGCTACGTCGTTCCAAAGAGGAAGCCTACAGAAAAGGTGACAGAATGCTATACAACCAGGCCAGAAACAAATTAACAAGAAAGATCAGAGCAGCAAAAAGAAGTTACTCTGAAAAGTTAAAGAATCAATTCTCAACAAATGAACCAGCAAACATGTGGAAAACTCTGAAAAATATCACTGGCTTCAGCAAACCTCCTTCCCAGGCAGAAGGAAATCAAGAACTAGCAGATGACCTGAATGTGTTTTACTGCAGGTTTGAAAAGAAACTACAGCCACCTATTTCCACAACCCACATCTTAAATACACCAACAGTAGCCAAACCTCCTACAACTGGCCCCAATCCATTGGGGTCACAACCTCTGGTGATCACAGTAAAAGAAGTGCAAGATCTATTACACAGACAGAAGCCAGGAAAAGCACCAGGGCCAGACAAGATAACTCCTTCTTACTTAAAAATCTATGCTGACCAATTGGCCCCCATCCTCACCTGAATCTTCAATGGATCACTAGAGATGTGCCATGTTCCTTCCTGCTTCAAACGTTCTACCATCATCCCAGTGCCAAAAAAGTCCTCCATCAAGGAACTGAATGACTACAGACCAGTTGCTCTAACACCTGTAGTTATGAAAATCTTTGAAAGGTTTGTGCTATCCCACCTGAAAACCATCACAGATCCATTGTTAGATCCCATGCAGTTTGCATACCAAGCAAATAGATTGACAGATCATGCTGTTAACATGGCTCTGCATTACATCCTACAACACCTTGAATCTCCAAATACCCACACAAGGGTCCTCTTTGTAGACTTCAGTTCAGCATTCAATATCATCATTCCAGACACACTTTTAAGTAAATTAAACCAACTAACAGTACCTGAACACACTTGTAAGTGGATCATAAGCTTCCTAACAGACAGGAAACAGCAGGTGAAGCTGGTGGAATCACATCTGATACCTGTACAATGCGCACACACACACACACACCCAAGGCTGTTTGCTATCTCCATTTCTCTTCTCCCTATATACCAATGATTGCATCTCAAATGATCCATCTGTTAAAATACTACAGTTTGCTGATGACACAACAGTGATTGTTCTCATTCGAGACAATGATAAATCTGCATACAGACAGGAGGTTATACAACTTGCCTCGTGGTGTAACCGGAACAATCTTGAACTGAACACACTCAACGCTGTAGAAATGGTGGTAGACTTTAGAAGAAACCCTCCCATACTACCACTGCTAATACAGTTCTTGTAAAGTCTGGAGCATGGGTGTGAATAATGGAGACGAGCCGGTAGAAACAGTGAACTTCAAACTCTTTATTTACAGGGTGTTACAGCTCAAACTGGAGGGCTGCTATAGCCTTCCTTATATAGGCAACTTATTAACTATTCAACCAATAGCAATCTGGGAGCGCTAGCTCCATTAACCAATGAAAATGGCCTGTTAATGGCCAATCAGATGCTCCTGAACGGACCAATCCGATCCTGCCATTAACAGCCAATCAGAAGTGCAGGGCCAGAACCCTGCACTTGACTTCAAGCTCAAGATAACTTTATTTGGCATTATTCATTCACAACACCCCTTTCCCCCGGCTTCTGCCCACGGGGCGTGGTTACATAGTCTTTGAGGTAGGACGGTTGTTTCATCAGTCTTTTTGATTTTCGCAAAGTGCCTGGCGGTTGGCTGCACTTCTGTTGAGGGAGATTGTTGTTTAACGGTAGGGGTGCCTCTGGTTCCGAGTTCGCATTCCCGTCCTCACCGATATCACTGGCCACTCCCTGAGGTGAACTCACTCCGGTCCCCGGTTCCTGTTCCTGCGTTTCAGTTCCATTTTCAGTCCCTTCAAAAAGGTTTTCCTCTAGTTGCAATTCATTTTCCTCTGTATCTCCCCCCCCCTCAGTTTGGTCATAAGGGAGTTCGGAATTGCGTGACTGCAGCCACGATCGTAGTTGATCTATGTGGCGCTTCCAAAGTCTTTCATCAGGGCACTGAACGAGGTATGATCTTGGGCCGGTTACGCAGATTACGGTCGCTTCTACCCACAGCGGATTGCCCGATAGGTTTTTAGCGAATACTAAATCACCTACCTGGAAGGTACGGCATCGGCTACTGGATCCAAGTGGCTTTTCCGGTTCATAGGCTGGGTGTAACCGATCGAGGTGGGAGCGGAGCTTTCGTCCCATTAGCAGCTCGGCGGGAGTTTTGTTGGTGATGCTGTGAGGTGTGATGTGCTGCAGGAAAAGGATTGGGTTGATTTTCTCATCGATGTTGTCGTAGTCTATCTTTTGTAGAGTCCTTTTGACAAATTGTACCATGCACTCAGCCCTATCGTTGGGCGCAGGGAGCGCAGGCGAAGTAAGCGCATGTTGGATCCCGTGGTCAGCCAGGTACTATTCAAAAGACAGCGTGGTAAATTGGGGCCCGTTGTCAGATACCAGAACGTCTGGTAATCCGTGGGTTGCAAACAGTCTTTCCAGTCTTTTGATGACTGCTTCAGTGGTCGTATTCCTCATTCGGTGAATCTCAAGCCAATTTGAGTAGGCGTCAACGGTTAGCAAAAACGTGTGGCCTTTGGTCGGCCCAGCAAAGTCCAGATGGATGCGGGACAAGGGTCCCCGCGGCGTCTCCCATTTGGTTGGGGTTGCCTTTGGTGGAGCGTTGCTTACTTCTTGGCATGTCTTGCAAGTTTTAACCCACGATTCGATTTGTCTGTCAATGCCTGGCCACCACGCGTAGCGTCGTGCGAGGCCCTTCATGCGCACAATGCCAGGGTGGCCATCGTGCAAGGTTCTTAGCAGTGCCTGTTGGAGTCGTTCTGGGATAACGACTCTATCGCCCCAGATGATACAGCCCTTCTGCGAGAATAACTCTGTTTGACGGCTTTTGAATGGTTGAAAGTCATCTGGTACTTGGTCCAATGGCCATCTGCGTTCCACCCATGTGAGGACTCGTGCTAAGATGGGGTCGCGTTTTATTTATCTTGCGATGTCATGGGCAGTTAATGGCAGCATATGGAGTGTCTCAATCTGCAACGTTGTCATCGTTGATGCAGGATCGTTGATGGTTTCAGGGAGCGGTGCACAGCTCAACACGTTGGTGTGGGGAATGGTTTTACCAGAACGATATTGTAGCTGATAATTGTAGGCAGCCAAGAATTCTGACCAGCGGGTCATCCTGGGAGAAAGTATGTAGGGAGTTGGCTTGTCCCCAGCGATGATTCCCAGCAATGGTTTGTGGTCAGTTACAATGGTAAAAACCCGGCCGTACACATACTCATGGAATCTTTTAACAGCTGATACAATTGCCAGGGCTTCTTTATCGATCTGGCTGTAATTTCGCTCGGTTTTCGAGAGTGTTTTTGAAAAGTAAGCAACAGGGGCTTCACTACCATTAGATAATACATGGCTCAAAATGGCGCCCACTCCAAAAGGCGATGCATCACATGTAATATTTAATGGCAAGGTCTCATTGTACTGCATTAGTACAGCGTCAGAAGTCAGTAGTTGTTTTATATTACGGAACGCCTGCTCTTCTCTGTGACCCCAAACTCAAATTGCTTTTTTATCTAGTAAGCGATGTAAAGGTTCAGCAACAGTCGCCTTGTGCGGCAAGAATACATTATAGAAATTGATGAGGTCTAAGAACACCTGGAGGTCGGCTTTGTTCCAGGGTCTGGGAGCGTTTTTTATTGCTCTCAATTTGCTATCGGTAGGGTGAATACCCTGACTGTCAATTAAGTACCCTAAGAATTCAACACGATCTGTACACAGTTTGCACTTATTTTTTTTCACTTTCAGGCCTGCTTCTTGGAATTTTGGTAAAACCAGTCTTAAACGATCCCGTAAAATTTTTGGAGTGGGGGCAGCAATGAGCACATCGTCAAAATAGGGGACAACGCCTTTGATCCCCTGCAATAGTCTCTCCATTAGGCTCTGAAAGATCCCTGACTCCGAATTGAAGCCGCGTACACTTAAAAGCAGCTCGGTGCATTACGATAGTCTGTGCCTGTGCCGTTTTTTCATCAACCGGCAGTTGCTGATAAGCCTGAGCTAAGTCTAGTTTAGCGAAGACTTTTCCGCCCCCCATGGAATGGAGGAGGTGTTGCACCACTGGCACCGGATATGGATTTTGTTGCAGGGCATGGTTTAGGGTGGCTTGATAGTCCCCACAAATTCTAATGGAGCCGTCCGGCTTAATTGGGGTCACGATTGGTGTTTTCCATGGGGAGTGGTCGGTTGGCTTTAAAACTCCCTGGGCTATCAACTTATCAAGCTGTTCATTGATTTTTGGCTTTAGAACAAACAGGACTTGACGAGGCTTAAGGCAGATGGGAGCTATCTTTGGATTAAGGCTAAAGGATATCGGGGTCCCCTTGTACTCGCCTAGCTTTTCCGTGAAGACATCCCTGAATTCGTGGGCAAGGTCTTCTTCCCAGTCACTGCCGCCGATTCGGTTAATGCCTGCCACTTCAATGCCGATTGGTGCGAACCATTGCAGGCCTTACAGGCTAGGCCGGTCCTTGTCGATCACCATCAGGGTTAAGTACGCCGTGCGGTTCTTGAATGCAACCCGGACTCTACTGGATCCTACGACTGGAATCCGATTCCCCTGGTAGTCCTTTAACACGAGCCATTGGAATTGAAGGTCTTGGCACCGGATAGTGGGGATGAGTTGCTTGAGGGTCTTCCAGGAGACCATTGACAGAGATGACCCTGAGTCAACTTCCATTTGGCAAGGTTGATTTTCGATGTCCACTTTGACCCGAATTTTCTTAGCGTCTAGTGAAGAAGCGTAGCCGATAGTGAGTGTTTGGTGGGCCTCTTCCCGTCTCATTAGGGGATTCACGGGTCGGTTTCTGTAGGAGTGGTTTGCTGGTTCTTGCCTTACAGGGCGATTCCCTGTTGATTGGCAGAGATTGGTACCCTTCGCGGTCTGGCTGGGTCCGAGGAGACTTCTGCAGACCTGTCCGATGTGGCCTCGTTTTCCGCACTTGTGGCAGAGCGCATCGCAGAATTTGCAATCAGAGCGGTAATGGTTGGCGCCGCAGCCAGCGCACGGTTGCTGGGACTTCAGGTAACGATCCCAATCGGACCGCAGGCGATGCACCTCTTCTTTGTCGCTGTCTGATGGCGAAGAGAGGTCCTCATGGTGGGTCATCTGCAGCTGCCCTTCTGCCTTAGGTGAAACTTTGCTGGCCGGTTGGTATGCTGGAGCGCAATTTCGGCATAGTTGGGCAGCCGACTTCTTGGTCACTTCTGCTGCTGTAGCTTCAGCTATGGCGTCTTTAAGTGTGATGTCGACCTTTGCCATTATTTTGCTCTGTACGTTTAGTGCGTCTAATCCGAGAACTACTTCATCTCTCAAAGCCTCCTCTAGGTCGGTGAAATCGCAAAGGCCTCCCAAGTTCTGGAGGTCTGCAACAAAATCGGCAACACTTTCTCCTTTCCGCTTGTTTCTTTGATAGAACTCGTGTCGTCTTACGAGCATTGGAATGGTCAGTGCATAGTGGGCCCTTAGTAGCGGTTTGAGGATGTCCCAGTCCATGGCCTTCACTTCAGCCGGTTTCACTATTGCCTTAGCCATTTTGAATACTGTTGGGCCGCAGTTTGTTAGGAATACTGCCTGTTTCTTCCAGGTTGTGGCATCCTTCAGATTATTCGTTTCCAAAAACATTTGGAAACGGTCCATGTAGGACTCCCAGTCCTCTTGAGCTGGATCGAATGGAGCGGGTGGTACTGCACCGCCGGACATGATTCCGCCGTTGTGCACTTCAGCCACGTGCTTAGTTGTCTTCGTCGTTGGCTCTGATGTCATCCAATCCCATCCTCGTCGCCAGTGTTAAGTCTGGAGCATGGGTGCGAATAATGGAGACGAGCCAGCAGAAACAGTGAACTTCAAACTCTTTATTTACATGGTGTCACAGCTCAAACTGGAGGGCTGCTATAGCCTTCCTTATATAGGCAACTTATTAACTATTCAACCAATAGCAATCCTGGTGCGCTAGCTCCATTAACCAATGAGAATGGCCTGTTAATGGCCAATCAGATGCTCCTGAACGGACCAATCCGATCCTGCCATTAACAGCCAATCAGAAGTGCAGGGCCAGAACCCTGCAGTTGACTTCAAGCTGAAGATAACTTTATTTGGCATTATTCATTCACAACAGTTCTACAGAGGAATTATTGAGTCTATCATCTGCACCTCTATAACTGTCTGGTTTGGTTCTGCAACCCAACAGGACAGACACAGACTTCAGAGGATAATTCGGACTGCAGAAAAAACAATTACCACTCACCTGCCTTCAATTGAGGACCTGTGTATTGCACGAGTCAAAAAGAGGGCTATGAAAATATTTACAGATCCCTCACATTCCGGACATAAACTGTTTCAACTCCTACCCTCAAAATGACGCTATAGAACACTGCACACTAGAAAAACTAGACAGAACAGTTTTTTTCCAAAAGCCATTCACTCTGCCAAACAAATAATTCCCTCAACAATGTTCAACTATTTACAAAGTGTACACTACTATTACAGTTAATCTTCTCACCACTCCTTCTCAACCCTCCCCTCCCACTTGACTGTTTTCTGATATGATTTGATTGTTGATTGTACCCTATGACTATCATTAAGTGTTGTACATTATGATTTTTGATTCTTAACAAATGTACCTTTTCTTTATGTATACTGAGAATATTTACATCAAGACAAATTCCTTGTGTGTCCAGTCACAATTGGCCAATAAAGTATTCTATTCTATTCTATTCTATTCTATTCTATTCTATTCTATTCTATTCTATTCTATTCTATTCTATTCTATTATTTCCTGTATTCTTACTCATGTTTATACTTATATCTATTATCTTGTAACCGATTGACAAATCAAAGAAATAAATAAAAATTTGGAAAACAAAAATTTCAAACATACTTCAGTCTGAGGGTAAATGTGTGTAGCCAGTGATATACAGTTACATCTAATGAATAGATTAAAATTGTCCTTGTTACAAAGCATATCTATTCCTCTGCATCTGTTCATAGAGAGTTGTCAAAACATCTGCCTGTTATATATGTCACATAAACAATAGAAAAGATATACTTCCATTAAGATTAACTAGTTCTTTCTCTTCTCTGACAGGCCTATCAGAATCCTTGAGGCCTCATATGTCTCTCCTTAATGAAGTGACAAAAATATTTGCCTTTATAGGAAATTAAGGAGATTGCAACCATCTTTCCCTTCGGGTAAAAAGCATCAGGGCACACTCTGATACTGGCAGCACACAAGTTCGCTCTTGTGGTTATTGAACAATTGAAACTTTTAAAAAAACTTAAAAAAAAAAACCATTCAGCTCAGTTCAAAGATCTTTGAATAAATAACAATGACATATGAATACAGTTGATAAAAAGAAGCAGTGCTACCTATGTTAAGAAGTTGAAATCTTGATATTTTAATCAAGTGCTAATTAGAGACAGTTCTATCAGTCTATTTTTGATCTATGTCATCTTTATATGCATTTATGTGCATTCATTAAACTGTCCCCGTTCCTACTTGATTTCTAAATTTCTAAAAATATGTACAGCCAAATATATGCTCTGGTTTAATGTGGATTTAAACCAGAATCTCTTTCCCCACTACACAAACACGCACACACACATACACACACACACACATGTCCACAAACACACACTGATTTATTTTGTATTTTGTTGTAAATATACAGTTGATGGTGCGTTTTCATGTTTTTAAACTGAAAACTTTAATATTTGAAAAAAATATATGCTGGAATGCAAAAAGTAATTTAATTCCATTCTACGCAACAGTTTCAAGGTGGTAGAAGAAATGTCCTTCTGGGTTCAGTTCCAAGTGGGGAGAAAGACACTGGAAACATGGAGGCTGTTTGGAAAGATGGTTTAATGGTGGACAGGACCACATGGTTTGAGGTCTTGAGCAATTGAGCATATGGGGGAGGGGAGAGAGAGGGAGGGAGAGAGAGAGAGTGATTTAAACTGCCTCTTAGGCTTTGAACTTGCTTCCTGTTCCTGTGGCAAGGGCATGTATTCTGATTGGTTGTCAGACTCCCATGGGGCCATGCAGGGGCAACTTTATAGACTGTCTTGAGTCCAAAGCTTGGTTGAACCTTGCTGGGTGATACAATCTTCCCAGGTGCCATGTGGTGAGATGGGTAGAGGGCTAGTCCTATTATGTCCTCAGGGTGAAGGTCTTTTGTTTTGTAAATAAGCTGGCCCAGCCTTTTATGTTGTAGAAAGGTGGCATCAAAATATCTGCGAGGGGAGGTCCGGGAGCTGAGGCTTTGAGTTTGTGCCTTTAGAAACATGTTTCTTCTTTAGGGAAAATATAATATTCTGCCTTTAATATTTCCTGGAATATTTCATTCTTCTAGGAGAAGATTGGGTACTAACTTTCTACAAAGGTCAATCTTTATTTTTAGAAAAGATTATGGTAATTCTTTCAATATTCTTGGTTTCTAGCTTGTGTTTTACAACTGCCTTCTAACTGAACAGGTAATACAAAACTAGTCAAATCTTGATTAAAGTCTCTATGTCAGTCATCTGGCATAGCAAAAGTTATACAGCCTGGCAAAATCATGATCTGTGTCTTAAATAAACTATTAAATATTGCTTAACCTTTTCATTTCACTACTGGCACTCTAAAATTTAATTTTGGATGAACTTTTCCATTGCTGTCTATCAATATGGAAGAAGTGTTTTTCACTGATAACGTATATTCTTTAGTAATATTTTAGGCAATTCTGTGAGCTCCTATAGTTCTATAAATTCCCCTTTTTGAATTCCCCATTTTGGATGATCTAATTCCTTTTGTAAATCTTGATGATGCTAAAAATGTATGGCACAACAAAATGTTTGTATTTCAAAATTTATGCTGTCATTGATATTCTACACAATGCCTTTCAGTTTACTTTATTTAATATGGATATATTATATTTATGAATTAAAATGAATATATTAATGGGTCTAAACAGAGAGCAAACCTCAGTCCCTTCTAGCACTGAGCATCTTACTTAGTTGGGTAATGAAACGTCTCTGGGGGGAAAGAACAACCAAGCTCAGAGAGTACCAAGGACCCCACATAGATTTTTTTTTTCCTCATGTCACCTCTCATTTGTGCCCATCAGGCCCATGATAAAGATACCGGCAACTATAGTGCCATGCAGTACAGACTCATCATCCCTCCAATCAAGGATGGCAAGGAAGGCTTTGTGATTGAACCATATACAGGACTGATCAAAACAGCAATGCTCTTCAAAAACATGCGACGATCTTATTTCAAGTTTCAGGCCATTGCAACGGACAATTATGGAAAAGGCTTGAGCAACAAATCAGATGTACTTGTAAGTATGATTGACGAGCTCCTTTCCGAAGATCATTCTTGTATGTTTTATGTAGAATGATTCACTTGTTTTTGCAGGCATTTGTCTTGGTAATTTTTGATCTGACTGCATTATACAGAGCTGCTGTTGCAGTTAATGTATTTATTTATTTATTTAGAAAATTTATATAGCCGCTTGCTTGTTCACACTAATGGTGGATTACAAGCGATAAAAACACAATACAGAAAAAAATAAATAAAAACAATGCCTTCCTCCCAGCATTGTGGTCATTTTGATGGCCCCCATCTCACTCTGGGTTCCCCAGGTTTGCTAGCAAGACCAAATCTTCAGGACCTTATGAAAGAGTGTCAGTGTAGGGGCCAGTCTAATTTCTGGCCCCTAATCATGGGTATTTTATAACTTTCTCAGAAAGGAAGGAAGCACTGTGTATTGTTGTGTTGGTATGCGTGAATATTTATTTTATTTATTTATTTTATTTTGTCAAGCGATTATAAGATAACAGGTATAAGTATAAGCATGGTTATGAATACATGAAATGGATACATATAAGAAAAAGAAACAATAGGACAGGGATGGTAGGCACGTTGGTGTGCTTATGCACGCCCCCTACAGACCTCTTAGGAAAGGGGTGAGGTCAATAGTAGACAGTCTAAGGTTAAAGTTTTAGGGAAGAAACCACAGAGTCAGGTAGAGTATTCCAGAGATCAACCACTCTGTTGCTGAAGTCGTATTTCCTGCAATCAAGTTTGGAATGGTTAACCTTGAGTTTGTATCTATTGTGTGCTCTTGTATTGTTATGGCTGAAGCTGAAGTATTCATTGACAGGTAGGACGTTGCAATATATAATTTTATGTACTATACTTAGATTGGACCGAAGGCGCCGTAATTCAAGGTTTTCTAGGTCTAGAATTTCAAGTCTGGTGGCATAAGGTATTCTGCAATGAGTAGAAGAGTTCTTGTGAAATATTTCTGGACTTTCTCAAATGTGTTAATATCAGATCTGTAATGTGGGTTCCAGACTGATGAGCTGTATTCAAGTATTGGTCTAGCAAATATTTTGTATGCTCTAGTTAGTAGTGTGATATTACCGGAGAAAAAGCTACACTGGATTAGGTTAACAACTCTTAATGCACATTTAATGCATGCACATTTGTGCTTGTAGATTTGGTTTCACTTATTTTAAGAAAAGGAACTTAATTCATTGAAAGGGAACTTGTTTAGAATCAATGTATGCATTGAAAAGTCTCTTGTCACAAATCCTAGACAAATGTGGATCTGAACATGCAGGACTGAACTGGATAGCTTGAGATGCTATAGAAGAGGGAAGCTATGTCCCCTTTATGGATCAACTCCCAGAATTATGGGGTTGAAGTCCACAAGTCATAATTTACCACTCCTGCTATAGAGTGGGGCGGGGAATTGCAGATCACTAAAAAGTTAAGGGCATTTTCAAATTGTTTTCAGATACTTTCATCCATCCATACACAAACACACACAAATATAGTTATGCATGTTCTTCTAGATAGTCACTTACTTTTAGCTTACATCCCTGGGGTTTGCAGAAAAAGGCAGATGTATGTATAGAACTAGAAGACATTTTCAGCTGGAAATATTATGTAGCCTAAATTATCCATTTGTGACACAATTAAAGTTGAAATCAATTTTCATTACTTATAACCATAACAGTGCTTTACTTTTAGTTCAATAGCATTACCAAAAGTAGTTTTGTTGAATTTCAAAAAGAAATTCTACCCTGATTTCTTGTGCTGTCTCATATATTTTGTCATTCAAAATCTCTCTTCATAAAGCAAAGCAGGCTGGCTGGCTGGCTGGCTGGATGAGAGGGAAAGAGGGAGAGATTGAATGTTGCCCTAAATGCCTCTAGAATAGAGAACAGACAAAATAGATTCTGTCTTTGGATAATACTCCAGTTTTAACAGGAGTCATTTTGGATTCTTCAGAGATTTTCAGATCACTGTATATTTTGGGATACTATGAAGTCAGGCAGGTTTAGTTGTAGGGCATCACCAATTAATCACCGCATGCCTTTTTGGAGCAGTAACTGGGCATAGGGAATTGACAGCCAGAATCTTGCTCTTCATTTTTCTTTGTCCTTGTTTAGAAGCTTTGCTCAGTCTTGTCCAAAGCAATAACCTCTTCCTTACCTGCACAATATAATAAGGAGAATCATTCTACTCTTTCAATGTCTGCCCTGATGGCATAGCAGTAGGTTGGCCTTACCATATTTTGTATCCTCTATTTGGCATCTATTCCGAGCAAAGATATTAGTGTGATGGCAATGCAGATGGGTGCAAGGCAAGCCAGGTATACCTTGTTGTGTCCTGTTCTCACTCTTGTCCATTTCTCCAGCGGGAACAGAGAAGCGCTCTGATTGGTTAAAGGCTCTGACAGCTGAGTATAAAAGGGCTGTCAGAAGGGTTGATCAGCTGCTATTATTGTGAGCCAAGCAGCCGTGGTTAGCTGCTATTATTGTGAGCCAAGCAGACGTGGTTAGCAACCTCTGTTAGCATTTATTGGTTAACATTTATTGCCGAGCAGACCCCTCAGTCTGTTTTCCGCTGTTCTTGGTACTGAACGTACCTTGTGATTTTTCTCCCACTACAAGCCAATGAAATGGTTTTACCTCCACAGTGACATTAAGTCCCTTGCAGCAAAACTGAATTAGTTCTGCTTTGTGCCATGATTGCAAGACTTGGTAGCTGAGGAAGGGGCAATTTTACTTTTTTTTTTTAAAAAAAAAGCTTTATTAGTAACATTTTGAAATACAAATAAAGTAGGGTAAAAAATCCCAAGATGATAGTTACCTACACACAAAAAAAAATTGTCTGCCACATTTGAATTTTTGTAAGTCAATTGCGCCATCTCTGCTTGGAAAAGTCCCAGGATTTTCCTCTCAAGATCTTGTGTACATGTGTTTATTTATCTAAAAGACTTATATGGTGAAATGCTCATACTTTTCATAGCCTAGCACCGTGATGGCAAACCTATGGTATGTGTGCCACAGGTGGCACGCAGAGCCATTTGTGCTGGCATGCGAGCCGCAGGCAAATATACTTCACTATGCATGTGTGTGCCTCACAGCTGATTTTTGGCTGGTTTAAGGCCTTTTTCGGCCTCCCAGAGGCTTGAAAAAAGCCTCTGTAGGCCAAATAGGCCAATTTTGTCACTTCCTGTAATACTGGAAGTGATGAAAGAGGCCTGTTCGTCCTGCAGAAGCTTTTTTCAAGCCTCTGGGAGGCCGAAAAAGGCCTCAAACCAGCCAGACATCAACTGTGATGCCTAGTTTGAGGCCTTTTTCGACCTCCTAGATTGTGCGCAAATGCGCAGGGAGCATGAGGGGGAGCACATTGCCTTCTGGGTGCTGGCACATGAGCTCGCACAATTGTTGGCACAGGAGCCCAATAAGGTTAGCCACCACTGGCCTAGCAGAATATCAAATTCCCACATCCCAATGATTAAATAGTTTTAAAAGCCATTAAGGAGGCAAGCTACTTATGCAATTCAAGTACTCAGAAAGTGAAATGAAATTTGACCTTCTTAAGAGACTTAGTTTGGTCAAGTGAACATACATCAGCAAATTTGTTTTATAATTTGCATGCGTATAAACTGTTTGCTTTAGCTGTACACTGATATTGGTTGGTACTATAATAGAATTTGTATGCTGGCTTACCAATGGTTTAGCTTAAGTTACTTCACTAATGTGTGAGCTGTAGAGGTCAATGTATCAATTTCATTCTTTGTCAGCAATCCAAATACTTCTGTTTCCTACCTAGATAAGTTGAAAAAAGAATACTCTTACATGGTCAAGAAAATTATGAATTATTTCTTTTAGCAGTCTCGGTTACATATAGATTATGCTATTCATTCAAAAAATTCCTGACAACACTCCATTCTTGCAACCAAAATTAAACTGCATTTGAGGTGAAGGGCAAGTAGAAGCACAGCTTGATCAGCTCTTTCAATGTTGAAGTGGATAAATTCTCTTAGTGCTTGCCCTCCTTGTGTACTCTATCTACAGGTAGTCCTTGATCTATGCCCACAATTGAGCCCAATATTTTTGTTGTTTAGTGAGACAGTTGTTTAAGTGAATTTTGGTCCATTTTACACCTTTTCTTGCCACTGTTAGGTGAATCACTGCAGTTGTTAAGTTAATTTTAAGTGAATCTGTTCTCTAAAGGTGGTCACGTGATTCCAGGACACTGCAACCGTCATAAGGATGAGTCAGTCGCCTCGTATCTGAATGTTGAATCACATGATTATGGGGATGCTGCCAAGGTTGTAAGTGTGAAAAATGGTCATAAAGCACTTTACTTAGTGCTGTTGTGACTTCAAACAGTCACTAAACAAATTGTTCTAAGTTGAGGACTACCTGTACAGAAGTCCATATGATTTGAGATTTTCCAGCTCTGTTTCTCTTCCTATTATAGATAGATGGATAGAGGCCGATAGGAAATCAGTGGTGGTATTCTACTGGTTCGGTCTGGTTCTTCCGAGCCAGTAGCAGCGATGAGCAGCGGAGACCAAACTGGTTCTCTCCACCACTCTGCTGTTGGGCCCGCCCACTTGTAAGGGCTCCCATACTCACTTTATCCTCTGCTTTTGAAGTGAGGCTGCTTTGCGTGGCACAGCAGAGTGCCATGCGGCATCTGCTGAAGGGACCAGGAGAGTGCAGGCTTGCAGGAAGTGAGTTGGAATGCCTCTGCGCCTGTGCAAAGTACACATTTGGCATGCGTGTGCACACAAAGTGTGTCCACACGCACAAAGCACACCCACCAAGTCACGCCCACCAAACTGGTGTTAAAGTTTTTGAATTCCACCACTGTGGGGAATGGTCTGTTTTAAATATAGATAATGTCTCTGAGGATCAATTTGGTGTCACAAATCCTATACCCAGTGTACAATTTGGAGAGTGAATTTTGAGATAAAAAGATACCAAACAGCAAACAGATTTTGTATAGTTAAAATACAAAAGGCAATACACAAGTAATGGTGTCTTGTATATCATTTAATAATAAAATGTGGCTTGTTTAAATGAAAGCATGTCTTTTTTAAAAAAAAAATGGCATTGCAGCCATATTTGTGCTTTTTAAATCCCACCAGGTTTAAGGAGAGGAAATTGTCATGTTATTTTATTATAAGTTTCTCCATTCAGGCTCCAAACTGCTGGGAATCCAAGGAAATTCTTAAATGAGATGCACTTTCTATTTCACGTATATTATATGCTTTGCAGACTCCTTTATATTTTTGTTTTTCTGTTTCAGGTCTCAGTAGTCAACCAGCTGGATATGCAAGTCATTGTGTCAAATGTTCCTCCTACTCTTGTAGAACAAAGCAAAGATCAACTTATAGGGTAATGAATATCTTCATTCCGTAACCACCAAAAAGTCACTTATGATTAAAAATGTACTGATTCAAAAACATACAATTTTTGTAATTTACTGATTTACTTAAAAGATTTGTATGGCTTCCTAACTTAAAAATATAATCTTGAGCACTCTTAACAACAATGTAACCCATAAATATAAAAAGCATAAAGCATACAACCAAAACAGAACATGGTGCCTTAATCAACCCCACAACCAACTTCAGACATCTTCATTCTACCCATGTTAAAAAGCCATGTCTTGATATTTGTCTGAAAGATTAAAAAGGTGGAAACCTGCCAAGAAGTCTGTGTGGAGGGTGTTTTATAACAGGGTTCCCCTAACCTGTGGGCCTCTGAGTTGTTTGCAACTGGGCTATGGAAATGGCGGGGGAGTGCACACTTGAACAATCAGGAGGCGAGCATCTGTATGCATGTTCCATTCATATGAGCTGTCGGCGCACATGAATGCCACTCATGCAAATGGAACTGCATGCACATACTTGCCAGCCCTTCAGAAAGAACCATCCCCACTCCACACACGCCTCTGCCAGTCCTCAAAGCCAGAAAAGTTGGGGAATTCTATTCCATAGGATAGCCACAGAAAAGGTGCACTTCCAAGGCCCCACTAGATGAAAAGATTGCAGTCTGCCTACTCCAAGGGTCTTCAAACTTTTCAAGTTTAAGCCTTGTGGACTTCAACTCCCAGAATTCCTGAGCTAACATGATTGGAGGAGGAATTTCTGGGAGTTGAAGTCCACAAGTCTTAAACTTGACAAGTTTGAAGAGCCCTGGCCTACTCTATTCAATTTGGTAAGGTGTGCAGATACTCTCAGGGATTGGCGTTTCCATATACAACTTGGTTCTATGCCAATAGGGTTCTAAATGTGTAATAGTACATTGAATTGCACCACAAAGGAAACCGAAAGCTAGTACATCTCGTGTAACAGCTTGACACCCTTCCAGACAACCAATATTGTATTTCTGGATTTATGGATTTGTAGTTCCTGACTGATCTTCAAGGGCACCCCATGTAAAGCACATTGCAGATATCTAAAGGGGAAGTGAGACTGTAACATCAGTGGTAAATCAAAGAACCATCTTTTTTAAAAAAACTAGAGATAAGTCAAACTAAATAAGTCCCTAAACAACTCCACTAAATATGGTTCAGCCAATCCTACGAAGCTTTGGTTCAAGGATTCTGTGCAGTTTTTTTTAACTTGGCTCAAGAAACATGATTTGATGAGTCAAAACTTAGATCCTTTTCACGTATTCTGTGAATCCATCTCCAAAGCCATGTGACTAGAATCATCTGTGTTGTGTCCATGTCTACTGATTGATCAACCCAATTTAGAGTATATATAAAAGTATAAATTAACCAAAGTATTTGCTGAAGGGGCTTCTCTGAGCTTAATTAGCTTTGTACAGCTTTCTTTTGAATTAGTATGCAGAGCTGGAAAGGAATCAAAGAATGTAGCAACTGCAGCAAGGAAACTCAGGCTGTCCATTGCAAGATAAATCCCACTTTCCTTTTTTCAAAATATTAAAAAAAACCTCTACTATAGTTGACTTTTTAGTAAAACAAAACAATGTTAGAAACCCTGTTTCTAACCCTGTTAGAAACTATGTTTTCCCCCTATTTTTTATTTTAAAAAGACATGGGAACTTCCATCAGTACAATTTTAAAAAAGACATGGGGGCCTCCATCAGTACAATTAAATTATTAAAATGTATTAATCATCTGTAACAATAATGAAAGCTTGCCATCCTGTGCATGATATTAACTTTTAAGGTAAAAATACTTGGTTTTCAGAAAAGTAATAATAATTACTTCACAGTTATAAAAAAAATAGTTTGTGAGATTGAGGATCTTATTAGATTTCCCTTTTTAAAGGCCTGGTCACACTGCCAGAACTTTGCTATAGCGTTCCTTGAACGGTAGGAAGAGGGGGACAAATTTCGACACCGCTCGTCACCGCGCACAAAATTAGAAAAAAATTTGAAAACACGGGCGTTGCCTTAGCGGTGCACCGCTGAAGCCGGCGTTGCTTTAGCGTTGGTTTAACGGTAGGGAACGTTGGTTTAGCGGTGATGCGAGCGTTGATAAAGCGGTGTTCTGCGCATACGTGCGTTGGCTCGGTGGGGGTTTGAAGTAATTGATTTAGCGACATGCCGCTTTGGACTACCGTAATGGAGCTGTACAGATCGCTTGATAAAGTTCTCAAATTCGATAAATTCGGAAGCAAATTCGATACAAGAGATGTCTGCACTCAATGGCTATTCCAAAAGGGCTACTGGTCCATTTCTCCCCGTATTTATAGCCAAATTCTGGTTCCGCTCCAACACCTCCATACCAAAGTTCATCACTGCAATGGATCGCTGCTTCAACGCCTGACACCGTTCCAGGAATCCCGTGTCCGCTCGTAAAACGCTTACAACCGCTCCACCAAAGTTAGTGCAACGTTTAATCACCACCCAGGCAAAGCTTGCAAAACAGCGGTGGTCCAGCGTTGAAGATTTCTGCGTTGGCCTAGCGGACCCAAGCGTCCACGAACTTGCGTCTAGAGGTACCAAACTTTGACCGGGCGTTGTTGGAGCGGTGGTGAACTTTGCCAGAGCGGAAAATTGTGCGCTCCTCACCGCTCGCAATATTTTGTGCAGCTCAAAACTTTCGGAGCGGTAGGAGGGACTATAAGCGGAGGCCGAGCGTATATGGCGTTGCCTTAACGGAGGCCAACTTCTGTTAAACGGTGGTGAACGGTTACGAGTGGTGGTGTTTTTTTTCACCGCTCCAGGACCGCTATAGCAAAGTTCTTGCAGTGTGACCAGGCCTTAAAGTATGATTATAATATAATATGCAATATATATTGTCCTGCCTTAACCATGAAAGACAGTTGGGTGACCATGGGCCAGTTACACAATCTCACAGAATTGTGGGGAAAATAGGAGGAGGAAGATGTGTTGGATATGTTTGCCGCCTTGAGTTGTTTGTAAAACTAGTAGGTAAATTAAGTAAGTAAGTAAGCAAATAAGTAAGCAAATAAGTAAATGAATAAATAAATAATTGTTAAAAAGTATTCATTTATTAAATTTATATGTTGCCCAACTCACTCTCTAATAAAATAAAAATGCTCATATTCAGTACTGAGCAAAACTAGGTGGATCATAGCACACATCACAGGTGTCAACACCATGCCATTACACGACGTATCATAATGTTTTTCCCATTCTAGGAGCTACGATGGGTGTGGCCTACATGTGAGGCATCCGGCCCAGGGGCCACCACCTTGGCACCCCTGGCATACATCCTAAATCTTAAGTAAAGAACTCAGAAAATAGTTTTGGGCTGCTGTTGCTGATACTAAGTCAGAAAGAACTGAATTGGTCCTGTGGAAGATGAGTAATCACTAGGACTCCATCTAAAACAGGGTTTCACAGTGTCAATCTAAACCTCCAAGAGTCGATAAGTTTATCCAAGATATCAATGTTGTTGTTGTTCATAGTACTGTTAGCGAAAGTAATACAGATAGTCCTTCACAATTGGGACCAGAAATTCCATTGCTAAGTCAGGTGGTTGTTAAGGAAGTCACACTCCATAAACACTAGTGATATTTATTTAAATCACTGTTGCTGTGCCACATAGACTACTTTAAAAGAGTCAAAAGCATGAGGCAATATTTATGGAAGTTTATTTATGTTGATAGAGGAAATTGGCTGGATCTTCAATAATTATCAGCAATGTTTTCCAGGTTGCTAACATACACTGGCATTTTTTAAACAATCTATTAACAACTTTTTCCATTTCTGAAAATACCTGTGGCTTAACTGCCAGTCTTACTTATTCTGTCCTGGTATGCCTGACAATCTGACACTCCAATTTTTCTCAGAGGCATAAATCTGATGCGTGTGAGATGTATGGCCACTTCTGTGTTATATAGTTAATTCATTTCCCTGTGAGTGTAGTTTGTGGAATGTAATAGCTTTGGTAAAAAAGATAAAAACCTATTTCTTTATCATGCTTACCAGTTCCCTCTGTAAAATATCTTTGCAATTTCCCTTCAAACCATTTAAAATTCAAGTCCTAATATAACCCTAAGAGGTAGAATTAATTTCCCCACACTTGAAACTAGTTTTTCTGGATGCCTTTTCTTCCTTCCCTTTTCTTCTTTCTTTCTTTCTTTCTTTCTTTCTTTCCTTCCTTCCTTCCTTCCTTCCTTCCTTCCTTCCTTCCTTCCTTCCTTCCTTCCTTCCTTCCTTCCTTCTTTCTTTCTTTCTTTCTTTCTTTCTTTCTTTCTTTCTTTCTTTCTTTCTTTCTTTCCTTCCTTCCTTCCTTCCTTCCTTCCTTCCTTCCTTCCTTCCTTCCTTCCTTCCTTGCTGTTAAACAATTTTCTTTACAATATTTTAAAATTTTAACATTTTTTGTCTAACTGTAAATAAGTCAAAGAATAGAGCTAATAAATTACCAAGAGTTTTCCATTGTCAGGATTTTGGAACGCTATGTTCAAGACCAGATTCCTGGTGCCAAAGTGGTAGTGGAATCCATTGGTGCTCGCAGATATGGTGATGGATATTCAGAAGAAGATTATTCCAAATCTGACCTCATGATCTATGCAATTGATCCTCAGACAAACCGTGCTATAATGAGGAATGAACTTTTCAAGTAAGTAGTTAAGTGTATTGCACAGTGAATATCAGTTGAGGAAATCAACCTTTTATCAAGGCATTAACTGAATTGGCTTCAAAATTAGCAACTTTTTGTTCTTTTACATGCCTGATGTTTAAAGGTGCAGGTAAACACTGAGCGGCACACAACTGCAACTATTTAAGAGATCCCCTTTGGACCTGAAAATAGCATTGTTATGATTGAGTGCTTTGTGTTCTGATGAAAACAGAAACTCCGATAGGGTTAATCCGAGAAAGAATTTTGTCATCTCAGTGTTATCTTACTGCCTTTAGGCAAACATGCGATCACATATGCTCAATTTCACAAAAAAATTATTGTGAAAAGCAGCAGTTGAAACCCTCCCCCCATTTATGACACATTTGCAGTAATGTTTTTGTGTTGTGTTATTCATAAGATTCTTCTTCTTCACTGTAGCTTCTGTAATTCAAATGTACAGGGTTTTGTACCTCCACAGTACAAATGTCTCAGAAGTTCAGAGTTTTTTGGAAAAAGTCTTGGTTTACTGTAAATCACATATAAGACTGTAACTCAAGAGATCAATGGTCCCAAATCTTCTATCCAGAGATTTAACCAATGAGGTGACTTTCAACATTTGCTATTTCCATCATTAGCATCATAATAGGAGAGGCCAAAACAGTAGAGCAGAAGAAGAAATGCTAACACTGTTTTGGATTAAAGTTCCTGGGCTAGGACTGAAAGGTAGAATTGATGGCATAACCCTTTTCTTTTTCCTCCCTGGGTTTGATAGTTGCTTATTTTTATAGTGCATTCTGAAACCTGGAAATTAGGACCAACCTGATTCCTCAAAATCAAAGGTTTATTTTTGTATAACGTCAAATAATTACTGGTACCAATTGTCGATTTGGGTCCAAGATCACCAAAAGTACAGGCAGTTTATCTCAGTAGGAGGCAGGAGGAAAGTGTAGAGCACCCCTGCCTCCTATTGTCAAGCTCACAGGCCGCGGGTCAGATGTGTCACACACTGGCCACGTCTATGCCCGGTTTAGCAAAGGTAGGGGAAGTCACGATACGTAACATGAAGCCGCCATGACAACATGAGTTTGATGATGTAAAGTTACTAGATTTGTCTGGGATTGGAATATCAACTCAGAAGCCTCCACAGATGTTGATGTAGTCTCCAATCTTGAGGAACTTTGTTTTTGTTTTATCTTCCCTACACTAAGGAGAATAGTGCCAGAAGCAAATGTGATAGTTTGCTAGCCATATGCTTAAGAAACAAATGTTTCTCAGCTATCAAACTATGATTTATTGACAGTATTTTGTTTATTTAGAGTTTCGTATCTTATGTGGTTAAATTAATAGTGACATACAAAAATATGTTGATGTTGAGAAGAAAATTGGCATATTTTCGGTTGATGGATGGAGAGAGAGGTTACAAATAGCTATTGTATTAACCATAAAATAAAAAAGAACTGTCTATATAATCTGCAAATATATAAACTGACAGTGACAAATGTTTTGAACATAGAACTAAAAAAAAGAAAACATTTGCGGTTTTTTTTGTTGGTGATAAATATTTGCAACATTGGTTTACTCTCCTTCCATGCCAAATTTTGAAATAAATATATGGTGGACTGCATTTTAACTGCATTTTTAAAATGTAGTATAAATTCTCATGTATGTCATCCATACATGACTTTTTTTTAAAAAAAAATGAGCACCTACTAATTAACACAAGCTTAAAGGCAACCTAATTACATATCTCTTTAGCTTGCACAACCAACTTTATTTTTTCCTTTTCCAATGTTTTCAAAAATGTAGAACATCAAAAGACTAGGGAATACTTTCTTGGCCTTGGGGCAGAGGTGAAGAAATGTCAATCTAGCAAAATGAAGAGAAAGTTTTCGTCTGAAACATTAGCATATTTTAGGCTTGGCAGGGAGTCTCCAGTGGTTTGGTTCCTATAAATTCAGATGTATTTCCAGAATTCAAAAGTTAACTCCAGCCTAGGACTACCAGTTTGAAGGGCTTCGGCGACAGACAGAAATCCGCGATCATGTGCGGTTTCTGTCTGGGCTCGCTGCTGGAGCACCCTGAGCCAGCTGGTTTCAGGGCTAAGCCACCCCGTAGAGGTGGTGAAGAGGGGGGAGACCATCAGCAGAGTCAAGGAGAGTCGCATCTCTCCTCCTCAGCTGGCCATTACTCCCTTTCCCGAAGGCGTTTGCAGCGGTGGTCAGAAATGGCCCCCACAAAGAAGAACTCAACCGGAAAAGAATGTGCAGGAGGGAGATAAGAAGTAAAAATTTTGACTGACTGGCTAAAATTGTAAAAGCAACAACCAAGGTACCCTGGAATTTAAACTTACAAAAAATAACATCGCTCTCAAAGAAGAGTCGGAAGCAGCAAAGGAAAGTGAAAAGGGAAAGGTTTGACTTTTTTTCTTCTTCTCTCTCTTTCCTCATACTGACAACTAAGAGACTTAAATAAGAAATCAGAAAAATCCACTTTGACATCGACAGGCAATTAAGTTGAAAATAAAACAAAATGCCACAGGGATAATAAAGATTTCTGGACATTAAAAACTTTCTTTTTCATAAGCAGGAAGGGAGAGAAAAAGAATAAGGGCAGGATCTGGAAGAGGGAGGAGACTGCCTGGAATTAAAAAGAATCTAAAGTAAAACTTCAACAAGACTTCTAAAAGATACATTTTAACTGAAACTTTGCAACTAAATAGTAACCCCAGGAAGAGAAAGTGAAAAAAAAAGAGAAAAAAAAACCCAGCTTGCATGTATTTGGATTATTTGGTGATCTTTGGATATTTGGTTATTATATTTGAATGACTAAAATCAACTGGGTGGTTGTTTAAAAATTTATACAATGGCACCACTTCTGGATGAATTGAAAATGGAACTTAAAAAGTACAAAGAAGATGCACAAGAAGGGAAGGGTTCTTTTGGTTTCATTTTTCAATTCTTAGAAATGGAGATTTAGAACTATGAGAAACAACAAGAAAAGACCGCAAAACAAGAAGACTGGGACAAAGAAGAAGCCATCTTTAATGAACAAGTAATTCTATGTGGGGAAGAAAAAGGAAAAGGGGGAAAGAGAATGGAGAATTTAAGACTTAAAAAAACAACCAAAGAAAAGAAAAATAATTCGAAAAATAAGTATAATACTGGAAAGCAACAGAAGAGGGGAATACAGAAGAGAGAAATAGAGGTAGAGACACAAGGGGGTAAAAAGGGGAGAGAGAAGAAGAGAGGGAAGAAGGAAAGGAAAAGAAGTTACAAAGGACCGGAGCAAGATATAGAGAAACAGGACCTATTTAGAGATAATGGGTGAAAATCTAACTGAAAAAGGGATTCTGTAAAGGTACATAAGATTGTATTGTTATATTAGTAATAGAAATAACTTTAGAAAATTGGAAACAACATATGATTAAAATGAGAGATAAAATAGTTTGTGTAATTTAGTGAAATGTTTGTGAATAAAATAAGTGAAATAAAATAAATGAGAAAATTGAATTAGGAAGGAACGGGAACATTTTAATTAGTTAATGTTTTATAAAATATAAGTGAAGTGGGGGGGGGGAATTAACTATGGAAAGCTTATAATTGTTCCCATAGAAGTATGATATTTAATTGAAAAGTAATGTTAAAGATGTTAAGACTTTAATGAATATTAATATTAATGATAGAATTGAACTGGAATGGAATGTTGTTTTAATCATATATATTTATAATTTTTTCTTTTTTTAAGAATACAGTGTGTATTTTAAGAATGTACCAAGCAGAATCCGAATGGAAGTTATGTATTATATTGAATGTTACAACTTTAGGGAAAAGATAGAAAGCCATCATACTCCAGTCAGTAACTACAGGAGAAATTTTGTTTAATGAGAAAAGATAATAGATAATTGAAACAGGACAGACAAAAAATATAAATACAATGATTTGAATTGAGATTAGATAATTAAAATAAAGTTGAGAAAATTAAAAGAGGGGAGAAGCAGAAAATGTAAACCAGTAATAAGATATGGAATAGAATATAAAAATGAGCATGAACCTGAATTTGTGTCTGTACGAAGAAATGTAACCCAGAATTATGCTGCTTTCAAAAAAGATGTTTTATTTGTATTTTTTTTTCTCTTTGTGAAAACTCAAATAAAATTTACCAAAAAAAAGAAAAGTTAACTCCAGCTTGGATTTTCCTTTATTTAATCCTGGAGTGATATATCTTGAAAGGTTCTCAGCCACCTTTTTGCCCCAGTGTTGCAGGATAATTTCCAAAGAATAGCATGATACTCTGGAAAAACAAAGACATTTCTCAGTTACTTTTTCTATGTCCCTCAGAAAGTTCTGCTTCTTAGACTTTTTTTCAAGGAATGGAGTCTTGACAGAAAGGAGAATATGGGAATAATAAAATTCCCCTCGTGATACGACTATTCCTAGTCTTTAAACAAATATGAAAATCTTTCTTCAAAACAAGACAAAGCAGAGATCTGTGACAAGAGACTGTATAGTGTTAAGATATATTTTCTCAGTGTCTGTGGAGATTCAGGTCATGGTTGTCTCAAAAATGCTTTTTCAAAAGATAACTGGATTTTATTTTTCCTTGAAGATGCTTCACTTCTCATCAAAAAAGCTTCTTGAGTTTTTACATTTTCTCTGATATTTTTAAACTTCCTTGCACAGTAATTATTAATATCAAAGCCATTTAACAGTGAAGTTTATCCCTACTATTACCACAACATATGGTTTAAAGGGCGAAGAAATCACCATAAAGTTTCTCAAAATTATACATTGTAGGTAGTCTTTGACTTACAACTAGCTGCTTCATGACCATTTGAAGTTACAATGGAAGTTCCCAAAAATTATTAATGAGCCACTTTCAAATTTTTGATACCAGTCTCACCCCTCCAGTCACATGACTAGATTTTGGCCATTCAGAAACTAGCCCAATTTTATAGGCCCCGTGGTCATGTGACAATTCACAATGGTTTTGGCAGAAACTGATGTTTATGTACAGTTTCCAGCAAAAAAACCCAACCCATAATGAAGAATAGGATCACTTAACTATGGCTATTTTTACTTAACTACCACCACAAAAAAAGTTGGTAAAAATGAGTTTGGTCAAATGATGGCCTATTTTGTGACCATTGCAACTTACATCTGTAGTTGTCAGACTCAATTACAGTTGTAAGTCAAGGATTACCTTTACTGTACTATATCTTGTTTTTCAGTTACAAAACATCCCAGTGAAGACTCAGTGATTATACCACAGTGTCTTTGTGGTCTCCTAAAGAAGATATAGATTGTCTGTGAAGGGTCTGCATGACTGTATATCTTGTGGCTGTCACCTGGAGGATAATTTTCTATCCCCTGAGTCCGTACAAATCACTTTTACTCAAAAAATAGCCTTAGTTGAAATCAGTAAAACCTATTCAATGAACACATATTTAATTTTTCCAACAAAAATTTATGGTTCAGTAAAAATGACTAAAAATAATGCCATGTGCACCTTGGTGTCACCATTGCACTGAAAAAGATGTGAGTGAGATTTGAATTTCCATATTTTCATTTTATTCACATCTTCTGGGTTGTTTATTTTCAGATTTTAAGCAAGCCATTCTTTACCCAAACTATAATTACCTAAAAATCAAGAGTGTGGAAATTGCTTTAAAAAAAACAACCTTTAAACTTTTTGCCAAAATTTTCCAGAATATATTGTGTGTGAGTTAGGAGAAGCATAGGAATTTAAATGAAAGATACAGAAATCAAGATGTGATCTAAGCACAATGTGATCTAAGCATAATTTCAATTGTTCTACTGCTGCCACAATCTTGATCCTTGCTACTAAGGCTGAGGAGACTCAGATTAATTCCCTCCCTTTGTGACACAACAAGGTGTTGATGGTTAGGTGACGGAAAATATTTTAAGGAAACGCCCATGGAAAAGGAATCTCTCCAACCAGCTCCACTGAATAAGAGTGTTGGTTTAAGGTAGTTTTGTATACTTCTTTAGTCCCATGCTATTCTAGGTCATATTTAGCTGCTTCTTTCTACAAATAAATTTGGAAAAGAAACCTCTAATATTCATTGCATGTTATCACCTATCTAGCAACTCTAATTCCTAAAGATGGTCAAACACCTTGGTATCTCAAGGACATACAACTGTCGTAACCTAGAGATATTTCTTATGGATCATAATAAGGGCAGCAAGTTGAACTTCCGGTTTCGCGTGGCTTCGGGGCAGCAGGAATTCGCGACAGCTCGCGATTCCTGCTGTGCTAGCCGTCGAGGTACCCCCGATCCAGATCGGTCAGGGGGATATGGCTGCCCTGTAGGGACAGCTGAAGAGAGAGGGGAGTCGGATAGGGAGGTGGGGGTGTCGCAGACCCCCCCCTTCTCCGGGAAAACCCCTTTTTCCCAAGGCGGTGGAGCGGCGGTCAGCAATGGCCGCCACGAAGAAGCCAGCAACCGGGTAAGAACTGTGCTGGAGGAAGTGTGAAGAGTGAAAGTTCTGTCTGAGCCGGGTCAAGTAACACCTTTTAAATTGCCTGGAATTGAGCTGCTTGAATTGCTGGAGGATACATTGTATCCCTAAGAAGAGCGAAAAGCGGTGGAGAAGCTGTTAAAGGGAACTTTTTTTTTTTTTTTTTACTCTCCCACCCCACGGAAATAGCAGAAATATTTGGATATATTAGACATTGAAAGTGGATTGCTTTGAAAGTTGAAGCTAAGAGACAAAGGGATTTTTGGACATTGAAAAATTTAAGAAATTGGAAAATCTTTGCTGGAGGTATGGATTTCTGATTATTTAAAATTGTCATTGCAAGTGGGAAGGGAGAAAAAAAATTGGAGCAGAAGCTGAAAAAGGAGGAGATTGTCTAGAACGTCTTTGTGGATCCCAAAGGAAGATATATGGTAATTGGACCTCTTTGAATAAAAATTAATCCAGAAAGAGAAAGAGAAGAAGGAAGAAAAGTATTAACTTTTGGAATTTTTTTTTTTTAATTGCTTTTGATTGTCTTTGATTAAAAATACTTGTGGTTGTTTTGGAAAAAGTTTCCCTTTTTATAATGGCATCGTTTGTGGATGAACTAGAGATTGAATATCAAAAATATAAAAAAGAAGATACTTTGGGCGCTTTGTTTCAATTCTTAGAAATGGCGTTATGTTCTGTTGAAAAGTTGATTACGCAGCAGAAGGACTGGGACAAGGAAGAAGAGGAAGAAGAAGCCATCTTTGATGAACAATGGGTCCCTTCCGGAGAGGAGGAGAAAAAGGATAAGAAAAAGGGGATTTTAAGAATTATAAAAACAACCAAAAGAGAGAAAAATGAGCGAAAAGATGGAGGCAAGGTTAGAAAGCAAAGGAAAAGGAGTAAGAAAAGCGAAGGGAAAAAGCAAAGGGGTAGAAAGGGCAAGGAGAAGAATAAGCAAGAGAGAAAGGGGGGGAGGAGAAGCCTTAATGGGGGGAAGCAAGACCTAAAGAAAAAAAGTTTATTTAGAGACAATGGGTGAATTTAATTTAGATTAAAAGAGGGATTCTAGAGGGTATATAAGAGTGTGTTTTTATATGTATATTTAGAATATAAAATTTATTATGTAATTTTAGAATCTTTTAAACAGAATCCCAAGAAAGATTGCTATATGTAGTATTTCTAAGTTAGGGTAATGAGTTATAGATGTTACTCCAATTGGTGTACAGGAGAAGTATGGTAAAAGAAAAAAATGATGAATGGATAATTGGAGATAGAACAGACAAAGAATGTTGTTGAAAATGGTAATAAGATATGGAAGGATATATATGCTTTTTTTTTTTGGATTTTGTATATTGATAAAAGGCAATAAAATTTTAATTAATAAATAATTTGGATGGAAAGGAGAAGTAGGGACAAGATATGAAGTTAATATTATATGAAATATTGATATTATAATCTGGAAATGTTATGCCTTATTGATCTTTTATTATTATTTTTTTCTTAGAAAAGAATTTATAAGCTGCTATGCCTTGATTCTTTGTGCATTGTTTTTATAAAACTGATAAAAATGGTTTTTATATATATATATATAAAAAAAGAAAATGATAATAAGATATGGAAGGAGATATGGGTTGAATATGATGTTTGAATTTGTGTCTGTGTGAAGAGTTTTAACCCGGGAACAGACAACCTTCAGAAAAGATCTTTTAGTTTTGTTTATGTTTTGTGTTTGTATGTTTGTGTATTGTGTTTATGGTAAAACTAACAAAATTTGTTTTTTATAAAAAAAAGGAAAAAAGAATCAATAAAACCTTGGAGGAATGTTAGATGAGAATAATTTAAACAAGCCAGAAAGAAAAGAATATGATGACTATAAAATGGATAAATATGGAAGAGAAATGAAATTGAATAGGAGTAAAGAGAAATAATGAGAAATTTGCTGAAAGATATTTGTGTGTCCATATGGAGATGGGATAAATTGGAATTATGCTGTATAAAAATAATGTTTTGTTTGACTTGTAAGGATTTACAATGTTAAGAGGTTTTATGTGTTTATGTATTTAATGGTTAATGATGTGTTGTTTTATCTTTAAAATTAATAAAAATTTGTTTCAAAAAAAAAAAATAAGGGCAGCAAGTTAAGGAAAATCTTCATGCCGTATTTGATGATGGTTGCTTACCCCAATAATAAAAAAAAAGGCTCACCCAGGATAAAATCTTCATTACTTTGTCTAATGTTTTTGGCCAGATCTTCAAGTATCCTTCCTGAAGAAGGGATTCCTCTGATTTCTCTCTCTATGTGTGTATGTATGTGTGTATTGTAGACTGTATACTGTATATCTACATATACAGTATACATGTAGAGCGCAAACACACAACACACACACACAAACACACACACACACACACACACCCATGCAATACATATATATATATTCCAGATATTCAGAATATCTGTATATTGAGTGAAATTTATTTGCCAATGGTATGGTATGTTTTTTTCATTCTTGGTACTAGGAATTTTTTTTCAAAAAAATATTTACATTATCCATTATCCTTTTTTTTTTTGAAACAAATTTTTATTAATTTTAAAGATAAAACAACACATCATTAACCATTAAATACATAAACACATAAAACCTCTTAATATTGTAAATCCTTACAAGTCAAACAAAACATTATTTTTATACAACATAATTCCAATTTATCCCATCCCCATATGGACACGCAAATATCTTTCATCAAGTTTCTCATTATTTCTCTTTACTCCAATTCAATTTCATTTCTCTTCCATATTTATCCATTTTATAATCATCATATTCTTTTCTTTCTGACTTGTTTAAATTATTCTCATCTAACATTCCTCCAAGGTTTTATTGATTCTTTTTTCCTTTTTTTTTAATAAAAAACAAATTTTGTTAGTTTTATCATAAGCATAATACACAAACATACAAACACAAAACATAGACAAAACTACAAGATCTTTTCTGAAGGTTGTCTGTTCCCGGGTTAAAAACTCTTTACACAGACACAAATTCAAACATCATATTCAACCTAAGTCTCCTTCTATATCTTATTATCATTTTCTTTTTTATATATATATATAAAAACCATTTTTATCAGTTTTCTAAAATCAATACACACAAAATCAAGGCATAACAGCTTATAAATTCTTTTCTAAAAAAAAATAATAATGATAGACCAATAAAACATAACATTTCCAGATTATAATATCAATATTTCATATAATATTAACTTCATATCTTATCCCTACTTCTCTTTTCCATCCAAATTATTTATCAATTAAAATTTTATTGCCTTTTATCAATATACAAAATCAAAAAAAAAAAAGCATATATATCCTTCCATTATTACCATTTTCAACAACATTCTTTGTCTGTTCTATTTCCAAACATCCATTCATCTTTTTTCTTTTACTATACTTCTCCTGTAAACCAATTGGAGTTGCATCTATAACACATTACCTAACTTAAAAATACTACATATAAATCTTTCTTGGGATTCTGTTTAAAAAATTCTTAAAATTACATAATAAATTTTTTATTCTAAATATACATACATATAAAAACACACTCTTAAATACCCTCCAGAATCCCTCTTTTAGTCTAAATTAAATTCACCCATTGTCTCTAAATAAACTTTTTTTCTTTAAATCTTGCTTCCCCCCATTAAGGCTTCTCCTCCCCCCTTTTCTCTCTTGCTTATTCTTCTCCTTGCCCTTTCTACCCCTTTGCTTTTTCCCTTCGCTTTTCTTGCTCCTTTTCTTTTGTTTTCTAACCTTGCCTCCATCTCTTCGCTCATTTTTCTCTCTTTTGGTTGTTTTTATAATTCTTAAAAACCCCTTTTTCTTATCCTTTTTCTCCTCCTCTCCGGAAGGAACCCATTGTTCATCAAAGATGGCTTCTTTTTCCTCTTCTTCCTTGTCCCAGTCCTTCTGCTGCGTCAACTTTTCTAAGGAACATAACGCCATTTCTAAGAATTGGAACAAAGCGCCCAAAGTATCTTCTTTTTTATATTTTTGATATTCAATCTCTAGTTCATCCACAGAGAATGCCATTATGAAAAGGGAAACTTTTTCCAAAACAACCACAAGTATTTTTAATCCAAGACAATCAAAAGCAATTAAAAAAAAGAAAAAAAGAAAAAAGTTCCAAAAGTTAATACTTTTCTTCCTTCTTCTCTTTCTCTTTCCAAATTAATTTTTGATCAAAGAGGTCCAATTACCATATATCTTCTTTTGGGATCCACCAAGACGTTCTAGACAGTCTCCTCCTTTTTCAGTTTCTGCTCCAATTTTTCTTTCTCCCTTCCCACTTGCAATAACAATTTTAAATAATCAAAAATCCATACCTCCAGCAGAGATTTTCCAATTTCTTAAATTTTTCAATGTCCAAAAATCCCTTTGTCTCTTAGCTTAGCTTTCAAAGCAATCCACTTTCAGTGTCTAATACATCCAAATATTTCTGCTTTTTCCGTGGGATGAGAGAGTAAAAAAAAAATAAAAAAAAAAAGTTCCCTTTAACAGCTTCTCCGCCGCTTTCGATCTTCTTAGGGATACAATGTATCCTCCAGCAACAAGCAGCTCAATTCCAGGCAATTTAAAAGTTGTTACTTGACCCGGCTCAGACAGAACTTTCACTTTTCACACTTCCTCCAGCACAGTTCTTACCCGGTTGCTGGCTTCTTCGTGGCGGCCATTGCTGACCGCCGCTCCACCGCCTTGGGAAAAAGGGGTTTTCCCGGAGAAGGGGGGGGTCTGCGATGCCCCCACCTCCCTAACCGGCTCCCCTCTATCTTCAGCTGTCCCTACAGGGCAGCCATAACCCCCTGACCCATCTGGATCGGGGGTACCTCGGCAGCTAGCCAGCAGGAATCGCGAGCTGTCGCGAATTCCTGCTGCTCCGAAGCCACGCAAACCGGAAGTTCCATTATCCATTATCCTTTATGAGTACAAAAAAGAGGGATAACTTCTGAGACGTTGTGACTTCCTAAAATAAATTTAAAAGGCCCTCATCTCATTTTGTACTTTAAGTCATGTTTCATCTGAATTACAATAAGCATAGTAAGCTATAAAAACCATAGAAACAGAGATTTGTAGATAAATTGCTTATAAAATTTTAAAGAGAGTGTATTACAACTCTCTGAAGGACATTTCACTTTCTTAATTAGTATAAATGGCATTCAGTACATGCAAGCATTATGTAAGAGAAGGTTTTCCACTTTTCATTACACCTGAATTGTTCAGTTTAATCGACATTACTTACTTTGACTCATATAACACAGAGCCTAATTACAACGGTACACCGGTTTAGCTCTTTTTATTGTAATCGTGGTTGGTAACCTCGTCTTTAAACAGTTGGAGCAATTTTGCTCTAAAGCGATATAATCGCTTTTTCATGTTTTCAACATCATGATTCCAATAGATCTGTTCCAGAACTATTTTATACTCTTTTGTTCTATTGTTCCTGGTTTTTAAAAATTACCCATCGTCTCCACTGCTGTTTTGAATGAACAGCATGGTTTTGTTATAAAGCTGTGTCTATCATCACAGATGGCACACTGTAAACAACTCTACTGCCGTAGGTCAATTAGAATGAAAATCAGATCAAAGAAACTACAGAGAGGGCAGGTAGGGAATAAAATGTTCAAAAGGAACCACGGTGGGGAAATAAAAAGCTGAAGGGGTGGGAATACCTTTTAATATGGATTCCACTTTTAAAAAAGAATAGATATTAGCTTGATCTTGCTTTCTTCTTCTCTTGTTTTGTTCTCTTGACACTGAAGATTTCTGGATGGCAAGCTTCTGGATATCAATAAAGAATTTCAACCATACCTTGGGCAAGGAGGACGTATTTTGGAAATACGAACACCAGATGTGGTGGCCAATGTCAAAAAACAGGCACAAGCTGTGGGCTACACCGAGGGAGCTTTGTTGGCTCTGGCTGTCATCATTATCCTTTGCTGCATGCCTGCTATTTTAATAGTTATGGTTAGCTACAAACAGTAAGTAACCAGGGGTGGGCTTCAAAAATTTTAGCAAAGGGTTCTCTGTCCAGTTGCTGGTGGGTATGGCCATGATGGGCGTGGCCTAATCAGCCTCCTGAAACATGGTGGGCTTTCCTCGAGCCTCAGGGAAGTGGAAAACAGCTCTCCAGGCTCTGGAGTCTCTCTAAAAGCTGGAACAGGGCCCATTTCTGGCCTTCCTGAACTTCCGGGATATCTGTTTTTCACCCTCCCTGAGCCTCCATGCATGCCCTGCACTTACCTGCATCCAAAATGGGCCGTGTGAGGACTCCTGGGAATGGCGTGGTGGGGCCAACCAGGAGTGGGATTTGGGGGTTCTCTGAACTGCACAGAATGTTAGCTAGGGGCTCTCCCGAACCCCTGTGAAACCCCCAACATTCCACCCCTGACAAGAACCCTTTACTCTGGTTTTCATAGCACCTGTTAGGTAGCAAAGACGGAAGTAGAAAGATTCAACAGAAGGTACTCATTGCTGAAACCCACAAACCTTGTACAGTTGTTTTAAGAGAATAACACAGGATTACTTACAGAATCCTTACACAGGATTACTTATAACTCTAGTATTCTTATGTGAGATCTCTTTCAATCTTGGGTATGAAATTAGCAGCCCTCATGAGATCTTGAGGGATTTGATGTAATCAAAAAAATAATTGCCACCCAAGTCATGTGTGAGATAGAACTCTTGGTTTTTAGTTGTGGCTCTTTTCAGTGAGCATCAATTATTCACATTCAATCTAAACAGATCTTACTGGGGTTTCTCTCCCCCCCCCAAATTCCTTATACAGTGTTGTGAATGAATAAATGTGTAATAAAGTTATCTAGAGCTTGAAGTCAAGTGCAGGGTTCTGGCCCTGCACTTCTGATTGGCTGTTAAATGGCGAGATCAGATTGGTCCGTTCAGGAGAGTCTGATTGGCCATTAACGAGCCGTTCTCATTGGTCAACGGAGCTAGCGCTCCCAGGATTTCATTGGTTGAATAGTTAATAAGTTGCCTATATAAGGAAGACTATAGCAGCCATCCAGTTTGAGCTGTCACACCATGTTAATAAAGAGTTTTGAAGTTCACTAATTTACTGGCTCATCTCCATTCTTTGCACCCATGCTCCACACATAACACTGGCGACGAGGATGGGATGTGGAGACGTCAGAGCTGACTGAACAACGGAAAAGATAACTGAGCACGTGGCTGAAAACGCACAACGGCGGAACCATGTCCGGCGGCGTCATACCACCCGCTCCATTTGAGCCAGCACAAGAAGACTGGGAGTCCTACATGGATCGTTTCCAAATGTTCTTGGAAACTAATAATTTGAAGGATGCCACAACCGGGAAGAAACGGGTGGTATTCCTAACGCATTACGGGCCGACCGTATTCAAGATGGCCAAGGCACTAGCAAAACCGGCTGAAGTGAAGGCTATGGACTGGGACGTCCTCGAACCCCTACTGAGGCCCCACTATGCACCGACCATACCAACGCTCGTAAGGCGGCACGAGTTCTACCAAAGAAACCAGCGGAAAGGAGCGAGCATTGCCGATTTCGTTGCGGACCTCTGAAACTTGGGAGGCCTCTGCGGGTTCGCCGACCTGGAAGAGGCTTTGAGAGACCGAATAGTTCTGGGATTAGATGCGCTAAATGTGCAGAGCAAACTGATGGCGAAAGGCGACATTAGCCTTGCCGATGCCATCGCTGATGCTATTGCTGCAGAAGCAACCAGGAAGTCGGCTGCCCAACTGCACCGCAACTGCACTCCAGTACACCAACCGACCTGCGACATTTCAAAAGGACAGCTTTTGACGGCTCACCATGAGGATCTCTCTTCATCGTCAGACAGCGACGAAAAAGAGGTCCATTGACTGCGGTCCGATTGGGACCATTACCCAAAGTCCCAACACCCATGCGCTGGCTGTGGGGCCAACCATTCCTGGTCTGAATGCAAATTCCGCGACGCGCTCTGCCATGAGTGCGGGAAACGAGGCCACATCGGACGGGTCTGTAGAAGCCTCCTAGGACCCAGCCAGACCTTGAAGGGGACTAACTATTGCCAATTGACAGGAAACCATCCTGTAAGGCAAAAACTAGTAAACCACTCCTACAGAAACTGAACCATAAATTGCCCAACGAAGCGAGAAGAGGCTCACCAAACTATCACTATCGGTCACGCCTCTTCATTGGATGCCAAGAAAATCCGAATTAAAGTGGCCATCGAAAATCAGCCCTGCCAAATGGAAGTCGACTCGGGATCATCTCTCTTGATGGTTTCCCAGAAGACCCTCAAGCAACTCTTCCCGACTTTCCGGCGCCAAGACCTCCGTTCCCAAAGATTCATACTTAAAGACTATCAGGGCAATAGGATTCCAGTCGTAGGATCCAGTTGAGTCCGGGTCTCGTTCAAAAACCACACAGCGTACTTACCCCTGACTGTGATCGACAAGGACTGGCCTAGCCTGTTAGGCCTTCAATGGTTCGCGCCACTCGGCATTGAGGTGGCAGGCATTAACCGAATCGGCAGCAGTGACTGGGAGGAGGACCTCGTCCATGAATTCAGGGACATCTTGGCAGAAAAGCTAGGCGAGTACAAGGGGACCCCGATCTCATTTAACCTTAATCCAAAAATAGCTCCCATCCACCTTCAGCCTCATCAATTTCCACTTGCCCTGAAACCGAAAATCGACAAACAGCTTGATAAGTTAATAGCCCAGGGAGTGCTAGAGCCAACCGATCACTCTCCCTGGGAGACCCCAATCATGACGCCCATTAAGCCGGATGGTTCAATTAGAATTTGTGGGGACTACCGGGCCACCCTGAACCATGCCCTGCAGCAAAACGCATATCCGGTGCCGGTGGTGCAACACCTCCTCCATTCCCTGGGGAGCGGAAAAGTCTTCGCTAAACTAGACTTAGCTCAGGCATATCAACAACTGCCGGTTGATGAAAAAATGGCACAGGCACAGACGATTGTGATGCACTGAGGTGCCTTTAAATGTACACGGCTCCAATTCGGAGTGAGTGTAGCCTGGGGATCTTTCAGAGCCTGATGGAAAGACTATTACAAGGGATTAAAGGCATTGCCCCCTACTTTGACGATGTATAAATTGCTGCCCCTACTTCAAAAATTTTACGGAATCGTTTAAGACTGGTTCTCCAGAAATTCAAAGACGCAGGCCTCAGAGTGAAGAAAAATAAGTGTAAGCTGTGTACAGATCGTGTTGAATTTTTAGGGTATCTAATTGACAGTCAGGGCATTCACCCTACCGATAGCAAATTGAGAGCAATAAAAAACGCTCCCAGACCCCGGAATAAGGCCTACCTCCAGGCGTTTCTAGGCCTTATCAATTTTTATAACGTATTCCTGCCGCACAAGGTGACTGTCACTGAACCTTTACATCATTTACTGGACAAAAAAGCATTTTGGGTATGGGGTCATAGAGAAGAGCAGGCGTTTCGTAATGTGAAAAAACTGCTGACTTCTGACACTGTACTAATGCAGTACAATGAGACCTTGCCGTTAACTATCACTTGTGATGCATCGCCTTTCGGAGTGGGCGTCATTTTGAGCCATGTATTGCCTAACGGTAGCAAAGCCCCTGTTGCCTATTTTTCAAAGACGCTTTCAAAAACTGAGCGAAATTATAGCCAGATTGATAAAGAAGCCTTTGCAATTGTGTCTGCTGTCAAAAGATTTCATGAGTACGTGTACGGCCGGGCTTTTACTATAGTGACTGACCACAAACCGTTGCTGGGAATAATAGCAGAGGATAAGCCAACCCCCTATATATTATCTCCCAGAATGACTCGCTGGTCAGAATTCTTGGCTGCTTATAATTATCGGCTGCAATACCGCCCCAGGAAAGCCATTCCCCATGCCGACACATTGAGCCGAACACCGCTTCCAGAGACTATTGACGACCCCGCGCCAAAAGTGACAACCTTGCAGATCGAGGCACTTCGTACACCGCCATTAACCGCCCGTGATATCACGAGAGAAACAAAACGCGACCCTGCCTTAGCACAAGTCCTCACTTGGGTGGAATGTGGATGGCCATTGGACCAAGTACCAGATGACTTCACACCATTCAAAAGTCGACAAACAGAGTTGTTTTCTCAAAAGGGCTGCATCATCTGGGACGATAGAATCGTTATCCCAGAACGACTCCAACAAGCAGTACTGAGAACCTTGCACGATGGCCACCCCAGCATTGTGCGCATGAAAGCCCTCGCACGAAGCTATGCATGGTGGCCAGGCATCGACAAGTAAATCGAGACTTGGGTCAAAGCTTGTCATAGATGCCAGGAAGTAAGCAACGCCCCACCAAAGGCAATCCCAACCAAATGGGAAACACCGGGGGGACCCTGGTCCCGTATCCATCTGGATTTTGCTGGGCCGACTAAAGGCCACACCTTCTTGTTAACTGTGGACGCCTACTCGAACTGGCTCGAAATCCACCGAATGAGGAACACAACAACCGAAGCGGTCATTAAGAAACTAGAAAGACTGTTTGCAACCCACGGATTACCAGACGTTCTGGTATCCGACAATGGGCCCCAATTTACCGCGCTGTCCTTTGAACAGTACCTGGCAGACCGCGGTATTCGACATGCGCTGACTTCGCCTGCGCATCCTGCGGCCAACGGAATTGCCGAGTGCATGGTACAATTCATCAAGAAAACACTACAGAAAGTGGACTATGACAACATCGAAGAAAAGATAAACCAAATCCTCTTTTTACAGCATATCACTCCGCACAGCGTCACCAACAAAACTCCTGCCGAGCTGCTAATGGGACGAAAGCTCCACTCCCACCTCAACCGGTTATACCCAGTGTACGAACCAGAGAAACCACTCGGATCCAGCGGCCGATGCCGTACCTTCCAGGTAGGCGACTTGGTGTTCGCTAAAAATTTATCGGGCGATCCGTTGTGGGTAGAAGCGACTGTGGTCCATGTAACCGGCCCGAGATCATACCTTGTGCAATGCCGTGATGATAGACTATGGAAGCACCATATCGATCAACTACGATCAAGGCTGCAGTCAGGGATCTCTGAGTCCCCTAATAACCAAACTGAGGGGGGGGAGATACAGAGGAAGATGAACTTCAACTAGTGGAAAACCTTTTTGAAGGGAACGATAGTGGAACGGAAACACAAGAACAGGAATCAGGGATGGGAGTGAGTTCACCTCAGGGTGATACCGAAGATGTAGGTGATAATGAAAATGCGAACTCAGAATCAGAGGCACCCCTTTCGCCAAACAACGCCCTAGCTCAACAAGAGTGCAGCCAAATACCAGGTGCACAACGAAAATCAAAAAGACTAACAAAACAACCATCCTACCTCAAGGACTACGTGAACGCACCCCGTAAACAGAACCCGGGGAGAAGGGGTGTTGTGAATGAATAAATGTGTAATAAAGTTATCTAGAGCTTGAAGTCAAGTGCAGGGTTCTGGCCCTGCACTTCTGATTGGCTGTTAAATGGCGAGATCAGATTGGTCCGTTCAGGAGAGTCTGATTGGCCATTAACGAGCCATTCTCATTGGTCAACGGAGCTAGCGCTCCCAGGGTTTCATTGGTTGAATAGTTAATAAGTTGTCTATATAAGGAAGGCTATAGCAGCCATCCAGTTTGAGCTGTCACACCATGTTAATAAAGAGTTTTGGAGTTCACTAATTTACCGGCTCATCTCCATTCTTCGCACCCATGCTCCACACAGAACATACAGATTGTCTTCAGTTTATGTTGGCAATTGGGACTGGAATTGCTGTCACTAAGTGATGGGATGCAACATCATGTGAATTTGTTGCTTAGCCGTGGCAGTTCTCGGCAGTCCCAGTTTCCATCATTAAGTGAGAACTTCCAACTTCCTTCCAGTTTCCCTGTTGACTTTGCTTGTGGGAAACCCATAGGAAACATCAACAATCATGTAACTGCAGCTAAGTGTCGAGTGTCCAAATCACAGTCATATAACTGCAGGGACTCCGCAATGGTGAGAACTTTGAGGTTTCCTTGTTCAGCACTGTCACAACTTTGAATAGTCACTGAACAAATGGATGTTAGCTGAGGACAAGGGCTCTTTAATTATTTTGTTCAGTATGATATGCAATCATGATTGTCATTATTGAGCTTCATTTATTTCAGTGGGTTATGATCATCTGGTTGATTCAAACCATATTCAAGGCAAATTGCCCTCCAGTTTCACTTCTTCCTTATTATGCCACTCTGCATATGTTTACTTCAAAGGCATAAATATTATTCTCTGTTAATGTAAAGACAGTATCTTAAGTTAACTTTTGGGAATTATCTAGTCATAAGAACAGTATACAGAGAAATGAAACATGCAAGTGTTTCTAGTGAACTAGAAGTAAGAAAAGGAGAACAATTCCATGTGAAGGATTGAGCAAGATTTGAAATGTGGCAGTATATATACTGAACCCTCCCTCCCAACTGGCACAGGCAGACCTTACATACCATCACAACTGGGACAAAAATCTAAGACATTGGGTGAAGAAATCAACACATGTTCACTTCACTCAGTGACCGCAATCCCAGCACTCCCAGTTATCATTGTTAAGCTATCTCACAGGTCCTTGAGTACACAATATCCTAGGTAAGGGGCACGGGGTGCTTCAGTTGGGTGGAGGAGGTCCTGGGAGATCTTGAGGCAGGCTGAGCACAAATTTGGGTGGGGCATAACTGTGGGCAAGTCTCTCCATTCAGGGTCTGAAAATCCTGCTTTGATTTCTTTGGGAGGATGAGCTGCGGTGGCGCAGTGGTTAGAATGCAGTACTGCAGGCTACTTCTGCTGACTGCCAGCTGACTGCAATTTGGCAAATTGAATCTCACCAGTCTCAAAGTTGACTCAGCCTTCCATCCTTCCATGGTGGATAAAATGAGGACCCAGATTGTTGGGGGAAATATGCTAACTTTGTAAACCGCTTAGAGAGGGCTGGAAAGCACTGTGAAGCAGAATATAAGTCTAAGGGCTATTGCTATCTCTATTTTCAGCTAGAGAGTAGAGAGACTTATCTACAGTACCCCTAATTCACTCACAGCTTGTGCTGATTCTCCCAAGTCCTCCTAGATCCCACTGAGGTGCCCCTCTAAAACACCTAACACTTTAACATACTTCACTGTTTCTCTGCTCTGATGGGATTTCAGCAGGGAGAATTTCAGCTCCAGAGTTCTTCACAGCACCCAACTCCAACTCATGCTGCCCTCCCAGAGGCTCCCACATTCCCCAAGACATGCTGCACTCCTTACCATACTGCCTCTCTGTTCTGCTTGGATTTTGGCAGGGAGGATTTTCAGGTCTTGACAAATCTCTATGTTCCAGAGCTAAACATTCTCCCTGCTGAAATACAACCCTGAGGGTGAGGCAGTACTGTAAGGTTAGGTGTACAGGCATGCCTGAGTGGAATGGGAGACCTGGTGCAGGCTGTGCATAAATTTGTTACATGCATATGATTTGGGGGGGAGGTTCCGTAGACAAGCCTTTCCATTCCATGACTGACAGTCTTGATTGATTTTCATCAGTGACCTTTTTTCAATCAGCCCTCAGAAACTAAAAAGAGTCCTTTTGTCAAGTGGCAATATTTTGTGATTTTTTCCTTCCGGTTTCCCCATGGATTTTCTGGTGAAGCCAGCAGGGAAGATTGCAAATGGCAATCACAGGATTACAGGCCAATTGGCAATCAATCATAAGTGCAAATGAATTGCCAAGTACCCAGATTGCTATCTGTGACTGCGAAGATGCTGCAAGGACTGTGACTTTAGGCACAAGTTCTAAGTTCCTTCGTTCAGCACAATTGTAATTTTGAATATTCACTGAATTGATGATGATAGATCAAGACTGTTGGCTATCTCTTATGGCTGATGTTCTGATGTAGCAGGAAAGATTCAGTTCATAGCGAAGTTCATCTATGTGTCTATGCGTTGCTTTGCAGATATCTGTGTTAGAAAGCCTAACAATAAAGAGGCTCACTAGAACATAATGCTAGCTTTGACTACACATTGCTAACTTTCTAGCTATACTTGCAAACCAGCATGTAATCAGCTGAACTACAGAGAACTGTTTTCATCCCATGCTGACCTTCTTATATGGGACAAAGGTTTTGACAAGCCCTGTTCTGACTCAGCTCATTATATGTTATTTTTGAAGCATTGCCATTCTAACTAGTAATACTTCAGCAAGATTTTTATTTCATTCAAATATCTAAAGTAATTTCAGAGTGAAAAAACCAAAGTGAAGGTCAATTTTTTTTTCAAAGGAGTGTCAAAATCTTGAAAATTCTTCTATGGCCTGACTTAAATAATTTAGGAAATGTATCTATTTTTCTTTTTCTGTAGCTTTTCTTATGCCTTAATTGGCATAAGATTAAATGCTAACAAAATAACAGATGAAGTTTGCTACATAGTAGAAAAATTAAATGAACATAACCATCATACTATTCCATAAAATGGAAGCATTCAGTTTGTAATAAAACATTTTTCAATACAGTTTGTTTAACATTCCAATTTGTTTAACACTCAGTGAATTTTTCCAGATTATTTTTTTAAAAGACTGTAAAATTAAATGAATTTTAAATTGCTTATTTGGGAATTAGTATTGTTGTAGCATTGTAGGAAAATAATAAAAAGGAAGCATTGTTATTTCCTATGTAGCAGTACCTTTGAAATTTCAATATTCTACAGAGAAAGAAAATAATAATTATGAGCCAAAGATAAATGAATTAATAATGGGCAAGTGATATATTTACTACTTAATGTTTTTCAATATTTTATTTGTAGACTGCCCAGAATCCCTCTAGGAGGGAAATGGATGGTTTTAAAATTTAATAAATGAATATTCATAATAGACATATAGAAAAGAACCTCGGAGATATTCCATTATTTTAAAAATTGTCTAACATTGTCTGATTTAAAATCTGGAAGAAAAATGCAAGTACAGATTTGTGTACAGTTTGTATGTGCTAAAATTTGTGTACATGGAGATGTAAATGTAAGTGAATGAATGAATGACTATTACAGCCAAAGGATTAAAAAAAATTAAAAAAAAATACTTAGGTATATAAGAAATAGAATAATACAAGTAATTGTAATAATTCATATAGAAATATGTTGTAACTGTGGGAGTCCTTCCGCTATTTGATGTTCAGTTTTCACTCCTGCTGTGCAGTGTTACAATTTGAAAAAAAGCCCAAATGTATATGTCGCTGTGAACATTTTAATAAAACCATGATAGGTCACTGCCAGGACTATATGATCAAGTAGATTCTCCTCCCTTTTTAATTGATGTGCAACCTCTAAGTCTTGTCCACACAGAATAACTTCCAATGCAAGAATTTCAGAAAAGGATTGAACGGAATAACTATTATCAAACAGAGTAAAATACTACACTGGCAGACAGATTTATGGAAAGAAGCACATGGCTTTTCTATTTGGTCCCTGAAGCCAGACTATTTGGTTTATTTATTTATTTGTTTGTTTGTTTGTTTGTTCATTTATTTATTTATTTTATTTATTAAAATTATTAAAATTTTATTAAAATTTCACAAGAAATTGTCCTGGCTGGCACATAGGCAAAAGAAAAAGAAGTATGAAAGCAAACACAGCCACAAATAGACACACACATGAGATCCGATCAGCTACACATCACCTCCCTGAGACCACCACCACCTCCAGGCCTGATGAGGGACTTCCAGAAAATAAAGCCCACCCCCACCTTCTACAGTAGGGCTGTCAAACTCCTGGCCCATGGGCTGGATGAGTCACATGCCAGTCCCTCCCATGCCCAGTTTAGCAAAGGGGGGGAAAGTCCCAATATGTCACGTGATGCTGCCATGATGCCATGAGTTTGACACTCCTGTTCTAGAGAGACAGGACTTGTAGCATGCCTCTCTTGCCAGATCTGATTGGATGAGCAGATGTAATGAAGGGAAGAAGGTTCTTCAAATAACCCAGCCCCATGCCATGGAGGGTTTTAAAAATCAAATCCAGCACCTGGGAAAGAAAGAAAAGGAAAGGTGTCCCCATGGATTGTACTCGGCTAGTCATTGCTGACTATAGAGGGCAGTGCTCATCTCCATTTCAAGTGCCGTCTGAAGACATTTCCATGGTCATGTGGCCAGCACAATGTCACAAAGTGCCTTTTCCTCCCCATCAAAGTGATACCTATTTATCTACTTGCATTTTCATGTTTTTGCCAGGCAGGAGCTTGGCAAGACAGGCACTTGCCCCATTGGCGACACTTGGATCTCAAACCCAGGCTGTTAGCTTTCCAGCTGACAAGCTCTCTGTCTTTAACCACTAAGCCATTACACCTCCAGGCAATAATGTTGATACAACAAATCTGACGTATTCCATCAGATGGAAGAAGTTTTCTTTTTCCCAATAATGTAATATTTTTTTAGTTCACAATAACCTATCAGGTTAGTCCTTTATTAAAAGTTAGCTAGTGTTAATTTGAATCTACTAAACCCGCATAAATCCATTTTTTAATGAAATATTCTCCCTTCTTTTTAGCTTGCCCATAGAAGGATATATTATTCCATGGCTCTTTCAAAGGAAGGGGGGCTTTTTGTAAGATGGTGGTTGGATAGCAGTTATCACAAGGTTAATTTCAACTAAATAGCTATTTTTAAATTAAAGATCGCCTAATTAAAAATATCCTTTTAATTAATTAAAATATCTTTGATGAGTTAGTCAAAACAATAAAGATTGAGGATACAGCCCTAAAAATATATAGCCTATAAAGTTTATAAGGATTTTCTGAATTATTTTTCTATGTGAATCTCACTGTTTATTCTCTTATTTCTGTTTTACCATTCTGCATTACAAAACAGATTTAAAGAGTAAGTATTTTATTTTTAAACTTTATTTGTCTCATGTATGAATATGCAAAAGTTTAGCTTTTATTTGAGTACAATGATTTCAAAAAGAAAGATATGTGTGTATCAGTACATAGTGATTGAAAACTCTCAAGCTTTCCCAAATTTGGGTTATAAGATTATAAATATGCTAAAAATTTTAAGATTATTTTGCGACTTCACCAAGGCAAGGTATTCACCTAAGTGATGTGTCACTTTACAAGTTGTAATATCTAATGTGATTTAATTCTATAATCCCAAATTATAATATTAAGATTGATTGGATTATATTGTAAAATGTGTAAGTAAATTTCATTTAAATAAACACTTGAAACACAAGTGTTTGTGCTAATGAAAAAAAGTCATTTTATGTGAAAGGTAGAATCATAAACCTGACTAGGGAGACAAGTGGAAAACACAGACTAATTGTATATTGATTTAAAATCCCAGAATAATACAGGTAATACAGGTACCTAATACAGGTAAATCTGTCGATTCAGTAGTAATTCTTGAGATATATATCTACTCTAAAATCCCAGCCCTTTTTCTTTCCTTGGCCTAGATATTAAGAATATGGGAGGTAAATTCATAGTTTTAAATATCCCACTTATTAATTTTAGAGAACTGGAGTTCATTGTTCAGCTTTTCTAGAACTTTCTAGTCAATCATGCACAAAAACACAATAATCCATTGTAAGAGAACTGAGTATATCTGCATCAAGAAGCCAGATTTTATTCTGTTTGCAGTATTTTTGAATGCTTAGCATTAGCATCAATTATCAGGTGAAACTCTCTGATGAATTCTCTGCATGACGATTTCTACCAATGTGGGCTTGTTAGAAACATTCTTCAGTTCCCTTCAAATCTCTTCACTTCTTCCCCATATGATTTCACCAAAGGAGACAAGCTGAATGTGCAAAGACAGCTCGCATCCAGATGGCCCTACCAGCTGGCAAATCAGCAAGCATCCCTGCCAATAATCTCTATGAAGAACTGGGTGACAGCACCATGTAAGTTTTCAATGAAATTTAAAATGCTAATAACGCAGGGTATAATTCTGATACTTTAAAAATTACAGTCATCATGGCTAAGCAAATTAATATATAATCTTCTAAATATCAACCGCATGTTGGGAACATCATGGGGGAATAGTGCATTTATTGAAGGAGGATAAAGAAATGGTAATTGTGTAAGCAGAAGCATGGAGATAAATTTTGAAACACGTAAGAGAATTGTGACAAGCATTTCTGTTAATTTGGTATACCAAGTGGAGATCATCTATCTACGTACTAAGTATATTTCAGAAACTTTTTATATATTTTTTCTTACATATTTTAAAGTATGCAAATTTATTTTTGATATGACAGAATTAGGTAGATTGTCAGGTCCAGTGTGCACCTTCCTGTACAATTGAATTGAATTAGAGCATTGGGATGATCTGATAAAAACATATGTGCCTATGTATGCAAAATGTCAAAAGGCTGACAGAATCAATGTATTTCTACATTGCAACCCAAAATTGGAACGGGGTAAGACAGAAAAGTGAATGGGTTATACTGGGCTTGGCATTTCTTCCTAAGCACTCCAGAGGAGACCAGATTTCATCAATCTATGAAAATAGCATGCAGTAAGCCTTATTAAGATTGGGCTCTGGATGATGTGTTTAGACCAGGGGTGTCAAACTCAACATCACATTGTCATCATGTGACATATCGTGACTTTTTTCCCCTTCTCTAAACTGGGAGTGGGTGTGGTCAGTGTGATGCATCCAGCCCACGGGCCACTAGTTTGACACCCTGATCTAGACCAAAGAGAGTTCAGTGGATAAGAAAAGGAATATAGGCAGGATGATAGCAAATTTGGGAAAAGGAAGAAGAGGATTCAAAGCACCATTGGCAGGAATGTAGTCAGAATTAAGTATTAAATCCAGAGTATATAGAAAGCTAATATTCTGCATTACTGCTCTTCCCACAAAGCCATTTGGAATATAGAAATGATTGTACCTCTAAGGATTTGTAAAGTTTGATCAGTCTAAAGAAACCAATGGCTTCAGCTGACAATAGTCATAGTAGCAGGTAGATCAACCTGATCTGTTGGACTACCCAAAGAAGTAGTCCACTAGAAATGCAAGATGGCATAGCTCAGGTGACTCAGGTGGTTAACTTGCTTTTCTCAATGACTTAACCATCATCCAATGAACCCAGTTCTTGAAGAAACACAATGCCATTCCCCTCTGTGTAATGGCTTGTGGTTACATTTGTTCAGTGCAATTTTCTGTTATTTAGAAGTTTGAGGTTTTACTCAACATAATTAAACAACAAATGACTAAAAGTATAAAAGTATAAATTTTGCATTATATATATATATAAGAGCATGTAGCTTTTTTTTTAAAGATTCCACATTCAAACTGAGATCACCATTTAAAGTCACGAATGAAAGATCATTATCGTAGCGATACAGGAGAGTATTTATAGCTCAGGATTGAAATAAAGGGTCCTTGGTGCTCTCTGAGCTTGGTTGCGACTAAGTGACCTACACTGGTTCCTTCCAACTCTATTAATCTATTTTCTTACAGATGTTTCATTGCCCAAACTAGGTAACATTGTCAAAGCTAGTAGGGAATGGGGCTTGCTTCAATTTATATCAGGGGTCCCCAAACTTGTCAACTTTAAGACTTGTGGACTTCAACTCCCAGAATTCCTCGCCAGCATAGCTGAGGAATGTTTACTGTTAGTTTATTTGGCTAATGTCCCAAAGATGCTTTCAAAAGACAACTGGACTTCCGTGGTTTTTTTCTTTGAAAACAGTTTGTTCTCATCCAAGAAGCTTCCTCAGTTCAAGAGAAAAAAACCCAAGAAAGTCAATTTGCCCTTTGAAAGTACCTTTGGGATAATCATGAGCTAAATGATTAAGAATCTCCACAGGCATTTGTTTGGCTAATCATCAGTATCATATAGCCCAAAGGTCTTCAAACTTGGCAAGTGTAAGGTTTGTGGACTTCAACTCCCAGAATTCCTGAGCTAACATGACTGGAGGAGGAATTCCACAAGTCTTAAAGCTGTCAAGTTTGAAGGCCCCTGATCATAGCCATTTGAAACTTTGCCCAAAACTAGTGTTCTTCAAATTCTCACAAAATGTCCTCAATGCAAGGTTTTTCTAGAAGTTGGAAAATTATGTCAAGATGTTCAAATGCCACATATAAATAGGAAGGAATACATAAAACAAAATTCAAACTTTTGCATGCAACATGAGCCAAAGAAACCAAATATTCCATGGGTAGAAACTTGAAAAGTATTTCCAACATCTACAAAAACTTTATACTCACAGCATAGATTCCAGCTGAGCACTAATCAACCTCTATTGGGTCAGGCTGCTTCAGGAAATGGTAGAGCTGCCTTTAAAAAAAAATCTTTAAAAAAAAAAATTAAAAAAAAATCCATTGAAGTGATGGATACAGAAGCTATACAGAAACTCTTTTTGATTAAACGTGTTTGCTAAAATGCACCATAGCAAAACAATCTTTAACAAACCTTTTGCAAAATAATGTATCATTTTAGTATGTATTTCACCATGCATTTTAACTGTAATGCCAATACTTAATAATAACTTAATAATTTAATAATGCCTGAAAATTTAAGCAATAAGTGCTATGAGACAATATCTCTTTTACTTTTCTAATTTCCTTGGGGCTCTCATTCTTTTTTCTGGTGAAATCTGTGTTGTGAATTACACAAAGCTTCTACAGATAGAATCTTGAAATTAAATTTATTTTTCATTTTCTTTTCTTATTTGTCTTTGGATGTGTAGGCATCAGTAAGTACACTGTTATAGTAGTGGCTAATATAGTAGCAAATGAAAACAGTTGTATTTTTTAAAATAAATACAATTATTTTATTTTTCTAAGTATGCAGTACCTAGGTATGCAGAAATCTAGGTGTGCAGTATCTAGATTTTATGCACTATTCTCCAAAGGAAACTAGATATAAAAAATTAAAAGCGGTGTCATCAATAACTTACAGCAAATAGGTTTGAGGCCTTTCAGATTATTGGTGTTAATAACATTTCTCCGAAGTCAAAAACAAGTCACAATCCTAATTCCTTTCATTTATCAGAGGTCTCATTAACATCTGTAAGAATAATTTCAGTTAAACACCTTAAGCTTTGTGATTACAGCTTTATTTTGTAAGCTATGCTAAATTGAGACTGACCAGAACAAGTAGAGGGTAGAGACAGAGAAAAAAAGAAACACATGATTGGCCAACCACTGTTCCTAAAAGTATTTTCTAGGAAAATCTAATGGGTTAACCATGATTTCCCTTTTAAAAATGCTTTACGTTCTCACACGTGATTCAAAACTAAACAGAACAGTTAGAAAATAAGAACAAGAAAATTTTTGAAAAGGCCTAGGCAGGCTTGAACAATGGAATTAAACAAACAGAATAAAATGTATAGAGTTTCAATGGGTGATAAAAAAAAAAATGAAAAGCACATGTATAGGACTGGGGAGAACTAAAATGGCAGGCAGTAGTAGATTTGAAAATGTTTGGAGTATTCTAATTGATCACAAGTTGAAAACATGAGTTGACAGGATGATGCACCTGCTAAAACGGCAAGTTTAGACAATTTAGAAAATTTAGACAATACAGGTAGTCCTCAACTTACAACAGTTCATTTAGTGACTGTTCAAAGTTACAACAGCATTGAAAAAAGTGACTTATGGCCATTTTTTCACACTTATGATCGTTGCAACATTCCCGTGGTCACGTGATTAAACTTTTGGATGCTTGGCAACTGACTCATATTTATGACAGTTGCAGTGTCCCAAGGTCACGTGATAGCCTTTTGTGACCTTCTGACAAGCAAAGTCACTGAGGAAACCAGATCCACTTAACTACTGTTACTAATTTAAGAACTTGCAGTGATTCACTTAACAAACATGGCAAGAAAAGCCATACAACGGAGCAAACTCACTTAAGGAATTTCTCACTTAACAAAATAAAATTTGGGCTGAATTGAGGTCGTAAGTTGAGGCCTACCTGTATTGACAAGGGATGCATATCATTAGAAGTCTCACTCTTGATTGGGCCACATTTGGAATACTGACTGTAGTTTTGGGTACTGAACACAATGGTGGGATTCAGCTGGTTCGCACCAGTTCAAGCAAGCCAGTTGTTAAATTACCTACTTTACACTATGATGGTGGATCCTGGGCACTGTGCTGTACTGCACTGCAACGGAGAAATGGGCAATGGAGTGGCCCGCATGAGGGAAGGAGAAAGACACTTTCCCTCTTTCTTCTCGCTGCTCCTTCTCCTTCCATTGTGCCAGCCACTCCGGCATGAGGGAAGATGATGAGTGGACTAGAAATAAAATCATATAAGTACCAATTCAAATGATTAGATATACTTAAACTCCAGAACAGAAACTTGAGAGTGTTTTTTTCACAGTCTACACATGTCTAATAGTTGTCGTATTTTCCTTCACTGGAGGCCATCATAGAGATGGTCAGCCATCTGTCTGAAATGCTTTAGCGTATCTTGGCACTTACCATGGGAATGGATCAGGTGCCAGAGGTCTCTTCCATCTCTATAATTCTATTATAAAAAACACAAATGCAATTGGGATATGACCAAAAATATGCTTTCTGTAATGTTTTGTCTCTCCAGCAATATTAACTATAAATTGTTAGACAGAAAAATCTGGTCCCATTTCAAATGTGGATTGAAGACTTACATAATACATCCTATATTTTAATTTACTTATTATCAGGGGTGGGGTTCAAATTTTTAACAACCAGTTCTGTGGACATGGCTTAGGTGGGGTGTGTGGCTTCGTGGTCATGTTATTGGCTGGGTGTGGCCAACTCAATATCACTCACATCGGGGCACGCATCTCCTCACCTGGCCTCTCATGACTGTGGGGATGCTGTAACAGTCGTAAGTGTGAAAAATGGTCATTAGTCAATTTTTTCAGTGCCATTGTAACTTTAAATGGTCACTCCACACAAGCAAAGTACCAGCAAAGGAGGGGAAAAAAACTCCAGAGAAGTTCCTGAGACAGGAAGTCTAGTCCTGCCAAGAATGTAACAAGGGTTAACGGAGAGGCAGTTTCTGTAAGCAACACCAGAATGTTTCTTTCCTGCCTTCCTTACAGGATTAGGCCAGTAATTTCTTCTAACAACCGGTTCTCTGAACTGCTTAGAATGTTAACAACCGGTTCTAGCAAATAGGTGCGAATTGGTAGAATCCCGCCCCTGCTTATTATGCCCTTCTCCCAGTGAAATAGTAAAATAACTTTCTGTGGTTTAGTAGGTTAGTTACATGTAGATTAATTGCACTAGATCTAGATTCTTAGATAACCTAGAAGAACATAGACTTTTGATCATTTTCTGTTCCATATTCACTGCATTCATGTTGTTTTTCTCATGCATGCTTTCTCATTTGTCATTATTTTCTTTTCTTTCAAGTCTTTTTCTTCTCTACCGTTTTCAACAAAGCAGGAGAAAAAATATATTGTTAGATGGAAGAGACCGCCAGAGAGCTATTAGCAACTTTGCTTCTCGTGCAATTGAGGCCCACAAGCGGTCTAATATCAAAGGAACATTGAAAAATAATTTTCCCAAATCTGCAAGCAATATTACATTGTTATCTGATGAGACTCCCTTAACTATTCAAAACCCTCTGTATGCTGAGAGTGCATTGCATAGTTCCACTTCTGAGTTGTTACATGAAAGCAAATATGCGGTACCCCATTTCTTCCGTACAAAGTCAGGTTTGAAAAATGTTCTATTGAGCGGCACTTTGAAAGAGATTGAGCGGGCATGGACTTTACCAAGCCAGCTTACCAAGAAGAATATTTTGCTCATTATGGAGCCAATTCAGTGGGACCAGGAGAAAAACAAAGTAAAGAATGAAAGGGTTAGAATCCATCAAAGAAGACCTGGTAGAAGCAGTCTAGTCTTGAAGACCAGCTCTAGCCTACGGACATCAGTTAGAGAGAAAGCAAGGCAGTTTGAGCAACAGGCTCTGCAAGAAATGCAACAGATGAAATGCCAAGACAAGAAAAGTGGGCTTTCACTGGCAAACAGCACCTGTGCTCCAGAGGGTGAGAGGACAGTAGAGCCAACCTCTGAATGTTTTCTTCCCTCTTCAGGATCTCCTGTGGTTTCTTTTTCTTCTTTCAAAGCATGTTCTGAGGTAACTGAACTCAGAACATCAATAGCACCATCCATTACCATCTCTGACCATGACAATCCTGAACAGTTATCCTCTCTACCAAGCCGTACATCAACGCCTTCCCCTTTTAAGATCAAAATGTCGGATGATGAAACAAAAAGCATTCAAGACCTACCGAAACCTCCTCTCCCACTTCCACCTCCTTCTCCGTCCCCTCCACTGCTGCCTCCTCCCTCATTATCATTCCCCTTCCCTCCCCTTCCAAGCCTCTCCTCACCCATTCAAAGCTCCCAACTACTACATGTTACAAAATGTACTAAGTCAAGCTCTAAGCAAGCCACAGTGTCATCCCAGGCTTCTGTGTCAGAACCGTGTGATTCCTCTCACAAGCAACTGAAGGGGATTCTTAAAAATATCCATAACTTAGCAGACATTGAAAAATCAGTGGCCAATATGTATGGTCAGATCAATAAAAATTACATTCTGCCGAAAGAGGTAGACAAGCCAAAGCCAATAACAAATACTGAAATTGTAGCTGAAGCTGAGGAGTATAACCAACAGAATGGTAATTTGAACAGTTTAGTGGAGGAACATGAAAAGCAGTTCTCACCTCAGGCAACTGCACTATGACAGTCCTAAGTGATTTTATGCACAATGTATGCCGAATGTATCATCCAACCCATACATCATAGACTCGATCAGAATGTTTCTTTTTCTCTCTTTTCATTTCACAGTCTGCTAATTTCTATACTATTCTTCAGCTGATCCATGATTTCATCTTGGAATGGTTAATTGTTCATTTCTTAGTTTGCCAGGTCTGTGTCAAAGGGGGAAAAAGGAGACATTACAGTTCTAAGAGTGCATTTTAGCACAGTTAGGATGCTAAATAGCAAAGGGATATTTTATTTGGTCAAAGTAGATTGTCTCCAGAGAGCAACTATCATAAATAAAGGAGAATATTTGTAACTCAGGGTTGAAATAAGGGATCCTGGTTGCTCTCTGAGCCTGATTGTTTTCTTGCAGATGTTTCATTATGCAAACTAGGTAACATCATCAATGCTACTAGCACAAATGATGTTACCTAGTTTGAGGAATGAAATGTCTGCAAGAAAACAGCCAAGTTTAGAGAGTAACAGGGGTATCAAACTCACGGTCCATGGGCTGGATGTGTCATGTGCTGGCCACGCCCACCCCCAGTTTAGCGAAGGGGAAAAAAGTCCCAATATGTGACATGACGACAATGTGAGTTTGACACCCCTGGTCTGTAGAGAGCAAAATATATATGGTTAAATATATGGTTAAGTTCTCTGGTTAACCTTAACTTTTCACTGAAATGCACAGTTCAATGTCATCGGAAAACAAATGAAAACAACAAAGGAATTTCACACACACAAAAAAAAAACCAATTATTGCAATAATATAATCATCTTTTCTGTAAATTGGAGTGCTTGTGCCATGGTAACAGGTTTGTAGCTTTGATGATTTTTCTATTTATAATTCTCCCTATTCTCCCTCCTGTTATCCAGCATGCCTTTTATTACTTCTTTATATATTGACACTGCATATTCTAAGTCTTAACTTTTGTAATATGTTTTCTGTAAAAATCCTTTTTTTAAAAAAAAACTATTAAAAATACTTTTCTCTCTACTGCATGCTACCTGACTAAGCATATTTCTTTTATCATTTTTTTCAGCTTGTCAAAACTAATAAATGATTTGAATAATTACTTACAAAAAGAGGAAATTATAAGCGCCTGAATTTCGCAAAAGCTCACACTTAGCCAGATTGTGGCTTTTAAGCCATCTAAACAAAAACTACTTGCAGTATTAACATTCTATTTTTAATAAATTAACTGCTGGTTCTAGTAGAAGTAGGTTTGTTCACATTGAAAGTGGGTTAAAGAGGGTGGAGAAAAGTATTTCAGCCAAGGGCCAAGCAGAAGTAATATACAGGTAATCCTAAGCTTACAATCTGTTCTGATTCAAACCTTGTTCCAAGAAAACAAACACAAAGCAGAGATAACAGCAAAACCTTTTAATGATTTTTTACGAATTCCGTTCCTTCACAGTTTCAAATTAATTATCTCTGATAAAAACGAGCCTTGCCAAGGTTGTGTAAGGTTGCCAAAAACAGTAGATAAAGTTACTAAGAAATATTTCAAACACAAAGAGTCACCAAACACCAACCAAGATATTCCGAATGTCCACAAGGCTCGAGTGCAAAAACTTCTTTGCTTCCTGCAAAGAACTCTGGTTTCTCAGCTGGCTTTTATCTCTTGAGGGAGGGGCCAATACCTTGCAGCTTTACTCCTGAGTCACCCATGCTGCTGCAGATGCTCTTTCCTTCGAGCAGCCCTGCACGTACACTCACTGGGCACAGGCTGCTCGGGGGCCTCTTTATCACTGCTGCCAGCTTCCACAATCTCCGAAGGCAGCATTCCACTCCCTGATGGTCTTGGCCCCATCCCTGCATCTGAGTTCTCGTTCTCTGAGACCTCAGCCGTCCACGCCTGCTGCCGGTGAACCACAACACAAACAACAATTGAGCCCAACATTTCTGTTTACTAAGAGAAACAGTTAGTAAATGAATTTTGCCCCATTTTATGACCTGTCTTTGTCACAATTGTTAAGTAAGTCTGGCTTCCCCATTGACTTTACTTGTCTGAAGTTTGCAAAAAGTGATCACATGACTCAGGGACATAGCAATGGTCATAAATATGAAACCAGTTGCCAGGCATCTGAACTTTGAACCCATGACATTGGGGATGCTGCAACTGTTGTTAAGTGTGAAAAATGGTCAAACTCACTTTTTTCAGTGCCATTGTAACTTTGAACGGTTTCTAAACAAACTTGTAAATTGAGGAATACGTGTACTGTAGAAAATCCAATTTCAAACCTTTTGCCATTTGTTTAGGTTCAAAACAATCATGAAGGGAAGGTGCTATAATTTTTTCTTTAGAAGTAGATTGGTGGAAAAGAGATAAATAATTGTTTTGTTTCCTTCCCCACATAAACAGTCATGAGAAAATACAATGTCAAAGTTTTCTCTCTGTGTGTCTCTCTCTCTTTCACTCTCTCTCTTCTCTCTCTCTCCCCTTCCTTCCCTCCCTCCCCCCCTCTCAAAAATCAAAATAACTGGAGACATTGTACTTTTTTCTTCTATGGCTTAGGAAATGGGAAGATTCCATGAAGAAAACTGTTCTGTCCTAATTTACATACTCGAAATCCCCGCGCTTTGATTGGCCAAAGCGCGGGGCTTTCTAATTGGTCAGGCAAGCCGCGCCGATTGGCTCGTTAAGAATCTCCCGCGATTGGATCGTTTAGAGCGCGGGAGATTTGAAGCGCTGTGGGCTTTTTTCCTTTCGCCGGTTCGGTTCCAGTTTTCCTAATAAAGAGCATTGCATGAAATCACCGACTCCTGGCGTCATTTTGCGGACATGACACTGGCGACGAAGGTGGGATCCAGACCCTGAACCGAACCCCGTGTCCGACGGAAGCCAGACAAAGCACCGAGATGGCGAAAATCGCACCGCCCGCCCCCTTCAACCCCGCCACCGAGGACTGGGAATCGTTCTCCGACCGTTTCCGCATGTACCTCGAGTGCACCAGCATGAAGGACGCCTCGGGCCCGCTAAAACTCGCCGTCTTCCTCACCCATTGCGGAACCGAAGTTTTCCAGATGGCCAAAGCATTGGCCAAGCCCGCCGACGCAACCGCCATGGACTGGGACGTCCTCGAACCTATCCTTCGGCGACATTACGCTCCCGAGGTCCCCATCCTGATCCGGCGCAACGAATTCTACCGGCGGGACCAGAGACCGGGTGAGAAATTGAGCGACCGTCGCCGAGCTGCGGCACCTAGGGGGGCTTTGCGAATTTGATAACCTAAACAACATCCTGAGAGACCGATTCGTGCTCGGTCTGTGGGACCCCGCGCTCCAGAGCCGGCTGATGGCTAAGGGCAACATCAGTTTAGCAGACGCCCTCACCGCAGCCGCAGCCGCAGAAGCAACCCGTACTTCCGCCGATAGCATGCGCAAACCTGACACGAAGGACCGCGGCGGAAACAACAACCCGGCAAGGTCGACCGAACAAAAAACTGAAACAACCACACACCACGGCGATTTCCACTCTGCATCCAGCACGTCCGAAGACGAAGAAGACATACATCGACTTCAGACGGGGCGCGACCAACGGAACCGGAGAGGTCGTAAGTCGAGGACCAACTGTGCCGGTTGCGGCGGCGACCACCCCAGGTCGGAATGCCGGTTTTTCGATTCCATCTGCCGGCATTGCGACAAAAAGGGGCACATCGCCCGGGTTTGCCGCCAGAAGAAAAACCGCAGTCCAACTCGATGGGACCAAAACGACCGGAGAAGGGAAAGCTCACCGCCCCGGCCCAGAGATCGCCACTCGGACAGCCGATGGGACCGGACCGGACGATCCTCGAGAGGCGGCGACAACCGGCGGAGAGAGGAAACCCACCAGACGGTAACCATCGGCCACGCCATCACCGACGACGCCCGAAAAATCCATGTCGAGGTTCACATCGAGGGCCAGCCGTGCAAAATGGAGGTAGACTCCAGGTCCTACCTCTCCATGATTGCATGGCACGAGATAAAGCGGTTGGTGCCTACCCTCCAAAGGAGGAACGTAGACAGCCAAAGACTTATTGTAAAGGACTACCAGGGAAACCGCATCCCGGTAGTCGGCACCAAAAACTTTAACGTGACATATAAGGGGCGCACCGAACAACTCCCCCTCACGATCGTCGATCGCGACCACCCAAGCCTGCTGGGACTACAATGGTTCGCCCCGCTCGACATCACTCTCACGGGAGTCAACCACGTCGCCGACGACGGTTGGGAGCAGCAACTAGCCCAGGAGTTCCGAGAAGTCTTCGACGGAAGCCTGGGCAAGTACCAGGGGCCCCTTATCTCGTTCGACCTAGACCCTAACGTCCCCCCCAAACGACTGAAACCTAGGCGGGTGCCATTTGCCCTAAAACCCAAAATAGACGAGCAAATTGATAAGCTCGTCAAACAGGGGGTATTGCAGCCCATAGACCATGCCCGGTGGGAGACCCCCATAGTCACCCCGGTCAAGCCAGACGGGTCGGTGAGGATCTGTGGGGACTATAAGGCCACCCTAAATGGCGCGCTGCAACAAAGCGCCTACCCCGTCCCAATAGTGCAACACCTACTGCACTCACTGGGAGGGGGCAGGGTCTTCGCCAAGTTCGATCTCGCCCAGGCATACCAACAGTTGCCGGTCGACGAGCAAACGGCGGAAGCCCAGACCATCGTTACCCACCGGGGAGCTTTCAAGTGCAACCGACTCCAATTCGGAGTCAGCGTGGCACCAGGCATATTTCAGAGCCTGATGGAGAGGTTGTTGCAAGGCATCAAGGGGGTGGTACCTTATTTCGATGACGTTCTAGTGTGGGCGCCCAACCAAGCCGAACTAGAAAGCCGACTAAGAGAGGTCCTAACTAAATTTAAAGAAACGGGACTTAAAGTAAAAAGGGAGAAATGCCAACTGTGCACGGAACGAGTGGAATTCTTGGGCTACCTCCTAGACCGGCACAGCATTCACCCCACAAGTAAAAAAATCAAGGCCATCAAAGAGGCCCCCACCCCTAAATCAAAGACTGAACTACAAGCATTCTTGGGATTACTGAACTTTTACAATGTTTTCCTACCCCAAAAGGCAACGGCGGCGGAGCCTTTGCATAGGCTCCTGGACAAGGCGGCGACCTGGACTTGGGGGAAACGGGAGCAAGCCGCCTTCCAAAAAACTAAAGACCTCCTCACCTCCGACGCCGTCCTCATACAATTCAACGAGACCCTACCTCTGGCCGTCACTTGCGACGCATCACCTTTCGGCGTCGGCGCCGTCCTTAGCCATACCCTTCCTGACAGAAAAGAAGCACCCATCGCGTTCTTTTCGAGGACCCTAACCAAACCAGAGCGGAACTATAGCCAACTGGACAAAGAGGCTCTGGCTATAGTTGCCGCCATAAAACGGTTCCACGAATATCTCTACGGCCGACCTTTCACCATTATAACGGACCATAAGCCGTTGCTGGGCATCCTTGCAGGAAACCGGGCCACCCCGAACATTCTGTCTCCCCGAATGACAAGGTGGTCCGAGTTCCTGGCGGCCTACAACTACAAACTCATACACAGACCGGGTAAGACGATCTCGCATGCGGACGCATTGAGCCGCTCGCCGCTACCGGAATCCGACTCTGACCCAGCAACAACGACGACCACCCTCAGCATCGAGACCCTACCCAACCTACCCATAACCGCGTCAGACATTGCCCGGGAAACTAATAAAGACAGGCGTCTGACGTGGGTTTTGCATTGGGTAGAAAAAGGGTGGCCGGAAAAAGACAACGACAAGTCCGTCAAGACGTTTCGGAACCGCCAAACCGAACTCTCGTTGTTAAAAGGGTGCATCTTATGGGGTGACAGGGTGGTCATTCCGGACAGACTACAGGGGAAGGTTTTGGAAATGTTGCACGAGGGGCACCCTGGCATCGTAAGAACTAAAGCCCTGGCCAGAAGTTACGCTTGGTGGCCAGGGATGGACAAGCAGATAGAGGCCTGGGTAGCTAGGTGCCAGCGATGCCAGGAGACTAGGCCCAGCCCACCCACAGCACCCATCCTGGAGTGGGAAACCCCAAGGGGACCCTGGTCCAGAATCCATTTAGACTTCGCCGGACCCACGAATGGACACACCTTCCTCATAACAGTTGACGCTTACTCCAACTGGCTGGAGGTAAGCGACATGAAGACAACAACCACGGAGGCCGTGACCAAAGAACTTTGCAAACTCTTTGCAACACACAGCCTCCCAGACGTCGTCGTCTCCGACAACGGGCCCCAGTTTACCTCCCTGGAGTTCGAGAAATTCCTGGCGGAAAGGGGCATCCGCCACGCACTAACAGCACCGGCGCATCCGGCGGCGAACGGTAGGGCGGAACGGATGGTCCAATTTACCAAAAAAACCATCCGGAAAATGGACCACGGGGAGATCCAAGAGAAAATCAACAGACTTCTCTTTACACAACACATAACCCCGAATACCACTACCAACAAAAGCCCAGCCGAACTGCTAATGGGTAGAAAGCTGAGGTCCCCACTCGACAGGTTACACCCTACGTATAACCCGGAGCGGCCCCCAGACTCAAGCACGAAATACCGAACGTTCGCACCCGGGGACCTCGTATATGCGAAAAACCTGACGGGAGACCCCCTATGGATCCCAGCCGTCATCACCCAAGCAACAGGCCCACGCTCGTACCGGCTACAAACGACAGACGGACGAGCGTGGAAACGACACATCGACCAACTTAGGTCTAGGACAGCAAACGAACCCACCTCCCAAAACGCAAACCAAGGGGGGAGGGAATACCCGGGTGACCGATTACAAGAAAAAATAAACCAGCAGTACTTACCAAGACGCAGCCATCGCGACCCCTCGCCGAATAAGAACAGCCAAGCCAGCTCAACCGACCCGGAAAGACCGAGCGGGAGCGGCGAAACCCGTAGCTCAACCAACCCGGAAGGCCCAGGTGGGAGCCACGGAGAAAGAACCGGCCCGATCAACCAGCCGGTTCGCACAGGAACAGGAGCAACCAAAAACCCGACCGAACAGGCCGGGATTCCGCTTACGACTGAGTTGCGCAGGTCAAGTAGGACCAGACGGAGCCCCGCCTACCTACGTGACTACGCAACGTAAGGACTGAACCAAGAGGGGAGGGGTGTTCTGTCCTAATTTACATACTCGAAATCCCCGCGCTTTGATTGGCCAAAGCGCGGGGCTTTCTAATTGGTCAGGCGAGCCGCGCCGATTGGCTCGTTAAGAATCTCCCGCAATTGGCTCGTTTAGAGCGCGGGAGATTCGAAGTGCTGCCATTGGCCGCGGCCGCCGTGGCGAAAGGAATAAAAGCCGCGGGCTTTTTTCCTTTCGCCGGTTCGGTTCCAGTTTTCCTAATAAAGAGCATTGCATGAAATCACCGACTCCTGGCGTCATTTTGCGGACACGACAAAAACTGGTGTACAAAAAAGGTTAAGCATTTTTCCCAGTTCTCCAATAGAACCTTTTGAGAGCACTGTGGTCCTAATATAATTTTAAAAATATATATTTGTGTCATCAACTTTGTGTACTTAGCTTGCTATCTTTCTTCCCCATCCCCTTCAATTCCTAATATAGAAACATTCTAGGCCTATTTCAGAAATATGTATAATTAAATACATATTTATAATTTGCAAATCCAGGCATTTGAGGTAGATATTAAAAGCTTAATATCAGTTTTCTTGGCTAACTTTATCCATCACCAACAGGTAGGAAATCATAAACATCCTGTAGTTAAAGGTCTCAAAATAGCTGGTTTCTCTTTGTCGGTTGACTTTTTCTGTAGTGACACAAGAATGAATAACAAAAGTTAGTTCTCCAAAAGCCACGTTCCGTGAACTTCACCACCTGAGTTCTAGCGCTGTTACACAAGAAATCGTCTCTGCCAAAGAAAATTCACCTTCATTCCTGTGCAGGTGTGCCTGCTCCACATATCACCACTGAATGTTGTTTGACTTTCTTCTGTATAGATACATATGCACATCTTTCATTCATTCATTCAATCGATCAATCAATCAATCAATCAGTCAATGAAATGTATGTGTTCCTCCATTCTTACCATGTCCACAGATGGTTAGGCAGTGCCTCTTTTTTTTTTCTTGGCCCTTGTTATTTTTAATATTTTTTTTTTATGTACAGTGAGAGCATATGCAGCAAAGACAAATTCCTTATGTGTCCAATCACACTTAGCCAATAAAGAATTCTATTCTATTCGATTCGATTCGATAAGCTCTCTCAAATTCACCCAGAGTTGAATTCTGGATGTGCAAGTCCCAGAGAATTGATTAAGCACAATCTTGCTAAATTATTTGGGGAGAGATGGTGTCTGCTAATCCTGAGGAAGTGGACCAGGTTATTTAGGCAGTAGTGAATAACTCTTTACAGAAGGGTGGTATGGTAACACCTGCTTTGAAGGAAGTGGTGGTTCTCCCTCTTTCCATACCCATTGAAATATCCAGCAGTAATAGACAATTTTCTTCCAGTCTCCCCAACCTTTTTAAAGAAGGAGGTTGTTGTTGAGAATCTGATAGGGTTAAAGTTCTAAGGGGTCTAAAAGAAACATCAGGGTCCTTTTGAAGCTGGTTTCAGTCTCAGATATCCTGAGATATTAGTCAGATAGTTATTTTTATGGATAATTACTGGCAGCTATGGACAAAATTTGAATCCCTAACACAGAGTGAGTTCCCGTTACTTGTCTCAACTTCTGCCAACCTAGGAGTTCTAAAGCACATAAAAAATGAAACTAGAAAAATAGAGACCACTTTGGTGGGAAGGTAACAGCATTCAGTGCGCCTTCAGTGTTTAGTCCTGCTGGCCATATGACCATGGAGACGTTTTCGGACAGCGCTGGCTCTTTGGCTTTGTAATGGAGATGAACACCACCCCCTAGAGCCAGAAAAGACTAGCATGTATGTGCAAGGGAATATGCCTGTCCTCCTTGATCTGATGTTTTTGAAATCATCAATCATATAACTTTCAGAACCAGCTTAAGAGATTTGGAGTGTGAGGTGAGAACTTTTCTTTGATGATTCTTTTTCTTGGTGGAGGGAGAGTATATTACTGAGGTCCACCTGATTTACTTGTTAAACATATTCATTAATTAAATCTATTTGCTGGCTACCTCGCTGTAGCATTACTCCAATAATAAAAAAAAAGAAAATAAGTGTAAACAGAACAGGAGTAAAATAAACAAAATAAACAATGAAAAAGAAAACAACAAGAATAAAACAATAGAATGTCCAAACGGATGGCTGAAGAGCAGAGAGTAAGCAGGGGAGGTCAAGTCTGCCATCAATCTAGCAACGTGGAATTCCCCCATTTGTTTGCCAGTCTAACCGGCAGAGCCATGTCTTCAGGTTCCTAAAGAAAGATAGAAGAATGGGAGCAGATCTTATTTTACTGGGTAGCATGTTCCAAAGAGCAGGGACTGCAGCAGAGAAGGCTCTTCTTCTGGAGCCTGATAGAGTTCTTTGATCGATGCAGTGGTGGGATTCATTTTTTTTTACTACCGGTTCTGTGGGCATGGCTTGGTGGGCATAGCAGGGGAAGGATGCTGTAAAATCTCCAGTCAGAGGTGGGATTTGCCGGTTCTCTGAACTTCTCAAAATTTCCACTACCGGTTCTCCAGAACTGGTCAGAACCTGCTGAATACCACCTCTGAATCAATGGGATCCAAAGTAGGCATTCTCTGTTGGCACAAGTAGGATAGACTTGTCTGAGTAAGATGAGGTAGTTCATCAGGTCTTTAAGGTCTTTCAAAATCATAATTAACATTTTGAACTGCACTACAAAAGGTTGGGTTTCTTTTTTTAACTTCAGCTCAGAATTAGTTCCTGAGATAATTCTATTATTCTGAATAATAATAATTTTTTAAACTTGTATGCCACTCGACTCTTAATGATTCTGAGCATCTCACAACAAACAATCAAATCAATAAAACATTAGAAATAGAGATAAAAGATGGCAATCATGATGAAACAAGGTGCCTTCCTCTTCCTCTTAAACAGTCTGGTCTTCACGGATCTTCTAAACAACAGCAGAGCAAAAGGCATAAAAGTGCAGCTTTAACTTCCTTTATTGTTTAGTTTATAATTTGACTTTCTCTGTTTGTAAATATGAAGGGCAGCTTATAACAATATCTGGCCTAAGTGAGCCATTTTCCTTTTTCCTCTTTCAGCTAAAGCCATTTCCCCAACAGGATTGTTTTGTTTTGTTTTTTTAAAAAAATATGTGTATAATTTATGTTTAATTTCAGCATTAAATGCAAAATCATTTTTCACATACATCCTAATCACACTTTCTGTTGCTTTTGGTTTTGCATTTTTATAATATTTTAAATTACTGGGTTTGGACACACTGCCTTTCCCTTAGTCAAAGATTATTTCTCTATCTTACATGAAGAAATTTCTGTCTAAATGTTGAATCTTATACAATAAAAATGTAACATTTGAATGCCACGTCCTCTGTTAGGGTATCTAAAGGAGAAAAAGACACTATGCAAAGGGAAAAAATATTAGTACCACTTTATAAAACCCTAGTAAGACAATACCTGGAATACTGCAATCAATTTTGGTCACCATACTACAAAAAAACATGTTGAGACTTTGGAATAAGTTCAGAGAAGAGCAACTAAGATGATCAAAGGCCTGGAGACTAAAACATGAAGAACGGCTGCAGGATTTGGGTTTGGCTAATCTAGAAAAAGAAGAATTAAGGGTGACATGATAGCAGTATTCCAGTACTTGGGGGTCTACCACAAAGAAGAGGAGGTCAAATTATTCTCCAAAGCACCGGAGAGTAGGACAAGAAACAATGGTTGGAAAATAACCAAAGACAGAAGCAACCTAGAATTAAGGAGAAATTTCCTAACAGTGAGGACAATTAACCAGTGAAACAGCTTGCCTCCAGAAATCATGGGTGCTCCATCACTGGAGGTTTTTAAGAAGAGATTGGACAGTCACTTGTCTGAGATGATATAGTTTCTCCTGCTTGATCAGGGAGCTGACTAGAAGACCCCAAGATCCAGTTCATTCGTTCTAAATCTAAAATGTGTGAATGTTCATGCATCATGGGACTTTGCACACAGCATAAGACTAAACAAAGAATTCATCTCTTTCTACATGTTTCCATAATGTACAATACGAATTTAGCCAATCTTATGTCTGAAGCCACTTGGAAAACAAGTCCACTGGATAGTTTTTTAAGTCAGTTGTTATTAACCTCGAAGACCAATTCATTCACAGCCAGATGCATAGCTGCTATTAACCTCAAGGATCCTTTCATGCATATACTCAGAGACATGGAAGCATTGAAAAATATAGTCCTGTTAAGGCTGCTCATGGTACAAGGATTTCTGCAGCTTTGCTTAATCAGAAGTCCCCCCCCCCAAATAGGCGGGAAATATCTCTACCACATTGTACTGAGAGCCTCTGAAAAATATTATTCCACACCTAGAAGACTTGAAAGAATCTGATTTGAAAGAAAAATGATCCTTCCACAGGATACTGGGAAATAAGGCTTCTATATCAAAAATTGAGATAGATGGTGTCTTTCAAGCTTTCACATTTTAAATAATCCAATCTTTATATCCAAGCCAGAAGGTAAACATAGTTCTAACTCTTCATTCTCTTCCCTGCTTTGAGTTTGATCTATGTTTTTGTTCTGCTGTAAGATATTTTCAACGAGGTTTGCCTGAGAAACAGGAAATCCTTTAAGTCAATGTAAGCAAAACAGTGCAGACACAAAGAATTGAGCAATTGGTTTTATATATGCCTTCAATTAGCAGAGAAGTACAATGATTTTCCCATCTGTTACACATCCAGGACATAATCATATGACATATATACATACTACATACTGTACATACATATGTACATGCATAAATCTGGTTTCTCTACAGTCACTAGAAAAGAGACTCTCAAATCATATTGTCCTTGGTTTTTTTTCTCTTCACTAAATCAACTTTGGCCCAAGCGAAAAGTATTTCCCCAGATATATACACAGGAACTAGAGTAATATAAGATTCATAAAATCAACAAAGCCCCAAATCTCTCCAAGTCTGAAAATTTTAGCTTCTTCCACTTCTTTACTCAACCCTCCACTGTGGTTTTGGTACCTCTAAAATGTTATACATTGCAACTGCGCATTTGACAGAAAACATCCATTCGCATTGCCATCATAGTAATCAACATGGTTATTTTTTGTTTAAAGTCAGTTGTTCAAAAGTTTTGTTTATTTTTCAAATTTATAGCAGTGGCACTTAGACTTACACTGCTTCTGCGGTGGTATAGTGGTTAGAATGCAATGTTGCATTAGCGTTGCAGGATAACTCTGCTGACTGCCTGAAGTTTGATCCTCCCCAGCTCGAGGTTGACTCAGCCTTCTATCCTTCCAAGGTCAGTAAAATGAGGGTCCAGATTATTGGGGGCAATATGCTGACTCTATAAACTGCTTAGAGAGGGCTGTAGAAGCACGATGAAGCGGTATATAAGTCTAAGTGTTAGTGCTAATGTTTTACAGCCCTGTCTTTACAAAGTTCATAAAGTCAGCATATTGCTCCCAACAATCTGGGTCCTCATTTTACTGACTTTGCAAGGATGGAAAGCTGAATAAACCTTGAGCCTGGCAGTGGGCAGAATCAGCCTGCAATACTGCATTATAACCACTGCATCGCTATGGCAAATTTAAATAGCCACCCATCTCATATATATGATTTTGGGGCACCTTAAAAACAAAACAAATATGAAAAAAATATAAAAGAACAATACAAGAATCATATAGAATCATTTTAAAAAAATCATTAAATACACAATCCCATTCATCTTGGGTCCCCATGCCTGTAAGTAAAATTGGGCCTTTACAGCTTAAAAAATCCATTAATCTTGGAGCTACCAGTAATCTGATTTCTGGGGGATGATATTCTGCAGGGCAGATGCTATAGCAGAAGCAAGTTCTCTAGGATCCTGGATAATGCTCCCTGGTTGATGGAACCTGCAATACTCCATCCTTCCCAGACCAGATGGGTTGAATAGGTATAACTGCATCTCCTCAGGTAGTCCAGTTCCATGCCATGCTTTATAGATCATGATCCCAGCTTCAACTGAACCTGGAAGCAAACTGGCAGCCAATGCAGCTTGTGGAGCGGAGATATAATGTGCAGAACCTGGAACAGGCATAACTGCCTGCACTACTTTGAACACGTTGTACTTTCCAAAACTCTTCAAGGGCAGCTCCATGTAGAAGACATTGCAGTATATTCATACAAGAGTCGACTAAAGCATGAGTGACGATAAGTGAGATCTCCTGGTGCAGAAATGGGTGCAACTAATAAACAACTTGTGGTGCAGTTGTTCAAGGACCCTCCTGGCCATGGCTACCAGTTAAGAATTCAGTTCTGCATGAATCAAGATGTTTCACAGCATATACATTGTCCAAATTAAAGCAGTAGCGTTAAGGTATTATTATTATTAAGATTATATACCCCTTTGTCTAAGAAATACTACATATTTGGAAGATGCAGGTCAATACTGAAGCAATTATTTCTAAAACTGTTTGTTTGGTCTGTTCAATTGCATATGATTTTCCACTTGATTATTTCACACACAAAAAATGCTTTGTCCATCTCTTAAAACAGCAGATTTACTTATTTTCATTTAAGATCAAACTGAGAGTAATCTTTAAATTCTACATTCCCAAGGGTAGCTCTTTCCAAAACCCCTGAACCCTCCTAATGAAACACCTAGAAAAGTGCAATTTTAGAAAGAAATCATCAGCAATTTCTAACTGAAAATGAACACAGTTTGAGAATAGGGATTTTGGTTAGGCCCAGCCCAGACGTGGAAATTCTATGGAATGGCCTATTCTGACTCCATTTTTTTTCTCAATTATTCTAGCTCTGGAAATTTTGGAAGAGGTATTGTTATACTGTAATGTGATAGCATGGAGGAGCAGTAAGTTTAAATCTTACTAAAATTACTGTAAATGATATCATACCTTTTTCCCACCAACTCTTCTGACGTTTGAAAGTTTAGGTTCATGCTTGGATGGGTGGGGCAGGCATATACATAGAATGCATTCATGAAAGAGTTTTTTGCTGTACTGGAGAAGACTTTAAACGCCTTTCCTCTTGCTTTTCCCAGTGAATTTTCTGTTTTTATTCCAATCAAGGCAGCACAATGGTTCAGTGGTTAAAGACACTGAGCTTGTCAGCTGGAAAGCTGACAGCCCAAGTTCAAGAACTCCATGCCATGGACTGGGTTCCCATTACTTCCCCCTCCTTCCTGGTCCTGCCTATTTAGCAGTTTGAAAGCATGCAAATGCAAGTAGATAAATAGGTACCACTTTGGTGGGAAGGTAACAGCGTTCTGTGTGTCTCAGTGTATAGTCATGCTGAACACATAACTACGGAAGTCTCTTTGGACAACACAGTCTCCTTCAGCTAAGAAATGGAAATGAGCACTCCACTCTAGAGTCAGAAATGACTGGACAGGGGAAACTTACTTTTCTCTTATTCCAATCAAGCTATCAGATTCATGTAGGAGAAAAACCACTTTGGTGGGCGATGAACACAGAAAAGTTAAGCTAACTCTGCACAGCTTATCTTATCCTGCAGATTGCCTTCTCCCAATGCAACTTTCTTAAAGAGGAGTGATACTTAAGTTTTTAAAAAAGATGGGGGCATTGGAAGATGTTATCTAGGAAATGGGAAGCTGTGAATTTCACTATGCAGTAGACTTTGAAATGTCATTGATTATCTTCATTTTAAAAGTCCATTATTTATCAAATCGCCTACAGCAACAATTCACCTCTAATAATCCTCTACAGAGGAGGAATGCTAATTGAAAAGCTTTACAGATGGTAATATTAAAAATTAAATGTGCTTCTCCAGATTGTTCCTTATTTTTCCCTTAGGTATGATTAAATGGTTTTTCTCATCTGCTGTCTCTCCCCTAGCTTGAACTTAGCACAGTTTTAAGTGTTTATTCTTCTCAAACAAATCTACTGTATAGTTCAATAAAGAAAAAGATCCAAATTAAATGGAAAAGGCCCTATCTGGAGGAGGTTCATATCTCATCAAAATCAGTAGTCTGTAAATGCATAATGAGAAGCCTAAACTGGCAACCCTGTACATACTAAACAGGAACCAGGTAGCATAGATGATTCCACTTATTTTAGCAGCATTTGGAATAAGTTTTGAGACTTCAGCTCGATAAAAATCCCAAGAGGCATTGATTTTCCTTTTCTTTACAAAAACCAATTTGGCTCGAGAAGTATTTATAGTGTACACAGATCCTATACTGTCCTACAAACCTGCAAATCTAATTTAATGAAAAGAAGGACTTGGGGTGACATGATAGCTGTGTTCCAATATCTAAAGGGCTGGCACAAAGAACAGGGGTCAAGCTATTCTCCAAAGCACCTGAAGAGCAGTATAAGAAGCAATCAAGGAGAGAACTAACCTAGAACTAAGGAAAAATTTCCTGACAGAACAATTAATGGAATGACTTGCCTTCAGAAGTTTTGGGTGTTCCATCACCGGACGTTTTTAAGATGAGATTGGACAGCTATTTGTTTAAAATGGTACAGGGTCTCCTGTTTGAGTAGGGGTTGAAATAGAAGACCTCCAAGGTCCCTTCCAACTCTGTTGTTTTGTTTATTACAGCAGTCATAATTGAAACATTATGTCCTTCAACATACTTAAACATAAGTGGTTATCATCATCATTGCTCAATTGCAAATTAAATGTGCATCGGACAGCTTTCAGGCGTACAGTATATACTGAACTGGTCACAATTGTGCACCCCTGTCAGCCCTTTTCCAGATATGAGGCAAGTCCTCACATAACAGAAGTTCGCCAGTTTTCTGAAATGATTTCTGGGGAGAAGAAAGCAAGGAGATGGGAATGAGATATAAATTATGGACAGAAGATCCAAGACATAAATAGAAATTCCATTTTTCCTGTAGTGAATTTTTCCATTTTTTTCGCTCCCTCCCTTTCTGGAAGGAAGAATGAAGGAGAGATGAAGAATTTCTTTCAAGGCACCAAAGATTAAGATACAGCCAATATCAGATGAAATATCAGATGAAATTAGCAATTAAAAGTCAATGTACATTTATGCCATTATTCAAGTTCATACTACTCCTATGCTAGATATATTTATGATTATGCATTTATTGTTGCCATAACAACCAACATCCCTTCTTTCTCATTATTTCCAATGGATTTACCCACAAGATTCCCACAGATTATTTTTAACCATTTTTGGAACACATCTTCACATTCACAAATGTAATACAAGTGATTGAATTAACGTCATGTTTTCTTTTTCTTTTTAAATTCGTAATTCAGACGTGGATATGCACAACAAGAGGTAAGATGCACATTCCCTACATTTATTTTAGCAAAAAGTTATAATTTATAGCTGTTTCCTTCAGCATAGCCTGAAGACTTTATTCCACAGAATTAAAAGTTATCAGTGAGAATTATGGATGTGTATAAATCTTCCTGGGCTTTTAGATGTAACACCTTTCGTTCCTTTTTCTTTTCTGTTTGCTGCATACATTCCAAACTTTTAAAGTGATTTAAATACATTATTTATTATAATAAATGAATAATTATGACTTAAATGCTTTCAGAAAGGCTACACTGGAAAAAAAATATTTTTTGCTCTTCACAAATAGAGATATTATTTATAAAAATGTGCCTTTTCTGGATTCCTGATATACACTGCCTGTTCTTATATTGTAAGTTGTATAATTTATTGACCAGCCTTGACAGCAAAGCTATGTTATTTCATAATTGCAATTTTGTACTTAGACCGATAAACAGTATTAAGACATATGGAGAGTTTGCTTCACTTATTAATTGAAGCCTGCACCTGGTGCATGCATTTTGAAATCAAAAGTGTAATTAACAACACTGCTCTGTAAAATTGTAAGATGTATGTTTTATAAATAGGAATCAGTTTGAGAATGAATACAGAACTTGACATTATGAACAGAGGGGAAAAAAGGAAGAAAATGATGCATGTTGCCTTGAAAGACCAACAAAATTATCACAGAATATTTTCTGTACTGAATATAAAATATAACTGAATACTGAAAACTGTGAAGATAGATGCAAATGGAAAATGAAATATAACAATTTGGAGTAATGACCTTATTAATAGGAGACCTTCTAAAATAGTTGTTGGATGAACAACTGAGACAGTTTATACTGCCAAACTGTTTGCAGTTTACAGCAACCTTGATAATGGAACTTACAATGGAGCCCCAAAAGGAAGTTTAGCATTCAAGCATGTTCATTTTCTGAATCTGAGGTGTTTTTGCCCTTTAGCCTTGAAAGAAAATCACTTAAATCAAATGGTAGCTCTGTTGTAACCCTGTAAAAATGTATTATTGTTATAAGGTTATAAAAATTACTTTGCAACTCTTTACTTGCCTTTTTCATTAAATCAAATTTATTTATTTTTTCTTTGTCAGCAACAGCAATTGCTGAGACCTTCTCTTCTCAGACCTGAGGTACCATTTTCTTCCTTATTCTACGATTTTCCAAGCCCTTGTCTTAATTTCTAGATTCTGATGAACATTGTGGAACGTATTTTCTTTGTCAGAGAAGGAAAAGGAAATAAATGTATGACATAATTGTTAAGATGCACTGATATTTGATGCCTTGCAGTTTGGCCAGCTTATTTCAGGTCTTTTCAAGTTGATACATTTCTGTAAGCTCTGTCCAAGAGTCTTTGTCCTTAGTTCATTATAAATCCAACATAAGTTTCAAACAAATTAAGTTTCAAAAAATTACATCTTTGCAAAAGAGATAATTATAAGTCCATGACATACTTCACAACTTATATTTGATATTTCTAATCCAGCAGGAGGGAAAGAAAAATGACCATATTGAAACCCAAGCCAATGTATCAAACCCAATATGTGTCACCAGGCAGGCTCAAAGGATGGGGTTTTTTAAAAAAGAACACAAAATTGTGGCCATGATTAGAGTTCGAACTGTGTCATCACAGCTGCCATCTTGATCTTTTTGGTCATAAACATATTGAGCCTCGGGTTCCACTTATTTTAGAATCCTATAATTAGATGCAGTCTTAAAGGCTTGAATTATAATCACTGTTCAGTGCAGGTTGAAGATAAGAAAGATAACCTTGACCATTAAATGTAGACACTATTATCTAGGCGAAACTGGCAGAAACATTTAAAAAAATAAAAATATTTAAAAGTTCAGAAATATCTCAGGCAGATGATTCATCTCCATTTTAGCAGGAGAGGATACAGTATATAAGCCAACCTTGTCTTAGTAGGGGGGCAAAATGGGTGCGTGCATGCTTAGCCATCAATCACACAAGTTGACTGTGCATTTGTGTATGTACACCAGCCAGCCGCTCACACGGGCTAGTTCCAAACCAACCACAGCCGGGTAGTGGTCCATGGCCTGGGTGTTGGAGACCCCTCTAGTTTATTGCAATCATAATTGCAAGATTCTGTGATTATAGTCAATTTCAATAAAAGTATTTCCAACCTTCCTTTGGAATTGATTTGCTTATCTGGTCTACTGGCTGACAGCAGATCAATTAGAGTTTCTCTGACAGATGACAATCCAGTCTTTTTGTTTGTTTGTTTTCAAGGGCTACAGGAAAGAATTTATAACTTCATGTAGACAACCCATTCCTGACAGCTCATATAGTCAGACAGGTGCCCTAAACAGACCTGACAATATTGAAATGAACTTCATTGACAAGTATTCCCTTACAACAGAGGGGGAAACTTGTATATCGTATTTGCAAGGGAGGGAAAAAGGAGGAGAATATTATTAGGAGAAGTAAAAGCCCTTTTTTCTCTTTAGCAAACTAATTTATGGCATTTTCCTAAAGAGGTTGTGAAAATGCTTCCACATAAATACAGAAAGATTTAAATTGCAGATAGTTGATATTACAAAAACCTTCAAATACAAGAACCTCTCATTATCCAGTCTCTATATCCCCAATTTATTGTATCCATAGTAATATTTTTTTAAAAAAAGGTAGATCTGGGTATCCATGGTAACAAATTTCATGTATCCATGATATTTGGTACGTTTTTGTGTATTTCATGTGTGCACATGGACATGTGTAAAATACTTTTCTACAGTGTAATTAAATGCAGTCTCGTTATCTGCTGTTGTTAAGCCAGAGCAAACATTTCACCAGAAATGAGAGGGACTCTTACAGAACAGTCAATAGGTTAGAAGGGAATAGATCATTTAATGAACTTATAGTTGAAATTATAACAATTCTACTTCAATTATTTAGTGTTTCCTACAACTAGTTTGTTCAATACGTGTCACTTCTTGTGAATAAGTTGAATTTATTGGATTTTCAACAATATTTTTAAAGAAATGTTTTAATTGAATATATAGCAATAAAATAAAATCTGTTGGCATAAGAAAGCAATATGCAAAAGAAGATTGTGCATAAAGCACAATAATAAAATACTGTTTCTTCAGCTTTAACATAAATGTGTGTCATCTGTCAACTAGATCTTTTTTGGAATTCTGAATAGAATTGAACACAAACTTAAAAAGAATTTAAAGGTGGCGTTGGAATACAATTACTAGAATGCCAAATGTTAATTCTGAACACAACCACAGAACTTTCAGTGCCCCTGGATATCTGAGCATTAAATCTTGGTAAGACCACACTTGGGATATCGCATCCCATTTTGGTTGCCACAATATAAAAAAGATGTTGTGACTCTAGAAAGAATGCAGAGAACAGCAACAAAAATGATTAGGGGATTGAAGGCTAAAACATATAAAGAACAGTTGCCGGAATTGGGTTTGTCTAGTTTAATGAAAGAAAGGACTAGGTATGAAATGATAGCCGTGTTCCAAGAGGGTCTCTCAAAGAAGAGGGGGTAAAATACTTAAAGGCAGAACACAAAGCAATTGAATTGAATTGAATTGAATTCCTTATTATCATTGTACGTATATACACAGTATACAAAATTCACATAACATCGAGACCAGAATCAACATGCACGGACACATGGCAATCCCCAAACAACTCCCCACCTGCCAAAATTCCCCGCCTCCCAAAAACACACAAGCATCCACACAACAGACCAAGTAATACTGTCCAACAGCTCACTGATGGTGGTCCTTAAGTTCATTGTTAAGTGAAATTATACCTCTGGGATAAAAACTATTCAGAAAACGTGTGGTCCGAGTTTTACTTGTTCTGTATCTTCTGCCAGAAAGCAACAGTTCATAAAAATTGTGAGCAGGATGGGAAGAGTCTCTGAGAATGTTATGTAACTTCCTTAAACAGCGAGACTCAAAGATGTCATCCAGGGCTGGTAGCTAGAGCCCAATGATATTCTGGGCAGTTTTAATATTCTCTGTAGAGCTTTTTTGTCCGCTAGAGAGCTGTTCCCATACCATTCAAGAATGAAGTATGTCAGGACACTCTCAGTGATGCTGTGGTAGTAGGACAGAAGTAGATTCTGAGATAGATTTATCTTCCTGAGCATTCTCAGGAAGTACAGCCTCTTCTATGCCTTCTTCGCAAGCATGTTAGCATTCATAGTCCATGAGAGGTCTTCCAAGATATAAGTGCCCAGAAATTTAAAACTGACAATCCTCTCTACCTCTTCACCATTTATGTACAATGGTAAGTGTACATCTCTCTTCCTCCTGAAGTCAATTATAAGTTGTTTAGTTTTTTGGGTGTTAAATGTAAGATTATTTTCTTTACACTACAATTTTCTTTCCACAATTGATGGAAATTGATCAAGAAGAGAACCATCTTAGAAATAAGGAGAAATAAGGAGAAATTTCCTGACAGTTTGTCCTAAGAAATTGTGGGTGCTCCAACACAGATGGCAGCTGGACAATCATTTGCCTGAAATGATATAGGGCTTGAATAGGAGGTTGGACTAGAAGATCTCCAAGATCTGTCCCAATTCTGTTATTTTGTTCTGTAATATGAATAAAATAACCCAGAATTGTTATTGTTATTTAATGACTAAAGTATAATCTAAAAAGACCAAGCAATTATTCTGCTGCCATTGTGATATATTGTGCTCAAGGCTCTTTATGTTTAGTAACATATGGATTTGTGTATTCCTCTGTTTTGCAGGAACTTTCCATGGAATCAGGTATCGATCCTGGCCAAGAGTATTACGGGCAAGATTATTACAGTTATGAACATGGGTACGATTCATTTTTTATTATTTTTACTATGACTTCGTAGATTATAAATCTCTACTATTGTTATTTATTGAAAGCATATAGTAGTCGGAATCTGAAAACTGTGCTCAGAGCATTTAGCATTAGTTAATTTAGACAACAGACCTCTTAAGGTGGCTTTCTTAATCATGAGATGTAATTAAAATGCCATCCCTATAATACCCAGTGTATCTGGAAGACCTCCGGTTGGGAAAGATTTACCTATTATTAATATCAATTGCTTGTCAAAATCCATTATGTTAAAAAGCACTTGACTCTGATTATAGTCACTTTTCAACAGTGTTCAAGAATGAACCCAGATAGATAGGTCATTAAAGTTAATTATAATCATTGGCTAACATCAATGAGTAGGTAGGCAACTAGATTGGAAAGTTTGTGGATAATTGTTACATTTTTAGATTGAATTACATAAGTGATCTTCAGCTGATAAATCAAATAAGCAACAAAGGAATTCTTTATTAGATATAGTATGACATAATGCATATGCATTTTATCTTAGGATAGCAATAGCACTTAGACTTATATACAACTCTGTAGTGTATTACAGCATTCTCTGAGTGGTTTACAGTATCAGCATATTGCCCCCAAGCATCTGGGTCCTTATTTTACTGACTTCAGAAGGATGGAAGGCTGAGTCAACCTTGAGCAGGTCAGGATTGAACTCAGATTTTGGGCAGAGTTAGCTGCAATACTAGATTCTAACCACTGCTCCACTACAGCTCCTAAAGGTGGTAGTGGAACTATTTTTATTTCTACATCATAGAACCTAAAGCAAAGTATGATCATCTGAAAAATAATTTAAAATTCTGAAGAATCTGTTCCAACAGGAAGATATAGTTTTTGTATGTTGATATGTTATCTAGGAATTATTCCTATCCCGTTGCAGTAGAAGTAATGTTATAGACACAAATCTGACCATAGTTTAATAAAATAGCAATAGCACTTAGACGTATCTACCGCTTCACAGAGCTTTACAGCCCTCTCTAAGTGGTTTACAGAGTCAGCATTTTGCCCCCAACAATCTGGGTCCTCATTTTACCCACCTTGGAAGGATGGAAGGCTGAGTCAACCTTGAGCCTTGGTGGGATTTGAATTGCCAAATTGTAGGCAGCTGGCAGTCAGCAGAAGTAGCCTGCAGTACTTCACTCTAACCACTGTGCCACCAAGGCTCAATTGAATTATCTAGTGCATTTGGGTCAAATAGCTGTGTCATAAACTGGAATTAATACTATTCTGTTCCTCAGGAAACTGGGTGTTATAGTATTTCTTACTAATCACACCTCTTTTTGCACTGACAATTATTACTTTTTATTACTTTTGTGGGGGGTTATCTATGAAGCTAGAATGTGGACACATTTCTCAAGAGTAAGTCTAGAAGCAATTAGGTTTTTTATTGGGCAAGGGATGGAGAAACTGAAAGTGATGGAATAAATAAAATATACATGTATATTAGCGCAATAATCCAATGGTATAAAAGCATGGAAGGTGTCTGTACCTGGTTTTTCCACCAGGTACGAATTGCCTCAATATGGAAGTCGTCGGCGCCTGCTGTCTCCTTCTGGAATGTATGATGAATATGGAGAAGTGGTTGTGGAGAGTGACGGTGGATATTATTATAGTCCACAGGGGACCTCTACAGAAGCAGAGGTAGGCTTTGATACTATTCCAAAATTCACTTGAATTCATTGTTCTGGTATGCAGAAGCTCCAATATTCTTTGTGTGCAGTAGGTTTTGTATTCAAAAAGCTTCTGAAAGAAGCAAATAGCAAGAAATTCAGAGATGAGAGGTTGAGCGTTTCTTGCTTGCATATCTCTACAAAGAGGCACTTTTTGAGACCATAGTGCTGGTAGAGCTGTCTAAAATCAGACAGACTTCTGCCTCATTTAATTTAATTTTGATTTTGCTTGATTTTGACTTTCCATAAGCTCCCATACTGACCTCATCCATCTTCATAAACAAAGTTCTTGTCTCCTTCTTCTTTCTCTTCATCCAGAAAATCTTTTCTGGGACAAGACAAAGTCACGCAGGGAAATGCACAATTGAAAAATGCAAAAGTACAACTGAAGGGACAGTCTTCTCCAAAAACGTCTCATTTCATTCATTTATCTTAGAATCCACATCCCTAGCAGTGTTTGGATTTTTGCCAATTAAAAAAATGTAGGGGGAAAAAATCAGAGGTGGTATTCAGCAGGTTCTGACCAATTCTGGAGAACAGGTAGTGGAAATTTTGAATAGTTCAGGAAACTGGCAAATACCACCTCTTTACACTATCCTTCCCCTGCCACACCCACTAAGCCATGCCCACAGAAGCGGTAGTAAAAAAAAATTGAATCTCACCACTGGAAAAAATAGAAATTCACAGTCAATATATTTTATAGCTGAGGGCCACAAACCACCACATTCCTAAAGTCAGAATTAAAGTGCAGCATAAATATTTGATGTTCAAATATCTACAGGGTTTAAAAGACTATAGAGGGACTGCAGGAATTTTAATCAACAAAACCTTGAAACCATCAGCTCAGTTGATATTTCTGAAGTGGATAATCTATCATTATATCTGCCTTTGGAATAATAATCAAATGACATTATCTTTAAGCTAAGAATTAGTTCATTTATTATTTATGTAGCAGCATTTGTAGAACATAGAGTAACAGAGTTGGAAAGGATCTTGGAGGTAATCTAGATTGTTCCCCTCTGAGCAATGGGGGGGATCTAGTTGCACATATAGTATCACTGAAGTGCATCTTAATAAATAAATTGTAAATAAATACATACATCTTCTCTGTCCCTGAACTTCATGCCATATCAGCAACTCTTCCTTCCTTACGGTCTTCAAGATGTTTAGCATTGGTAAGGTTAATATACAACAGCCAATAACTCATGAAAAGTAGCATATATTACATCTTTGCTCTGCTAAACAGCCACACCACATTCATAGTTATACATAGGCCTAAGACCAGACTTCATTTATATATATATATTATAGTTGTGCTTTTAAAGTTGTAGCTACATTTCGGCAGAATCTAATCTGCCATCATCAGGCTTCTGCATTGAGTTCGTCTGATGAACTCAATGCAGAAATCTGATGATGGCAGATGAGATTCTGCCCAAATGTTACAACTTTAAAAGCACAACTATAATGATTGGGACCAGAACACTTATTCTTGTTCAGATCTATAGTACCCTCTAGTGGTCCAAGTTAATATTAAAAAAATGTTTATAATTAAAAAAACACAATTCAATTTTTCCAGCTAACAAATGGATATCTAAAATCTTTTGCAAAATATCAGGTTGATATATGACATTATAAAATTAAAAGGGAATGAATAATCTCTGCTAATCCCCAACATTTTGTGTAAAATTTAACACAAAATGTCCCAAAGCTGGAGTTTCCTTTAGGAAAATAGTTATTGCCAATAGTCCTTGAATACACAGATATTCAGGGCTTTTTAAAAAGAAAAATAATTATGTTTATGGAGACAAATGTTAATTATCACTCAGGATTTTAAGAAGTGATGCACAGACATTCCAGCTTCAAGTTTCCTAGGATGCTACAAAAATTAGGGTCCACCTGTTTGTTTTGATGCTAGATAAGTTCTAGGTATTAGTTACTCCAGGTTTTTTCCACATCTATGTGTTCTACAGTGCCAAGTTTCATTCCAGAAAGTTTTCCAAAATTGTGCCAAAGTGATATATAAATTTCATTTATGTAATTAACAGGGAACAAGTCAAGTCAGAAGAGCTGTAATCCAGAAACCAGGTTCTCGATTAGCTCTTCGTAGTGTAGGTAAAGAGAAGACTATAAGAGAAAGACCAATCCAGAAAAGAAGGAAACTAAGAGCAGTGATGCAGCTGGGCCGAATAGCAGTCATTGGTCACAGGCCAGCAACAGCTGAAGTAGCACCATCTCCATGGAAAAAAGCCAAGATCTTTCCAATGATGCTACAAAAAGGAGGACGTAAAGATTCAGATTATGTCAAGCTGATGGGAGCACAGCAAGCAGATGGAGACGACAGTAAAGGAAGCCATTTCCAGAAATCAGCAGGTGAAGGACCATCTTCAAAGAAGCTTGGCCATAAATTTAAACGTTCTAGTATTTTGAAGAAAGGTGTGGACCATGGTACCTCTGAGGAAGTAAGTGAATCTGAATCTAAGTCGGGAATCTCAATTAGTGTCACAGCAGAAAGTGAATCTGAAGTTAGTGATTATGGAAAAAAGAAAAAAATAACATCATCTTCTAAGACAACATCATCTTCTAAAACAACTTCTTCTAAGACAACATCTTCTTCTTTGACAACATCATCTACTAAGTCATCTTCCTTCTCCGCATCATCATCCTCAACATCATCAGAAAGTAGTTCTTCAGCATCTCCATCAGATAAAGATTATTTGAAAGTTACATTAGACCAAGATGAAGCTACTGAAAGCACAGTGGACTCTGATGAAGAACATTCAGATTCATCTGGCTCAGAAGATGGAACAATCAATTCCCAAAGCAAAGTTTCTGAAGTTGTAGAAGACGATACAGAATCAAACATCTCATCATTGATGCAAAGTTCCTTCAGCAGTGAAGTTACTCCAAGGTCAAGGAAGGACAAGATTTCTGGGTCCAGTTTCAAAAAGCATTCTTCAACTGGAAGTGAGTTAGATGATGAGATAGCTGAAATATCTGAAGAGACAGAAGAATCACCCTCCACTGTAGAAGAGGAGGAAGAAAAGAGAGAAGAGGGGGAGGAAGAAAGAGAAGAGGAACAAGGAGGAGAGGAAGAGGGAGAAGGAGAAGAGGAGGAAGAAAGAGAAGAGGGAGAAGAAGAAGAGGAAGAAGGAGGGGAGGGAGAGGAAGAGAGAGAAGAGGAGGAAGAAGAGGAAGAGGAGCAGGAGGAATCAAGTGACCATGAAGCCACGTCCAACAGTGAAAACATTACCTCCAGCCAACAAACAGGGAGCAGTGAAGAAGAGACTGATGAAGATAATACTAAAAAGGAGAAAAGCACTACCAAGAAAGCAACGTCAACAACAGTTTCCAAAGAAGGCATGAAAAGTGAAAATATAAAGAAAAAAGGCCCTGAAGAGCATTTAGGGGAGTCAGATGTCCCTGATACTACAGAATCGGACATGCCTAGTGATTCAACATCCTTTTAAAAGAAAAGTGAGACTATAGTTAGAAAGTTTGCGGTGAAATTGATTTTTTAAAAAATTGTATTCCTCTTTGCCAATGAGAAAGCGTTACTATGAAAATCTCATAAAACAAACAAGATAGACAAAATATGGAAGATAGATACTTTTGCAGAAGTACTACATGTTCTAATTGGAAAAGGTCAAGAGGCCTAAAGAATTAAATATTAAATCTCTCAGTGCTATGACAAAGTATTCTAGAATAAGGATATTAAGGGGTTTAATGCAGTATAAATCACTGTGTAACGCTTTCTGCTTCACTTGTTTATTCAGGAGTAGAGATGCTTGAAGTGATGTGAACTGTTCTGACCCTTTTTTCTAGTGTTGGTTAATTCACACAAGCAAGTTTTCCCTTGACACTGCAATCGTCAAGAAAACTCATGTGAATTAGTTATGCACTGAAACATATGTACATTACTATAATGCATGGTTTGTATTTTCTTAAAAGTGCCTGCATATCTTTCAAAAGCAATTCTATATACAAACATTTTTTCTCACTTTAACTTTGTTTGCAAATAATCTATCTTTTTATCCCTTAAGCTGATAGTTAGTGTTGTTCTTTTGCATGGAAATTAATCTTTAATTAGATTGATGCTTTTCCTTCCTTGGCTGGTGTCAATTATATTACAGACTCTCGTTGCACTTTTTTAGCTGCTTGTGTTTTGAATTTCATATTTAGATAAAATAATTTAAATGAGAGACACTTCATATAAGATCCTTGGTGGGTGGTCTTTTTTCTAATCATGTCCATACTTTCCATTTCCTTGAAGAATAAAAATTATTCTGTCATTTGATACAATGAGCCACAATAAGAAGAAATATGCATAAACCTTCTTCATAAACCCTTGTTAAATGTATTTTAAATGACTAATTCTGAAAGAAAGCAATTATTTTTAAAGTACTAACATTATTAGCATGAGTACTGTTAAGTCCTGGGCATGGGCTCAAGGAACGGAGACGAGACATCGAATGGTGACTTCAACTCTTTATTAACAAGAAAGGACAGAGCAAAATATTTGGGCAGCAGCAGCTCTTTTATAGAGCTGGCTGCTGTCAAAACAACCAATGAATTGAGTTTACCACTTTCACAAGCGTCCAATCAGGGGGGCCCGTTAACAGCCAATCAGACTGGCCAAAAATGACCAATCACAACTCGCTATCTATGGGCCAATGAGAAGTGCAGGATTACAAGCCTGCTGTAAAGTAAAGTTGTTGAGGGTTGTATCACTGCGTTGGCTTAGTCCATAACACCCCTCCCCACTAGGTTCCGTCTGAGGGGTGGGGTGACGTATTCTCATAAATAGGCAGGTCGCTTCACCTGTCTGCTTGATCTGCGCTGTTTCACTGGTTTCTGTCCTGGTTCTGGTTCCGGTGGGCTGCTAGCTGGGTTGGATAGCGAAGATTGTGGCCCTGGGCTCTTTTCCCTGCTTACGTCAATGCTGTCTTCCTGGTTCCCTGGATCCGCTTCCATCGCAGTGCTGTCACGCAGCGAGGCCGCTCCCTGGCTCGGTTCTCCTTCGGATGGTAAGTATCCCCTGGTTGGTTGTGTGGGCTGTTGGGTTTCGATTATCATTTCTTCTTCGGCCTCCTCAATGTTCCTTCCCCCCCCCCCCCAGCTAGAGGTTCTGGTGCTAATCTGGAATAGAGTTGGTCTATGTGGCGTTTCCACATCTTAACTGTCTGCAGTTTGTAGGCAATAGGATCGGGGTCCCGTAAGTTGCATTATTGTCGTGGAGACCCACAATGGGTCACCCAAGAAGTTTTTTGCAAACACGAGGTCACCTTCCTGGAATGCCCGACACTTGCAGCTGGATCCCGGAGGTTGTTCCAGCATGTAGTTTGGGTGGAGGCGATCGAGATGCGAGCGAAGTTTCCAGCCCATCAGGAGTTCAGCTGGGGTTTTGTTCGTGGTGCTGTTTGGGGTTATGTGCTGGAGAAGAAGCATTCAGTTAATTTTGTCATCAATGTTGCCGTGGTCCATTTTGTGCAAGGTCTGTTTTACAAATTGAACCATTCGCTCAGCCCTATCATTGGCCGCAGGGTGAGCTGGAGATGTTAAAGCATGGCAGATGCCCCGATCTGCCAGGTATTTTTCGAATGGCAGGGCAGTGAATTGGGGGCCATTATTGGAGACCAGGACATCTGGAAGTCCGTGGGAAGCTAATAGTTTATTCAGTTTTTTAGTGACTGCGTCTGTGGTGGTGCTTTTCATCTTGTGGACTTCAAGCCAGTTTGAATAGTCATCCACTGTTAGGAGGAAAGTGTGTCCTCTTGTGAGTCCCGCAAAATCGATGTGGATATGGGACCAAGGACCTCGAGGCGTTTCCCACTGAGTTGGGGGAGTCTTTGGAGGAGCGGAGCGAGTCTCCTGGCATTTGCTGCATTTTGCTACCCAGGTCTCTATCTGTTTATCTAAGCCAGGCCACCATGCATAACTCCTGGCTAATGCCTTCATCCGCATGATGCCTGGATGTCCATCATGAAGCATTTTCAATACCCTATTTTGCAATTTCTCAGGGACTATAACTCTGTCTCCCCACACTATGCAGCCTTTCTGGGAGAATAGTTCTGTTTGACGATTCCTAAATGGCTTGAACGTGTCATTGGTTGCACTGACTGGCCAACCCCGTTCTACCCAGCTGAGGACTTGTGCCAAAACAGGGTCCTTTTTTGTCTCTAAGGCGATGTCTCGAGCGATCAGTGGCGGCGATTTGAGGGTTTCGATTTGCAATACGGCTAAGGTTGGAGAAGGGTCCTCTATAATGTCTGGTAGTGCAGAGCAGCTCAAAGCATCAGTGTGGGGAATGGTTTTCCCCGGGCGGTGTTGCAATCGGTAATCGTAGGCGGCTAAACATTCTGAACAATGTGTCATTCTTGGTGATAAGATAGGGGGAGTTGGTTTGTTTCCTGCCAAAATCCCAAGTAGCGGCTGTGGTCTGTAATTATGGTAAAGGGTCTCCCATATGGAAATGTTTAATTGCGGATACAATAGCGAGAGCCTCTTTATCAAGTTGACTATAGTTCCTTTCAGTTTTAGACAAAGTTCTCGAAAAGAACACAATAGGTGCCTCATTTCCATTTGGTAGGACATGGCTTAAGATGGCACCCACTCCAAATGGTGAGGCATCACAGGTAACTGTCAAAGGTAGAGTCTCGTTGTATTGCATTAATACAGCATCGGAGGTTAAGAGGTCTTTTATCCCTTGGAACGCTTTCTCTTCACACCGTCCCTAGACCCAGGAAGCCTTTTATCGAGAGGTCTATGTAGGGGCTCAGCTACGGTTGCCTTCTGGGGCAAGAAAATGTTATAAAAGTTAATGAGTCCCAGGAAGGCTTGGAGATCTGTCTTATTCCTAGGTTTCGGAGCTTTTTTGATTGTGGTTAGTTTTTTTTGGGTGGGGTGGATTCCCTGTCTGTCGAGAAGGTATCCCTGGAACTCCACTCTCTCCGTACAAAGTTGATACTTGTCCCTTTTTACCTTCAGACCAGTTGCTGGTACGCCTGAGCTAAGTCCAATTTCACAAATATTTTTCCGCCACCCAGGGAATGAAGAAGGTGTTGAACCACCGGTACTGGGTAAGCGCTCTGTTGAAGAGCATGATTTAGGGTGGCCCAGTAATCCCCACAAATTCTTAACGAACCATCTGGCTTCATGGGCATTACTATCGGGGTTTCCTAGTGGGTGTGGTCAATCAGTTCCAATACGCCATGGGCTATCAGTTTATCTAGCTGCTCGTCGATCTTCGGCTTTTGGGCAAAAGGTACCTGACGAGGCTTAAGCTGAATGGGAGCTACATCAGGGCTGAGATTAAATGATAAAGGGGTCCCTTTGTACTTGCCTAATGTTCCTGTGAACACATCCTGGAATTCCTGGATGAGAGCCTCTTCCCAGTCGTCACTTCTGGTTTGGTATATGCCGGCTAGTTCAATCCCGAGTGGGGTGAACCACTGTAACCCTAACAAGCTGGGTCAGTCACGATCGATGACAGTCAGGGGAAGCGTTGCTGTGCAGTCCTTAAAGGATACTTGGACGTTGCTGGAACTGACAATTGGAATTCTGTTTCCCTGGTAGTCTTTCAGGATGATTCATTGCGTGCTGAGGTCCTGGCGGCAGATGGCAAGGATCAGCTGTTTGAGGGTTTTCCAGGATACCATCGATAGGGATGATCCCGAATCGACTTCCATCACGCACGGTCGATTCTCAACAGTCACCCTTTCGTGGATCTTTCTTGCATCGAACGATGAAGCATGGCTGATAATAATGGTTTGGTGGGCCTCTTCTCGTCTCGTTGAAGAGGCAGGTGCTTGGTTTCTGTAGTAGTAGTGGTTGTTCCATTGGTGGTTCAGACGGTCCCGGTTCTCAGGAGGTTTGCCTATCTCCCGACGGAGGTTGTTCTCCCTTCGGTTGGGACTGGACTCTTGTCTGCTTCTGCAGACCTTCGCGATTTGGCCTCTTTTCCCACAGGTACGGCAGAGTGCATCGAGGAATTTGCACTCCAATCGCGGGTGGTTTGCCCCGCAACCAGCACATAGGCGCTGACGTCTCTGGTTCCTTTGCTCTCATTCTGAGCGGAGCCGGTTGATCTCCTCTTCCTCACTGTCTGAGGATGACTCGAGGTCTTCGTGGTGGGTAGTGGTAGCATGCTTCTCAGTGGCGAGTGGGCTCTCGTTGGCAAGTTGGTGAAGCAGTGCATTCGCTCGGCACATTCGAGCAGCTGACTTCCTGGTTGCTTCTGCGGCAGTAGCATCAGCGATGACATCTGTAAGGCTGATGTCGCCTTTCGCCATCAACTTACTCTGCACATGCGGTGCATTTAATCCCAGAACTATGCGGTCTCTTAGGGCTTTCTCTAAGTTTGCAAAACCACAAAGGCCTCCTAGGTTCCGGAGGTCGGCTACGAAATTTCCAACGCTCTCATCCTTCCATTGGTTTCTCTGGTAAAATTTGTGTCTTTGTATCAGTGTAGGTATTGCGGGGGCGTAATGGGCCCGGAGGATTGGGGCGAGGTGGTCTTCACTTCCGCCGGTTTTGCTAGTGCTTTAGCCATTTTGAAAATGGCGGGGCCGCAATGAGTCAGGAACACCGCTCGTTTCTTGCCAGGCGTAGCATCTTTTAAATTGTTGGTCTCCAGGAACATCTGGAAGCGATCTATGTACGAGTCCCAGTCTTCGGTTGCTGGGTCGAATGGAGCGGGTGGTATGGCGCCGCTGGTCATCTTGCCGTTTGTTGCGTGCGCTCTTTCGCCATGTGCTCTGTCTTGTTCGATGTGTTCTTAGTCAACTCTATCATCTCCGCATCCCACCTTCGTCGCCAGTGTTAAGTCCTGGGCATGGGCGCAAGGAACGGAGATGAGACATCAAACGGTGACTTCAACTCTTTATTAACAAGAAAGGGCAGAACAAAATACTTGGGCAGCAGCAGCTCTTTTATAGAGCTGGCTGCTGTCAAAACAACCGATGAATTGAGTTTACCACTTTCACAAGCGTCCAATCAGGGGGCCCCGTTAACAACCAATCAGACTGGCCAATAATGACCACTCACGACTCACTTTCTACGGGCCAATGAGAAGTGCAGGATTACAAGCCTGCTGTAAAGTAAAGTTGTTGAGGATTATATCGCTGCATTGGCTTAGTCCATAACAAGTACCACCTCTGTTGTTAAATCCGATATAATTGTTAGGTTTGTTTATTTTATATTGATAGTTGCATTATTTCATGATAAGGCTTTCACATATGAACTTTTAATTATTCTTCATTATCTGTTCATGGTGGGATGTGCATCAAATTAGGATTATACCTAACCCAATATCATTATAGCTCTTCTAGTTATTTAGATACTGGTTCACTTGAATTACTTTCAGGAATTGAATTGATGCTGTCTGAGAGATCCCTCCATCGGGTAATAATGTGCAGAATTACCTACAGCTGTTTTATCTTGTACAGGAAATGCCTGGGGATACTTACAAATATAGTTCATCTGCTCCCCAATCATGTTTCATATATTTGAAACAAAGATGTAGGCACAGAAACGCTTGTGAATCTTTTGAATGTTCAAATATCCATAAATACGACCTCAAACCTGATTTGTTCTCCACCCATCCTAAAAATAGACTCACTTAAACAAGTGAGCCAAAAACATATTGAAATATTGCAGAAATATTCAAAATTCAAACAGGTTTGCAAACTTATAAACACTGCTTTGGAAATTTAGATTCATACTACTCTTCTACCCATGGATGGTACCAATTATATTTCTTCACAAGTTAGAATATTTCAGCCAATATAGATTCAAGACTAAACCTCAAGGGTATTAATTAACATATAATCAGAGTTGGAATGGGTCATCTAGTCCAACCCCCCACCCAAGTGGGAGACCCTACACCATTTCTAACAAATGGCAGTCCAATCTCTTCTTGAAAGTCTCAAGTGATGGTGCTCCCACAACTTCTGAGGGCAAGCTGTTCCATTGGTTGATTGTTCTCACTGTCAGAAAGTTTCTCCTTATTTCCAGGTTGAATCTCTTATTGTTCAGTTTCAATCCATTATTCCTTGTCTGGCCTTCGGGTGTTATGGAAAATAACTTGATCCCTTCCTCTCTGTGGCAGCCCCTCAAATATTGGAAGATTGCTATCATGTCTCCTCTGATCCTTCTCTTCACTAGACTAGCCATGCCCAGTTCCTGTAACCATTCTTCATGTGCCCGAGTCTCTAGTCCCCTAATCATCCCGGTTGTTCTTCTCTGTACTCTATTTTAATTTAAGATCATTTTCAGTATGTCACTTAAATATCATGATTGGGTGAATATCTTTTATTCTCTACTTTCCAAATTGCACAACAGATTTTTCACCGTGGCTTACTTTCCACGCAATTGAAAAATAAACTTCCTGCATGCTGTAAACCAGAGTGGAAAAGATGGGTAAATGGATTGTTGTTTCATATATATTCTCTCAATACTGTTACAGGTTATTGTTTTAAATGTGCTTACCTTTCATTTCAAAGAGCATGGCGTGAGAAACCAGTGTAAACCGATGCATTAATCAGGGACTATTATAAATCTTATTTCTATGCTTACATTTGTTTCTTTTTTAATAGAGACAGAAAAGCAGCCATGTTCTGTATTAAAAATAAACTAGGAGATATTTAAATATTTTCTCTCTTTTTGTTGTCCTCCAGTGGGCCAAAAAGAAAAGGATCAAGTTGGTTCTCGATCCTGAATATGAAAGCAGCTCCACTGGAGAAGACAGTGCTCCAGAAAGTCAGAGGAACCGTCTCAGCAACCCCAATATTCCAGCCAATGGTAGCAGTAATATCTACATAGCCCAAAATGGGTCAGTGATCAGAACCCGTCGAAGTTGCCTTTCGAACAATTTGAAGGTCAGCTCTCCTGCCAGACTGGGAAAACAGTTCAAGAAGCTCGATAAGTTAGGAGTAACACACGAGGAAAACATCCCACTGAACACATTTCCCACAGGGGCAACACCTAATGATAAACTGAACCCCAGACCCTGTAATGTTTCCTTTGCTGCCTCTGCTTTAGACACTGACAACATAGCAACCAAAGCAGTGGAGAGCAGGTTGAAAAGCACAGACCAACAAGAGTCCATCGTTGATAATGAAGGCATCAAAGAGACTTTGGACTTGCCAAGCGATCATGCACAGTCAGAAGATGAGGAACTCTGGATGGGCCCTTGGAACAACCTTCACATACCAATGACAAAACTGTGACCTCTCTTTTTCATTTTCATTTTTATCCCCCATTTATAATAATTATAATAATAACAATAAAACCACTTTTTATCATCACCAAGGAGACCCGTACAAACTTTGTATTGTGCACATGGTTGTATACTTCAAACAAAATGCTTTAAAGTAAAAGGAAAACAAAGACAAAACAAAAAACAAAACAAAACAAAACAAAAATCCAGAAAATTTGCACTCACGTTTGTACTAATTAATTTTTCTTCCTACAAGAAAAAATTCTTTTCTTTTTTTTTAATGGGCTCCAAATTCAATGAACCAATTCTCATTAAAATGGACTTGTTTGTTGGCTTCAGATTTATTGCCTAATAATAACAACCATAAAACTATTACTGGAATGTTCAAACAGTAATTGTTCAGTGTTTTCAAGCGAAATGGCAACCATCATATATTTGAATGATATTTGTCTGTAAAACCCAGAAGTTTGATTTCACAACATATAAACATGCATCCAGTAGACAAAGTAATAGTGACATAATTTCCATATTCTAAGTTGTTTCCAGAGAGTGCCATGATTCTTTCTTTTATCTTGTACCAGCTAGGCTCACATTGATCATTCCAAGGTCAGTTTTGGCCTTGTGAGGATTTATTCCTTCTTTGAACAATTCTTTATTACAAATTACAACTGCATTTGAAATGCATTATATTCCTTTCAATGTGCCTTATACCTAATCAGAATGTATTCAAGAATGTAGCCATCTCAGCTAAGGCTATACCTTTTTCTGAGCCATTTATTCTACAAGCAATATTCCACATTCTCCAGGTGATTTTGTCCAAATTCAAGTTGAAACAAGTTTCTTCACATGTGACGGATAGTTATGATAGTTCACCTCAAGATCCTTTCCAGTTTAGAACATTGATTTTTGTTTTTTGCTTTTTAAATACTCTGCAAAGGGAAATCAGACGTATGTGAATGTGCCATTCAACAGTTCCATTCAACTGGGGGGAAAACACTTTGATTTTTTGATTCTGTCCATTGTTAGAGTTAATAATTTACACAAAAAGTTTTCATTGTGGCTATCGGTATCATTTTAGGACCACTTTCCTGGAGAAAAAAAATCAATATGATGAGAATGAGGTTTGGGTGGATTCTTTTTTTTTTTTTTTTAACAAATTTTATTCAGTTTTTCACATTAAAAACAAAAATCACTTTTTAGTGGACAACATATTTCTGGGTCATCACCTTTACGTACAAATATGACAGCAATTATACATTAATATATGCATACTTAATTCTATTATTACCTTTTCCATTCCAAATTTTCAGTAAGGAGAGAAACAAACACATTAATTCTAGCCTCTTTCATTTATCTCAATCAAAACATCTTTTTGTTTCATTTCAACTATTTCAAATATAATCCTTTAATATTTATTTTAAAAATAAAGATAAACAATATGTGTTTGCATATTATTATTATTATTATTATTATTATTATTATTATTATTATTACAACAACAACAACAACAACAATAATAATAATAATAATAATAATAATAATAATAATAATAATAATAATAATAATAAAGTTACCAATGTCTCTCCTTGCTTTTAATAGTCTATATTAACTTATTAATTTAGCTGGTTCTTTAGTCTGTCATATTCCCTTTCCATTACATATTCTTTTTATAAATTCTAGATTAATACAAATTTTAACACTAAAAAAAAAAAAACAAGTATAGGTTTCCCTCCTTTTACTGTTTAGAATGTGACACCTCAATGATTAAAATATATCTTTATTTCCTCATCTTGATTCCCAATAAACCATTATTTTCAAGAAGTTACAATAATAATCATTACATCTTTTCATTTGGATTCTGCAGCATATCCCCCCCCTTGATTTTTAATAAGAGTTATCAGTATCTATATTACCCTATTTTCTAAATATTTTTAATTGCAGAAATATTCTTATTAGCCCTTGTCACCCTGCAGAATCCCCTTTTTAATTCATCAACCATGTATCTCTGAAAAAACAATTTCTTTTCAACATTTTACTATTTTTGTATTTCTTTATTTCATGCACCTGTTTCTTACTGCTTCTCCTCCCTCTTTTCCCCATATCTTTTCTCATTCCAGTTTATATCCCTCTCTTCCTTAATATCTTCCTTTCCCCTTTTCTGCTGGGTCTTTCTGCCTTTCCTGACTTCACAGGTATTCCCTCTTTTGATTGCCTTCTTAAGTCTCAACTTTTTAGCCTTCCTTCTTTCCCCACTTCTTTGTAGTGTTCTTTGTGTTAATTGTCTATTTAAAATGTCTTCTCCTTGAATCGACTCCTCCTCCTCTGAAGCTCTTTCTTCTTGTTCTTCAATTGCCATTTCCATTTTTTATAACACAGAACAAAGTGGTTCGCCTCTTTCCTGTAGTAATTATCTCATATTTTTAAGTTCCATTTTTAATTCCCGAAGAGATATCATCATTATACACTCTTATATTTTATGATCGTTAAAGTCCACAAAAAAACCACTTTTACTTTCCTTCTTTCTTCTTTCAATTTTCTAAAGTTCTCAATTATTCCAGCCCAGGGTCTATACCAAAATCATCAATCAATCCCACAGTCAGTCTTTCCTTGTTTTTTCCTTTATTCTGGTTCTGCTTTCACTTTCTAAGATTCTTATTTTGTTTCAATATTTCTTTAATGTTATATCCACACAAGTTCATTCAGAAACAGGATGCTTTCCCTTTTGTTTGAGCTCAAGTTTTTTTTAAAAGGTGGCACTCTCCATTATACAAAGTCTTCACCTTTTCCCCCTATTGTTTTATTTAGGGTTTTTCGAACCTCAATATTCCAGCACAATCCAGTCTCCAATTTGTAAATTTTATTATTATTATTTTAGGACAATCTTAAGTCCAGCTTTATTTTATGCCTGTTTAGTTCCAAAATATTTTCGTCCAATTTTGTTAAATCTTTAGTTCCAGCTTTTTCCTTTCCCGGTTCAAAGCCCCGCTTAGCTGTCAAAAATATTTTCTTTTTTTTTCTCTGTCCCTTTGTAATTTTGCCGCTCACTTTTCTTTTCTTAAAAATTCCATGTTGCCTTAATCCCAGGGTACTTTTGTTCAGTTGTATTGCCCAGTTGTCCTGGTTCAGATGTTATCCACCTCTTTCTTCCCTCCTGCACAAATCTTAATCCAGCTGAGTTGTCCTCTTCGGGGTGGCCATTTTAAACCACTGCTGTAGTCATCTTCAGGGGGAAAAAAACCAAGCCCGGGGGGGGGAGATGCGGCTCCCCTCAACCTGGCTTGTGGCTTCCCCTTACTCTACCGCCCCTCCAAGGCAGCTTCAGACCCTAATCATAATAATTGGGGTTCTCCAATGAAAGAGCACGGACCATAGCCACAGAGAGTTGCGATCTAGGGTCCGTCAGCGAGGAGGCTCTGCCTTCTTCCTTGGGTGGATTCTTGTAAATTTAGCCATATACTGATGCAGCTGTGAGAATTTGCTTCATTGTGCTTTGAGCACAGACTGTAAATCCATTTTAGATTTAAAAGATGTCTCAAATTAGCAGGACCCAGCGATAGCAAGCTAACAAGCCATAAAAAAAATGGAAAAGCCATGAATAGCTATGAAACTCCATGTTATTGAATAGACTGTCTTGACTTGTAAGCCAAACCATTGTATGCTGATATCAGTGCATTAAAAAATCTGCACCATTTGATCCACTGTACATTCTCAACAGGGTTTCCCTGTGTCATGACCTCTTAGAAGTTTCTACTTCCTGCAGTACAACTTCCTTATTCTATAAGATTGCTGTTATTGTTCCTAAAGGTGTAGCCTTGCAATTTTTTTTTCTTTAATCCCTTACATTGGGGTGGAGTCAAAGCAACTGAATGGAGCTGCGCATTTACTGACCGGATGCCCTTCCTATTGCAAATGCAGAGTTCGCAGCAGATATTATCTCTTTGTGCCCAGAGAGAGAAATATATGCTGCTACCTAGGATTGAACTACAGCCTCCTGATTGTGAGGCAACAGCTCCACATCTAGACTACTGCACTACTCAGGGTCTGGCCTTGCAAATGAGCTCGTGGAAATACTGCAGAGTAAATTCAGCCTATCGGAATGATCATTCTAACTGCACTTATGATTATTTCACTGCATGAGATTCAATACATTTGCCACCTTAATCTGCTGCTCAATCCATTTAGTGTATATGTTTAAAACCACACATTTATATAGGGCTGTTTAATAAACAAAGGAAGCAATCCAGACTTCTCTGCATGATAAATTATGAATATTTTTCTGGGATCGGATGGAGGTAAATCAGTGTAACTTTACTGAAGCTGATGGAGCTTTGTAAATTTACAGCTGCTGAGAAGATTCATAATGGAATTCTGAAGCTATAAAGCTGTTCTAAGTAAAAGCATGAAGCAGGCCCTTGATATTAGCAATATGCTCATTATATAGCACAATAACCTCGATGTAGATCCATTGAGTGGGAGATTAAAGATGATGCTAAATCATTTATAGCAGGGATTTTGTGATAATATCTTTTTTATTTTTATCATCTTCACTGGTAAAGTTCTCTCCACCCTCATTTGCATAAGTTTGTTTTAGTGGCATTGTCTGGAGCTTGTACAATTAATCTTTAAAACACAGACAGACAGACAGACACACACTGACAAAAACACCCAAAATTAAAATTGGAATAATTCAGATATATGAATTATATCAAAAAGGCACAAATGATAATTGAACAATAAGATCTATATAATGCAGTTACTGTAGAATTTTTAAAAAGCAAAACAAAAGTCTTGGGAAAAGAAGGAGTTTTCAAGCTGCAAAGAATGAAGAGCTCTGAAACAATGAGATCTGGTTTAAAAGAGAGCAGGAATAACAAAGCCATACAGGTAAGTCCTTGACTTACAATAGTGCATTAAGTGACCATTCATTTAAAATGAAACTGGAATCAAATACAATAATTTAATATAGAGATAAATAAAACATGATGACATTATATTTTGGTGTTACCCCTACAATCTACCTGTTCTGACCCAACTCCCTGAACACAACAAAATCTCTGTAGTTAATTCAAAAATTCTTTTATTAGGAGTGCCAGTAGCTCTGCCAAAATGTCTCTCTCTCACTGAAAGCTAACAAGTCTGTCTGGCTGGGAGATGAATAGTTGTCTGCCACATCTATCCATCTCTGCCCCCTGCCTTTTATCCCCAGAGCTAGAGTAGGGCTTCACTAGCAGCAGTGGTTCTTCTGTCCCGAGGACTGGCCCATAGAATTCCACTGCTCTCCTCTCTTCTGACTTCTGCGCACTTGCACATCAGGCACTGCACCCAGTTGTTCCTCCTTTTCCTCATCAGCCACCTTCAGACCTGGGGGTTGTGGACTCTCCATCTGAAGGCTGACAGATGGTCCTGTCTCCGTCTCTGTCTCTGTCTCTGTCTCTGTCTTTCTCTCTCTGACAGCTCCATTCCCTCTTCCCCCTTGGCGCTCTCATGTTATCTTGATGCTGACCTGACTCCCACACCTCCTCCTCCTCCTCCTCTGATTTGGCTGCTGGAGAGGCCAGTGGCTGACAGGCCACAACACTACCCCCATTAGTCTCACATATGCTGATTGCAACTGAACCATTAAGAAGGTAGGTTGTTTTGACATGGGGATCCCAATGGGTCATTCGTTTGGAATATAGACCAAGGTACTTGTCTCTCACCCTCTTATACAAGCAACAATCAAATAAGATGGGAGCCAGGCAGGGGTGGGATTCAACCAGTGTAACGACCGGTTCAGGGAGTGCACACGCAGAGGGTTTACTACTACTAACCTTGGGATCCCAATGGATCATTTGTTTAGTATATAGACCAGGGATTCAAATTTTTTAACAACCGGTTCTGTGGGCATGGCTTAGGTGGTGGGCATGGCTTGGTGGTCATGTGACTGGCTGGGCATGGCCAACTCAATATCACTCACATCGAGGCACGCATCTCCCCGCCTGGCCTCTCGTGACTATGGGGATGCTGCAACAGTCGTAAGTGTGAAAAATGGCCATAAGTCATTTTTTTCAGTGCCATTGTAACTTTGAATGGTCACTCCACATAAGCAAAGTACCAGCAAAGGAGGGGAAAAATAACTCCAGAGAAGTTCCTGAGACAGGAACACTAATCCTGCCAAGAATGTAATAAGGGTTAACGGAGAGGCAGTTTCTGTAAGCAACTCCAGAAAGTTTCTTTCCTGCCTTCCTTACAGGATTAGGCCAGTAATTTCTTCTAACAACCGGTTCTCCAAACTGCTTAGAATGTTAACAACCAATTCTAGCAAATAGGTGTGAACTGGTAGAATCCCACCCCTGATATAGACCAAGGTACCTGTCTCTCACCCTCTTATACAGACAACAATCACCATTCAAAGTTATAACATCGCTGAAAAGATGACTTATGGCCATTTTTCACACTTACAACCATTACAGCAAAGGTCATGTGATCAAAATTCAGATGTTTGGTAACCGATTCATATTTATGATGGTTGCAGAGTCCTGGGGTTCTGTGATCCCCCTTTGCAACCTTCTGACAAGCAAAGTCAATGGAAACCAGATTCACTTAACAGCCATGTTACTAATTTAAGAACTGCAGTGATTCACTTAACAATGGTGGCAAGAAAAACCATAAAATGGGCAAAAACCAGCTTGACAAAAGTCTCAATTAGCAACATAAATGTTGGGATCAATTGTGATCGTAAGTCAAGGACTACTTGCATTAGATTATATATATATTATCACATATATATTATAGTAAAACCTCTATTTAATGGGCTATTGCCAAGAAAACAAGTTTGTTGATTTGGGTCCTGTATGGATATTTACATCATTTGTATATTAATGGATGTAAATAGCATTATTTGCACTAAAAACTCAACAAGTGGCAGAACCACTCTTTTCATAAACAGGCTGCTTGATTTAATGGACAAAATCTGATTTAACACATTAGTCCATTGTATCTGAAGTCCTTTAAAGCAAGGTCCACAGAGCACCAAGGACCCCACAGTTCAACCCTGAGCTACAAATATTCCCTTCCACTGGCAAGCTCCATTAAAATGAGGAATTACTATAAAACCAAATAAAATTATATGACATTATGACATTTCTCTTGAAATTGAACTCTGTTTGATTAGAAACTAGCTTAATAGTACAGAATCAATTATAGTCATCCACAATTAATGCCATTGTTCACAATTCATACAGACTGGGCCTTGCTATAATAAAGTGGTAGAACAGATCAACATGCTAATCTGCCATTGCACAAAGCATTCTAACTTAATCCTTATTGAGGTCAATCTTCCAACCAGCCTGTCGTAACTCAACCATAAAAAGTTGTGTCAATGAACTGCAATGCCCTTTTCAAATTAGCCTCTCTGGGTTTAATTCAATCTGTATCAGATGTCAAAGAAAAATTCTTAGCTGATCAATCCTGTGTCCATTTATGCTTATTTCAAGTCTAAGGAATTATTTAAGCCTTAGTTCACCCCACAATTCAACTTTAGAATCTAAGAAGTTAAAAATAAAACAATGAAGAGTCTTTGAATATTTAGAAAGTTTCTTTCATGTGCCACTGCATAACTAAGAATTGCAGACAGAAGAGTCACAATATTAAGAATGATTTATTTATGTACTTGGCTGCCAATTTGTATTTTCATGCAATGTGCCCCAAAATGAAAATAAATCACTTGTCCTATTAAATCAATGCCTCTTAAATTCCTCTTTAGTTAAAGAGAGCTCTCACAATTTGTGCTGCTACATGTTGAGTGCAGTTCCTTCTCAGGCTGAGGACTCTGTCAAGGATATGGCCTCTACCTCTTTTGCTACCACTAGTCACACTAGTATAGCGTCAATGTCCTTCACATCTCTTAATGGGACATCAAAAAAGACACAGTCACAATTGGTAGCGACCAAAATTGTGATAGAAAATGCCTATAAACATACAAGTGTCCTGGAATATTTCATTTCTTCAGCTGCAACTGAGGCAAGTACAATTTACTGTTGTATCTAATCAATCTACACAATCCTCTTCTCCTTCTGATCAAAAAGATTTTTTTAAAAAAATATATTTTTCTGAATTTCAGTTTTCAGCTCAAATCAACTCAAAGCAGGTAAGAAGGCAAATTATTATAAAACGTTATTTTCTGACATTAATAAAAAAAAAACTTGCAAGCATTAGAGGTAAATTTTCCTCTATTTCTACCCTTTGACAACTAAAATCTTTGTCTGTTCCATCATTGTCAATCCTTCTGCTGATCCTTGCGATGACAAGGTAAATACTGATACTTCTTCATTTTTTAGCACTCTCCTCCAGGTCATCAGATAGATTTTGGACCACCCCAGAAGTGGTATTCAACAGGTTCTGACCAATTCTGGAGAACCAGTAGCAGAAATTTTGAGTAGTTCAAAGAACCAGCAAATACCTCCTCTGACTGGAGATTATACAGTATCCTTCCTCTGCCACACCCACCAAGCCACATCCACAGAACCGGTAGTGAAAAAATTTCCCACCACTGGACCACTCATAAAGTCTTTAAAAGTAGGCTTTTGCCTAATTCATTTTAGGATCATTATCCATCCTTTCTTTGGTTTGAATCCATCACTATCTTCAATTAGAGCAATCTAAATCCATGGTTGTATTTTAGCTGCTATATGTCACCTATATATCTCCTTTATTTTCCCATAGTCGTCCTAGAAGTTTTAAGGCTTCCTTATTGCCATTTCATATGTGCTATGCTATCTTTTCCTTTTAAAATTTGTACTAACTTCCATTTTTCAGCATCTTATCGCCCAAGCAATTCCAAACTAATTTGCTTGGAGTTTTGCACCAATGCATGGATACATGAAGAACCAGCAAGAAGCTAGGGCTGATAGCAGGCCTACCCCAGAATCACTATAGCTTTTCTATGATACTTGATTATATGAGAGGTCCTGCTGAGATATTTCTCCATATCCATATTACTCATCTCAGAAAGTGGGCTGCAAATTGCATAAGATAGAGTTCAAGAGAGGGTTTATTTAACACTGTCCCTGAATTTGTATTAAAAGGTATCCTGGTGCATAGTAAGTCACACTGCAGTGCTTCTTATTCCACAAGCAAAAATAGCATAGAAGATAGAGGCTTATGCATGACCATGCAACAGCCTTTGCCATATAAAATATATCTGGAAATGACAAAAGATATTTTCATTGCCATTTTACCCAGTTGCTCCCTTACCACCACAAATGCAGTTTTGCTGCCAAAGCCAGTTAAGCTGAGAGGATAGCCATGTGCCTGTATGTGATACATCCAAGACAGCTGGACCTAGTTGGGTTGGGTTGAGTAGTGGTTGAACCCTTGAGACTTATTGTATAGGAGCAGCTAATGCATTGGCAGAGCTGTGTGACACAGGGCTGCCAAGTTTGTAAATCAATTTTGTCATGGAGATGTGCCATGGCTTACCATGGCCTTCTCCAATAGAATTAATCTCTTTGTCACCGTATGGCATGTCTCAATCTGGTAGCTTCCTTTGTATCACAGATATTCTCTAATACCATTTCTTTTATGAAATTCTTATTTGGTCTTATGTGTTCAACCATTGCAAACACAACAGCATCCAAAATTTACCAATAGAGTAATTTTCATGTTATGCTGATAAAATGTGACATAGGGCAAGGATGGAAACTTGAAGTCTTTAGGTCATAGGCAATAACTGGGTCCCCTTTTTGCTGAAAATTGATGAAATAAGATTTCTGAAAATGAACAGCATGTTGTCCTACCAGGTTGAAGGACAGCATCATCATAAAGCAAAGAACAATCCCCCCCCCCAAAAAAATACAGACCCGTCCATGCAATGCACCTCCACATACATAGAGGTCTTCAGCTGTTAAAAAATGATAAGTGCAATGTTGACCAGATGCCTCCATTGTCCCCCAACCAATCCATTGTAAGTGCCACCAGGAGAAGCAAATCCATCACAAATTATTGGAGAAAAATGAATGCCTGGTTGTGTTTGACTCCTAATGGTTACAGTTATTTCTTAATAGCAATATGGAACTGGTTTGCTATTATCTACTTCTCATGTGGGTTTGATTTGTTTTTTACACTCCTTTCAAACCCACACCCTTGGCCTTCCCAGTTCATTTCCCATCCAGATCCAGTTCTGCTTAGCTCTCAGAATTACCCAAGGCCAGCTAAGTGTTGCTGCCACAAGCTAAACAAACAAACAAATGAGTTTTCAGTAGAGGAACCTATTCTTTAAATCTACACCGTTCTTTTAAAGCACCTTCCTTTAATGAAAATTGCCAACATGCTTTGCTATATTCGGCTTGTTGGAGTTATTTAAAAAATTGCCCTAGTCTGCAATCATAATCATGCCATAAATTTCACACCTGCTGGAAACGTCCAATGGATTTCATGTTTACAATAGAATTACTTCTATCAGTGTATATTTGTATCCAAGGAGAATTCAGTTTCAGGAATTCAGGAACATTCATTGGTCATTTGTCAACAGAGGGCAGAAGGCAGCATATATATATAGCCAAGGTGGCCATCTTCTCTTTACATTCTTTCAAAGCAGATGAAATTCCTAAGACTGGTACAGATAGGAACCTAATATTTCCAAGCTCGGAAGAATTATTATGTAAAACATCCATCAGTCATCTCCAAAGATTAGAATAGAATAGAATAGAATAGAATAGAATAGAATAGAATAGAATAGAATAGAATAGAATAGAATAGAATAGAATAGAATTCTTTATTGGCCAAGTGATTGGACACACAAGGAATTTGTCTTGGTGCAAATGCTCTCAGTGTACATAAAAGAAAAGATACATGCAGACTTTGTAATAGTTGAACAGTGTTGAGGGAATTATTTGTTTAGCAGAGTGATGGCTTTTGGGAAAAAACTGTTCTTGTGTCTAGTTGTTCTGATGTGCAGTGCTCTGTGGTGTCATTTTGAGGGAAGGAGTTGAAACAGTTTCCGGGATGTGAGGGGTCTGTAAATATTTTCACAACCCTCTTTTTGACTCATGCAGTATATAGGTCCTTGATTGAAGGCAGGTTGATAATAATTGCTTTTTCTGTAGTCCTAATTATCCTCTCAAGTCTGTGTCTGTATTGTTGGGTTGCAGAACCAAACCAGACAGTTATCAAGGTGCAGATGATAGACTCAAGAATTCCTCTGTAGAACTGGATCAGCAGCTTCTTGGGCAGCTTGAGCTTTCTGAGTTGGCACAGAAAGAACATTCTTTGTTGTGCTTTTTTGATGATGTTATTGATGTTAGACGTCCATTTTAGGTCATATGATATAATAGAACTTAGAAATTTGAAGAATAACTAGCTATATCCATTTTTTTCTCTGAAGGACAAAATATCTACAGTTTAAAATCTGGAACCTATTTAAAGGCTATCCTCCTCATAGGTACAGTAAATTGTGCTTTATATTTCATTCTTGTGTGCAGTATAGCTTCTAGTCTTAAGTTGCTTCTGATTATCTTCTGTCATGTCAAGTCTGGTATTGAATATGTTAAGTATTTGGAGTTTTTGAAAGATATGTTGAACCCTTGTATGAGGTCTAATTGGGAAAGGTGGATTTTGGCACCTGTGTTTGCAATGTATGACTATATGAAAAGACTTCTAAATTGGCTTTAGCTTAATTCATAAAAGCTCAAACAAAAAATGTAATTTATTTTCTTCCATTAGCAGTTAGAACTAATTATGCAATGTCCTTGAATATAAACATAAACATCTTTCTAACACAAGATTTTGTTTAAAAATGGGTTGTGTGGCTGATGCAGAAATTTCAAATACCAGGAATATGAAAAGAAGAAGAGGTGGTATAAGAAAATATTTCATAACAATCTCTTTCATCTTTTGCTTGCTCCTTCCTGGACATTACTCAAAGCCAAGGAATGCCAGTGTCCATCCTGCTGTTTGATTGATCTCTGCATAAGGAAGAAAACAAGGAGTTGGAGTGGAAGATGTAAGTATCACTGTGCCAACATTGTCTTCTACAAGCAATGACAAAGATGTTTCTATAAAGTTCTCTGCTCTCTTCCAGATACCATCTGACCTGGAGAGAGATTGAGAAAATTGTGGGAAGCTATTGCCTTTGAACACGCAACAAATATATATACATTTTCTTTCAGAATCACAAGACTTCAAGTCAACGTTATCATGGATCCAATCATAAAACCAGTTAATTTTCAGCCAAAAGCAGGGATCTCATTGACACTTGTTGATTTTTTTTTTTCATTTTTAAAATTTCTAGAGTTGTCAGCCTCTGGGCAAGGGGAAGAAAGAGAAGAAAAAGATCTCTCATGGATTTCCCAAGTGATTTAATATTTATTACAACACCACATTTGTGGATGATATGCAACTATTCAGCATAGAGATTTTTTTCAAAAAGGATTGCAGTAAGATTTTTAAAAATGTCTCTAAAAACTGGATCTGGAAAGCAGATGATGCATATTAGCATATAAAATTCATGCAGGACAGCATAAAGAACACAATAGATGGGCTCGCTTGCACTCATCTGCTGGTCAGGATAAACAACCATCAGTTTCTCTCCTTAAGAGAAGAGGCAATTGCTGACAGATGGCTAAACCATTTGGTAAAATCTGGCCCTGAGCTAGCTGATCTGCAGGGGAGGAATGAGCAGAAACACCCACACTTCCTCACAAATCAGTTCCTTGCAGGTATCTGGAGAGAGAGGGATAATATTATGACAGTATTCTTCTGCTTTATTGAGTGGCACTTCACACAGATCAGTCATGATGCCTGATCCAGGAAGAGTACTGCTTTAGTTTGGCAAAGTTTCTGTCTAAAGGGGAGGAACACAAAAAGGAGCTAAAACAGGATTTTTTTGAAATGACCATCAGACCATTAGTATTTCTTATACAGTAATTAACATGCTCTGATGCTAAGGAGTTCTACTGCCCCTCCCCACCTGAAAAGAACTCTGTTCCAAATGCCAGTTACCTCACATTCTGTTACCTCAGTTCAAACTGGCAGACGTTCCACTCCTTCTCTCTGGAGTGGCCTGGGGCTCCTTACAGTACTAAACATCCCTTACAGTACCTCAACAAAATGTCTATGCCTTCCACTTATGGAACTGCTTCTGGACTCAAGGCAGTGGGAGCGATATTCCATTATGTCTTTCAATCACCGACCACGACTAAGCCATGGTGGTTTGGAGGGTTGGACTAGATGACCTATAAGGTCCCTTCCAACTCTGTTATTCTATTCTGTTCTATTATAAACAGCTTTGAATTGATCATGTGTCTTTCTTAGATTTTGCTGCATGACATTACCCCCACAGTAGCAAGCCAAGAAGTGTCAGCTGTGTCTGTACCTCAACCCAAGGCCAGGAATGTTGCTCTCCCCAACTTACTCTGCCCAACCACTGCCTCCTAAGCATCAAACTTTGTAACCAGCCCTCAACTTATGGTGAAGAACTGCATGGATGGGCGGAAAGTCCCCACTGAGCACACTCTGGTGAGCCAGGATCATAGAGACCCCCAGGCCCATCCTATCTAGGCATGGAAACACAGCATCCTCCCAGCCCAAAACAAAAACGTGCATCACTTAGCCTAAATCGGCACAACCCTATTCTGCTGTCAACAATTGCTATGCACAAAAGCAAGGCCCCTCTCACTGCTCTGCCTTATGTGTTCCTAAAAGCTGCTGTGGGCCCTAGGAAAGAGTTCTAGTGTTGCAAATCCTGAAATGGATTTTGTTCTTTGGAGAATTTATTTATAACACGTTGCCGTGTATTAATGCATGCAATGCATATTATGTCCACCAGAGGGCAGCATCAGATTAAAAAGAAAAACCCAACTTCCTACCTCAGGAATTGTTGCCTCTTTCAAGGACAAGATTTCTTCATCTGTTTCCAATTCAATATTCCGTGTTCACACACCCACGCACCCAGCTCCATTGTGCCTGCAGTCTGAAAGTTTATGATAATAGTTGAGAATGGCAGCTGCTGTGTCTGATTTCATAGGGTGTTTTATAATGATGAACCAGCCTCTGAAACAGATTTTCATAATTGATCGATGCAAAACAAAACAAAAAAAAACACCAAGAAGCCCTTGATAGTCATGAGAAAAATATCCCTTTGGACCATATAAGACCTTGCCAGCTGGTGGGCTTTATTAAAAACAGTTTCCCAATTCTTTTTTGGTTGTGCAAGAAACACATTCCTCCCCTTAGAACATCCTCTTCTCCAGATTACTTTTAACCAATTATTCACATGTAGGAAAAGGTTAGTAGTTGGTTTCATATTTAAACAAGGCCTTCTGATTTTGAAACTTATCTTCCCATGATATGAACTGTTGATTTTCTCATTGGTTGACCCAGTGGAAATCTTTGGGGAGATAAAGCAGGAAGGAAAAAGGGAATAGAAGAAAGTACAAATATTAAATTTACAATAGCTTGCAAGCACTCACACTTATAGAGTTTTATTTTACCCCTCATGAGCAGTCTCTTAATATGTTTTGACACTGATCTCTATTCCATAAAAAATAATCTAGGACTTTAGTTTTTCGTCCTCTATTTGTAAATATGAGAGCAACTACAAACAGAAAGTAAGAAGAGACTGGACAGCCATTTGTAAGAAATGGTGTAGGTTCTCCTGCTTGAGAAGGAGGTTGGACTAGAAGATCTCCAGGGTCCCTTCCATCTCTTATTGTGTTCTATTTTCTAAAGCAGTGATGGGACAAAACAATATTTATGTCCCAAGGATGAATTGTAATCCTAATCTGCACCCATTTTTCCTTCTAACAATGAGATTTGCTGCTAAAATTGTGGTGTATTTATTTGAATACTTTATTCTGTGTTGCTTAAGAAGCTTAAGAAGACTTAGACAGTTGCACAATTGTATAAGTGCTTAACCATAGTCTGAATTAATGAATAGATATGAATTCTTTATGATTCAATCAAGGCTTTAGGGGTAAAGAAGAGGACTCTTCAGAATATATTAGATGTGACTGGATTGTAATAGCCAATGTATGTGTCTAGTATCTTGTACAATGATAACATTAGCATTTACCCACTTATTACTAGGTATTTATTCTACTTATTAAGTTAGATACACAAAACTACCACCACTGGATGGCAGAATCTAAGATGCAACCAATACTTCACCAGGACAATCAGATAATAACAGATAATCAGAATTGGAAGGAACCTTGTAGGACATCTAGTCCAACCCCTTCCCCAAGAGGGAGACTCGACACCATTTCTGACAAATGGCAGTCCAATCTCTTCTTGAAAGTCTCAAGTGATGGCGCTCCCATAATTTCCGAGGGCAAGCTGTTCCACTGGTTGATTGTTCCCACTGTCAGAAAGTTTCTCCTTATTTCCAGGTTAAATCTCTTTTTGTTCAGTTTCCATCCATTATTCCTTGTCTGGCCTACAGGCACTTTAGAAAATAGCTTGACCCTTTTCTCTCTGTGGCAGCCCCTCAAATATTGGAACTCTGCTATTGTATCTCCCCTGGTCCTTCTCTTTACTAGACTAGCCAAGCCCAGTTCTTGTAACTGTTGTTCATATGTTTTAATCTCCTAATCATCCTGGTTGCTCTTCTCTGTACTTTTTCCAGAGTCTCAACATCTTTTTTATAATGTGGTGACCAAAACTAGATGCAGTACTCTAGGTGTGGTCTTACTAAGGCTTTATAAAGTGGTATCATTATAATTCATACATGCAATTATTCATTACCCTCATAGTAGCAATAAATATAAACATAACACAAGTACTCCTCGACTTACGACTACAATGGAGTCCAAAATTTCTGTTGTTAAGTGAGGCATTTCTTAAGTGAGTTTTGCCCCATTTTACAACTTTACTTGCCACAGCTGTGAAATGAATCACTGTGGTTGGTAAGTTAGTAACCCAGTTGTTAAGTGAATCTGGCTTCCCCATTGACTTTGCTAGTCAGACAGTCACAAAAGGGGATCCCATGACCCAAGGACACAGCAAGGGTCATAAATATGAGTCAGTTGCCAAGCATCTGAACTTCAATCACATGATCATGGGGACACTACAAAGGTCATAACTGTGAAAAATGGTCATATGTCACTTTTTTCAGTGTCATCGTAACTTTGAACGGTCACTAAATGAAGTAAGTCAAGCAGTACTTGTAATACTAAAGTTCACTTGTTGTTTATCAGCCATGAGGCCCTAAGGATATTTGCAAGACAAGAGGCAACCCATACATTAATGTATCCCAACAGGGAGCACTTCTAAATATATAGACTTCAACTACACAATTTTCAATAACTGCCATACTCTCTGTGAAATTTGGGTAACTGATGCTTAACCATAGTCAAAGGTTGGAACACTTGTGTACATCACACATCTCTACAGCTAAAGGAGGTGTCGGGTTTTGTTAGTGATGATAGATAAACTTAGCCCATCAGCATATTTGCAAGAGCCGCTGAAGCCTGACACTCTATACTTCCAGGATTGTGCTTCAGGGGAGTAGGAAGACCAACGGTGACAAGAGGGGGAATCCAAGAAAACCCCTTCCTTTTGCGGCTTTTGGAATCGACTGTAGTGCTGCAACAGATGATGGTGGGGAATCTGGGTATAGAGTTTACTCGTGAGTAGGTAGGGGTTATAGGCGAAAGATGGATTGCAGAAATAGGAAACAATGGACATGTTAGGTATAACCGGATAGTGACCTAAAGGGTAATTAAGGGGCTAATTAGGGACAAGTACAGGAGATAGGAGTGTTTAGGTGGCTGTGTTTATACCTTTAAATAGCACTGGAAGGGAGAAACGTCCAGTGCTAACCTAGACCGGGTTGTCTGCCGTTCTTGCTGGATGGGAAGTTTGTTGTTTGACATTAAATGCCTTGAAACCTGCTTTCTGCTGTTGTATGGTGGTTTGTGTGCAAACCTGCAAGCTTTCAGAAGACCGGCTGAGAGGAGATTTCCCTTTCAACCCAATATAGCCAAAAGACACTGGAGTTGGGTTACAATTCTCTAGCTCACATCTACCTCGATGATCATTGAGGATGAAATAGTTGGTCACCATATGACAAAAAAGATGTTGAGACCTTGGAAAAAAGTTCAGAGAAGAGCAACTAAGATGATGAAGGACTCAAACATGTGAAGAACAGCTGCAGGATTTGGGTTTGGCTAGTCCAAAGGAAAAAAGAAGTAGGGGCAACATGATAGCAGTATTCCAGTATTTGAAGGGCTATCACAAAGGAGAGGGGGTCAAATTATTCTCCAAAGCACCAGAGAGCAGGACAAAAAATAATGGTTGGAAACTAATTAAAGAGTGAAACAACCTGGAATTAAGGAGAAACTTCCTCACAGTGAGGAAACTTAACTAATGGGATGGCTTGCCTTTAGAAATCATGAGCGTTCCATCACTGGAGGTTTTTAAGAAGGAACTAGACAATCACTTATATGAAATAATATAGGTTCTTCTGCTTGAGCAAGAGGGGCTGGACTAGAAGACCTCCAAGGTCCCTTCCAGCTCAGCTCTATTCTGTTCTATTCTATTCTATTCTGTTCTGTTCTATTAATTTTCTATTCTAAATAAAGCATGTTATAAGCAAGCCCTGTCTTCAGAGCTGTTGCAGCTCTGTCCTTTCAGGATAATATTTTGTGTCACCTAAGGAAACAACAAATGCTGGCTGTTTAGTATTTCTGCAGATCATTTCTCCTAACAAAACACAGTCTCATCCACATCTCACATTTGCTGGAGAATATGCCAACTAGAAAAGCAGGCTTGGATAGTGGAGACTCTACATTGCTTAGGACTGAATCATTGAATCCTTGGTGCTCTCTGAGCTTAGTTGTTTACTTGCAGAGGTTTCATTAGCCAACTAGGTTACAACATCAGAACCACTGACTGCAAAAGCAAGAATCTGCTGGTGCAAATGTACCTTCTTCTGAAATGGACACGATATGTCAAAGCAGTCATATTTGATGGTATGCATCAAGCAGTACATAAATGAATCAGAACTTCTCAAAGTTGGAAGTTAATAAGACACAGTTACCCCCGCAGAACTGGAATTATTTTAATCCCCAGTGGCAACTGGGCATTTATTTGCCTGGCTCCAACCAAATTGGGGTTGTTTTTCTAGCAACTGCTTTTGGGTCTGTGAAACCCCAGTAATTTTGACTGCTATGCTGCTTCTTTAGAGCAAATATTGCAAACATACCGTGTTTCTCCAACAATACGGCCTCCACCAATAGGAAGCCCCACCATGTTTTATTGGCATGAGGTGAAATTAAGCCCCACCCCCTAAATTTAGGCCTATTAAAAGCATGTGTTTCCCCGCTATTTCTCACATCGTTTGTGTTGTGTCCGTGAAATGATGCCAGGAGTCAGTGACTTCAAATCATGCTCTTTTATTAAAGTAGGAACCAAACTGGCTCTTTGCAAAAGGTTCGCGGCTTTTATTCTTTCAGCCTCAGCGGCCGTGGCCAATGGCACCGCTTTGAATCTCCCGCAATTCGAATGGACCAATCGCGGGAGATTCTTAGCAAGCCAATCGGCACGGCTCACCTGACCAATCAGAGTGCCCCGCGCTTTGGCCAATCAAAGCGCGGGGATCTCAAGAATGCTAATTAGGGATAGAACACCCCTCCCCTCTTGGTTCAGTCCTTACGTCGCGTAGTCATGTAGGTAGGCGGGCTCCGTCTGAGCCTACTGGACCTGCGCAGCTCAGTCATAGGTTGGATCCCGGCTGGTTCGGTCGGGATCTCTGCTGCTCCTGATGCCATCGTGGGAACTGGCTGGTCGGTCGGGCCAGGCCGCTCTCCGTAGCTCCCTCCTGGGCCTCCCGGGTTGGTTGAGCTGCGGGTTTCGCCGCTCCCGCTCGGTCTTTCCGGGTCAGTCGAGCTGGCCTGGCTATCTCTTCCTGGCGAGGGGTCGTGATGGCTGCTTTCCGGTAAGTATGGCTGGTTTATTCTTCTTTGGTTTTGGTCCCCTGGGTATTCCCTCCCCCCTTGGTTTGTGTTGTGGGGTTTGGTTTCGCCTGTTTGTGCGTCGGTGGTCTTTTGGTTGGCAGTCCTCGACCTTAATTGGTCGATGTGGCGTTTCCAGGCTCGTCTGTCTGCTGTTTGTAGCCGGTACGAGTGTGGGCCTGTTATTTGTGTGATGACGGCCGGTATCCATAACGGGTCTCCCGTCAGGTTTCTTGCGTATACGGGGTCGCCTGGTGCGAAAGTTCAGTGTTTGCTGTTTGAGTCTGGGGGCTTCTCTGGGTTATACGTGGGGTGTAACCTGTCGAGTGGGGACCTTAATTTCCTCCCCATTAATAGTTCGGCTGGGATCTTATTCGTTGTGGTATTTGGGGTTATGTGTTGGGTGAAGAGTAGTTTGTTTATTTTCTCCTGGATCTCCCCGTGGTCTATTTTCCGGATGGTTTTCTTAGTGAATTGCACCATCCGTTCCGCCCTACCGTTCGCCGCCGGGTGCGCCGGTGCTGTCAGCGCGTGGCGGATGCCCCTTTCCGCTAGGAATTTTTTGAATTCCAGCGAGGTGAATTGGGGCCCGTTGTCGGAAACGACGACGTCTGGGAAGCCGTGCGTTGCAAAGAGTTTGCAGAGTTCCTTGATCACGGCCTCTGTGGTTGTTGTCTTCATGTTGCTTACCTCCAGCCAGTTGGAGTAAGCGTCTACTGTTATAAGGAAGGTGTGTCCTTTTGTGGGCCCGGCGAAGTCTATATGGATCCCCTTGGGGTTTCCCACTCTAGGACGGGTGCTGTGGGTGGGCTTGGCCTAGTTTCCTGGCATCGTTGGCACCTTGCTACCCAGGTCTCAATTTGTTTGTCCATCCCTGGCCACCAAGCGTAACTTCTGGCCAGGGCTTTAGTCCTAACGATGCCAGGGTGCCCCTCGTGTAGCAGTTCCAGAACCTTCCCTTGTAGCTTTTCTGGAATGACCACCCTATCCCCCCATAGTATACACCCTTTTAATAACGAGAGTTCCGTTTGCCGGTTTCGGAATGTTTTGATGGACTCGTCGTTGTCTCTTTCCGGCCACCCTTTCTCTAACCAATGCAACACCCGCGCCAGACGTTTGTCTTTATTTGTCTCTCGGGCAACGTCTGACGCGTTTATGGGCAGGTTGGGTAGAGTCTCTATGCTGAGGGTGGTCGTCGTGGGTGCTGGGTCGGTGTCAGGTTCTGGTAGCGGTGAGCGGCTTAAGGCGTCTGCATGGGAGATCGTCTTACCCAGTTTGTGTATGAGTCCGTAGTTGTAGGCTGCCAGGAACTCGGACCACCTTGTCATTCGGGGAGGCAGAATGTTTGGGGTGGCCCGGTTTCCTGCAAGGATTCCCAGCAGCGGCTTGTGGTCGGTTATGATGGTGAATGTCCAGCCGTAGAGGTACTCGTGGAATCTTTTTACGGCGGCAACGATAGCCAGAGCCTCTTTGTCCAGCTGGCTATAGTTCCGCTCCAGTTTGGTGAGGGTCCTTGAAAAGAACGCGATGGGTGCTTCTTTTCTGTCGGGGAGGGTATGGCTGAGGACAGCGCCGATGCCGAAAGGTGATGCGTCGCATGTGATGGCCAGAGGTAGGGTCTCGTTATACTGTATAAGGACGGCGTCCGAAGTGAGGAGGTCCTTTGTTCTTTGGAAGGTGGCTTGCTCGCGTTTCCACCAAGTCCAGGTCGCCGCCTTGTCCAGGAGCCTATGCAAGGGCTCCGCCACCGTCACCTTTTGGGGCAGGAAAACATTGTAAAAGTTAAGTAGCCCCAGGAATGCCTGTAGTTCTGTCTTCGACTTGGGTGTGGGGGCTTCTTTGATGGCCTTGATTTTTTTGTTTGTGGGGTGAATGCCATGACGGTCTAGGAGGTATCCTAGGAATTCTACCCGTTCCATGTATAATTGGCATTTCTCCCTCTTGACTTTGAGCCCGGTCTCTTTGAATTTGGTTAGGACCTCCCTTAGGCGACCCTCTAGTTCGGCTTGGTTGGTTGCCTACACTAGGACGTCGTCGAAGTAAGGTACCACCCCCTTGATGCCTTGCAATAGTCTTTCCATTAGGCTTTGGAATATTCCCGGTGCCACGCTGACTCCGAATTGGAGTCGGTTGCATTTAAATGCCCCCTGGTGGGTGACTATGGTTTGCGCTTCTGCCGTTTGCTCGTCGACTGGCAACTATTGGTATGCCTGGGCGAGGTCGAGCTTGGCGAAAACCTTGCCCCCTCCCAGTGAGTGCAGTAGGTGTTGCACTACTGGGAGGGGGTAGGCGCTTTGTTGTCGCGCGCCATTTAGGGTGGCCTTATAGTCCCCACAGATCTTCACTGACCCATCGGGCTTGATCGGGGTGACTATGGGGGTCTCCCACCGGGCGTGGTCTATTGGCTGTAGGACCCCTTGCTTGACGAGCTTGTCAATTTGCTCGTCTATCTTGGGTTTCAGTGCGAATGGCACCCGCCTTGGTTTCAGGTGTTTTGGGGGGAAGTTTGGGTCTAGGCTGAATGATATAAGGGGCCCTCGGTACTTGCCTAGGTTTCCGTCGAAGACCTCTTGGAATTCCCAAGCCAGTTGTTGCTCCCAGCTGTCGTCGGTGACGTGGTCGACTCCCGTGACTGCGATGCCGAGCGGGGTGAACCATTGCAGTCCCAGTAGGCTTGGGCGGTCGCGGTCGACGATTGTCAGGGAAGCCTATCGGTGTGCCCTTTATATGTGATGTTGAAGTGTTTGGTTCTGACTACCGGGATGCGGTTTCCCTGGTAGTCCTTTACGATGAGTCTCTGGCTGTCTAGGTTCCTCCTTTGGATGGTAGGCACCAAGCACTTTATTTCATGCCATGCTATCATGGAGAGGTAGGACCCGGAGTCCACCTCCATTTTGCATGGCTCGCCCTCGATGCCTACCTCCACGTGGACCTTCCAGGCGTCATTGGTTATGGCGTGGCCGATGGTGACCGTCTGATGGGTCTCTTCTCTTCTCCGGTTATCGCTGCCTCGCAGGGATCGTCCGTTCCAGTCCCATCTGTTGTCCGAGGGGCGATCTCTGGTCCGGGGTGGTGTGCTCTCTCTCCTCCGGTCGCTCTGGTCCCATCGTGCCGGGCTGCGGTTCTTTTTTAGGCGGCAGACACGGGTGATGTGTCCCTTCTTGTCGCAATGCTGGCAGATCGATTCGAAAAACCGGCATTCTGACCTGGGGTGGTCGCCGCCGCAACTGGCACAGTTGGTCCTCGACTTACGACCCCGCCGGTTCCATGGGTCGCGGCCTGTCTGGAGGCGATGGATGTCCTCCTTGTCATCGGAAGTGCCCGATGCTAAGTGGAAGTCGCCCTGGTGGGTGGTCGTCTCGGGTTGGGCCTCGGCCAACCTTGCAGGGTTGTTGTTTCCGCTGCGGTCCCCAGTGTTCGGTCTGCGCATGCGGTCGGCGGAGGTTCAGGTTGCTTCGGTGGCTGCGGCTGCGGTGAGGGTGTCTGCTAGGCTGATGTTGCCCTTGGCCATTAGCCGGCTCTGGAGGATGGGGTCCCACAAGCCGAGCACGATTCTGTCTCGCAGGGCGTCGTTCAGGTTGTCGAATTCGCAGAGTCCCCCTAGGCGCCGTAGTTCGGCGACGAAGTCGCTGAAGCTCTCACCCGACCGTTGGTCCCGACGGTAGAATTCGTTGCGTCGGATCAGGATGGGTACTTCTGGAGCGTAGTGCCGACGAAGTATTAGCTCGAGGACGTCCCAGTCCATCGCGGTCGCATCGGCGGGTTTGGCAAGCGCCTTGGCCACCTGGAATACCTCGGTCCCGCAGTGGGTCAGGAAGACAGCGCACTTCATGGGGCCGGTGGCATCCTTCAGATTGCTGCACTCGAGGAACATGCGGAATCGGTCGGAGTACGATTCCCAGTCCTCGGTGGCGGGGTTGAAGGGTGCGGGGGGTGCGATTTTCGCCATCGTGGTGGTTCGTCTGGCTTCCGTCGGACACGTGGTTCGGTTCAGGGTCTGGATCCCACCTTCGTCGCCAGTGTTGTGTCCGCGAAATGATGCCAGGAGTCGGTGACTTCAAATCATGCTCTTTTATTAAAGTAGGAACCGAACTGGCTCTTTGCAAAAGGTTCGCGGCTTTTATTCTTTCAGCCGTGGCGGCCGCGGCCAATGGCACCGCTTTGAATCTCCCGCGATTTGAATGGACCAATCGTGGGAGATTCTTAGCAAGCCAATTGGCGAGGCTTGCTTGACCAATCAGAGTGCCCTGCGCTTTGGCCAATCAAAGCGCGGGGATCTCAAGAATGCTAATTAGGGACAGAACAGTTTGTTAGAACTAGACGAGGTGAAGAGAAATGGGGGGAAAGGGTAGGGATGGGAGAAAACTTGCCTTTAGGAGTGCCCTGCAGGTAGCTTAGGCTAGAATACCCTGATAGCCGATAGAAGCTCCCTTGAAGGCAGAATCACCAGCCACTTCAATCGGCCGGTAGAAGTGGCCTGGGGCGAGCGCGCACACACACTTCCCTCGCCGCCAGGCCACTTCTATCTGCCCATCGAAAGCTCCCTAAAGGACACAGTCCCCAGCTGCTTCGGGGCAAGGCATGCCTATGCATCAGGTTCCCAACTGCAAACTCAATGCAATTGCAAGCTCAATGCAATGCACATATGCTGTTGTCAGAATAAATATCAGAGGACCCCAAGATTCCCGCTGCATTTCTGCTTCCTGAGTCATCCACCCCCCACCTTGATTTCCCACTGCAACCATTTGGATCGCAGGAGGGTTGCTAAAGAAGCTTTTGTCTTCTCCTCTCCCACTCTTTTAAACTTCTCTCTGCAGCCTTGGAAATCCTCTCCTGGGGACTCCATCCCAGCTCCAACTGCATGCCAAATCCCAGCCACCACCCCAAGGTGGCTTAATGTGTTTGGGTTAATTGATTAATTGAGTTAATGATCTAAAGTGATTTTTATTTTGGTCTAGAGAGAAGATGAGTTTAAAAAGAAAGAGCTACTCTGTGGAATTCAAGAAAGCAATCGTGGAGGATTCTCGTGGTAAGAATCTGACTGCTTTCTGCAAAGAGAATATGTTGCATCTCCGTATGGTCCGAAAATGGAGAGCTGAGTATGATAACCTCAGTCAACAGGTGCAGAAGGGAAATGCCAAGAAGCGCAGGTGTGGATCAGGTCGGCATCCATTATATCCTGAACTTGAAGACACCATCTCTCAATGGATTGCTGACAGGAGAGCAAAGGCTTTTGTTGTAAGCAGGGCTGATATTCAAGCATTTGCCCTTGCAATGGCACCACAGTTTGAAACTACCCAAGGAGAATTCAAAGCCTCTCATCGCTGGCTGGATGGCTTCCTTCAGCGATATGAATTGTCTCTCAGAAGATCCACATCACTCTTCAAGCTAGAAGATACTGAAATTGTCAAACGGGCACTTGCTTTTAAATCATTTGTTGATGCCATTGATTTCTCCAAATATAATGTCTCTCACATGATTGCGATGGATGGGACTACAGTTTTTTTGGGCCAAGAGGCTCAAACAACAATTGATAAGAGGGGTGGCTCGTCAATTTACATTCCATCAACTGGATACGAAAGTGCACGTATTACGTGCATCTTGGCCATTTGCCTGGATGGGACAAGTAGCACCTCTTATCATTTCCAAGGGCAAAAAAGAAAAAAATTGAACGTGTTTCAGGAATTTATGTGCTTGAAACTGAAAAGGCTTGGTGCACACAGGGTGTTATAAGGAAGTGGATCGAGTTAATACTGCCACTTGTTGTGCGAGGTGGCCAAAGAGGCATGGTAATATGGGATGCAGCCAGCACTCATCGTGCCAAAGACATGAAGCGTTTCCTTGCACAAAGAAGAGTGGATCAAATAATGATCCCAGCAGGAATGACAGGACATCTCCAAACCCTGGACATTGCAATAAACAAACCATTCAAGGACAATCTGCAGGTACAAATCAATGACTATATTGAGAATCGCATAGAGAAAAACCAACAAGGAAACTTTGTGAAGCCTAGCCTGGCAGAGGTTGTGAGTTGGGTGAAGAAGGCATGGGATACCATCACTGACACCTGTGTTGCCAATGCACTACGAGCAGGATACCTGGACAAGAGATACTCCTTTAAGGAGACCTCTATTGCTAAACATCAGCGATTGGGACCAATCCTTTTACAGGCAATGGAATCACAAGAGATGCCAGGAGGAAATCAGGCTTTGGAGTGTTATGACGATGTTCCAGAAGAAGATGACATAACTGTTTTTGAATAAATTGTTCCTACGTATGTTTGCATAAATTGTTCTTGTGTTTGAATAAATTGTTCCTGTATTTGAATAAATGGCTTGGTTTATTTATTTTTATTAAAATGGTGGATTTTAAATAAATTGGGGTGTTGCTTTGTGATTCCACTGGGGGTGGTGGCTGGGATTTGGCATGCAGTTGGTAACTTACAAAAGGGTTGTTTATCATTAAGATCTTCTTTGTGATCAAAGGCAACTTGAAATGAGGGCAGGGAGGGAAGAAGTAGCAGCTTGTGCTTAACCTGAAGGTCCCTGCTCTTCCGCCACCTCTCTCTTTTTACCTGGGGGGGGGGGGGTGTCCCAAGACTCTTTGAGTTTATTCATTCATTTACGTTAACCCAAGGAAAATGCCTCCTTTTTTGGAGGCGGGGTGTTTTTTCCCTGCAACGCAACCATCATCTCTCACGGGCCCAGCAAGACTCCTCCCCACTGGAGAGAGGTGGGGGTTCAGGGAAGTGTCCTGTTAATCATTAAAGCAATCTGAAAGACCACCCTTTGGGGCCACCAGGATGATCTTCACCCAGCTCAGGCAAAAAACCCAGGAACCCCTCCCTGCCCACCCCAGTGCCTGCTCTGCTCAAGTCAGAGATTGGGGGGAGAAAACAAGCCTTGGATTCCCAGAGCGCATCTAGGAGGGGGCTTGTCTAGGATGGAAACTAAACAGGGTTGGAGCTGGGATGGAGTCCCCAGGAGAGGATTTCCAAGGCTGCAGAGAGAAGTTTAAAAGAGTGGGAGAGGAGAAGACAAAAGCTTCTTTAGCAACCCTCCTGCGATCCAAATGGTTGCAGTGGGAAATCAAGGTGGGGGGTGGATGACTCAGGAAGCAGAAATGCAGTGGAAATCTTGGGGTCCTCTGATATTTATTCTGACAACAGCATATGTGCATTGCATTGAGCTTGCAATTGCATTGAGTTTGCAGTTGGGAACCTGATGCATAGGCATGCCAATTGCCCCGAAGCAGCTGGGGACTGTGTCCTTTAGGGAGCTTTCGATGGGCAGATAGAAGCGGCCTCACAGAGAGATACATGCACATGGGCTGCTCTAGGTGGGGGAGGAAATTAAGTCACCCCCAAAAAGACGACCTAGCTGTTTTTTCAGGGGTCAAAAAAAAATAAGGCCCGGCCTTGTTATGTGAGAAACACAGTAGATGGAAAAAAGCAGGGGATTTTTTGACAGAGGAATATAAACTTGGGAATGAAATCGATTTTATTGTTGTTGTTGTTGTTGTTGTTGTGAGATAATTTCCAAGATTGGCTGTTAATTCAATGTTCCATATACAGTATATACTGCCTTGAAAAAAGATAAGTAATAACTTGCATTAATCGCAGTAATACTGACAGCAATTTTAAAACATGCATCCCATAACATACAATTGGGTTGACATTGTGTGTAAATTCAACTGCTTTTGCAACAAACCATAGTCCCAAAGGAGTTTGAGTAGAACTTTTTTTTCCTCTGGGAAAATTGGAGAAATATATTTTGTCTTCTTTTCTTGCAACAAGCTGATAAGATTCTTTTAATGTTCCTTTGGACTCCGATCATGCTTTGCTCGCACAAGCACGAAGCCGAAAGTACCAGCCTGAAGATGGCGAGTGAGACCTCATTGAAACAGCGCCAAGATACTCTCAATCTTAGATGGGAAAAGACCCGAACATGCCAAAACCTGCATACCTGTACCCATGAAAATCTACGAAAATATACATACATACATACATACATACATACATACATACATACATAAAACTACTGTTGTAGTGCCAACTTGATATTTACACAATAACCTATATTGTCATTGTGACTTTTAAGATATCATCAGTTTTCCTGACAACACTCAAAGCACAGCTTTAATTTTCCTGAAACCTATAATGACTATGCAGTGTACACATACTGATGAATTGGCACTCATTGGAAAATAAACCCTAAACCCTAACCCTAACCCTAAACCCTAACCCTAACCCTAAACCCTAACCCTAACCCTAACCCTAAACCCTAACCCTAACCCTAACCCTAAATCCTAACCCTAACCCTAACCCTAACCCTAACCTTAATCTAACTCTAACCCTAACCCTAACCTCTAAGAGATATTTTAATAAAAGTAGAATAGAATGAATGAGCTGAAAGGGACCTTGGAGGTCTTCTAGTCCAGCCCGCTGCTCAAGCAGGAGAATCTATTTCAGATAAGTGACTATCTAGACTCTTCTTAAAAACATCCAACAATGGAGCACCCACGATTTCTGGAGGCAAGCTATTCCATTGGTTAATTGTCCTCACTTTTGGGAAGTCTCTCCTTAATTCCAGGTTGCTACTCTCTTTCATTGCTTTCCAACTGTTATTCTTTCTTGTCCTGCCCTCTGGTGCTTTGGAGAATAATTTGACCTCCTCTTCTTTGTGGCAGCCCACCAAGTACTGAAATACTGCTATCATGTCAGCCCTACTTCTACTTTTCTTTAGACTAGCCAAGCCCAAATCCTGCAGCTGTTCTTCGTATGTTTCGGTCTTTGATCATCTTAGTTGCTTAGTTAAAAGATCACAGCGTCAATCTCGCTGTATTTTAAAAGCAATTTTTTTTCCTCCACTTTTGTAGAAAGTCAGTTACAGAAAGTCAGGCCTTACTGTCTGATCCCATTTCAGCCTTGAACTGTTTTCCTTTCTTGAAACTGACAGATCATAACTCCTTTTATTCTGAAATGGGAAGAAACTCTTAAAAATCGTATTGGTATTGATTGATTCTGAAGACTGCTTGAAAGCATTTCATGTACTGTGAAAATGTTTGAAATGGGCCTATCTATCACAGCTGAGAGTTTCCAAACTCTGCAGTGTATTCCCCCACCTCCCCCCCCCCCCAGTACTGTCAGTTCCTTCCAAGTTATATTTTAGGATCAATACTCATAAGATTTTTCTGGCTTCAAAAATCTTACAATTACAGCACAATTCAAAGAACAGGCTGTACATGAGAAATGAAGCTATTCCTTCACTGAACGTTATCAGGTTTTACTTAAACAGAAGCATAAATTAACTAAAAAACAAGGGAAGATCTGATAGCACAAAATGAGCCTCGTCTGAGCTGCCATCATAAATCAGCAACATTATTTGTATGAAATAATGTATATTTATATGAAATTATGTATAATGTATATATAATTGCATATTATTATACTATAATCATTGCCAGACACCAGGAATGGCATTAGAAAAAGCAGTACCCCAAAAGACAGACATTTGCACATATGCACAATGCATCAATGAAAGCTATTGTACATAAACTGGAAGCAAAACCTGTACTCACTTGCACTGATGATGTTACCTACTTTGGTAATGAGATGTCTGCAAGCAACCAAGGACTCTATATTTATAAATAGTAATTGAAATTTAAATTGAAAGTCCTTTTTCCATATCTAAAGAATATGACCAAGTGATTTGTCATATTCTTTACATCACTTCATAAGTGATGTGCTCTCTTTCCTAGTTATCTGAGAGAGCCCGTTTGGTTTAGTGGTTAAGGTACCAGACTAGAAACCAAGAGACTGAGTTCTAATCTTGCCTTAGCTGTGAAAGCCACCTGAGTGGCCTTAGGCCAGTCACTTTCTCTGCCCAATTCACCTCATAAGTTGTTGTTATGAGGAAAATAGGAGGAGGAAGGAGTGTGAAAAATTTGACTTGTTAATAAAAAAGAATAAAGGCTGGTTATAAATGAATAAACTAAATCATTTGTGCATTTTAAAACAATATTCTCCAGGCGCTGATCTCTCTCTTTTTAGAATTCTGCTTGTTGGGACTAACAACCCCTTCTGCTAAAGAGCAACCCTGCTGGAAAGAATTCAACCTCAGCTTTTACGTGGCATCTCCAGCCTTAGGAATTAGCCCTTCAAACCATCCTGTGAAGGGTCTTCAAGCAATCAATCAGAATAGAGCTGGAAAGATCTTGGAGGTTTTCTAGTCCAAAGCTCTGCTGAAGCAGGAGACCCAATATCAGGGCTGTCAAACTTCTGGCCATGGGCCGGATGTGTCGTGCACTGGCCATGCCCATACCCAGTTTAGCGAAGAAGAAAAAAGTCCCGTGATGCTACCATGACAATGTGAGTTTGACACCTCTGCCCTTTACTGAATCTGGTGAATAAATGGATAAAGAGTCACAGTTTTGTTTAATGAGACAGTAAGTAATACGTAATGGATCCAATTGCATATGGAAACTTTGCCTTAAATTCAATCTTATTAATTAATATTACAGTTGAATTTCATCACCTGAGCTTTTTTTTTTTTTTTTGGTTTTATTTGCATTTTGTTTTTTGAAGGAAGAAGAGAGGGAGGGAGGTCAAAGTTATCACAATGACACCATCTAACACTCAGCTATCAAAAATATATTGGCCAAAAAGAAACTGTGCAGCTAATCATATATTTATAAGATAACATGAATGCTCCCTGACTGGCTGGCCCAACCAAATGTCTTTGAATAACTGCAAGATCCATTTCAAAACACAGCATCTGTAATGTGAATTATTAGTGTACTGTATACTTTTAAAAGTAAACATGTTTACCTTTAGTCAATAGAGGACAGCACCTTCCTTTCCAATAAAATTTCTCCTAATTATTCTTTCAACATAGATCTCCTGTCATAAATTTGATGTGGCAGAGTTTTATTTTTTAAATGTTCTGTTTAATCATTTGTGTCCTTCATCAACCTGACTTTGTCAAATGCAAATCTAATAACACAGGCAATTTTCTCCAACAATTTAGTTGAAATTGAAAGGTTGGTGTCAAAATCTATGAAAGAGAAGCCAGGGAAAAAATCTTTCTTAAGAAAATCACAGCTGCTCTTTTATCCTATTCTATAGGAGCTGGAATGAAACGATCCACTCAGAGTGATACTGGTGGACCTTTAGACACATTTAAAAAGCCAGTTGGTGTGGAATCGTCAAAACTTGGGCAGCTACTGTGTAGTTCCGTGGTTTTATTGCACCAACAAAACAGACTGCGATGTGAAATTGACCACTATTCTCATCTCTCCAGCTGAAGTTAGGCAGTCTGACAGGCTGTTCTATGTATGTTCTAGGTCAGGGAAGGCAAATATGTGGCTTGACAAAAAAAACAGCTGGGACTATCAATATATAAGCCTTGTATGTTATCTCCAGAGGGACCATCCATAAGTAATCTGGATTTGCATGAGGATCTGACCCACAATATTAGGACAGTTTCTCTAAAACTATGGATAGATTTACAATACTTGTCCATTCATGTTAATACAGTGCCTGCTGTTCCAATCCATGGTTGATGTTGATGAAATTTGGATGAGGAAATCGACGGGGATCTCATCAAATTTGCAGACGACATCAAGTTAGCAGGAATAGCCAACACTCCAGAAGAAAGGCTTAAGATACAGAAGGATCTTGACTGACTTGATCATTGGGCGCTTATCTAACAAAATGAAATTAAACAGTGAAAAAACTAAGGTACTACATTTAGGAAAAAAGAAAAAAAACCCAAATGCACAGGTACAGTATACGTGGTACCTTGCTCAATAAGGGTGACTGTGAGAGGGTTCTCGGAGTCCTAGTGGAATCACTTAAATATGAGCCAACTGTGTGCAGCGGCTGCCAAAAAAGCCAACACAGTTCTAGGCTGCACAAATAGAAGGATAGAATCAAGATCACATGAAATGTTAATATCACTTTATAATGCCTTGGTAAGGTCACACTTGGAATACTGCATCCAATTTTGGTTGCCATGATGTAAAAAATATGTTGAGACTCTAGAAAGAGTGCAGAGAAGAGCAACAAAGATGATTAGGGGACTGGAAGCTAAAACATATAAAGAACGGTTGCTGGAATTGGGTATGTCTAATTTAATGAAAATAAGGACTAGAGGGCGACATGATTGCAGTCTTCCAATATCTCAGGGGCTGCCACAAAGAAGAGGGAGTCAAGCTATTCTCCAAAGCACCTGAGGGCAGGACAAGAAGCAATGGGTGGAAACTATTCAAGGAGAGAAGCAACAATTAGAACAATTAATCAGTGGAACAACTTGCCTCCAGAAGCTGTAAATTCTCCAACACTGGACGTTTTTTTAGAAGAAATTAGATAGCCATTTGTCTGAAGTGATGTAGGGTCTCCTGACTAAGCAGGGGGTTGGACTAGAAGACCTCCAAGGTCTCTTCCAACTCTGTTTCTCTACATTTATTCTAAATAAGAGAACCAGTTTGGTCTAGTCGTTAAGGCACCAGTAGGAGATTATGAGTTGTAATCCTGCCTTAGCAGGATGAGTGACCTTGGGCCAGTCATTCTCTCCCAGCCCAACCTACTTCACAGGGTTGTTGTTGTGTGTTTATGGGAAATAAGAGGAGAAGGATGTGTTGGATATGTTCACTGCCTTGAGTTATTTTTAAAAACAATAAAGATGGGATACAAATAAGTAAAATAATAAAATACAATAATAAAACAACATATAAAATTAAAATAAATAAAATATACATGGATTAAAAGCTTACAAGATTAAAGCTGATCCAAGTTAAATTTCTTATTAATCCCGTTAAAGAGTTTGAGCATAGGGATGTATATAGCTTTCAAGCCTTTGTCCCTCTATTGTGGCCTTGAATTAGGTCTGATTCTGCATGCCTGCCCTTTGCACTTCCATGACCTAATCTAACAGGAAAGGACCAATCCAGATTGGAACTGCAAGGAAAAGAAAAGGGTAGGATACTGCTCTGTATTCTAGGAATAAGCATTAGTGTTTGAAACATATGAGATAGTGTGTGATTCTGAGAACACATCAATGATCAGACAAGGTTATAGAAGTCTCTGTATAAAAACAGTTTCCTATTCTTACTTAAATTTCTTATTGCATATAGCAGAAATGTGATTGTCAGCCTTAAGATACCTTCCCCTCCTACCTTTCTGCTATTGTTTCATTATTTCTCTCGGTTGTCATGGCAACGGTGGGAGGGGGGATTTTATATGGGAAGAAAGCTGGAGGTGTTTGCATTCCTTGCTGGGCTAGCAAGGGGAGGGGGGATTCTTGTCTTTAACTTTCCGTTTCTTGGCTATCTTTTTCCTCTTTTGCGCAACTGCGAACTTTTATCAAAATATGTCAAGGTCATTTGACAAGACGCCTCATCACCATCTGGAGATGACCACATGAGCCGTTTCAAAAGTTTTAATTTAAGAAATTGGAAAATCTCTGCTGGAGGTATGGATTTTTGATTATTTAAAATTGTTATTGCAAGTGGGAAGGGAGAAAGAAAAATTGGAGCAGAAACTGAAAAAGGAGGAGACTGTCTAGAACGTCTTGGTGGATCCCAAAAGAAGATATATGGTAATTGGACCTCTTTGATTAAAATTAATTTAGAAAGAGAAAGAGAAGAAGGAAGAAAAGTATTAACTTTTGGAACTTTTTTCTTTTTTTCTTTTTTTAATTGCTTTTGATTGTCTTGGATTAAAAATACTTGTGGTTGTTTTGGAAAAAGTTTCCCTTTTCATAATGGAATTGTCTGTGGATGAACTAGAGATTGAATATCAAAAATATAAAAAAGAAGATACTTTGGGCGCTTTGTTCCAATTCTTAGAAATGGCGTTATGTTCCTTTGAAAAGTTGATTACGCAGCAGAAGGACTGGGACAAGGAAGAAGAGGAAGAAGAAGCCATCTTTGATGAACAATGGGTTCCTTCCGGAGAGGAGGAGAAAAAGGATAAGAAAAAGGGGTTTTTAAGAATTATAAAAACAACCAAAAGAGAGAAAAATGAGCGAAGAGATGGAGGCAAGGTTAGAAAGCAAAGGAAAAGGAGCAAGAAAAGCGAAGAGAAAAAGCAAAGGGGTAGAAAGGGCAAGGAGAAGAATAAGCAAGAGAGAAAAGGGGGGAGGAGAAGCCTTAATGGGGGGAAGCAAGATTTAAAGAAAAAAAGTTTATTTAGAGACAATGGGTGAATTTAATTTAGATTAAAAGAGGGATTCTGGAGGGTATTCAAGAGTGTGTTTTTATATGTATGTATATTTAGAATAAAAAATTTATTATGTAATTTTAGAATTTTTTAAACAGAATCCCAAGAAAGATTTATATGTAGTATTTTTAAGTTAGGTAATGAGTTATAGATGCAACTCCAACTGGTGTACAGGAGAAGTATAGTAAAAGAAAAAAGATGAATGGATGTTTGGAAATAGAACAGACAAAGAATGTTGTTGAAAATGGTAATAATGGAAGGATATATATGCTTTTTTTTTTATTTTGTATATTGATAAAAGGCAAAAAAATTTTAATTAATAAATAATTTGGATGGAAAAGAGAAGTAGGGATAAGATATGAAGTTAATATTATATGAAATATTGATATTATAATCTGGAAATGTTATGTTTTATTGGTCTATCATTATTATTTTTTTTTAGAAAAGAATTTATAAGCTGTTATGCCTTGATTTTGTGTGTATTGTTTTTAGAAAACTGATAAAAATGGTTTTTATATATATAAAAAAGAAAATGATAATAAGATATAGAAGGAGACTTAGGTTGAATATGATGTTTGAATTTGTGTCTGTGTAAAGAGTTTTAACCCGGGAACAGACAACCTTCAGAAAAGATCTTGTAGTTTTGTCTATGTTTTGTGTGTGTATGTTTGTGTATTATGCTTATGATAAAACTAACAAAATTTGTTTTTTATTAAAAAAAAGGAAAAAAGAATCAATAAAACCTTGGAGGAATGTTAGATGAGAGTAATTTAAACAAGCCAGAAAGAAAAGAATATGATGACTATAAAATGGATAAATATGGAAGAGAAATGAAATTGAATTGGAGTAAAGAGAAATAATGAGAAATTTGATGAAAGATATTTGCGTATCCATATGGGGATGGGATAAATTGGAATTATGTTGTATAAAAATATTGTTTTGTTTGACTTGTAAGGATTTACAATATTAAGAGGTTTTATGTGTTTATGTATTTAATGGTTAATGATGTGTTGTTTTATCTTTAAAATTAATAAAAATTTGTTTCAAAAAAAAAAAAAAAGTTTTAATTGGAAGAATCATTTGAACTTTGGGGGGTGGGAGCAAACCTATTTCTTTGTATGTGCATTCTACCCGCCAATTTCTCAGTTTCGGAATTGCTTTGTAGCTACCACTTTATTTCCCAGTAAAAGGATAACTTTGCTCTACACCATGGAGTCTGAGTATTTCTTTCTTGGGATCTAGAAGGAGCGCAGCCTGACATTATTCCGAAACTCCCACATCAACCCACCCGGAGAAAACAGCAACTTTTCTTCCGAGGAGGTTTCATCCCATGTCGTCTCCAACCGGCGATGAAGAGGATCAGGGAGCTGCAGGGGGGCAGCCGATGCTGCTACCGGAGACGTCGGTGACTGACCTGCTGGCCGAATTGACTCTGGAAGAAACCCCAGCCGAGATGCCCAGATGGTCGTTGGGGGTTGGTTGGAGAGACCCTGAAGAACCCCCTCCTCCCAGGATCACTGTAAGACGAAAAGGTGCAAGGGGATGGCTATGGCAGGAAGGGGAGGAGATGGAAGGCAAGCTGGATCAAGCCGAGAAATTCTCTATGGATGTTCCTGAGGAGCCCGGCACAACTCAAAGGTATGAGGGGGAAGAGGGAGCGAGATCAGCCCGGGGGAGCCAAGCTACCTCTACCCCCCTTGCCCAGCCTCCGCCAGCGCAGCCGCCCGCTGCCGCCCGGGGAGCCCCAGCAATAGGGGTGGCTCCTGGAAGACGCCACCTGCCCCCCCTAGATGTAAAGTTTGGAGGAAATCCCAGAGATTTGGGATTTTTCCTGGTACGAGTTGGGAGTTATATGGCAGAATTTGAGCGGGAGTTCACCTCTGAAGCAGCCAAAGTGAGATGTGTTACCAGAACCCTGGAAGGGATGGCAGCAGATTGGGTGGTGACTTTGTACAATGATAACTCCCCCCAACTGCAAACCCTCGATGTTTTCATGACTGCACTGAGGAGAAGGTTTGAGGACCCTCTGGCAGAGAGAAAGGCCAGGATCAGAATGAAGACCCTAGTCCAAGGGGGGAGATCGGTGGCAGACTATACCCAAGAATTCAGGCAGCTGGCAAAGCACATCCGAGGTTGGTCCCAGGGGGCCCTGGTGGAAGCCTACAAAGATGGCTTAAATGAAGATGTATACCACACGTGCATCTCCAGAAGGGATCCACGTGATTTACAGTCATGGTACTTGCTGGCGGAAGAGGTGGACATTGATCTAGCCAGAAACAGACACAGAGGAGGTCCCGCCTGGAGAAAACCGCTCCCCCCGTCTCCGAGAGACCTCAGGCCCCCAACTGAGAGGGATGGCGGCAGGAGCCAAGACCACAGCATGTTTCCGTTGTGGAAAGGAGGGCCACCGGATGGTGGATTGTCGGGTAAAGGTGAACCCACCGAAAGCGCGGGACCCCGGGAGGAAGCCAAAAAACCCCTCAACCAAACCCCGTGAGACCGGGCTGAAGACAGGAGAGGTTGTAGAGGTTGCCCTTTCGGCGGGAGAGGAGCTGGGACCTCCAACCCCACTCGACGAGAACGAGACAGATTCGGAAGATGACGTCCCGGTAAGTCCTAATCAAGGGCCCATGACCATCCCAATAAAGTTAAGGCGGCCCACCTCGGGGACTGAGGGAGTGATGTTGGCCTTACTGGACTCGGGGTGCATGAGGTGTATAATTAACATGAAAGTGGTTAAGGGGATGGGCATCGGACTGAGAACTTTAACAACGCCCATATCCTTTTGCCAACTGGATGGGTCGGTGGCGGGAGGTTGCCCCGCACGTTTTGTAACAGAACCCCTAGAGATGACCATGGAAAATCACCATGAGACCCTGTGTTTTATTGTGGCCCCTGGGATGGAACAACCTCTAATATTGGGACTACCATGGCTTCGGAAGTGGAATCCCCATGTGAATTGGAGAGAGGGGTGGATACGCATCCGCACCGATCGGCCACCGGAAGGGGAGGAGCAACCCTATCCGGAAGGGGAGGAGAAATCCCATCCGAAGTCCTAGGTACCCGCCGAGATAGCTTCTACAGGTGCCGAACATGTGGAAGGAGAGGAAAAAATCCCGAAGGAGTATTGGGACTTAAGAGAAGTGTTTAGTGAAGAGGCTTCCGACGAGCTCCCCCCCCATCGGTCGACCGATTGTAGCATTGAATTCTTGCCGGGGGTGACGCTCCCGAAACCGAAGATGTATCCGATGACACCGGGGGAGTTGGAGGAATTGAGGGCGTTTATCGACAAGAACTTGAAACGGGGTTTCATCACGCCTGCCAGACCTCGAGTGGCAGCCCCTGTGATGTTCCGCGAGAAGAAAGATGGCTCCAAACGTCTGGTAGTTGACTATAGAAATCTGAACGCAGTATCTGTAGAGAACATGTACCCCCTCCTTCTGATGAAGGACATGTTAGCCCACCTGGCAAAGGGGAAGATTTTCACAAAGCTGGACTTGAGGGAGGCGTACTACTGAATCCGGATAAAGGAGGGAGACGAGTGGAAGACTGCATTCAACTGCCCAATGGGTTGTTTCCAGTTCAATGTTCTCCCTTTCGGCTTACAGGGGGTGCCTGCTGTTTTCATTCAACTAATCAATCAAGTGCTTCATGAACATTTATACAAAGGGGTTCTGGTATACCTTGATGATATTCTTATCTACACGGAGACAAGAAACGACCACGTGAAGTTGGTACGCTCTGTGTTGCACAAGCTGAGGGCCGCCAAACTGTATGCCAAACTATCCAAATGTGAGTTCCATCAAGAAAAAATCGACTACTTGGGATATCGTATCTCCCCCGAAGGCATTGAAATGGACCTAGAAAAGGTGCGAGCCGTTTTGGACTGGGCCCTACCGAAAACTCGTAAACAGCTTCAAAGTTTTCTGGGATTTGCCAATTTTTACCGCCAATTCATCCCGTCTTTTGCAAAAATAGCTATGCCCATCACCAACCTCCTAAAAACAAAGGGGGAATTGAAACCAAAGCCCAGTCAACCATTGAATTGGACTATGGAGTGCCAAGCGGCATTTGAAAAACTTAAGAGACTTTTTGCTGCAGAACCAATACTGAAACACCCCGACATGGACGCCCCTTTTGTGATCCAAGCTGATGCAAGCGACGTAGCAGTGGGGGTGGTCTTACTCCAATTGAACGAGAAGGGGACACTACAGCCATGCGCTTACACTTCTCGTAAATTCACTGAGACTGAAAGGAGATGGGCCGTTTGGGAGAAGGAAGCATTTGCAGTCCGTTGTGCTTTATTAGCTTGGAGGCATTTTCTGGAAGGAGCGAAACACCCATTTGAAGTGTGGACTGACCAGAAAAATCTAGAAGCTTTAAAAACCCCTCGGAAACTATCCCCTAAACAAGTTAGGTGGGCTCAGTTCTTCAAGCGATTCAACTTCTCCTTGAAATATATCCCAGGGGGAAAAAATTTTATGGCAGATGCTTTGTCTAGAATGCCTCAATACAACAGTATCCGTAAAGAAGTGATAAGGCCAATCGTGTCCACTACACAACTGGCTGCCCCTGTAGTTACCCGCGCGCAGAAAAGAAACCAGGAGAGGGATCTACCCACTGATCTGATGGAACAGTTTAAGGAGGCTTTGAAGACGGATGAGTGGTTTCTGGCAAATGCGAATAACTGCACCATTCGAGATGGCCTAGCCTGGATGGGGGCGAAATTGTATGTACCAATGTGATTGTGGGTAAGTTAAGAGAACTACAAATGCATTTACAGAATTGAATTATGTTAATTTTGATTCTCTTTGAGTGTGATGAAATATCTATCATAGGACTTGTAAGCGTTTTCTGGCCTTTACCTCACATTTTATGATCCTTAAGGTTGTTTGCCACAAATGACAAAACTGAAACAACTGACTAAATAACCTTTTGTTTGTAAGTCTTTTTTTTTTTTTTAGTTAATTCTTTTAATGATTTCCAGCACATGTTTTATGACTCCTTCATTCCCATCTAAAACCGCATTCCCCAATAAGGTTGCCTTACAAAGAGCTGGATTTCCAGATCTTTGTTGCAATTAATCAACTAATGCTAAAACAAGTTCTGGAAAACACAACCACCAACAAATACCATGAAAATTAGTTGTTTCTTTCCCCCCCCCCCCCACTATAAGCTCAAGGTGACATATATGAGGGCCTTGAAAGCTGAGATGGGTAACATCCTAATATCACTGAAATGTTTTCCTGCAGACCTCAGAGAAAGTTGCTAAATGTTCAGGGGGGGAACTTAAACCCTAGCCTCAAGCTAAATAAAATTGCCCATCTCTGCTTAGACTTTCCTTCTGCAATTAAAAACAGGGCAGAAATAAACATGGCAATGGGGACAATTCTCCAGACTTCCCACAAACATTGGTTCCTTCAAATGTCCATATGGAGCTACCATATGTTAGTTAAAATTATTCTTTTCAGCTATCAAATTACAATCCAAAATTATTTTACTTTAGGAAAAGCCAAATGCATAGGTACTGTTGGAAATTAAAACCCACACCTCTCCTAGGAAAATGAAATATTTTAGGATATACTGAAAAAGGCAGAATGTTTCCCCTAAAAGAGAAGTAAAAACTCAGAGAGGCAGAAACTCAGCCCCTCCCCCACTTTTGTTAATGGGTCATTAAGGCCTAGGCTGGTATATACTACATAACAAAGGTCTACCTCCTTCAGGCAGAGCCACTTGATTGCCCTTGATTGCACCACCCACCAAGTTTCAACCAAACTTAGCACACAGACTGTTAAGTACTGAACATGGGTCGGAGTAAATGGAGACAGCCTCTGAATAGTGAACATTCAGCTCTTTATTTGCATAGTGACTTCTCAACACAACAACAGTGAAGTCTGCCTTATATAGGCAACCCCTGTAAGAATTGTCCAATAATGAGCTATGAACGCTAGCTCTTTTAACCAATAAGAATCCTCTGTTAAGGGCCAATCGGATTCCTCAGAACTAACCAATCCGATCTGGCCGCCTAACAGCCAATCAGAAGTGCAGGGCCAGAACCCTGCACTTTACCTCAAGCTCATACTTTATTAACTATGGTACATACACAACACCCCTTCCCTCTGGCTTCTTAATTACAGTGTAGTTATATAGTCCCTTAGATAGGACGGTTGTCTTTTAACTCTTTCGGATTTTCGTTGGATTGGTTGGTTGCAATCCTGTTGAGGTAGATTCCTGTTTGGCAGTGGTTCTGTTTCTTGCTCAGCTGCAATTTCTTGCAGTGCAAACGTTTCTCCTCCCTGCTCCATTTCCTGAGTATCACTTAGTACGTCGCTCCCTTTGAGCAGGTTCCCTGGAACTTCATCTTCTTCCGTACCTCCCCCCCCTCGGTTTGGTCATGGGGGAATTGTTGACTGGCCGTTGTGAGTCATGACCGTAATTGGTCGATGTGCCATTTCCACAGTTTATTGTCACAGCATTTCACTACGTAGGATTTGGGGCCGGTCACTCGTACTACTGTCGCCTCTATCCATAACGGGTCGCCCAATAAGTTTCGTGCGTAAACGAGGTCTCCTACCTAGAAGGTGTGACAGCGGCCACTGGATCCTATTGGCTTTTCCGGTTCGTAAGCAGGGTGCAACCGGTCGAGGTGGGAGTGGAGTCTTCATACCATCAGTAGTTCGGCAGGAGTTCTGCCGGTGACGCTATGTGGAGTTATGTATTGCAAAAAGAGAATTTGGTTGACCTTGTCATCGATATTGTCATAGTCCACTTTTTGCAAGGTCTTTTCAACAAATTGGACCATGCATTCAACTTGGCCATTGGTCGCAGGGTGCACAGGTGAGGTGAGCGCATGGCGGATGCCACGGTCAGCGAGGTACTGCTCGAACATTAGTGCCGTAAACTGTGGCCCGTTATCGGACACCAGGACGTCTCGCAATCCGTGGGTTGCAAAGAGTCTGTTTAGAATCTTGATCACCACCTCGGCGGTCGTAGCCATCATACGATGAATTTCTAACCAATTGGAGTATGCGTCGACTGTCAGCAGGAAGGTATAGCCTTTGGTTGGCCCCGCAAAATCCAGGTGGATTCTGGACCAGGGTCCATGTGGCGTCTCCCATTCAGTAGGCATGGCTTTTGGTGGGGCGTTGCTGACTTGTTGGCAATTGGAACACGCTTTAACCCACTGTTCAATTTGCTGGTCCATGCCCGGCCACCATGCGTAGCTTCGTGCAAGTGCCTTTATTCGCACGATGCCGGGGTGGTCCTCGTGCAGAATTCGCAGCAGCGTCTTCCGGAGTCGCTCTGGGACAATGACTTTATCACCCCAGATGATACAGCCTTTTTGGGAAAAAAGTTCAGTCTGTCGAGATTTGAATGGTGCGAAATCACCTGGTACTTGGTCCAATGGCCATCCACATTCGACCCAGACTAAGACTCTAGCTAGGGTGTGGTCTCGTTTGGTTTCTCTCGCGATGTCTCGGGCTGTCATAGGCGGCGAGTTGATTGTTTCAATCTGCAACGTGGTTGCTGTTGGTGCCGGATCATCGAGAGTCTCTGGAAGTGGTGCTCGGCTTAATGCGTCGGCATGAGGAATGGCTTTCCCCTGGGCGATATTGCAACCGATAATTATAAGCAGCTAGGAATTCTGACCATCGGGTCATTCTAGGGGATAATATGTAGGGGGTTGGCTTGTCCCTAGCTATTATCCCTAGCAACGGTTTGTGGTCAGTTATAATGGTAAATGTCCTTCCATACACATATTCATGAAATTTTTTTACAGCTGAAATGATTGCGAGGGCTTCTTTATCAATTTGTCCACAGTTCCGCTCTGCTTGTGAAAGAGTCTTCGAAAAGTATGCAACAGGGGCTTCGTTCCCATTAGGCAGTACATGGCTCAAAATGGCGCCCACCCTGAAAGGCGATGCATCGCAGGTTATAACTAACGGCAAAGTCTCGTTGTACTGCATAAGTACAGAGTCAGATGTGAGCAGTTTTTTAACATTCCGGAACGCTTGCTCTTCCCAGTAACCCCATACCCACAATGCTTTCTTATCTAATAATCGGTGTAACAGTTCAGCGACAGTTGCCTTGTGCGGTAAAAATACATTATAGAAATTAATGAGGCCTAAGAACGCCTGGAGATCGGCCTTGTTGTGTGGCCTGGGAGCGTTTTTGATCGCTTTTAATTTACTCTCGGTAGGATGAATGCCCTGGCTATCAATCCGGTACCCTAGAAATTCAACATTGTCAGTATACAATTGACATTTATTTTTTTTCACCTTAAGTCCGGCCTCTTGGAATTTTTTTAGAATGCATTTCAAATGGTCCTGTAAGATTTTTTGGGTAGGGGCTGCAATTAATACGTCATCAAAATAAAGGACCACGCCCTTGATTCCTTGTAATAACCTTTCCATAAGGCTCTGGAAGATCCCCGGGGCTACACTGACTCCGAATTGCAATCGGGTACATTTAAAGGCACCCCTGTGCGTTACAATTGTTTGGGCTTGAGCCGTTTTTTCATCCACTGGTAATTGTTGATAAGCTTGAGCTAAATCCAATTTAGCGAAAACCTTACCGCCCCCCAAGGAATGGAGGAGGTGCTGCACCACCAGAACTGGATATGCATTCTGCTGTAGGGCGTGGTTCAAAGTGGCCCGGTAGTCCCCACAAATTCGGATTGACCCATCTGGCTTAATGGGTGTTACAATAGGGGTTTTCCATGGAGAGTGATCAATGGGCTTCAACACCCCTTGAGCAATTAACTTGTCGAGTTGTTCGTCGATTTTTGCTTTAAGAGCAAACGGAACTCGACGGGGCTTCAATCAAATGGGCGCTACTTTTGGATCTAGACTGAATGAGATTGGGGTCCCTTTATACTCGCCTAAGCTGTCTGTGAAGACGTCGCTGAACTCAGAGATAAGGTCTTCCTCCCACTCACAACCACCGACTTGGTTCACGCTGGCCACTTCAATGCCGAGTGGCGCAAACCATTGGAGGCCTAGTAGGCTAGGCCTATCTCTATCGATGACTGTTAGAGGTAAGTACGCTGTATGCTTCTTGAAGGAGACTCGGACTCGGCAGGAGCTGACAATGGGGATTCGATTTCCTTGGTAGTCCTTGAGGATGAGGCGTTGAAATTGGAGGTCTTGGCGTTGAATTGTGGGGATGAGTTGCTTGAGTGTCTTCCAAGACACCATCGAGAGGCACGATCCCGAGTCAACCTCCATGTGGCAAGGCTGGTTCTCGATAGCTACCGTGACTCAGATTTTCTTAATGTCCAAAGCTGAGGCATGACTGATAGTGATAGTATGGTGAGCCTCTTCTCTTTGCAAAGCTCGATTTCTGTAGGAGTGGCTTACTGGCTCTCGCCTTACAGGACGGTTTCCTGTCGATTGGCGATAGTTGGCCCCTTTTGAGGCCTGACTGAGTCCTGGTAAACTGCGGCAGACCCAGCCGATGTGGCCTCGTTTCCCGCACTCATGGCAGAGTGCGTCGCAGAATTTGCATTCGGCCCTGGCATGGTTGGCTCCACAGCCAGCACAAGGGTGTAAGGGCTTCGGGTGAGGGTCCCGGTCAGACCGCAGTCGATGGACCCCTTCTTCATTGCTGTCTAACGACTAAGAGAGGTCCTCGTGGTGTGTTGTTAATAGCTGCCCTTCTGTGCTAGGTGAGATTTCATTGGCCAGTGGTGGTACCGGAGTGCGGCTTCGCCGTAGTTGTGCAGCCTATTTTTTGGTCGCCTCCGCAGCCGTGGCTTTGGCGATGGCATCAGCAAGGCTAATGTCGCCTTTCGCCATCAGCTTGCTTTGCATGCTAGTGCATCTAATCCCTGAACTATTCGATCTCTTAGTGCCTCTTCTAAATCGGCGAACCCGCAGAGGCCCCCTAAATTTTGGAGGTCCGCCACGAAATCAGCCACACTCTCCTCTTTTCGTTGGTTTCTCTGATAAAACTCATGGCGTCTCACGAGTGTAGGCACAGTTGGCGCGTAATGATCTCTCAGGATGGGTTCGAGGTCGTCCCAGCTCATGGCTTTCACTTCTCGAGGTTTGGCGAGTGCTTTAGCCATCTTAAATACGGCTGGGCCGCAATGCGTCAGGAACAGCACCCTTTTCTTTGCTGGTGTGGTGTCCTTCAAGTTATTCGTCTCGAGAAACATTTGGAAGCAATCCATGTAGGATTCCCAATCCTCTTGGTTCGGATCGAACAGAGTGGGTGGTACGATGCCGCCGGACATGGTTCCGTTGTTGGCGTCGTCTATCATGTGCTCGGTATTGCTTCCTGGCTTCTTCGGTTCAGACGTCTCCACATCCCACCCTTGTCGCCAGTGTTAAGTACTGAACATGGGTCAGAGTAAATGGAGACAGCCTCTGAATAGTGAACATTCAGCTCTTTATTTGCATAGTGACTTCTCAACACAACAACAGTGAAGTCTGCCTTATATAGGCAACCCCTGTAAGAATTGTCCAATAATGAGCTATGAACGCTAGCTCTTTAACCAATAAGAATTCTCTGTTAAGGGCCAATCGGATTCCTCAGAACTAACCAATCCGATCTGGCCGCCTAACAGCCAATCAGAAGTGCAGGGCCAGAACCCTGCACTTTACCTCAAGCTCATACTTTATTAACTATGGTACATACACAACACAGACAACCTACAAAGCTGGCTATGACCTCTGACAGCAACCAATCAGGATACTCTTCCTGTGCCCCAAGAAGTTCAAAGCCAGAAGGGGTATAAAACTCGGGGATTCTCAGCATCTCTTCCCTTTTTGTCCAGGATCTCCAAACCATGTGGTCTTGTTCATCAATAAACCTTCTTTCCAAGCAACTTCCATGAATCCAAAGTCTCTTTTTCCCCACTTGGAATTGAACTCAGAAGGATATTTCTTCCAACAGTACAAAATAGGTGATACTTGTCTCTCCAGTTGTAATTGTGGGAAGGACCTATGTGCCTAGTGGACCACCATTTAAGTGAAATGCAGCTGCCAGAAAAGCCAATGTACTCTTTGAGTTTCAACGAGATCACTTTATACCACACTAGTGAGGCCACATTTGGAATACTGCATCCCGTTTTAGTTACCATGATACAATCAAGATGCTGGGATTCTAGAAAGTGTGTAGAGAAGAGCAGTGGAGATGATAAAGGGTCTGGAGGCTATATGATGAACAGTTAAGGGAGCTAGGTATTTCTAGCCAAGAAAAATGTTAAGGGAGACATGATAACCATCTTCTAGGGACTGCCACAGAGAACAGAGGATTGACATATTCTCCAAAGCACCAGAAGTAATGAATGGAAACTGGTTAAAGAGAGATCCAACCTAGAAGTAAGGAGAAAGTTTCTGACAGTGAGAATAATTAATCAGTGAAGTAGCTTGACTCCAAAATGGATGCTCCATCACTGGAGGTTTTAAAAAAATAGACTGGACAAGCATTTGACTGAGATGGTATAAGCTCTCCTGCTTTGAGCCAGGGATTGGATTAGAAGATCTCCAAAGTCCCTTTCAGCCCTATCGTTCCATGTTTTATATAATGTACTGTTGAAAGAAACATCCATCTGAGTTCAGTTCCAAGTGGGGAGAAAGACACTGGAAACATGGAGATTGCTTGGAAAAATGGTTTTAATGGTGGACAGCAGGACCACTTGATTTGAGGTCCTGCTCAAAAAGCATGTGGGTGAGAGAGGGAGTGAGATTTATAACCTCTGTTAGGCTTTGAACTTACTTGCTGTTCCTGTGGCAAGAAATTTATTCTTACTGGTTGTCAGACTCCCATGGAGCCATGCAGGGGTAACTTTATAGGTTGCCTTGAGTCCCAAGCTTGGTTGAATCTTCCTGGGTGATGTAATGAAGGGGCTTTGGGCAATTCTATTATAGCTTAATGGCTTTGCCCTGAAGGAACTTGACTGAAGGCATTTGCTTTTGAATAGACCTAGCCATCTCTTTATCTCTTAAGTGCTGACATCTGCTATGGGCTATTGAGGAGGTTGGAGACTGTTAAGAATGAGTCTGCTTCCTGCCTAAAAAAAAACATGTTTCTCCATTTCTCACCCATGGAAATATAATATCCTTGATTTTTTCATTCTTCTAGGAGAGGGGTGGGTGGTAACTTCCTACAGGAATTTCAAAGTATTCTTGTGCTACTTTCCTGGAAAGGAAGAGGAAAGCTGAATTGGACAGGAAGTGGTGAAAAGAAATAGGTTCATTAAGTGTCATCAGTTTAAGTCTAACTGATTGGTGACTGAATAGAGAAATATTCCCATCCCGATTCCCAACAACTTCTAAACCTCTTGGAGTCTTCAAAGGACTTAGATGGCCATCATCTGAGGTGCAATAATGTCTGTAGACATTATTGATGACACTGCCACAGATCTTTGCACAAATGGTTAGCATCATTACATAATTATGAAGTTGACTTCAATGCAACTTTAAATTTTATTGAATAAAATTTAATGGAATAATGCATAGACATTTGTAAAAATGGATGCAAAATGTAACTTAAAGAATAAAAGAGGGAAAAACAGAAGAAGTGTTACTTAATGCCAAGTAGATTTAGGAATATATTATGATGCTATTCCCTAGGCAGCTTTCTTCAAAAGATTTAAACTTACAAAAGTGAATACATGTAGTAACTAAACTGATTGATTAAGAGATGAAAAGGATTGCTTTAACAGAATCCCAAAAGAAAACAGTTTGTAATACCTTTGGACTCTATGCAGTACTGAGATTCTCTGAAAGTTTCTGTTATCATCCTCGTCTTAGTCCATGACTCACAAGGAAAGACATCTGTTTTGTTTAAAAATATGGCTTCTTGATAAGTGTTTCGCTGATTTTCTTTCTCCCTTTGGTGTCTTGAAGTAAAGCCTGCATGGATAACTCCCTGCAGTTTTTGTAATTCCCCGCAGTTAAAGGCTACCCTAATTCTTGCATTCTTCTTAGGACTAAGAAAGAGTGACTTGCCCAGGGTCACCTAGTTTCATGCTTTGGGTAGGACTATAATTCACAGTCTCCTGGTTTCTGGTCTGAAATCTTAAGTCACAATGCCAAATTTGGTCTCTGATTCAAACAACCTGTGCAGTTTAAAAATGGCAGTACATGAGAAGTTCTATTTATCAATGGACTGTATTTAGTTTGGTGAGCCACATATTTGCAGGGTTGAATGGAGATTGTAGATAGCACTATTATAGTACTATCCCTTAGATTTATATACTGCTTCATGGTGCTCTACAGCCCTCTCTAAGTGGTTTACAGAGTCAGCATATTGCCCCCAACAGTCTGGGTCCTCATTTTACTGACCTCGGAAGGATGGAAGATTGAGTCAACTTCAACCTAGATATCGGAGTTTGAATATTCTTTGGATGATATAATATTAATCAATCAGATTAAGATAGAGTTATCACATCCAACATTTCTATTCCTATATGGAAGAATATACTTCTTCCATGTAAAAACATGTTTATACCACATGATGATGTTGCATTACCAGTGCAAGTGATCACTGTATGGACAAAAAATTGATTTTCCATACAATTAAACCCAAAAATTTGATTTTCCACAATATTAAACCATTTAAAAGACTATATCCCCATAGGTTTTTGATTAAAATAGTCTGTGTTAAAATTATAGTTTTCAGTGATCACTCCTTGATCGAGACTGGCACTGTGAATTGAGCATCACAATTCATCACACTAAAAATATAACAACAAGGGTGGTATACTGTAGGATTTGGATTGGAAGAAGGGAGACCTATGCTCCAGTCTCAACCTCAACCATGGAGATTCTGGCACCAAGGAGAGCATAGGTTAAAAAATCAAATGTAGCTCCAGGTTTCTCATATATGTGAGGAATGAGTTAGGAACAGATAATTAGTTTGATTTCAAAAGTTGGAAAATAGCAATGCCAATTTGCGCCCTGACCAATAATCCTTAATTATCTACAGTGGGACTGCGACAAAATTATCTACAGTAGGGATGGTCAAATTTTGAGCACTGAGGGGTATAAAATGGTCCCATCCAATATATAGACAGGGTTGGATCTGGTGGGAAAATTAGATTTTTTTTTCCTGTAAGTGTGTTTTCAGTGATAGGACTATTTTGGATGCCGCATGACAGTTTCTGTTTTTTAAAATGACAGAAAATGGTTCCTTTCCATTGCAGTGGTTCACTTAACAAATGTGGTAAGTAAAGTCATAAAATGGGACAAAATGCACTAAACAATGTCTCACTTAGAAACATAAGTTTTGGGGTCAATTGTGGTCATAAGTCAAGGACTACCTGCAACTCTGAGGGTTGCAGAAAAGAACTAGGGTGACATTTGTATTTTTCATTTGTATTTTTACAGAAATCTCTCCTTTTTGGGACAGAAATCACAATAGTGCAACTCACAATATTATATTGACTGTTTCCTAGTATGATTTGATTGCTTATTGTACCCTATGACTATCATTAAGTGTTGTGCCTTATGATTCTTGACTCTTGACAAATGTATCTTTTCTTTTATGTATACTGAGAGTATTTGCACCAAGATAAATGCCGTGTGTCCAATCACACTTGGCCAATAAAGAATTCTATTCTATTCTATTCTATTCTATTCTATTCTATTCTATTCTATTATTTCTATTCAGTGTTGTATCTTAATGACTCTTGACTATTGATGAATGTATCTTTTCTTTTATGTACACTGAGAGTATTTGCACCAACACAAATGCCTTGTATGTCCAATCACACTTGGCCAATAAAGAATTCTATTCTATTCTATTCTATTCTATTCAGTGTTGTATCTTAATAACTATTGACTATTGATGAATGTATCTTTTCTTTTATGTATACTGAGAGTATTTGCACCAAGACAAATGCCTTGTATGTCCAATCACACTTGGCCAATAAAGAATTCTATTCTATTCTACAAACATTCTTTTTTCCATATCCCAAGTTCACTGAGGTCACAGAGAATCTGCAGCAAAGTGTAACACTGAAAGCTGAATAGACAGCTCATCCTTCATTCATGCTCACAAGTTGCTCATTGATTATGTTGCACATATTAATTGGAAGTTAATCTAATTACAGATTATCTTCTGCTATGTTTGCTGCAAAAATCTGAAACCAGGAATAAGAAAGTCTTATTGGAAAAACAACAGACTTTGGATAATAAAAATCGAGAGAACCTACCATTGACAGTTTAGGAATGCAGAAGTTCAGCTAAAATTCCCATGATGAAAATTATAAATAGGAGCTTTAAAGGACCAAGACAATTAAAGTAGGATTTGCTAGGGAATTTGCTAGTATTGCAGAAGACTTTTCACAGGAAATACTTTTGCCAGTAGGCCTTCAAAAGAAAGGCAAGATGCATAAAACAGATCTCAATCTGTGTGAGTCACTCAACATAGCTACTTCATGTCCGTAAACATATAGAAACATAAGAATTAACTTGATATCACAACAGCCTACTTCAAGGCATGTCAGGTTTTTGAAAAATACCGTATGCTTTAGATGTATTGGTGGAATGAATAGATTCATTAATGTAATTTTTTTGGTGCAGTTGAGATGCCTTCAATCCTTACAACTACACAACCAATTCCCTGCACTTTTCTTATCTTTCAAGGGCTGAGGAAGAGTAAAAGGCCCAAAGTCAGCCAAATTAACTTTTAGGCTTTTCAAACAGGACTTGAACTTATGGTTTTCTGATTTCTTACCTGGTGTTTTGGACCACTATACCAAACTGGTTTTCTCTAAGAAGTCTAGTACTTATAACAAGAACTTGCTTTAAACTTATGGAAAATAAATTTTCTGTCCATGCTCTGATCACTTACCTGTGCAAATACATAATCAAAACACTATTATAAACATGTTTTTACATGGAGAAAGTAGAGTCCTCCATATGAGAATAAAAATTCTTGTTGGATAACTGAAGAAAATTTTCTGGCTGTAAGAGAAGGCAGGTGTATTTCTCTTTTGACAGGACCAATCTTCATAATGTATCGAATCTACTTTTTTCACACTGCAAATAGTGGATTATAATTATCCCTTTGTCATTCAACAATCAAGTACCAAAACAAAAACAAACAAACAAAACCAACTACTGCTTTATAAAACTTTAGTAAGTACACACCTGGAATACTGCCTCCAGTTTTGCTCATCACATTACAAAATAGATGTTGAAAATTTTGGAAAAAGTGCAGAGAAGAGCAACTAAGATGATTAAGGGCCTGGAGACTAAAACAGCTACTCTAGAGAAAAGAAAGACTGGGGTGACATGATAGCAGAATTCCAATATTTAAAGGGGCTAACACAGAAGCGGTCAACTTATTTTCCAAAGCATCAGAAGTCAGGATGAGAAACAATGGATGGAAACTAGTGAAGGAGGGAAGCAACCTGGAATTAAGGAGAAACTTCCTAACTGCAAGGACAATTAATCAGTGGAACAACTTGTCTTCAGAAGTTGTGGGTGCTCCTTCACTGGAGATTTTGAAGAAGAGACTGGACAGCCACCTGTCTGAAATGGCATAGGGCAGTGATGGCTAACCTTTTCATCGCCGTGTGCCTGCACCCAGAATGCAATGCACACGGGACCTCCCCCATCCCCTGTACATGTGTGCCACTTCCGGCATACGTTCCATAGGTTTGCCCTCACTGGTATAGGTCTCATGCTTGAGGAGGGGATTTGACTAGAAGATCTCCAAGGTTTTTTTCCAGCTTTATTCTTAATTTAAATTGAAATCATCTGTGATTCAACAGGTGGGCAGTAACAGAGCAGATACCCTTAGTCCAGTAAGAAAAGGACAATAGAGTCAACAAATGCAGAAGGAAAGAGGTATTACAATTTGAAACTAAAATCTTGAATTACTTCACTGTGTATTTTGTAAAAATCCAAATCCTGTGAGGTAAATTTAGCTGAGAAATAATAACCAGCCTCCTTGCTCGTTCAATGCCTGCAAATCAGTGGTGGGGTTCAATTTTTTTTACTATTGGTTCTGTGAGCATGGCTTGGTGGGCGTGGCAGGGGAAGGATACTGTAAAATCTCCAGTCAGAGGTGGTATTTGCCGGTTCTCCAGAACTAATCAGAACCTGTTGAACACCAACTCTGCTCTGAATTGCAAATGGTACCATTACATTTTCTATCATGCTGAAGAGCATGGATTTCTTGAAGATGGCCTCGTAATTTTTTCCTAATCCTAGTGCTACAATATAGAGAATACAGAGGAGCATAACTGTGTGAGGTTTGAGGATTTTATATCTAAGAAGTTCATAGCATATTACTTTCTAGATTGTGGCAAGAATATCAGATGACTGTTTAATTTTGGCATACTATTTTTCCCCTACTTCCTTCATCTCAATATCTTTTCTGGAATCCCTCCAAAAGAAGTTCTGTGATAGACAACTGCAATATCACCAAGGATTGTTAAATGCTATTAATCAGGACAGATGACGACGGACTTTTTTATATTACATGGAGGAGGTTTTGCTATGGCTTGTAACATCTAGACTGCAGCGTAGATGTTGGTGACCCTGTAGAAGCCATTTGCTTGCTGTAGACATTCACTTCCTAACTCTGTATAAAAGATACAACACTGATATTCATGCTGTTTTCTGCTCGTCTCTGTCCAAGACATGGTTTAGATCTTTGAACTATAAATGTTGCCTTTGTGCTTAGAAGGAAGAGAGACAGAGAAGTGATGCTTCCTTCAAACATTATTAAACCAAGAATAAAGGAATGAAGCTTGTGGTGATAGATGTGGTTTATGACATAAGCAGGCTGTTGTCTCCATGGGTATTAGAATAGACAAACAGCCTGGAGCAGTTACATGCTAGCCTTGTGTAGCTAGACGCTGACAAAGAAGCAGAGAGTGCAACCGTCTGTGTGTGTTTTTCATTAGCATGAAAGATGTTTGGCGACAATTTCACTGTAGATAAGACACACTGGTGGCCGTCTATCAGCCTAGAAACTGTCACTCTTACATTACATTTATATGGTAGTAAAAGGACTGTTGCTCGTGCAATGGTCTAGAATACAAGTGGATATAACCAGATCTTTTTCCACCAATGACTGTGTTTGCACGTATGCACGTGTGTTTAATTTCTGTGTTAAACATATATCAGTTTTCCACTGCAGTTGGTGGACTTCACTCTTCTAATTCTGAGCTGGAGTCATCTAGATTGAGGAGACCTGAATAAAACAGTTGGTTCCAATCAGGGGTGGGATTCAACCAGTGTTAGTACTGGTTCGGTGATTACATTTTACATGCGCGTGGACTACACCTACAGTTGTGCCACCTGGACAGCTAAAAAGTGCTGCATGTGGGTGCGCAGCATTTGAAAAACCAATTTTTTACTGCTTTTTCAACCTCAGCTATGCCGTGTAAAGCAGCAAAAGCAGGAAATAAAGGTCAGGTAATAGCCCAGGTGGTAGGCGGGCCAAACAGCAGCAGATACAGAACCAGTTCTGTGTCTGCTGCTCTTCAGAGCTACCGGTTCTATAGAGCTGGGCAGAACTGGTGGCATCCCATCCCTGGCCCCAAAGTTGAAGAGAGGCATAGCTTTGATAACACTGAGCAATAGCACTTAGACTTATATACTGCTTCACAGTGCTTTACAGACCTCTCTAAGTGGTTTACAAAGTCAGCATATTACCTCCAATGACCTGAGTCCTCATTTTACTGACCTTGGAAGGATGGAAGGCTGATTCAACCTTGAACCTGGTGAGATTCAAACTGTTGAATTGCTGGCAATCGGCAGTCAGCAGAAGTAGCCTGCAGTACTGCATTCTAACCACTATGCCACCACCTGAGGTTTAGAAATATGTCATAAAATCAGATCCAGTGGCCTTAGACAAGAAAGTGTTGTGATTGTGATTTTGGCAAATCAAAACCTTAAAGAAATTGTGATGATTTTGAATAACTCCTTTTTTTTTCCCCTTTGGTCCATGAAAGTTAATCTTATGGCAATTTACTGTTGAATGTGGGTGGAGCCAGAGACAATTTGGTGTAGCAGTTAAAAGGACTAGACTAGGAACTGTCAGACTGTGAGTTCTAATCCCATTTTGGGCACAAAACCAGCTGGGTGATCTTGGCCAGTCACTTTCTCTCAGTTCTAGGAAACAAGCAATGGGAAATAGCTTAAACCTTGCCTAGAAAATTATAGGGATTTATCCAGACAGTTTCCAGGAAATGATTCAAAGGCACAAGAGTATGTGTGTGTGGTGAGGGGGGGAGGAAGGGAGGGAGGGGAGAAAGCGAGAGGAAGAGAGAGATTTGTTTTTTAAAAATTTTAAATCTATGTTAAGGCTGAGGTGCAGAGGTGGTATTCAGCAGATTCTGACCAGTTCTGGAGAACTGATAGTGGAAATTTTGAGTAGTTCAGAGAACAGGCAAATACCACACCTGACTATTCTCTGTCTCCCAAGTCCCAGCTGATTGGCTGGGTCTTCTTTTGTTTCCTTGCACTGGAGAACGGAGCTGGAAAGCAGGTTAGTGGGATGGGAAGGGAATGGGGATTTTGTAGTAACCTTCCCCCTGGAGTGGGGAATGGAGATTTTACAGTATCCTTCCTCTGCCACGCCCACCAAGCCACACCCACAGAACCGGTAGTAAAAAAATTGGATTCCCACCATTGATAACACTGCCATTTTTCTGCTTCTGCTTCCAGAAACACTGAAATAGTGGTAGAATGTGTTGCTAACTGGGGAGATTGTGCTGAGAGGTGTGTTCTGGGGACCAGCATCAAAGCCATAGACAACTACGAGACCTTAAGGGGTGATTCTTTGATAAGGCATATCAAGATTTTTCTAAATCAAGAATCACCTGATCATCACCCAGTCTTAATCTTGTGATTAATGTTTTGAAAATCGGCACAGAGGGCAGTTTAGAATATTTCAGTGTCCTACCTAGTGCATTATGGGTGTCACAAGTTGAGAACCATTGATTTTGGAAAGAAATTATATGTATTATAAAATAAAATAATAATAATAATAATGCTGGCAGCAGTATCCTCTCGATATTGTATTCTGCTGACCTTCCCACTTAGGATCTGGCAACCAGTGAGTCCAGGTTAAAGGAATCCTTAGGCTTATTTCTGCTTCCCAGTGAAATGTATTAATCTTTGTCGTCGCCACTGTAAATACTGATTTTAATGCTTAGGCAAAGTAATTAGAAATCCCTGGCTTTTTTGACTGTCACTCTTGTACTGTTTGGAAGGACTACTCTAATTAAAACGAAAATCTTCCCTTTTGAACATAAGTGCCTCTTCAAAGCTCTTCACAGACAAATCACCCTAATGCAGGGTCATCCACAAAGGAAACCAAACAATCTTTATTTTGAACTCCCCGCCTGAAAGCAAATGAAAGATTTTGTTGTTGTTTTGCTGTGTTCCCTAACTTTGCCTCGGCTAATTAAGGAGCAGTTTAGCCCTTTACACTTTGAAGTTTCTATTCAGGACCTCTCCAACATTGTCAACAAAAGGCAAGTATTTAGGCAGCCAGTGGCTCTCTAGTCCCTTTTTGGCAGCCTAATTAAAGTAATTACTTTATTTTATACCAGGCTTCATCCATGTAACGTTGCCTTGTAATAATTGAAATTGTGTGCATGCTTTAGGAGGACTGTTTGACGCCAATGAGGAGACAGTGCTGCTCTCCTAGCATCAAAGTCAAAAGTGGAGGATGTCATTCCCCTATCTAGTTATTAACCGTACCATAGCAGAGGTGTTATCTCTGCTTAAGTGGGCAGGATATATCCCTACCCAGCCAGTAACGCTAAAGGATTGGGGGGGAGGGTTATGGGCAGGGAGAGAACCTTATAGCTTTGACGCACTGCTTTTTTTGCGACAGGCCTTTGAAGCAATCCAAGTTTTGTTTGTTGGCTTGTTATCAATGGATTGATTTCTTAATGCTGTAGAATTAGAGGTTCCCAGATGCAAACGGCATTTTGAAATCTGGAATAATTGAGGGAAGGGAGGCAAATTTCTTCCCAGTGTTATTCCTGAGGCCTCTTTAATGTCTCAAGATTTTATTTTATTTTTAAATCCCAAATGGCATCTTCACAAGGTAGCCCATTTCAAAGGGCACAGGTCTAGTTCAAACGGGATCCAGTCCTACCCTGTTGTAACATTTAAATGACAATTAGTTTTAGTCGGCTATTGTGATTTTAGAAAGTTTCCTTGCCTTTCATTGACATATCAAAAGTATACCATTTGGGGAAAATCAGAATCAAAAGAAATGTTCTTAATTATCATTAAGAGTTTGGAAAAGAGTGCTTCCCATTACTTTGAAGTTCTGAGAGGCTGGCAAGTCTTATTAAAGCCAAGAAGGGTCCTGATATTAGTGAAATGGTAAATTACAAGTCCTATTAAAAAGAAGCATTTAACCACTTCTGGAAAAACTCTCTGTCCATGATTCTGACTTCAGTAATTAATCATACAGTTAATCTGAGCTTCACTAGCACTAATAATAGGGGGCTTGATATTTAATCTTTGCTGGCTAGTGAAAATAAATAATATCTGTTCAAAGTGCTGAGCCTCCACTATTGTTAATGGTGCCAGCAGGTCTACAGAGCTCAGATTTAAAGCTAATGCACCCTACATTCTCTCAAACTTCTATCCAGTGTGATACCCAAAAGGGAACAGAGAAAAGCCAGTGTATCTTTTTTTTTTTTTTTTGCCAAATCAAAATATTTATTCTTGTTAATATTATTGATCATGTTTTCTGTACACATTGTAGGTTTCCCGGGTTATAGTTTTTAACTTGAAAACAGGACATGCTGCAATAATTACTCATTAAGTTTTAATTTTAAATCAAAGTCCCAGAAGTATTACAAAAGCTAAGGTATTTTATTTTCTCCTCCCTTCATCTCAAATTTAGGCATTCATCCGGATGTCCTTCAGCAGGCTCGGCATATTGCATTTTTTAAGCTCTGTCTGCTTGTTCGAGTGAACTCCCAAGAAACTGACTTGGGATTATGTTTTCCAAAAAAAAAAAAAAAAAGGGTTTTCAGTTAATCTTCTTTGATGGGTTGAGTCTCATTTGGGCCTGAGTAACAGCAAAGGATGATGCGAAGTTATAAAAATTGTCCAACATCTTTTGAGTGAACTCTGTGAATGAATTGACTGACGATACGGCAGCACTTGCTATAGGAGTCTGTTGAGCCAAGAATTTGAGCAGCTCCACAGAAATCCCAATCTGGGCCACAGAAGGCATTTGAGGGATAGTCATGGCTCCAAACGGATGCTGACTGCCTTTACCAGATTTTAAACCAGAAATTTTAAAAATGGCACTTGTTTTGTCATTCGTGACAAACCCAAGGAGCTGCCACACGGCCACACCATTCTCGTCGGGGTAGCAGAAGTAGACTGATCCACCCATACCCTCCGGAAAGGGCACAGTTCCCAGCATGAAGACCACCACGTGATTGATTTTCTCATAGTTGGGCAAGTTAAACACAAATTTGTCCTCTGCTACTTGCTGCACCACTGTTTGAACCAGCCTCCCCACAACCAAGCAACCAAACATGGCGGCCAGAAAAGCCAGTATATCTTGACCAGAGATACAAAAGGATGTTATACATTGCAAAGAGTATAGATAGTGCAAACATCTTTTTTTTTTAACTGCATTTTTTTTAAAAAAATGGTCATATGGGTATGGAGAACAATCTAGAACACAAGTATGTTTGATAGAAAATGCTTTTCCTGAATTAAAATCTATGATTCATGCAGCATGAAAATCACCTTCCAGGGAACAAAACAAAATGCATTATAGCAATTATATAGTAGAAGTTGTACATTGAATTCTACAGAAATAGATATTTCAAAGTGATGTCTTTCACAGTTAATAACTCTTAGTTATGATAGGTAAACAATATTATCTTCATGAAAATGTAGGAAGAAGAATATCTGAAATATAAGAAAACCATATTATGGAAAACTGGAAATAATTATTAAGAAAATGAGCCCTATTTCCATGTGGCCGTTGATTGCCTATATTTTGGTATATGAATTTCAAATACTTATGCCAGCAGACTTCTATAAAGAAATGGGAATATTAAATGGATGATACATTATCATTTTAACATGTGTACATTTTAATAATTTTGGTTGTATTGAAGGAAAATTCTGGAAATAGAATCCAATACATTTGAGACAACAAGCTGCAGAAGATTTATGTACTTTATACAATTCTAAATTCAACAATACAATAACAAGTATGTAAGACATTTTATTAAGTTACTACGCTGTGGGTGAATAGTGTATAAAAGCCAATCTTTCAGTACATACTTTATAATTTTGGTATTTTGATAAAACCTTTGCAATGTAAAATGCTAGATGGATCTAAATATAAACTAATCAAATAATCAATTGTCATTTATTTGAATGTCATCTTTTGAAATAATTTTTATGAAATAGCACAGTAAAAACACTACTGATACTGTTTAATGAAAAGTGGCAGACCAGTCTCTTCCTAAAAGTCTCAAGCGATTAAGCTTCCACAATTTCTGAAGACAAGCTGTTCCACTGGTTGATTGCTCTCACTGTCAGAAAATTTCTCCTCATTTCTAGTTTGAATCTCTCCTTGATCAGTTTCCATCCATTATTCCTTGCCTGGTCTTCGGGTACCTTGGAAAATAGATTGACCCCTTCCTCTCTGTGGCAGCCCCTCAAATACTGGAACACTGCTATCATGTCTCCCCTGATCCTTCTCTTCACTTAGACTAGCCATGCCCACTTCCTGCAATGGTTCATTGTATGTTTTAGCCTCCAGCCCCTTAATCATTATGGCTGCTCTTCTCTGCACTTTTTCTAAAGTCTCAACATCTTCTTTATAGTGTGGTGCCCAAAAGTGGATGCAGTATTCTAGATGTGGTCTTATAAGGCTTTATAGAGTGGTGAGCTTTGATCATGTGGTTGGTGCTGTCATTTTTTAAAAAATCCCATTCATAGATGCTCCAGAGGCATATTGGTCAATGCATACCAATCAGCAATTAATGAAACTATAAGAAGGAATTGCACCTGTTCTTATCTTTTCAAAGATGCACAAATTACTCTTTAGCCCAGTATCTATAATACATTACCCAAAAAATTAATTAAATTAAAAATAATTCATAACAAAGTGCAGAATATCACAATGGTATTTTAAAAGAGGTTACCTATTTCTAATGCTCATGTGGAGCCTCTACGGATTGTGATTTAATTCTGTTTTAGAAGTAAATCTATTATGAAATAATGATCTGCTCATTAAAGCAATGCCTGATAATAATTTGTATGAACTATAGAAATAAAAGCAACAAATGAATGAAAGTTTGTGATAGGAAGAAGACTGGTAGACTGAGGTCAAGGCATAGATTTATGGATTTTCCCCTTAAGCTGCCTTTAAGTGGAAGCTTTGATAAGGAACATCTGATTTCAATTATCATTAGCTCTGTGTGGTTTCCACTCTGGAACTGATGAGATTTTTTGAAAGCAGAGATGTCACTCTCCTAAGGTCTTTTATGTCTTCCATTAAGAATTTTGGAGGGGAATAAAGCAGCAATTAAATATAATCCAAATATACATAGTAAGAAAATATAAGCATATGCAAATGAAACGTAAATTAATATATGATTAAGATATAGAGCACCTTCCATCAATTTTCAGTTGTCGCCTGTCTTTCCAAACAAATAAACAAAACAAAAAGTCAACTTTATTTTAATCCACCTGGGGTCCAAAGGCTAGGCTTTAATGAGATAGTACAGAACAGGAGTTTTTAGACTAGACCTATTCCAAACTAGATATTTGGAAATTTAAGAAAGAAACATATCACAGTCCATGTACAAAATTCTGATTGTTTTGTTTTTCAGAAGCATCATAATTAAAATAAGGCAAACTATACAATATAAAATTGAAAACATAAAGTACGAATTTAAAATATACACAGGTTAAATAGTTCTTGCCTAGAAACTAGCAACATTCATTGTGTTCTGTTGCATTGCCATGAGGTCTTCAAATGGGCACTGATCAAGACACAAAGGATAGGTATACATATGTATTATTATCTTCAAGTCACCATAATCGCAAAGAAGTCACTAGATAGTGCCAATTGTTCAGAATATCTCTGGAACTTGTTGCACCTGTGTACAGTCTATTCAATGATTTCCATACTTCCCAGCTTTTACCAGGCTCAGGTGCCAGCTCGTCTGTTTGCTCCATCAATTGTTGGTTCTCTGTAGCTTTCCATAGATCCTTTCTGCTTTTAAATTCTTCAAAGTCTTCCATCAACCTAAGTATCTTAATCTCTGATGAACTGGTTGTAGGTGTCAGTCATGGAAGCCATATTTTATTTAGAAGCTTCGAGGCTTCCACAGTTAGTGCCTGAGAATTTGGGAGGGGGATTTCTTAGTGAGTAGAAGAATAGACTCAACAACATTCTTTCTTAGAAGTCAAGGACAAGTCACTTTGCACCTGGAGAAGAGTGCCTGGAGGAATGGCTCCAGTTGGGACAATGTTTGATTGGGCCATGTGATGGACTTGATGAGTGCAGGGGATAGATCTTTGATTTCTCTTGGGGAAGGAAAAATCTGGAATTCTAGGATTCGGATTTTCCCAGATGTGCCAATATAACTTCTTTAATAAATTCTTACTTGGATGAACTTTGTGTCTGAGTGCTGAATGGAAATGAGGACAATTGGATAATTGGAACTCTGACAGGAGGCCATAGAGAGGATGTTGTCTAGTTCAGCGATCCCCAACCCCTGGTCCATGAACTGACACCTGTCTGTGGCATGCCAGAAACAGGGCCATGCAAATAAGCAAAGCCCATCCATGGAATACAGGCAGCCCATGAAAGCACATGCCCCTCCAGTCCACAGAAAAACCTCTCTCCATGGAACTGGTCCCTGGCGCCCAAAACATTGGGGACCGCTGGTCTAGTTATTGATGGTTTAAACCTCTTTCGGTGTGCTGATGATTCAATGATAACTGATGGAATAAATTTACTGCCCTAATCATTCAGTTTTCTATGAGCAAGATTTAGCTGATATTTTAATTAACTACATGGAGAAACAATCAGTCATGTGAGCCTTTTCTATTCCATCTCAATTATTCAAATCAAATTAAATAATTGCTCACCACCATAAGCAGAAATTATCTTCCCATCTTTAGGTATTACCAGTTGCCTTTTTATTTGATCGGTGTAGGATGTTAGGCATCGATTCCTAAATTAAGTTTTTGGCAGCTCCTGTGGATGCCTCTGTTCAATGCTAAATACACAGGTTTTCAATTTCTTATGAGGAGCTGTGACCAAATTTGTTTAATATTTCTATCAGTATTATGACAGCAGCTTACATAAGTGGTTATATTATTTCTCTGCAATTCTACAAACAAGGCATCCAGGCAGATTAAATACAGTATCTGAATTGGAACATAAAGGTGTTCAGTTCAATAGGACAGGCATAGATTGCTTGACCCAAAGAGAACAAAACTGGAGGCAGAACTAAACTTCCTTCCTTTCCAAATTTAATTTTAAGTAGTTAAGATTACTTCCTGATACTGATAATGTAGTCTTCTAATTTTTCAGTAAATATTTTCCAAAAAATAAAGGAATGGCAGATGATAATTATATATATATCTGAAAGCCAATTGGGAAAAACTAATTTTATAAAATCCAATTTCTCTTCTGCCATCTCTCATCATAGCTAAACTTGGTGACTACTTTCTGCATTCCTGTGGGAGGTAATATAGAAGCATCCCTTTGCAGCAGTACTTCTGCCCATGTGGAGATCACTCTGTGGAATCTCCAAGAGTGAAGAAACCATTAGCTTCTTTCATGGTCTCTCTATAGAGGAATTCCAGAAGTTAATGAATCTTTATGTTAGTTTGAAGAACTACCCTGATAGAGAATGCAAGGTTCATCCGTCACTGATTCTAATTGACCAGGTCTTGACTTTATTTTTCCAAATCATCTGATTTTGTGCTTCCGTTTGTTATATCAGCCCCATCTTTAGTTGAACTTTAGCTCACATTTTTGGTGCTTGCCACTGCTATCTGTTCTGCAGTTACTACTATCATTTTATTGCATCTCTTATCTTTTTTACATATTTTATCATCTTTTCTGGCCTGAAAGTCATAATAAAAGTCTGGTTTGATTTGAGTTGTAATTCCTGGGTTTGAGTACAAGCTTAACTTTCCTTGTCTAAAGAGCTCTACAAGACGCGTCTTCTATATGCTGCAATATTCAGAAAGTTTCCTTACCAATTAGTGTTCCCAGCTGGAACAAAAGTGATGTCATAATCCTTTTGGAGACTATTTCATAACTGTTGATCTGATCTTTTAATCTTCTATACCAGGTTATAAAGACCCATTTACATTCTACAGCTTTTCTTCCTGCAGGTCATTCTGTGGACATGTGATTTTTATATCGAAAGTTAATTTCTTACTTTAAAATATAACTACAGAAGAGTGCCACAGGGTGGTGCATAAGTGCCACGCTTATGTCTTCTTTGTTTTCACAATGAATCTCAATCTCTCTCTCTCTCTCCTTTGTCTTTCTCTCCTGTCTGTCTGTCTGTCTGTCCATCCCTCCCTCCCTCCCTCTCTCTCTCTCTCTCACACACACACACACACAAACACAGAGGCTTCTTTATAAATTCTGCCAAGGGAAAAAGGCATTTGCGGCATGGAAAGGTTGTCATGAATAATGCAAATGGAGAATTTAGCATCCCAAGGTTCATGTTACCTATCAGTCAATCAGGCAAGAAAGAAAATCCTCAAGGTTTTGAGCACTGAACTTCATGGCTTGTAGATGAATCCTTTCATTTAAATGTAACAATCAGCAATCAGCTGCTGCAAGAACAACTTTTTGAAGACTGAAAAATAAAATAAAAAATAAAAACAAGGGTGTGCCCTTAAATGCCCTCAGCGTTTGGAAACATTTTGTTCTGCTAGACAATAAGGAAGGGTGTAATACTGTAAGTATCAAGCAGACTCTTTCAAATATAGTTTTTCTTTACATATTAGGTTTGGGAAGTGAATATCTTTTAATAGCTTCCGCAGTTGTCAGCCCTCTGAGGGAGTCCAGACAATTCTCCATACAATTTCCACCCGTTCAGCGCACAAAACAACTGCACTAAGGGTTGTTTCTACTAAGCTAGTTTTCTGCCTTAGAACCAGAAGTGATATTGGAGAACATATGCAGTCCAGGGTTTTTATTCCAATTTATATCTAATAACTTGCTGTATGTTTTTATTTTTAAAATCTCAGCTTCATTAACTCCAAAGGAAAATAAAACTGGTTTTAGGAATTCTATTAAAATATTTCCAGATCATTGCACAACCATGTGCCCACACAGCAATACAGAATGTAATTTATCTGTGGTAGGTAGCAAGGTATCTGAGATTATGGCATGAGAAATATTAATTTAATTTGATGAGCAATATGCCCTTCATTTGATACAGGGGCTAAAGGCACTAGGCTAGAAATTGAGGCATCATGAGTTCTTTAGGTACAAAGCTAGCTGCGTAGTTCCAAGCCTGTTATTCTTGTTAAGAATGACAATCTCAAAACTGTGCTCTAGGAAGGAAGCAATGACAAACCACTCCTAAAATCTTGCTAAGAAAACTTCAGGGTCTAGTCCAGATGGTTGCCAGTAGTGAAGGCTAAATGAATGACCACCAAAAACACAAAAACAAAGCCACACCCTAATATATCTTCCATAAGAAAAAAAGATTGTATTTTTATATCACTCTGCTAAACAAATAATTCCCTCAACACTTTCAAACTTTTGCTAAGTCTGTATTACTATTACTATTAATCCTCCCATTCTCCCTTTCACCGATTTCCTCCCATTTATGACTGTATGACTGTAACTCGTCACTTTATCCTATTCTTTATATTGACTGTTTCCTAGTATGGTTGGATTGCTTATTGTACTCTATGACTATCATTAAGTGCTGTACCTTATGATTTTTGACTCTTGATGAATGTATCTTTTCTTTTAGGTACACTGAGAGCATTTGCACCAAGACAAATTCCATGTGTGTCCAATCACACTTGGCCAATAAAGAATTCTATTCTATTCTATTATATATGTATAAATACAGTATATAAGAAAACAAAACAAATGTCCGAAAGGCATTAATTTCTTAATGCATTTCTTGTCATTTTTAAGATGTTTATATTTAAGGCAGCATGCATCCAATGTCCTAAAACAACTATTATATTCTCTTGAGGTAATAATGATTATGAACCTGGTAATAAGTTGCATATTTTATAATTTTTAAAAAATAGAAAGTGGAGGAAAATGGATGTGAAAAAAGAAATAATGTCATTTATATTCTTTATTACAGATTATACATTAATTATGTTCAGGCATGTCTCATTTGACATACCAGAATTAACTATAAATCTTATCCACAAATTTGGTATTTCCTAAAATTAAAATGTTCTTTTTAAGATTTCCTTACAAAACATAGAAATTCAGCCCATCAAACTGCTAGGGAATAGTGGTAAACATATTTGTCACACATGAAAGAATTTAATCTTTATTCTGTTTTATCCTCGTAGAACAATTTTCCAGTAATTTGGCCTCGCAAGAGCTGTAATTGCATTCTCCAGGCAGGAACACTTTGATGTTGCGCAGACAGTGAAGTCTAACGTGTCATTTTAAAGTTGTATATGATAAATAATAAAATGTTTCTTCCAGCACTCGTGGTTCTTACTGATCTGACAGCTTCTATCTTTGGCAGCTCTTGCTGATGCACAATTTCTAAAATGAGACCTATCGGGGTGGACAGTCAGCTATGCTGTTCTGGGAAAAATCTTGTCAAATTGGCTCCAGCTAGATTAAATAGATAAGGAGAAAGAGACAGGATTCAAGACAAAGACAAAGGGGAAGAAAAGGGCAGAATCAAAAGAGAACAAGAAGCTTGGAGAAAGTAGTAGACAGAGAATGGGCAATGACACTTCAGTGGAATTGGTCTTCTACAGTAAAATCTTGAGCAGGAAAGGAGAACCCAGAAACACCTTGAAGAGGAGATGGGTGGCATAAAAATTGAATAATAATTTAATATCACTTGGGGGGAGGGAAGGAAGAATGTAAAGTGGAATCTAAGTAGGTTCCCATTTCAGGTTTGCATAGGATCATTCATAAAATAGCTTTAATCAAAGTTAAAAATAAGTACTGCTATTGATCCAATACACATTTTGGTAGTGCAAAAGATTATCTAGATGCATTTCAGTTGGTTTTCAGGCTGGGATTCTATCTGGAGACAGCCTTGCTTGCACTTGTGGAGCATTTGTGGCAGAGCTGGCTAGAGCTGGTCCATCCCTCCCTCCCTCCCTCCCTCCATCCATCCTTGTACTCCTTGATTTCTCAGTGACTTTTGATGCCATCAACCACATTCTCTTTCTGGGTTGGCTGAGAGATTGGAAATAGGATGAACTGTTTTATAATGGTTCTCTTTCTTCTTTCTTAGCCAGTTCCTGTAGGTCTCCAGGGATAAACTAGATAAAAATCACAACTAGAGGATCTAATTCTATTTAATTGTAAAGTTACATTGACAGAATCTTTGCAAGTCTGAAAGTATATATCTTCTTTCTCCTTTACAGGTTGAGAAATTAGGAGGGTTCTTTCTGAGTCTCTTCTCTGGTCTACTATCCAATTGCAGACTATTCTATCTCTTATCTGACCATTCCCTTGACAGCATCTCTCTGCTCAGTCTCTCAAGGTCTTTTTAACATACCATTACAGTTCTAGTCAGTGTTGGCAGGGAGGGAGTGTGTTTACTCCTAGGAGGCTCCTTTTGTGGGGTGCCACAGGGCTCAATATTCTTTTCCTTCTTGTTTAACATTTACATGAAACCTCCAGGTGAGGTCATTTGTTAGTTTGGGATATGGTATTATCAATAGACTGATGATTCTCAACTCTAGCTTTCAACTCCAGGCTGGCCAAGAGAGGTTATGAAGATCCTGCCCTAATACCTATAGGCTATGTGAGCCTGGATGAGAAGCAATCAACTCCAATCCTACCAAGACTGAGTGGCTGGAGTTATTATCCAGCAATTTTCCAATTTAGTCTTAGATGGGGTCCACTTGGATGGTGCATACCCTGGAAGAGCAGGTGACAGCTGCAACTAAGAAGGCTTTTGCACACCTCCATCTTATCCACCAGTTGTACCTTTACTTGAATTGGGAGGCTCTTTGTACAGTCACTCATGCTTTAATCACCTCACATCTCAACTATTGCAATGCATTCTATATGGGACTGTTCCTAAAGACCATTGTCATATAATACCCACAAATAGGAAAACATTCTTCCAGGGTAGATTTTTCATAAGAACATATTGGGAGATATATCATAGACAACAGTTACATGAAGCATATGCAAAAGGAATATCAAATGTGAGCAATGTGAATTAAAGTAAAGTTGAAATCATCAAGGCAAAAAGGATGGGTGTTTTAAAATGAGCCTTTTTAAGAAGAACTGGATTTAGATGGACCAGACTGGACCAGTTTTAATTCAGATGATTACCTAGTAATCATGAGTTCAGACAAAAGAATGGAATGGAAATGTTACTCAAAAAAAGATACATGTTCAGCTCATGTTCAATCTAATTCATGATTGGATTGTATCTACTGTATTACTATTAGTAGATATATGTCAGATTTGTTGTTACACAAACATATATACTGTACTTGTCATAGAACAAAAAAGAATGGAGGTCAACATTGGCTGAATAATTCATTGACTGAACAATCAACAACAACAGGAAAGGCAGAATATTATTCTAGTCAAAACGTAAGTTTAAATAAAAAATGAGAGACCTGTATAAGGTTATCATTTTTATGAGAATGTATTTTTACCATTTTATTTTTGCCAGTTCTGAGAAAGGTCTGTCTTGATTCAATCAAGAATGGATAAGATATCAGAGGATAACCTTTATTTTGATCCAAACAAGAATGGAAAAGATGTTAATGGAAAAAGTGTCCTGCTAGGACAAACTTTGCCAATTCTGTAGTTTATAGTAAAGGAATGGGGTCTGGGAAGTGAGGATTTGTGATTAAGCAACTTTTGAATATGCATGGAGAAGAAGATGTTCTTTATTATGTTTTACATAGCTAGCCTACTGCAGAAGATATTAAGGGATTCTACGATGGATGATAAGAGCTATTGGATGCAGGTTCTAGAGTTATCACTAATGGGTGGCAGGATACAGGGACAGATTAATAGTTTTGCAAAAAGACTTATATTGTTGCTTCAGTCAACATCAGACTGTACCTGTGAAGATTTCCAGAAGAATAGTGGAATCTAACAGAAAATATAATCATTTGGAGAAGTACCAAGTGCACATTGTGAGACACATGGAATGATTGGTGTCAGATGTATAGGTTCAACTTGGAAAATTATAGAGAATAGGTATGCCAGTAAAATATGACCCGGGAAATATATAGTCATATATTCAACTTAAGAGACAAATTCAGGATTCTTAATTTATACCAGAGAGCCATAAAAAGAGATTCTAGAGACTGTGAAAATCAAGTAAAAAAAAAACAAAGCTCAAAATCTCCAAGAGAAAAAGAATCAATTTCAGACCATTATTATGATAGCTAGGAAAAGAGAAAGAACAAAACACAGAACTCTAAATTATCACTCCTGATACCTTAATCAAGAAAGTCAGCAAATAGAAGAATGTAACTAGATTTTTTAATGAGTTCTGTTAAAGGTGGTTTTAAAAAAATCACAGGGAATTTTACAGCTAAAATAGGAATGGCCAATCCTAATCACAGAGGAGATAAGATAGAAGCAAATGGGATTAAAGTACAATGAAAGATCAGGGGGAAACCCCAAACGAATGGGATTATAGAAAAAAGATTTAGAGAGACAGAATATATTCAGAAACTGATTGAATAGACAACGGTGAAATAGGAGAGCACTGGCAAACTATTTAAAGCTGCAAAGAAGAGACAATTACAATAATAAATTTATGTCAACAGTATGGACATAACACTATACAGCCTAGAAATTAGACAAAGCCAAGGTACATGCCTACACCAAAAAAAATGAGATACTGGAGAATATGCGAATTACAGGATCACTCCACTAATTCCTCCAGCAAGGAAAGATTTGTTTAAGATCTTTTTTTTTTTTTTTAAAAAGAGCTATGAATAAAGAAAGACAAATTTCAGCAAAGACAGAAGGCCATAGGGTCAGATAGTTAATGTAAAATGGATGATGGTATAAGAAAATGTACCTTCTTTGCACAGACTACAGTTCCAGTGTGGAGTTTATTAAGGTTAATGGACATCTTGATTATTCTTCTGAAGTTGCTGTAAGAACTAAATTTAGAGAAAGAATGGTACAGAGGAAGAAGGCAGGGAGATGTAGGTAGTTTTCAACTTACAACAGTTCATTTAATGACTGTTGAAAATTACAACGGCACTGAAAAAAGTGTTGACCATTTTTCACACTTACAAGCTATTGTAAGAAAGGTTGTAAAATGGGGAAAAATTCACTTTACAAAATTGTCACTTAACAATAGAAATTTGGGACTCAACTGTGGTAGTAAGATGAAGTTTACCTATAATGCATGATGGATAATGTCATCAGATCTCTTTAAGATTGATAGTATATTCTAAACTCAGGATTAAAAGAGATGAATTAAAATAGGTCAAAATACAAATAGTTTGAGAAATACAAGTAACCTCCTTTATTGATGTAGGCCAGCTCATTATGAGAGTTAAGAAGCCCAAAGGTTAAAATATGGATTAATTTTGTTAAGATAACAAAAGTAATACCAGTATACAACCTTATTGAATTTACAGTTGTTTCCTTGTGGTTCAGGTCAGTAAAGGGAAGGCTTGTCTAGGAAGGAAGGCAATAACAAGTAACTTCTGTGAAAGATAAGAACATTTCAATAACATCAAAGTTCAGTGTAATTAATGCAATGGCCTTCCTGATAAAATGTACAACATGAAAGCTAGACATCAAAAAAGGGTGGGAGAAGATATTTTGAATTATGGACCTGGAACTGGATAGTAAATGTGTCATGGACTGTAACAAGAAGTAATTAATCAACCTCATACCAAATATCTTTCAAAAGATAATCAGGAAGCAGAAACTCATATGTTTTGAAAATCTGAAGCAAAAATGTGATGAATTATATATTACAAAATTGAGAGAAGACCACAAATAAAGTGGATGGAAGGGATCAAAGAGGTTTATGGAATGTCCTTGAAGGAACTGTGATTTATCCCTAAGTAGAGCATTTGAGCACATAATCATGAGCAGTCAATAGCAACCCAATGGTTCTTGACTAACTATGATTGTAAAGTTTCATAGGATACACACAAATATAAATAACAGAGAACCTTCTCAAAAATTCTACCTAAATATTTGTCCCCAGGCTACAAATTAACTAAATTAAACTAAAGAATCGATTTCAGTAAAAGTAGTTATTTCCATTTTCTAAGAATAATGTACCCTTCAGATTCTCACAAATCAGTTTTCAAAAGACAGGTTTATTTTTTGAAATTTATTACATTTTCTTCTTCTTCCTTCATCTCTAGCATTCAAAAGTTCTAAACTGGCAAATGTAAATTACTTCAGACTGTTTTAATAAGCATACCTGTTGAGAGACAACATTTAAGTTCATCCTCTGGGTAACTGCAGTCAAACATTAAAGATTGTTTCATTAAGATCCTTAATTCAACTTTAAAACAGCAATGAATGTTGTAGCAATAAGCCTTTCCTTAAACATGAACCAATTTAATGCACTATGGACATTTCATGGACTGAAGAGTCAATTTCTCAGTGAATGAAGGATCTTTGTCAGGTAGCAGCTGCATGTTCATACATAACTGTAGCAGTGATGGCATGCTGCTACTTCACACTGGTTCTAGTGATCTGGTAGTGCCTGTCAGCAGTTGGCCCCACCCACCTGCCCCTGTCCTTTCCTGTTCTATATTGCCTTTTTTTGTAGCTCAGCTGATAGGCCCAGCAGAACAGATTGCCACGTCTCAGCTGTTTTACTCATCGGCGCTGATAGTAAGGTAAGTTTTCATGCTTTAAATTGCACATTTTAGAACACTCCGCACGCGCTCCACAGAACCATAGTAAAACATTTTGAATTCCACCACTGAACTACAGGTTAAATAAAGGTAGTCCTTGACTTAGGACCATAATTGAACCCAAAATTTCTACTGTTAAGTGAGACATTTGTTAAGTGAGTTTTGCCCCGTTTTATGACCTTTCTTACCTCAATTATTAAGTGAATCACTGAGGTTAAGTTAGTAACTGTTTTAAAGTGAAACTGGCTTCTTCATTGTCTTTGCTTGTCAAGAAGGTTGCAAAGGGGGATCACATGACCCCGGGACACAGTAACTGTCATAAATATGTGTTAGTTGCCAAGCATCTGAATTTTGATCATGTGATCTTGAGGATCCTGCAATGGCCATGTGAAAAATGATTGTAAGTCACTTTTTTCAGTGCAGTTGTAACTTTGAATAGTTACTGTTCAAAGTTACAACAATTAGAGGACTACCTGTGTAACAAATTCCACTTTTCTTGATAATGCTGATACTTTTGCTTTTATCAGTTTGTATGGTATGGTATATTGTAGGATAGTATGTATAATAGCAGCCCCCAAATCCTTGGGCACCAGGGACTAGTTCTGTGGAGAGAGGTTTTCCTGTGGACTGGAGAGGGTGTGGTTTCACATGCTGCTTCCACAGACCAGGACTTGGGAACCCTTGTAGTATAGTGTTGTGAAATGTAGTGTAGTGCAGTCTAGTGTACCATAGCATAGCATAGTTAGTGGGGAGTGTACCATAGCATAGCATAGTTCATTGAGTTGGAGGGGAACTTGGAGGTCTTTTAGTCCAGGGGTTGCCAACCTTTTGAACCTCAGGGACCACCAAACTCATAATTTTAAATCCTGGAGACCACTAATATGAATTTTGACTGACAGTGGCTTGCTGACATTGGTGGGAGAGAGAGAGGGAGAGAGAGAACACCTCTCTCTCCCCCTCTCTCTCTCTCTCTCACACACACACACAAACATACAGAGATCCTTTACACACCCCACCCCCTCCAAGGCAGCCACATTCCTGCTTTTGATCTTAGTTCTCAGGGGGAGGGGGAGAGAGAGATCCGATCTAACACAGAGATCCCTCATATACACACACACACACTCTCTCTCTCTCCAAGGCAGCCACATTCCTAACCTGCTTGGAAAAAGAAAAAAGCAGAAAGAAGTATCCCAGTGGCCAGGCAAGTTCCTCCCTTTCCCCATCCTCTCACTACCTCATGTTGTTCTTTTTTTTTTTTTTAATAACAAATTTTATTAATTTTACAAAAACAGTACACAAACAATCAAGGCATAACAGCTTACAAATTCTTTTCTAAAAAAAAATAATAATTAAAGAAGAAAACCAATAGAACATACAAAATAATTCCAAATTATAATATCAATATTTACGTTATCTATTTAACTTTCATATCTTATCCCAACTTCTCCTTTTCATTCTAATTATCCAAATTATATTTCTTACTAATTAAATTTTTATTGCCTTTCATAAACCTACAAAACACAGAACATAGAAAAAAAACAAAACCTAAAACATCTTTTCTGAAGGCTGCTTGATCCCGGGTTGAAACTCTTCACACAGACAAAATTCAAACATCATATTCACTTTATATATCCTTCCATATCTTATTACCATTTTCAATATTGTTGTTTGTCTGTTCTATTTCCAGCTATCCATTCATCTTTTTTCTTTTACTATACTTCTCCTATACACTAATTGGAGTGACACCTTTAACTCATTACCCTAACCTAAGATTACTTCATATAACACTTAATTTATCTTGGGATTCTGTTTAGTAGATTCTAAAATTACACAGTAAATTTTATAAGAAAGGTAAAAACACAGCAATAACTAAAAAAAACCCAAACCTATATAACCACTATCCATATCATTAAAAAAAAACAACTAATCGTATATATTAATACTCATTTATATCTTAAGCATTCTACTCTAAATACATATATAAAAACACAATCTTATGTACCTTCCAGAATCCCTTTTTTTTTTTCAATTAGATTCACCCATTGTCTCTAAATAAGTTTTTTTTCTTTAAATCTTGTTTCCCACCATTGAGGCTTCTTCTCCCCCCCTTTCTCTCTTGCTTATTCTTCTCCTTGCCCTTTTTACCCCTTTGTCTCTCCTCCTCCCTTTTCTTACTCCCTTTCCATTGCTTTCTAACCTTGCATCCACCTTTCCTCTCATTTTTCTCTTTTTTGGTTGTTTTTTCAAACCTTAAAATCCCCTTTTTCTTATCCTCTTCTCCTCCTCTCTGGAAAAAACCCATTGTTCATCAAAGTTGGCTTCTTCTTCCTCTTCTTCTTTGTCCCAGTCGTTCTGATGCGTAGTCAACTTTTTATAAGTGCATAACGCCATTTCTAAAAATTGAAATAGAGTGCCCAAAGTATCTTTTCCATCTTGTTCTTCCTTTTTATATTGTTGATATTCAGTCTTTAGTTCATCCACAAGCGATGCCATCATGAAAAGAGAAACTTTTCCCAAAACAACCACCCAAGTATTTTTAATCAAGAATAATTAAAAAAAAAGTTCCAAAAGGTCCAATTACCATATATCTTTCTTTAGGATTCTAGGCAATCTCCTCCTTTTTCAGCTTCTGCTCTAATTTTTTTTTCCTCTCCCTTCCCACTTACAACAACAATTTTTTTTAAATGATCAGAAATCCATACTTCCAATAAGGGTTTTCCGATTTCTTAAGTTATTAAGTCCAATGTGCAAAGAGTCTTTTGTTCCTTGGCTTTAACTTTCAAAATAATTCACCTTCAGTGCCCAAATAAATTTCAAATCTTCATCTGCTGTTTCTATGGGGTGGGAGAGTGAAGAAAAAAAAAAAGTTTCCCTTTAACAGCTTTCTCCACAGCTTTCCAATCTTCTTAGGGATACAATGTATCCTCCAGCAATTCAAACAATTCAGTTCCAGAGAGTTTAAGAGATGTTGATTGACCCGGCTCAGCCAGCACTTTCACTTTTCTTGCTTCCTCCAGCACAATCTTACCCGGTTGCAGGCTTCTTCGTGGTGGCCATTACTGACCGCCGCTCCACCACCTTGGGAAAAAGGGGTTTTTCTGGACAAGGAGGGGGTCTGTGACACCCCCAACCCCCTGTCTGGCTCCCCTCTCTCTTTGGCTGCCTCTACAGGGCAGCCATATCCCCCGGATCCATTTGGATCAGGGGCACCTTGGCGGCAAGCACAGTAGGAATTGCGAACAGTCGCGAATTCCTGCTGCCACCGAAGCCATGCAGAACCAGAAACCCCTACCTCATGTTGTTCTGATGCAAGCCTTGTGTTCCCGCGGGCCAACCATGTGGGTGGCGCAGTCTTGTGTTCTCATGTAGCCTGGGTTAATTGCTTTGTGGTGTGTTCTGGAGGTAATATTTCTCTATGGAGCACCAAATTTTTCTCACAGATCACCAGTGGACCATAGACCACTAGTTAGTGACTACTGTTTTAGTCCAATCCCCCTGGCCAGGAGACCATGAAGCTGCTGAAGATAAGAAACACTGCTCTAATGAGCATAGGGTAGCATAGAGTAGCATGGCATGGCACAGCACAACACAGCATAGCGTAGTGTAGCGCAGCGTACATAGCGTAGCATAGCATTATATTCAGTTTCATTTCTAGAACCACTGGTAATACTGATTCCTGCCTTTATCATCATACAAAACAACTATGCAATGTACTTCATATGGATCTGCCTTTAACAATGATTTGGAAGCTGTAGTTGATATAGAATACAGCAGCCCAGAGTCAGGTCCTATCACTGCAGAATAGCCACAGTTTTGTAATCAGGTTATCATCTCTAAAGCCCTAATGGCACAAAGCCGTTTTCCCCAGGGATCACTTTCTCCACACTCTGCCAAAGCAGCTAGAGAGAACTTGCTTCATATTACAGTATGCCTTTACCTGAAGTGAGGTGAAGTGATCTTAGAGATGTCCTTGATAATCTCATTTCTGGCCTTTAGAAAACTTCTTAAAATGTTAGGTGAGCTTTGGGTTTTTTGTTTTTCTTTTTCCCCAAACCGAGTGAAAATGAAGGATAGCATCAGATTTTATTCTGCATTTATGTGTTTGAATTATTTTACTGGGGTGATGTTGCTGATTATTTTGATCACTATACAAAGTTGTTTGATTTGGGCAACCTAGAAACATTATAAGTAAATAAAGAAGCAGGTTTTCGGTTTCAGCAGGAGGTTCCCACCTTCATTATTAGCCAAAAAAAATGCAAAGATTTTTTGACGGAACAACAAAAAGCATTATTTTAATTGCATTTTTTATATCAAGGGGCTAATAATGTGAACTACCTTTAAGAGACTAATTGAACAGGAAAAGGTAATAAGAAAAAGCCTTTGCTTGCTAAGAACTGAGAAAACAATATGTTAAAGCAAAAGGAATAAAAGCCATCAATTATTTCAAAATGTAGTGAATTATCCTTGCAATGTACAATGAATGGATTGGTATACATACATTCATTCCAATTATAATAATGATCCAGGTGTTATCTTTGCTAGAAGACCTGTCACACTCATAAAAACAGCATTTTGCATTAAAATCCCTTCTCGTATTTAGTTATATTCTTTTTGATGGTATATAACTTGATTTTTTTCATAAAACAAAAAATTAAAAACTAACAAAGGAAAATAAATTGTCAGAGAGAAACAGATAAGAAAGAGAGATTGTAGAAAAAGCAAAAACTATAGAAAGAAACAAAGGCATAGACAGAAAGTTATTTCTGCCTTCTTTTACAGTTTAGTTTAGTTTACTTTATTGATTAGCCCTTGGGCCATATCAAGTGCAGAGTTCTAGACACCAATTATTACTAAAATCTGATAAAAACAATCTAAAATGGAATTGGATAAAATACAATTTAAAATGAAATTGGAATAAAATATGATTTAAAATGAAATTGGAATAAAATACAATAATTTAATATATAGATAAATAAAATATGATAAAATTATATTTCGGTGTCACCCCTACAATCTACCGCAATCAGTCCTGCATATGCAGATCTCAACTGAACCATTTTGCTCAAGTCCTGTGCTGTGTTAAATGTTATTTTGAGATTCTGGCTGCACATAAGATAAGTTGTTTTGATATGAGGATCCTAATGAGTCATTCGTTTGGTATATATCTCTCACCCTCTTATAAAGCAAAAATCACATAGAATGGGAGCCAGACAGGAGCGTGATTCAACCAATGAGGGTTTGCTACTGACATTCTCCTGTAATCCTGCAATATCCCTGTGTGTTAAACAGCTGACACATGGCAATCCGCTGTGCCCCGCAAAGCAGCTGAACTTGAAAATCGGGAAATAAAGGTCAGATGAGGGGGTGGGTGGGCCTAGCAGCTGATCGTCGGAGCAAACCAGTTTGCTCACAGATGATCCTCAGAGTTATCAGTTCAGCCGAACCAAGCCGAACCAGTAGAATCCCACCTCTGGAGCCAGGTCTTCTATCTCTGCAGAGTTGTCCATTGTAGGGTATAGAATGGAATCTCCCATATCTGACCATTGTTTCGAGCTGTTCAAATCTTGCTCGCATAAATATCTCCCTACAGTGTTTTTGCAGTTGTAACTTTAAATACCTTCTTTTACAGAAGACACAGTTAAAACTTAAATTCATCCCTTACTTTACCATTAAACTAGAGCTTCCATATTTCAAAACAATCAATAAATGTTACTCATCATTCAATCCATACAACATAATGTGGTTTCTTTCTGTTTCCTGCAAAAAGTCCACCAAAAGTTTCCAATCAGTATTCAATTTTGTCAATGCCTTTGACCTAATAAGCACTGTCAGTTTTGTCATTGCTGCCAATTCCAACACCTTTATATTGAATACTTAGTTATATGCAAAGATTATGGAATGTTTCTTCAGTTGAGAAAACTATCCACAGTATAGAGCAATTCCACTCAGAGCTGACAACAATGCATCTTCTTTTATGGCACCAACCCAATGGGACAGTCATCACCAGAGATACAGACAATCTCTTCTGATGTCTGTAACCTACCCAGAGTCATCTGACAGTGAGATGGATGGCATATAAATACTATTAAATTTATTTGTACTCTAGAAGAAACTCCCTGTACCTTTCTTCAATATGCACAATAACAACAATATTGAAATAAAATGCATTTTGGGCTGAAGCATCCTGGGAAAATTATGGGACTCATAAATGGATCTGCAAACAGGTGACATCTCCATTAGAACTTCTCATGCCTAATTTTGTTCCAGAGGAGAGAAATTTGTAACAGGTCTATGAAGCAGAACGTAGAGAAGAAGGATTTCTGGTCACAGTATTAATAACCATAATTCAGGGATAAGGAATGTGGGGAATGCCTATTAATAAGATCCATATGACAGTGAAAGTCTGTCCTATATACTGAAGAGGATTGTGTTTGATAAAGGGCCATTCCAATTGTACAATTCTTTCTTTCTTTCTTTCTTTCTTTCTTTCTTTCTTTCTTTCTTTCTTTCTTTCTTTCTTTCTTTCTTTCTTTCTTTCTTTCTTTCTTTCTTTCTTTCTTTCTTTCTTTCCTTCTTTCCTTCCTTCCTCCCTTCCTTCTTTCCTTCTATCTTTCCATCCTTCCTGTCGTGTCCGCAAAAGAAGCCAGGAGTCGGTGACTAAGTTTCAAGCTCTTTATTTAACAGTTGTGAACCGAACCGGCGAAAAGGAAAAAGCCCGCGGCTTTTATCCTTTTCGCTGCGGCGGCCGCGGCCAATGTCAGCGATTCAAGTCTCCCGCTCTTGGAGTGAGCCAATCACGGGAGACTTCAATCGGGCCAATCAGCGCAGCTCGCCTGGCCAATCAGAAATCCCCGCGCTTTAGCCAATCAAAGCGCGGGGATTTCAAGTATGCAAATTAAGGACAGAACACCCCTCCCCTCTTGGTATAGTCCATCACGTTGCGTAGTCACGTAGGTAGGCGGGGCTCCGTCTAGTCCTACTTGACCTGCGCAACTCAGTTGCAAGCTGGATTTCGGCCGGAGCGGTCATGTTTTGGGCTGCTCCCTCTTCTGTGCGAACCGGCTGGATGATCGGGCCGGTTCTTTCTCCGTGGCTCCCACCTGGGCCTTCCGGGTTGGTTGAGCTACGGGTTTCGCCGCTCCCGCTTGGCTTCTCCGAGTCGGTTGAGCTGGCCAGGTGGTTCTTCTCCGGTGGGGGATCGCGATGGCTGCGTTCCGGTAAGTACTGCTGGTTTATTTTTTCTTGCGTTTGTTTATTCGGGTATTCCCTCCCCCCTTGGTTCATGTTTTGGGGGTTGAGGTCCGTTGCTGTTCGTGACCTGAGCTGGTCTATGTGTCGTTTCCAGGCTCGCCCATCGGTGGTTTGGAGCCGGTACGACTGTGGACCTGTGATTTGAGTGATGACGGCTGGGATCCATAGGGGGTCCCCCGTCAGATTTTTCGCGTACACTAAGTCACCGGGGGCAAAGGTCCGGTATTTTGTACTTGAGTCTGGGGGTCGCTCCGGGTTATATGTTGGGTGTAACCTGTCGAGCGGGGACCTCAGCTTCCTACCCATCAGCAACTCGGCTGGGCTTTTGTTGGTAGTGGTGTTCGGGGTGATGTGTTGTATAAAGAGGAGTTTATTTATTTTGTCGTTGATCTCCCCGTGGTCCATTTTCCGGATGGTTTTTTTGGTAAATTGTACCATCCGTTCCGCCCTACCGTTCGCCGCCGGATGCGCCGGTGCTGTTAATGCGTGGCGGATGCCCCTCTCCGCCAGGAACCTCTCGAAGTCGAGGGAAGTAAACTGGGGCCCGTTGTCTGAGACGACGACGTCTGGGAGGCCATGTGTGGAAAAGAGTTTGCAAAGTTCTTTGATAATGGCCTCCGTGGTAGTGGATTTCATGTCGCTTACCTCCAACCAGTTGGAGTAAGCGTCAACTGTGATCAGAAAAGTATGTCCATTCGTGGGGCCGGCAAAGTCTAAATGGATTCTGGACCAGGGTCCCCTTGGTGTTTCCCAGTCCAGGATGGGTGCTGCGGGTGGGCTGGGTCTGGTCTCCTGGCATCGTTGGCATTTGGCTACCCATGCCTCTATCTGCTTGTCCATCCCTGGCCACCAAGCGTAACTCCTGGCCAGGGCTTTAGTTCTGACGATGCCAGGATGCCCTTCATGCAGCATCTCTAAGACCCTCCCTTGCAACCTGTCCGGGATGACCACCCTGTCACCCCACAAAATACATCCCTTGAGTAGTGAGAGTTCAGTCTGGCGGTTTCTGAATGTCTTAACGGATTCGTCACTGTCCCTTTCAGGCCAACCTTTTTCCACCCAATGTAAAATTCGCGCCAGACGCCTGTCCTTGATAGTTTCCCTGGCAATGTCTGACGCGGTAATGGGTAGGTTGGGCAAATTTTCGATGTTAAGGGTGTTTGTTGTTGGTGCTGGGTCAGGATCAGAGTCTGGTAAAGGCGAGCGGCTTAAAGCATCCGCGTGCGAAATTTTCTTACCTGGCTTGTGTAACAGTTCGTAGCTGTAGGCTGCCAGGAACTCGGACCACCTTGTCATCCGGGGTGATAAAATGTTCGGGGTGGCTCGGTTTCCTGCGAGGATGCCCAGCAACGGCTTGTGATCTGTCACAATGGTAAACGGGCGGCCATAAAGGTATTCGTGGAATCGCTTAACGGCGGCAACTATAGCCAAAGCTTCTTTGTCCAGCTGGCTATAGTTCCGCTCCGGTTTAGTTAGAGTTCTGGAAAAGAAAGCGATGGGTGCTTCTCTTTTGTCGGGGAGAGTATGGCTGAGGACAGCGCCGACGCCGAAAGGTGATGCGTCGCAAGTGACAACCAAGGGCAAGGTTTCGCTGAATTGAATCAGGACGGCATCGGAGGTGAGGAGGTCTTTGGTTTTTTGGAAGGCGGCTTGCTCTCGTCTCCCCCAAGTCCAGGTTGCCGCCTTATCCAGGAGCCTATGCAAAGGCTCCGCCGCCGTAGCCTTTTGGGGTAGGAAAACATTATAAAAATTCAGCAAGCCTAAGAAAGCCTGTAGTTCCGTTTTAGACCTTGGGGTGGGGGCTTCTTTGATGGCTTTCACTTTTTTAATTGTAGGGTGAATGCCATGCCGGTCTAGAAGGTAGCCCAAGAATTCCACTCGCTCTGTGCATAGTTGGCATTTTTCTCGTTTTACTTTAAGTCCCGTTACTTTAAATTTTGTTAAGACCTCCCTGAGTCGGTTTTCTAATTCGGCTTCGTTTGGCGCCGCCACTAATACGTCATCAAAATAGGGCACCACCCCCTTGATGCCCTGCAGTAAACGTTCCATCAGGCTCTGAAAGATGCCTGGTGCCACGCTGACTCCGAATTGGAGCCGGTTACATTTGAATGCCCCCCGATGGGTAACGATGGTCTGGGCTTCCGCTGTTTTTTCGTCGACCGGCAACTGCTGATATGCCTGGGCGAGATCGAGCTTGGCAAAGACCTTGCCCCCTCCCAGTGAGTGCAATAGGTGTTGCACGATTGGGACGGGGTAGGCGCTTTGTTGCAACACGCCATTTAGGGTGGCCTTATAGTCCCCACAAATTCTCACGGACCCGTCTGGCTTGACTGGGGTCACTATAGGGGTCTCCCATTGGGCATGGTCTATCGGCTGCAACACCCCCTGTTTGACGAGCTTGTCGATCTGCTCGTCAATTTTAGGTTTTAGGGCGAATGGTACCCTCCTAGGTTTTAGTCGCTTGGGGGGAACCCTAGGGTCTAGGTCAAATGAGATAAGGGGCCCCTGGTACTTGCCCAGGCTTCCATCGAAGACCTCCCGGAACTCCTGGGCTAGCCGCTGTTCCCAGCCGTCGTCGATGACGTGGTTGACTCCTGTCAGCGCGATGTCAAGCGGGGCGAACCATTGTAGGCCCAGCAGGCTTGGGCGGTCGCGATCGACGATTGTGAGTGGGAGTTGTTCGGTGCGGCCTTTGTAAGTTACATTAAAGTTCTTGGTGCCCACTACCGGGACGCGGTTTCCCTGGTAGTCTTTTATAATGATTTTTTGGGCATTAATGTTCCTCTTATGGAGGGTGGGCACTAGCCGTTTTATCTCGTGCCATGCAATCATGGAGAGGTAGGACCCGGAGTCCACCTCCATCTTGCATGGTTGGCCTTCAATATGGACTTCTACGTGTACCTTTCTGGCGCCGTCGGAGATGGCGTGGCCGATGGTTACCGTCTGGTGGGTATCTTCCTTGCGCCGACTGTCGCCGCCTCTTGAAGATCGTTGGATTCGGTCCCACCGACCGTCCGATTGGCGATCTCTGGTCCTGGGCGGGGGGCTTTCCTTCTTTCGGTCGTGATGTTCCCATCTGGGCGGGCTGCGGGTCTTCTTTTGGCGGCAAACTCGAGCGATGTGTCCCCGTCTTTCACAATGCCTACAGATAGAGTCAAAAAATTGGCATTCTGATCTGGGGTGGTCGCCGCCGCACCCGGCACAGTTGGTCCTCGACCTACGACCTCTTCGGTTCCGTTGGTCGCCGCGACCCGTCTGCACGCGATGTATGTCCTCCTCGTCTTCTGACGTGCTGGACGTAGACTGGAATTCTCCGTAGTGTGCAGTTGATTCGCTTTTAGGGTCGGCCGACCTTGCCGGGTTGTTGTTTCCGCCCTTCGCGTCTGATTTTCGCATGCTGTCAGCGGAAGTGCGGGTTGCTTCTGTGGCTGCGGCTGCAGTGAGGGCGTCTGCTACGCTGATGTCACCCTTGGCCATAAGCCGGCTCTGGAGTGTAGGGTCCCATAGGCCGAGTACGAATCGGTCTCTTAGGAGGCTGTTCAGACCTTCAAACTCGCAGAGTCCTCCTAGGCGCCGCAACTCGGCGACGAAATCGCTCAGTTTTTTGCCTGGTTTCTGATCTCGGCGGTAAAATTCGTTGCGCCGGATCAGGATGGGGACCTCGGGGGCGTAATGGCGCCGCAGGATAGGTTCGAGGATGTCCCAGTCCATGGCGGTTGCGTCTGCCGGCTTGGCCAATGCCTTGGCCATCTGGAAGACCTCGGTTCCACAATGGGTGAGGAAGACGGCGCGTTTTAGCGGGCCCGGGGCATCCTTCATTCCGGTGCACTCGAGGTACATGCGGAAACGGTCTGAAAACGATTCCCAGTCCTCGGTGGCGGGGTTGAAGGGGGCGGGCGGTGCGATTTTCGCCATCTCTGTGCTGAAACTGGCTCTTGTTGGACACGGGGTTCAGTTCAGGGTCGGAATCCCACCTTCGTCGCCAGTGTCGTGTCCGCAAAAGAAGCCAGGAGTCGGTGACTAAGTTTCAAGCTCTTTATTTAACAGTTGTGAACCGAACCGGCGAAAAGGAAAAAGCCCGCGGCTTTTATCCTTTTTGCTGCGGCGGCCGCGGCCAATGGCAGCGATTCAAGTCTCCCGCTCTTGGAGTGAGCCAATCACGGGAGACTTCAATCGGGCCAATCAGCGCAGCTCGCCTGGCCAATCAGAAATCCCCGCGCTTTAGCCAATCAAAGTGCGGGGATTTCAAGTATGCAAATTAAGGACAGAACACTTCCCTCCTTCCTTCCTTCCTTCCTTTCTTTCTATCTTTCTTTCCTTTTTTCCTTCTTTACTTCCTTCATTCCTTCCTTGATTCTTTTCTTTTTTCTTTCCTTCCTTCTTTCTTTCTTTGCTTCCTATCCTTCCTTCCTTCTTTCTTTCCTTCTGTTTGTCTTCCTTCCTTCCTGACAAACAAGCCCAAATAGCTATGTGAACTTTTCCATTAGATGCTTAATATATATTAATATTAATATTACTTTTATGAAAACCGGAAATGGAAGGCTGTTTCTACATCTTACAGCTGGCCCAGCAAAAACTGCCAAAGTTATTCTACATCAAATTGTGTAAACAGAGTCTGTGCTTGTTTTACCACTTGGGCCTGGCAGAGAGTCTGAGGCTTTGCAGCTGTGTGGGCCCAAAGAGCCACCCATTTGTGGTTGACCGTGTTGCTAGCCACCATCAGTGTAGCGTAGCAGATTTTTTTTTAAAGAACAGTAATTCCACTCTATAAAAATGTCTCAGATGAGATCTACAGAGGGTCAAAAATGCTGCCAGCTCAAGAAATGAACCACTTCCATTTTACAGCTACCAAGCATAAAGCTACCTTGTCTGAGGTCTGGCTTAAACAGTTTGAGAGCAGTCTAACTACTGTGAAATATATTTTCAATAGATGGGAGGGTACCTTTTATATTCAACCTCAATCTTTAAATTTTTTAGGTCATGATTAGGATAGATCATTTAAGTGCGGGCTGCCAGCTATGGTTTCTACCAAAAAGCAAACCGTCTCTTAATGGTTTGCTTTTTGGTACAAACAAGCAAATACCCTATCAAGATCTTGCATTTGACTAGATTTTCAAGTGTTCCTGCAGGGCAGAAGCTTCCTCTTACATAGTTTGATTTATAAAAAATGAACTATAAAGAAAGTCATTTAACTGATGATGAATTGGAATGAGTTAAGGAGGGTGAATAATTTATATGCTGCTTCCAAGTAAAATATGTGAAAATTAAAGCCACAAGATCAGTCTTTGGAGTGATCAAAATGGGTGGCACCATGAGATGAGATTTCATATAATTTTTTTTTGACTTTTCATAGATAGTATCAACATTAATTTTATGTTATCATAAGTATCAGTGTAAGCTGCTTCCAGTACAAATCTTTAGCTGTTAATTAGGAATCTAGATTACCAGCTTTCTCTCCCTGACTCCATTACCACAGTAAGAGACTATCATGTTTACCAATCAGATCGTGAAATTTATAGAGGAGGTGGTGTGACTATTTTCTATAAAAAAGTCTTTACATCCAAAAAACATCCAGGTTACCCAGGAGCTTGCTCTTCCTGAGACCATCATCTGTGAACTATCCTTAAATATCACATTTCGATTCTTACTATGTTACAGAGCACCTGATTATGACATCGAACATGTAGCTAAATTCACTACTAATATGGGCTTTTATGTTTCTTGGTGACTTCAATCTACCTCATATTAACTGGACCCTAAACAAATGTACAACTGAACCCATACATGCAACCTTCTACAATGCTGTTACAAATCTGGGACTGGAACAACTAGTAACCAACAATACTAGACTTAACAACTTCCTCGATCTCATCTTCTGCAATAGTTTGAATTTAATTTACAGAATACAAACTAAAGAACTCTTTTCCAACAGTGACCACAATATGGTTAACTTTTGTTTCAACATACGCCCACAAAAAAATCATCACAATGATGTAATCCCCAATTATAACATCAAAAAAGGTAACTATGATCTTATAGACAACAATCTCTCATCCCTTGATTGGCAATCTCTATTCGCTGGATGCAATACTGTTGAAGACCATTACAACATATTTTTACTTGAAGTCAAAAGAGTCTCAAACTATTTGTACCAATAACAACTCCCCCCCCCCCCCAAAAAAAAAAAAAAAAGATTACCCATAACAATAAGAAAATTTCAATCCAAAAAGAGATCACTCTGGCAGAAAAACAAATCTGGTCACATTGCCAACTTCAAAAGCCGATACAAAAATTTCATAGCTATGTATATACTTATACCTATTATCTTGTAAGTGATTGACAAATCAAAATAAATACATAAATAAATAAATAAAAGAATAAAAGAACAAGCTTCTTGTGTTTAGAGAATATAAGAAATGAGAGGTAGAAATTGTAATTTTTCCATTCATTTCATGCTAAAAAAATCCATGTTCTCATCATTCTGTCTGTTTAAGCTAAAATCATAGCCTTCCCTAACAATTTCTTGCAGTCAACCATAGAGATACAGTAAGTTTCAACTGTCTTCTTTTTAATGCAGTAACTTCCAGTTCATATTTTTTTATTCTTGTAAAGAGTCATGTCGGTGACATGGGAGTATAGAAAAAGTGATGAGCAAATAAAATAAAATAAAAATAACTTATATTGTGATCTAACTGTCTTCAAGCTACCTGAATAAGGAACATTTACTTCAAAGCATTCTTTATATGAAGGAATGCAGAAATCCTGAATTTTAGGGCTAAAATTAAATTTTAAATTAAATATGTTTAATATTTTATTTTTAAAATATTTATTTAAAATATTTTTTTTTTAATTTTAATTAAATTAAAATTAGCCTAAAGTAGGAGGACATAGGTTTATGCTTATCTTTAGCTTGGGTTATTTCATGCCAAAATGGTAACACAGTTTATATACAGTACTTGCCTTTTTTTACAAGGTCCTCTCCATTCAAATAAAATCTCCTGTTACGTTCATGTTACAGTTAGGCAGGATATTATGTCCAAGTCAGGCCTATGCTCAAGTCAGTCAAAATATCCCAGTGTTGTTATTCTGAAACAACTTATAGTATACAAAACTGCAAAAAATGTTGTGGAATTCTTATTTTTATTTTAAAAATGAACATCAGCTGAAATCTCACACGTTTACAAAACCTTGGGCACTTTTGGATTGGACACTTTCTTCCCTCACAATTTTGCATGATTTTTAGGAGAAAATATTGCCATTCTATAAAATGTAGGAGGAAAACAAGATTTTAACCATTTAAGGGAGTGATGGAGGTTTCTTTTTTTAAGGGAATATTTACATATTTTTCAAGATTACACAACAGATATGGATCACATGAACAAGTGGTTATAGAATTCCATCCAACACCAAGTTATAAACAAGCAAATCTTCTATGTCTCTTGCTCAGAGTTGAGGAGTCAGGAAAAATGATTAAAGGGACATCCTGTTACACTTGTAATGTCCTTTCCATGAGTAGATGGACACAGTTCACACAATCCATGAAATTCTGTATCATGAGTCAATATGGGATGTGCATCTCACTGAGAGTTTCAGTGTCCCCCAGATATATCTTAAGAATACAAAACAAGGCAAGACAAGAGATTATTTCATCCACATCTTCTCCATACCTTCCATACTGTCTTCTAAGGCCCTTAAAAAGAAAAGAATAAAGCTATCTGACATATGTGTCACTTTCGTGTTAATCTTGGCTGGTCCTGTTTGATCTAGTTTAATAATAGTGAGAACTCAATGATGCAAGGGAATCTAGACTTTTTTCAATGTGTGTCTCTCCTCTAACTGAAAATTCAATGAGCATAGCTTCTCTCCTTGGTGTTCTCAAGCCATAAACACGTGGTTCTCTTTTTGTGGTTAAAACCCAGATGAAAGCCATGTGCTTGTAGTGGGAAATGCCATGAAAAGCAATTTTCTCATGGCAGTCTATCAAAGAATACAAAGATTAGCAAGGAGGTCTGAGACAAATTCTCATTTTGAATTTTTTCATTTTAAGTTTGGGATTTGGGTATATTATCACTGAGTGTGGTGCATGTATATGGGACGTATATGTGACAGACCTTTTCATTTCCTACTGAAATGTGGAAAGAGAGGTGAAAGTATGAAGCTAAATTGGGTTGGATTCTGAATTTGTCATCCTTTTATTGGAACTTTTTCTGCTGAAAGAACATTTTCTATTGAAGGAAGTCTCCACCCACTGGACCAATGTATTTTTGGATTGGACAGTTGGATCTTCATTCAACTTGTCGTTGAATATGGGAGAAATTAGACTGATACCTGAAATTAAAAAAACAACAACATTAGAGCTATATCTCTCTGTAGAGATTCTCAGTCATCCAGACCATGGCTTTCCCAAAGCTGCTTTTTCAGGAAGCAACTGGACTTTTCTTTTGAAGACATTTCGTGTCTCATCCAAGAAGCTTGTTCACCTCTGACAGGATAGTGAGGAAGGATTTATATCCCTTGCAGACAGCTGGTCATTTGCATCCTTTTAGAGGGCCATTGAAGCACTTGGAAGTTCAAGTGCTTCAACAACCAAGCTTTTGGGATGGAAAGCAAAACATTTCCAAAAGAAAAATCAAGAAAGTTCAGTTTCCTTCCAAAAAAGAGACAGCCACCTCTCTCATATACATATACTTATAGCAACTCTGGATCTAGATGTAAACCTATGGTAGGATCTACTATAGTGTCCTATAATAGTCCCTATTGTTACAGATTTAACAGATTAACAGAGTTTTAAGGGACCTTGTAGGTTATCTATTCCAACCCAAGCAGGAGACCCTACACCATTTTTGACAAATGACAGTCCAAGTCTCAAGGGGGGAAGTTATGAAAGGATGCTGCAATGATTTCAATATGTTAAGGTTCTTTTGTTAGTTTTGCATATTGTTATTTTACTGACATTAAAAACCTATTCTGAGGAGGATTGGTTTATCCTAAAATGTCTTTTTTTTAAAAGAAAAATGCAGATTAATTAAAAAAAACAATAAAATAAAGAATTAATATGTGGAGTGCTCCAAAATAAAAAATAAAAAAGTACTACAGAGTCAGTGGTGGGATTCAAAAAAATGTACTACCAGTTCTGTGGGTTGGTGGGCATGACAGGGGAAGGTTACTGCAAAATTCCATTCCCTACTCACCCCACTAACCTGCTTTCCAGCTCCGTTCTCCTGTGCAGGGCAACAAAAGAATACCTAGCCGATCAGCTGGGACTCGGGAGGCAGAGAATAGGTAGGGCTGGGACCAGTCAGAGGTGATATTCCAAACTACTCAAAATTTCAGCTACCGATTCTCCAGAACTGGTCAGAACCTGCTGAATACCATTTCTTTTCAGAGTGTACACTTTCAACCCTTGAAAACAGCTGCACCTTTTCCAGAATTGCACAACAGCCTTCTATAAATGCAGTGTAATTCCAGGAAAAGACAGATATCGTTAAAGTGTTGAAGGTTGGTGCTTGCCAATACATTCCCATATGCTCCAAAACATGATTTTTGCTTTGGAATTCCAAGATCTGCACAGTCATATTAGAATGTTCTTGTCTTACTATTATTATTTATATTTTCCATTTTATCTGGTACATGACCCAAGGAAAAAAATAATGTTTCAGATGTCAGATTTTCTTCAAGATTTCATTTATTGTCTCAGACTGTCGAAAACCAAGACCTTTGGCCAATAAAACATTCCTGCCTCCTTCAGGCATGCCACAAAATCTAGTGCTTTAAGCAGCCAAGAGCCATGAGACCACACCAAATTAAACGGGAAGAAATAATTGTGGTACAACTAAAATCATGTTTGCCATAATATCTACACAACATATGTTTAGCTCTTAGAGAATTTACTGAATGAGTGGTCTCTCTAGAAATTCAAGCAGTGTAGTAAATAAATAGAAAGAAATGAAAGTAATAAAACTAATGTCATATATTGTAAGGGATCAACCATGAATGAGTGGCTGAGGTCTATATTTAAGCAGTTTAGCTACTACATATTTCGGTCCCTTGGTCTTCAAGACTGTCTCCTTTAGAGAATTGATAATTATAATTGTCTACCAAATGTTTTGGTATCCTGAGAAATTATAGGTCCTAAAGCTTCCATTAAGTTGCTTTATCATAAGCATAGGCCTGATAAGGAGTATATAAATAGTATTTAATGTCAAAATGTTGGATTATATTATAGATAATGTAGGCCAAAGAACTTATCTATGTTAGTATGTATGAGCAAACAAGCAAAGTAAATTTTTATTTTCTTTATAAACTACACTTTCAGATCAAAGGAATGAAATCAATTCTTGTTCAACTCCTATACTAACAACAAATTTCCTATTCTCCATTTCCATGTAAAATTATTATACATTTTAGGTGGCTTGCCTCCAATTCTAAAAGTATAGAATATAGAAAATGCAGAATGCTACATGGGAATTGTCTAGTTATTAAATGTATCTAAGACTAACCCATTTTGATTAGAATCAAGGTAAGATTACCAGTATTTAAAGAGAAAATCAAAGTGGGTCTAGATATAAAAATCTTAAGACTGAGTTTTGATTGAAATGATGGCTACTGGAATTCAGAATTCTGCTGTATCATTTTAAAAACTACAAAATACATACAAATTCCTATGAATATACTGCTTTATGGCTAATGGCTACTGAGCCATTAATCAGAAGCAAAAATAAGATTCTCCAGCAACCGAATGAGAGGAGAAGGAGGAGGCATGGGAGTCAGGATCAGCATCAGGGCAACCTGGGAGCTCTGAGGGGGGAAAGAAATGGAGCTAGCAGAAAGAGAGAGAGAGAGAGAGAGGTGGAGCCTGGGCCATCTGTTCGCCCTCAGATGGAGAGTCAACAGCTCCCAGGTCTGAAGGAGGTTGATAAAAAGAGGAGGAACAGCTGGGTCCTATGCCTGATATATGGCTGCACAGAAGGATGAGATGAGGAGAGCAGTGGAAAGCTATGGGCCAATCCTGGGGAAGGAAGAGCCACCGCTGCTAACAAGACCCCACTGGAGATAAAAGGCAGGGGGTGGAGATGAATAGGTGTGGCAGACAACTATTCACCTTTCAGCCGGATGGACTTGTCAGCCTATGAGAGAAACTTTTAACTGGGGATAATGGCATTCATTATCATTATTCACAAATATTTTGAATGCTGTGTATTGTCAGGGCATATCATTTACAGAAAAGAAAGAAAGAAAAAAATATTAACATATATATTAATAACAATAATAAAACTGTAAAATAATAGTTTTAAATAGATTTTTTATATTAGCTTGATTGTAATTCTGTTGGTCATATTGACATATATATCATGATTTAAAAAAACTTTGTATTTAATTCATACATAGCAATAATCGTTCTTCATCTAATTTCTAACTCTTACCTCTAACCACCAATAAAATATATTCCATGTAAACTAATAAGAAATTCAGGGTAAAATTCCAAACTGAAAAATGGTGTTCCATCTCTGCTTTTAAAAATCAAGTGTTTTTAGTGCCCAGGGAAGAAAACACGTGATACCACAGTCAGAAAGGATTTTCAGGAGGAAAATTTTATTTGATCCCCAAAGCAAAAACAGACTCCAGGATTAAATTCTGGGTGGAATTCCATACTTAAAAATGGTGTTGCTTGCTCTTTTTAAAAATCAAGCATTTTTGATACTTGGGGAAGAAAATGCATGATGCCACAGACAGAAAAAAATGGTGCCTTGGGAGGCAAATTTTATTTGATCCCAAATGCAAAAATAGAAAAAATAATTGACCCTAATGCAAAAATGGATTCCAGGATGAGTTTCGGGGTGGAATTCCATACTTAAAAAATGTCTTGCTTGCTTTTTTAAAAAAATCAAGCATTTTGTTGCCTGGGGAAGAAAACGCATGATGCCGTGGTCAGAAAAACAGTTTCCTGGGCAGACAAATTTCTTTTGATCCCAAATACAAAAACGGATACCAGGAAAAGATTCTGGGTGGAATTCCATACTTAAAAATGGTGTTAGTTGCTTTTTTAAAAATAAAGCTTTTTTTATGCCCGGGGAGGAAAACGCATGATGAAAAACTGGTGTTGGGCAGACAAATTTTTTTTATCCCAAATTGGAAAAAAAAAAGATCACAAATGTTGAAACGGATGCCAGGACAAGATCTGGGGTGGAATTCCATACTTAAAAATGGTGTTGCTTACTTTAAAAAAAAAAAAAAAACATTTTTGGTGCCTGGGGAAGAAAGCGCGTGATGCCACATTTAGAAAAAAATGTGCCTTGGGAGCCAAATTTTATTTGATCCCAAATGCAAAAATTGCAAAAAAAAAAATAATGATCCCAAATGCAAAAACGGACTACAGGACAAGATTCTGGGTGGAATTCCATACTTGAAAATGCTGTTGCTTGCTGTTTTTAAAAATGAAGCATTTTTGGTTCCTGGGAAGGAAAATGTGTGATGCCGTGGTCACAAAAACTGGTGCCTGGGCAACCAAATTTTTTTTTGATCCCAAACACAAAAACGGATGCCAGGACGAGATTCGGGGTATAATTCCATACTTAAAAATGGTGTTGCTTGCTTTTTTAAAAAATAAGCATTTTTGGTGCCCGGGAAGAAAATGCATAATGCCATGGTCAGAAAAAATTGGTACCTCTGGAGGCAAATTTTATTTGCTTTCAAATGCAAAATAGCAAAAAAAAAAATTGATCCCAAATGCAAAAACGGACTTCAGGATGAGATTCTGGGTGGAATTCCAAACTTAAAAATGGTGTTGCTTGCTGTTTTGAAAAACCAAGCATTTTTGGTGCCAGGGAAGAAAACACATGATGCTGTGGTCGGAAAAAATTGGTGTCTCAGGAGGCAAATTTTATTTGATCCCAAATGCAAAAATAGCAAAAAAAAAAATGATCCCAAATTCCAAAACAGACTCCAGGAAGAGATTCTGGGTTGAATTCCGTACTTAAAAATGGTTTTGCTTGCTGTTTTTAAAAATCAAGTGCTTTTGGTGCACAGATAAGAAAATGCGTGATGCCACAGTGATAAAAACTGGTGCTGGGCAGGCAAATTCTTTTTTATCCCAAATGCAAAAATGGATGCCAGGACAAGATTCGGGGTAATATTCCATACTTAAAAATTGTGTTGCTTGCTTTTTTAAAAAAATCAAACTTTTTTAGTGCCTGGGGAAGAAAAAGCATGATACCGTGGTCAGAAAAAAATTGTGCCTCAGGAGGCAAAATTTTGTTTAATCCCGAATGCAAAAATAGAAAAAAAAATCACACCAAATGCAAAAACAGACTACAGGATGAGATTCTAGGTGGAATTCCATACTTATAAATGGTGTTGCTTACTTTTTTAAAAAATCAAGCATTTTTGGTGCCCAGGGAACAAAACGCATGATGCCACGGTGGGAAAAAATTGGTGTCTCAGGAGGCAAATTTTATTTGACCTCAAGTACAAAAAAAGCAAAAAAAAAAAAGATCCCAAATGCAAAAATGGCCTCCAGGATGAGATTCTTGGTTGAATTCCATATTTAAAAATGGTGTTGCTTGCTGTTTTTAAAAATCAAGCATTTTTGGTGCCCAGGGAAGAAAACGCCTGATGTTGTGGTCAGAAAAACTGGTGCCTTGGCAGGCAAATTTTTTTTCATCCCAAATGAAAACATGGATTCTAGGACACAATTTGTAGTGGAATTCCATACTTAAAAATGTTGTTGCTTGCTGTTTTTAAAAATCAAGCATTTTTGGTGCCTGGAGAAGATAATGCATAATGCCGCAGTCAGAAAGAATTGGTGCCTCAGGAGCAATTTTTTTTTTATCCCAAATGCAAAAATTGCAAAAAAAAATTGATTCCAAATGCAAAAACGGACTACAGGACAAGATTCTGGCTGGAATTCCATGGCTTTCTTCAGGCGCTGTTGGTCTGGTCATGGCAAAGACATCTGGCGGGACCACCCATAGAAGTACTCCAATGCCCCCTTAATTGATCAACATGACAGGGGCAAATGCGACCATCTTGCAACTGGACCCTATATAACTTAGGGCTGGTTACTGCCACAATTCAACCTGGTAGCCATAAAGGGTGACCCGCGTAGTTCCTGGCATAAACCTGATCATTTTCAGCAAAACTCCTAGCCTGGCTATTGGAGCCTAAAGGCATGACTGGGGCATAATTTGGATGGAGTCTGTCTAAGGTGGTCGTCAGATGGCGACCCATTAGGAGTTCAGCTGGGGACCTATTTGTAGCAGGACAGGGGGTCGTGTGCTGGATTAGGAGGTACTTAGCAAGTCTGGAGTGCCAATCAGTGGGCCCAAGCTTTTCCAAAACCTCTTTGGTAGATCTGACAGCTCTCTCAGCCAGGTCATTGTTGGCTGGGTATAAAGGGACTGTTAGGGCGTGCCTGATTCCTTGGTTAGCCAAAAATACCTCGAATTCATAAGATGTGAATTGAGGGCCATTATCTGACACAATGGTGTCAGGAAGGCCATGGGTAGCAAACATTCACAGCAGGGCCTTAGCTACAGCTTCAGAAGTTGTAGTGGGCATTAAGGCTAGCTCTACCCATTTTGAAAAGGAGTCAACTACTACTAGAAATGTTCACCCATGGAAAGGGCCAGCCAAATCAATATGTAGCTTGGACCTGAATCTTCCCATCTTCCTGGAGTGGCTGTGGGTGGAGATGGTCTGGTGACCTGGCATGGTTGGCAAGCATTTACCCAGCTAGTGATCTGAGCATCTATGCCAGACCACCACCCATTACTGTGAGCTAAAGCCTTCATCCTGATAATGCCAGGATGACCCTCGTGAAGAACTTCCAAGACTGGACTCTGTAACTGGGGAGAAATAACCACCCTGCAGGCAGCTTTGCAAGGAAGACAATTCTTGCTGACGGATTTTAAAAGGCAAGAATTCAGGTGAAAAGGGGGCTTTAGGCCACTCCCTTCCCACCCAGTCAAGGACTTGGGATATTACCTTGTCCTTAGCAGAGTGGGCAGCGATGTCAGAAGCAGTGATGGGAAGTTTGAGGTCTTCGATCAGGAACACAGCATTGGTTGGTGCAGGATCCTCCACCAGAGTAGGCAGGGGACAACAACTGAGAGCATCTGCATGGCTGAGATGGTTGCCTGCTCGATATGCCAGCATATAAGAATATGCAGCCAGAAATAATGTCCACCTGATCATTCTTGGAGACAAAATCTGAGGTGTTTGTCTATTGCTGGATAGAAGACCCAAAAGGGGCTTATGGTCTATAATTAGCTCGAAGTGGTGACCATAGAGAAACTAATGAAAATTTTGACTGAAGCAACTGCAGCTAAAGCCTCCTTGTCAATTTGACTATAGTTGCATTGTGCTGGAGATAAAGTTCTGGAGAAAAAGGCAATGGGTGCCTCAGAACCGTTGGGCAGTCTGTGAGTTAAAACAGCTCCTATGACAAAAGGTGTATTGTCTGAAACTAATTCTAAAGGCAAATTTTTATTGAATTGAATCAGAATAGCATCAGATGTAAGCAATGTTTTGACTGCTTTAAAAGCATAGGCTTCCTTAGGTCCCCAATGCCAAGAGGAGTGTTTGTCCAAAAGTCTATGCAGAGGTTCTGCAATGGAAGCTTTATGGGGCAAAAATGAGGCATAAAAATTAAGGAGTCCCAAGAAAGATGAAGTTCAGTTTTGTTAGATGGTGTGGGTGCATTGTGGATTGTGTGTACTTTGGATTCAATTGGGTGAATGCCAGAGGCATCAATTTTGTAGCCCAGAAATTCTACATGTGGCAGTTTGAGGCTAGCTCTCCTGAAACACTCGAGGACATCTCGAACTCTTTGTATTAATTGAGGTTTGTCAGAGGCAGAAATTAATATGTCATTGCAATAAGGTATTACTCCAGGTCGCCCTTGTAGCAACCTCTCCATCAATGACTGAAAAATTTCTGGGGCCAAACTGGAGATGCTTACACCTGAAAGTGCCCCTGTGAGTGACAATAGTTTGTAGTTCAGCAGCTGTGTCATCAACAGGGAGCTGTTGATATGCTTGGGACATATCTAGTTTCACGAAAATGGTCCCTGGCTCAAAAGAATGCAGCAGGTGCTAGATAACTGGGACTGGATATGCACTAATATGCAAATATTTGTTTATGGAACATTTATAGTCTGCGCAAAACCACAAGCTGCCATCTTTTTTAAGGGATATCACTATAGGTGTTTCCCATTTTGCAAAGTCCACAGGTTCCAATATTCCCTGGTTAATTAGTTTATCCAGTTCCTTGTCCAGATTGCAAAAGGCACTCTTCGAGGCTTCAAACGGATTGGAACTGCTAGAGCAGTGGTTCCCAAAGTGGGCGGTACTGCCCCCTGGGGGGCAGTGGGATGCCTTAGAGGGGCACTAAGAGGCAAGGGGATGGCAGAGTGTGCTAAGAGGCATCAGGGGGTGCTAAGAGGCATCAGGGGGTGCTGGCACTCTGTCTAGCAGCCTCGGGGGGGACAGGTGGCATGAAGATGGCTACCTCTCTCTCCCCCCTTGTTGTCCAATGCAGCAGCTCTTCCCATGGTAGAATCTACCCATGAAATGAATGTGTGTGTGTGTGAGAGAGAGAGGGGGGGGAGGAATGTGTGTCGAGGGGGAGGAAATGTTTTTCTCGGAGTTTTGAGCTGGGAGGGACCAGAACAAGCTGAAGCACCAATTGGAATTTTCCCTACTCCAGTGTCATCCGTCTCTGGGCAGAGTATACTTTGATTTCACCCAATGGAGGAGAAAGTTCTGAGCAGAGAGAGAAGCAGAGAAAGTGGGAGGAGATATTTTCAATCTTGGAGGGGCTGCATTCTAGGGGGGTCTTTCAGGCCAGCTCTGGAGGGGAGGGTGGACTTCCCTTTGTGCCCCCCTTTGATTCTCATCAATCTCCCTTTCTCTGTGTGCCCGGGGGGGCAGACTAGATGCCCTTTGAGTTCCCACAGTGCCCAGAGGGCGCCCAGGCTGGAGCTGCTGAGACTCAAGACAGGTAAAATGAAGCCAGAGCTCAAGGGGTCCTTCAGGCTCCCCCCCACTCAGTCTGGAAGGAGGGATCCCCCAGCAGGTGCTGTAGAGGACAAGAGGGGAGGCACAGCCCCACAGCCAGCCAGGACTTAGAAGTCCCACACTCCCCCCAATCCAAAGGGAAGCCAGGAAAACCCTCAGATGACAGTCCATGCAGGAAGAGACAGAGAGGATCTGCAGAGATCCCCCCTAATCTGGCCAGATCCTTTCCCCAGGCCCTCGCCCCTTGATGGGGGGATTTCCATAGGGATATCTCTGCTTTACAGGAGAAAACAGCATTTTCCATTCTTGAAACTCGCATTTCTCTCAAAGTGCCCCTTCTTATCCCCCCTCAGCCCCCAATGGGAAAGCATCTCCCCCTTTCTTTCTGTGGCTTAGGATCCCACTTTTCCTTGCTAAACAATCCCTGATGAAGATCCCGGAACAAAGTTAGGCCTTTCCTCCTCCATTTTCCACTCCTTTCCTTGGACAATTTCAACATCTGCCCATCATTTCAAAGCGCAATAATCAATACTTTCATCAGAAAAAAACATACAAAATAACATTTTGGGGGGAAATTGCCAACATAAAAATGCGGACATAGAAGTGGAGTCATGATGAACCTTTTTTCCCTCAGAAATTTGCATATCTCAGCTATGGAATAGGAAGCGCTGCTATAACAAGGGTCCTTTTTCTAATGGTTTTTCTTCATTATTTATTATTATTTTATCATGATGTAAAATAGAAAAAAAAATAAAGCAAGTGAGGAAATGAGTAAAGGAAGGAAAGGGAAGGTGTTAAGTTTGAGCATGGGCGAGAAAGAATGGAGACAACTTTCTGAACAGTGAACTTCAGCTCTTTATTTACATCGTGACTTGCTCATTTAATATCAGTAAAACTCGTCTTATATAGGCAAACCTTGTAACGTTTAACCAATAACAAGCTAGGAACGCTTGCTTTTATAACCAATAAGAACTCTCTGTTAAGGGCCAATCGGATTCCCCGGAACGGGCCAATCCGGTTCGGCCACTTAACAGCCAATCAGAAGTGCAGGGCCAGAACCCTGCACCTACTCCAAGCTCACACTTTATTAATCATATTGCATACACAACACCCCTTCCCCCTGGTTCCTTAGTTCAGGGCACAGTTACATAGTTCCTTAAATAGGACGGTTGTCTTTTTAGTCTCTTTGATTTTCGTTGTATCGGCTGATTGCAATCTTGCTGAGGTAGATCGTTGTTTGGCAGTGGGGCTGTCTCTGGTTCAGAGTTCACTTCTACGTCGTTGCCCACATTTTCCTCGATTCTCTGAGGTGCAAACGTTTCTCCCTCCGGCTCCACTTCCTGAGTTTCCATTAAATTGTCATTTCCCTCGAACGGGTTTCCTAGGGCTTCATCTTCTTCCGTACCTCCCCCCCGCTCAGTTTGATCATAGGGGAGTTGTGAATTGGCCTCTGCAAGCCGCGACCGTATATGCCGTTTCCAAAGTTTATCGTCAAGGCATTGCATGAGGTAGGATCTAGGGCTGGTTACACGTACTACTGTCGCTTCCACCCACAACGGGTCACCCGATAGGTTTTTTGCATAAACCAGGTCTCCTACCTGGAAGGTGAGACAGTGGCCACTGGATCCTAGTGGTTTCTCTGGTTCATACGCAGGGTGCAACCGGTCAAGGTGGGAGCGAAGCTTTCATCCCATTAGCAGTTTGGCGGGAGTTTTGTTGGTGACGCTATGTGGGGTGATGTGTTGCAAAAAGAGGATTTGGTTGACCTTGTCGTCAATGTTGTCGTAATCTACCTTTTTCAAGGTTTTCTTCACAAATTGAACCATGCGTTCTGCTCGGCCATTGCTCACAGGGTTTGCAGGCGAGGTGAGTGCATGGCGGATGCCGCGGTCAGCGAGGTACTGCTCGAATGCTAGTGCAGTAAATTGTGAGCCGTTATCGGATACCAGGACATCTGGTAATCCGTGGGTTGCAAAGAGTCTGTTTAGAATCTTGATGACTGCCTCGGAGGTCGTAGTCGTCATGCGATGAATTTCGAGCCAATTGGAGTCGGCATCGACGGTAAGCAGGAAGGTGTGGCCCTTGGTTGGCCCCGCGAAGTCCAGGTGAATTTGGGACCAGGGTCCACGTGGTGTCTCCCATTCAGTAGGCATGGCTTTTGGTAGGGCGTTGCTGACTTCTTGGCATTTGGGACAAGCTTTAACCCACTGTTCGATTTGCTTGTCAATGCCCGGCCACCATGCGTAGCTTCGTGCAAGGGCTTTCATTCGCACAATGCCGGGATGGCCATCGTGCAAAGTTCTCAGCAGCGCTTTTCAGAGCCATTCTGGAATAACAACTCTATCGCCCCAGATGACACAGCCTTTCTGGGAGAAGAGTTCGGTCTGTCGAGTTTTGAATGGTGTGAAGTCATCTGATAACTGGTCCAATGGCCATCCGCATTCTACCCAGCCTAGGATACGTGCTAGGGTGTGGTCGCGTTTGGTTTCTCTCAGGATATCTCGGGCGGTCAGTGGCGGCGAGTTGAGCGCTTTGATTTGCAACATGGTTACCGTTGGTGCCGGATCGTCGAGAGTCTCTGGAAGTGGTGCTCGGCTCAATGCGTCAGTGTGGGGAATGGCCTTCCCCGGGCGGTATTGCAGCCGATAGTTATAAGCAGCTAAGAATTCTGACCATCAGGTCATCCTAGGGGATAATATGTAGGGAGTTGGCTTGTCTCTGGCTATTATTCCCAATAAAGGTTTGTGGTCAGTCACAATAGTGAAAACCCTGCCATACACGTATTCGTGAAATCTTTTCACAGCTGAGACAATTGCGAGGGCTTCTTTATCAATTTGTCCATAGTTCCACTCTGTTTTTGACAGAGTCTTTGAAAAATATGCAACAGGGGCTTCGTTCCCATTAGGCAGTACGTGGCTCAAAATGGCGCCCACCCCAAAAGGCGATGCATCACAGGTTATAACTAATGGCAAAGTCTCGTTATACTGCATGAGTACAGAGTCAGAAGTGAGCAGTTTTTTAACATTTCGGAACGCCTGTTCTTCACGGTAACCCCATAACCAAATTGCTTTTTTTATCTAACAATCGGTGTAACGGTTCAGCGACAGTTGCTTTGTGCGGTAAAAACACATTATAAAAATTGATGAGGCCTAAGAATGCCTGGAGGTCGGCTTTGTTTCTTTGCCTTGGAGCATTTTTGATCGCTTTTAATTTACTTTCGGTAGGGTGAATGCCCTGGCTATCAATCAGGTACGCTAAAAACTCAACACTGTCAGTACACAATTTACATTTGTTTTTTTTAACTTTAAGACCGGCCTCTTGGAATTTGTTTAGGACTGATTTTAATCGGTCCTGTAAGATTTTTTTTGTAGGGGCTGCAATTAATACATCATCAAAATAGGGGACCACGCCCTTAATCCCTTGCAATAACCTTTCCATAAGGCTCTGAAAAATCCCTGGGGCTATACTTACTCCGAATTGCAGCCGGGTACATTTAAAGGCACCTCAGTGCGTCACAATAGTTTGGGCCTATGCCGTTTTTTCATCTACTGGTAATTGCTGATATGCCTGAGCTAAATCCAATTTAGCGAAAACTTTCCCGCCCCCCAGGGAATGGAGGAGGTGCTGCACCACTGGAACTGGATACGCGTTCTGCTGCAGGGCGTGGTTCAAAGTGGCCCGGTAGTCCCCACAAATTCAGATTGACCCGTCTGGCTTAATGGGTGTTACAATAGGGGTTTCCCACGGGGAGTGATCGATGGGCTCCAACACCCCCTGAGCTATCAGTTTGTCAAGTTGTTCGTCGATTTTCGATTTTAAGGCAAACGGAACTCGATGCGGCTTTAGGCGAATGGGAGCTATTTTTGGATCTAAGCTGAATGAGATCGGGGTCCCCTTGTACTCACCTAAGCTGTCCACGAAGACGTCCCTGAACTCAGAGATAAGGTCTTCCTCCCAGTCACAGCCACCGACTCAGTTTACGCCGGCCACTTCAATGCCGAGTGGCGTGAACCATTGGAGGTCCAGTAGGCTAGGGCTATCTCTATCGATGACCGTTAAAGGTAAGTATGCTGTGTGCTTCTTGAAAGAGACTCGGACTCGGCAGGACCCGACGACGGGGATTCAATTCCCCTGGTTGTCTTTGAGGATGAGGCATTGGAAACGGAGATCTTGCCGTTGAATTGTGGGGATGAGTTGCTTGAGTGTCTTCCAAGACACCATCGAGGGGAACGATCCCGAGTCAACCTCCATGTGGCAAGGCTGGTTCTCGATGGCTACCGTGACTCAGATTTTCTTAGTGTCCAAGGCTGAGGCGTGACCGATAGTGATAGTATGGTGAGCCTCTTCTCTCTGCAAAGCTCGATTTCTGTAGGAGTGGTTTACTGGCTCTTGCCTTACAGGACGGTTTCCTGTCGATTGGCAATAGTTAGCCCCTTTTGAGGCCTGGCTGGGTCCTGGCAAGCTGCAGCAGACCTGTCCGATGTGGCCTCGTTTCCCTCACTCATGGCAGAGTGCGTCGTGGAATTTGCATTTGAATCTGGCATGGTTGGCTCCACAGCCAGTGCAAGGGTGTAAGGGCTTCGGCCGAGGGTCCCGGTTGGACCGCAGTCGATGGACCCCTTCTTTGTCGCTGTCTGACGACGAAGAGAGGTCCTCGTGGTACATTGTCACGAGCTGCCCTTCTGAACTAGGTGAGATTTGTCTGGTCAGTGGTGGTACCTGAGTGTGGTTTCGGCGTAGTTGTGCAGCTGACTTCTTGGTTGCCTCCACTGTGGTAGCATCGGCAATGGCGTCGGCAAGGCTGATGTTGCCTTTCGCCATCAGCTTGCTTTGAACGCCTGGTGCATCTAATCCCAGAACTATGCGATCTCTTAGTGCTTCTTCTAGATCGGTGAATCCGCAGAGGCCTCCCAAGTTTCAGAGGTCTGCTATGAAGTCAGCTATGCTCTCTCCCTTTCGCTGGCTTTTTTGGTAAAACTTGTGGCGTCTCACGAGCGTAGGCACGGTCGGGGCGTAGTGGTCTCACAGGATAGGTTCGAGGTCGTCCCAATCCATGGCCTTCACTTCTCGGGGTTTGGCTAGTGCCTTAGCCATCTTAAATAAGGTTGGACCACAATGCGTCAGGAACACCGCTCGTTTCTTCCCGGCTGTGGCGTCCTTTAAGTTGTTCGTCTCGAGGAACATTTGGAAACAATCCATGTAAGACTCCCAGTCTTCTTGTGATGGATCGAATGGAGCGGGTGGTATGATGCCGCCGGACATGGTTCTGTTGTTGGCGTCGTCTGTCACGTGCTCAGGGTTCTTCAAAGTTTCGTTGGTTCAGATTTCTCCACATCCCACCTTCGTCGCCAGTGTTAAGTTTGAGCATGGGCGAGAAAGAATGGAGACAACTTTCTGAACAGTGAACTTCAGCTCTTTATTTACATCGTGACTTGCTCATTTAATATCAGTAAAACCCACCTTATATAGGCAAACCTTGTAACGTTTAACCAATAAAAAGCTAGGAATGCTAGCTTTTATAACCAATAAGAACTCTCTGTTAAGGGCCAATCAGATTCCCCGGAACGGGTCAATCCGGTCCGGCCACTTAACAGCCAATCAGAAGTGCAGGGCCAGAACCCTGCACCTACTCCAAACTCACACTTTATTAATTATATTGCATACACAACAGAAGGAGAAATGTGGGAGAAAGGGGGCTCCGGCCCCGCAGGCACATAGGGAAAGTGGAGCAAAGGCATTCTGGCTTTGCTCAATTTTTCAAACGCGTCACCACTGCTGCGTTCTAGGTGCCGGTCTCACAGGTTCACTCCATTGAAACCGCTGTACCAGAGGAACCTGCCCAGGAAGTCCGAGCAGAGCAGTGCACCAATCCTATGGGGTGAAATTGAGAGAGGGAAAGAGAGAGAGAGAAAAGAAAGAGAAAAGGGAAAGAAAGAAAAAGGAACAAAAAAAGAGCGGGAAAGAGGGAGAGAGAGAGAACTGATGCATCAGATTGAAATGAGGCCTAGTTTAGACTTGAGGCCCTTTTCCACATTGAAACATCTTTGCCAGCATCTTTGCCAGTACATTGAAACATCTTTGGCTTCTATTAAAGGTTTTGTGGAGGAAATATGGTCAAGACTATCAGGAAGCTCTCACATTTTGTTGAGACTTTAAACAGGATCCATTGGCCCAGATCTCCACCCTAAAAAATTACTTTTCCCCAATGTATTACAGTGCCAATTCTGAAGAAGGCAAAACCAAAATGTACTGGTAAATTACAAGAACACACACACACACACTGCCTTCTAACCCTGCTGGAGCAGGTGATTGGACTAGAATAGATACCTCATTATCTTTCTCCTCCCTCCCTCTTTCCTTCTTTATTTCTTTTTCTTTCTGTCCCTTCCTTCCATCCCATTTCTTTCTTTGTCCCTTTTTCTTTCTTTCCCTTTTTCTTTTCTCCTTTCTTTCTTTCTTTTCTCTCTCTTTCTTTCCCTCTCTCAGATTCACCCCATTGACTTGGTGCACCACTCCACTCAGGCTTGCTTGGGCAGGTCCCTCTGGTGCAATGGGCTCCATGGGGTGGACCTGCAGGACTGACACCTAGAACACAGCAGTGCTGGCATGTTTGAAAAGTAGAGCAAAGTCAGAGGTTGGTAATTTTTGCTGCGAAGAATCACAAAAGCTTCTGGGCTGTACACAAGAAGGGACACACATGTCAATGCAATTCAGCAACATAAAATAAAGAAATACAAACAAAACAAATCAACAAGAATCAGCAAAGCATCTCTGATTAGATTCGATTCACTGCTAGAATATAATCAGAGGTGCTTTGGCGATTCTAGTCCAATGACCTGCTCCAGAAGGGTTAGAAGGGAGTGTGCATGTATGTGTGTGCATGGCTGTCAAAATTCCAAAAACAGGTCAAGTAGCTCTGGGGAGGCCAGTCATAAATTAGAACACTTGCTAAACAGCTGGCCATTAAGTGAGGACCACTGTATTTGGTTTGCCAGTCACCTGGTTACGCCCACCCAATCACATGACCACCAAACCACAGCTACCAAGTCACGTAACCAGCAAGCCATGCCCAGCCAGTCACGTGACCAGCAAGCCACACCCACCCATTCATGTGATCAGGAAGCCACGCCCACCCACCCTCAAATTACCCACCCCTGGATGGGGGCACAGAGGATAAATTTGTAGCACCAAGGGGCAGTGGACTGAAAAAGTTTGGGAACCACTGTGTTAGAGGGTCCAAATTGAAGGATATTGGGGTTCCCACAACACACCCTCGGCCTTTGCTGAATACATCAGCATAGTCTGGCATCCACCTCTAAATTGGCAATAGAGTGAATTCCTCTATATAAAGACCAAGGGCAGGAAACCAGTTTAACCCTAGCAGGCTTGGGAGGGCACCATCCACTACAACCAAAGGCAAGTGACCCTTAAAATTTTGAAAATGAATGAAAAACTTGCCTTTTCTGATGACTGGGCTGGATCTGCCTTGGTAGTCATGTAGGGTTAGATTGCAGTCTTGAAGCCTCTTCTTTGCCATCTGAGGCAGGAGTCACTTCAAGGTGTTCCACAAGATGATGGAGAGTGCTGAGACAGTGTCTACCTCCATCTTACAAGGTTTTCCTTCTAGAGAAACAATAACACTAATTTTGTTAGAGCCTTTGTCTATTGGTTTAGCTTGGTAGCAGGTGAAACAGTCTTCAACTTGTTTTTGAAAATGCTGAGTTGTCTGAGGTTGCTGTGGCTGGGTAAAAGTCTTTCCTGCCTGACAGATCCTGGCTAAATGACCCTTTCTTTGGCATTTTAGACAAATGGCATTCCTGAACTTGCAGGATGCCTTGAGGTGATTCCCTCCACAGCTTGTGCAGATGGGCTGAGTTTGTGAAGGCTGATTGGGGACAGACCTGTTTCCCCTCTGAATGGTTTTGGGTTGCCTGAGGTAATTTACGACACTGGTTTTGTCAGAGCTTTCCTCTGGAGAGGCTTCATCGTAATGAACGGCTGAGCTATTCTGGCTGACAGGGTTTCCTTGAATTTCTGCCGCCGAGAGCGCTGACAGCTCAGCGGCTTGAGATTCCTCTATTGCTATTTTAAGCGTCAAATCCCCTTTAGCCAGAAGTCGCCGTTGTAACCTTAGGCCCTTGACTCCACAGACTAGTTGATCTAATAACATGTCCTCAAGGTAATCTCTAAACCCACAGTCTAAGGCAGCTGTTTGTAAAGCTGCCATATACCTGCTAATAGTCTCTCCTTCAGCCTGGGTTGGTCTTCTAAAAGCGTGATGCCTGGCAATATGAGAGAGCTTAGGGGAATAATGGTTACATAGGATTTCCTGCAATTCCTCCCATGGAACAGTTTTTACTGATCGTGCAATGCGGCAGCAGTGTCAAACACCATGGCTTCGCAAAAACTTACACAGTATGCTTTTGTCCTGTGGGTTGAAATTTCAGCGAGGTCAATGGCATCTAGGAAGCAGTCAAAATGATTTATGTAAGACTCCCATGCCTCTGCTGTCGGTCTGAAAGGCGGAAACGCTGGGGTTGAAGTAATCTCGTCTTCAGGCAGTGCCGGGTTCTTCTGAGAGAAGTTGAAATTCACACTCGCGAATAGTAACAATCAGCTCTTAAAGTGACATTCAGCTTGGTAGTGCCTTCAGCTCTTTAAGTGACTCTTGCTCAGCAATCATGCTCGGTTGCCTCTAGACGCATCCCACCCTCGTCGCCAGTGTAGTATTGGTGGTGGAATGACAGAGGCAACACAGAGCAACCTTCAGCTGTTACTTTATGTAAAAATAAAGGGTTGCTGCAACTGCCGCGCCAACAGGGCAGCCAGCTGGTGGGCAACAGCTGATGCTGTTTGACAGCTCACTTTTATAGTCAGCTGTCAAACTGTGTCAGCCAATAGGAGCGGTCCACGTTCCCGCTGGATGCTCAGAGAACTTCAGCTCAGTCTATTCAGAACGTAATAGCCAAATTCATGTATGAGCATCATTGTGGCTTGATTCAGCTCTTGTGTGAGCAGTCTAAAACAATGGAACAGATGCCATTCTTTTTTTTCTGGTGCCATATTTGTCATTAGACATTGGCAATCATGTTGGCAATTCTATTTTTATCAACAGTCGCACACAAAACTTCCTGCTGAGTTTTATCCAAAACAGTCTTTTAGATCATGGGGTCTCCAACTTTGGCAACTTTAAGACTTGTGGATTTCAACTCCCAGAGTTTCTCAGCCAGCTTGGCTGGCTAGAGAATTCTGGGAGTTGAAGTCCACAAGTCTTTTTTTTTATATATAACAAATTTTATTGATTTTACAAAAACAATACACAATCCAGGCATAACAACTTGAAAAATCTTTTCTAAAAATAATAATAATAATAATAATTAAAGAGAGCCAATAGAACATACAAAATAATTCCAAATTGTAATATCAATATTTCCATTATCTATTTAACTTCATATCTTATCCAGACTTCTCCTTTTATCCAAATTATATTTCTTGCTTATTAAAATTTTGTTGCCTTTCATAAACATACATAACACAGAACATAGAAAACAAAACAAAACTAAAAGATCTTTTCTGAAGGCTGCCTGATCCCGGGTTGAAACTCTTTTCACAGACACAAATTCAAACATCATATTCACTTTATATATCCTTCCATATCTTATTATCATTTTCTTTTTTTTTATAAACCAATTTTATTAATTTTACAAAAACAGTGCACAAACAATCAAGGCATAACAGCTTATAAATTCTTTTCTAAAAAAAAAATATAGTGATAATTAAAGAAGAAAGCCAATAGAACATAATAATTCCCAATTATAATATCAATATTTACTTTATCTATTTAACTTCATATCTTATCCCAACTTCTCCTTTTCATCCAAATTATTTTTAATTAAAATTTTATTGCCTTTTATCAACATACAAAACCCAAAAAAACATAACAAAACCTTTATATATCCTTCCATATCTTATTACCATTTTCAATAACATTCTTTGTCTGTTCTATTTCCAACAATCCATTCATCTTTTTTCTTTTACTATACTCCTATACACTAATTGGAGTGACGCCTTTAACTCATTACCCTAACTTAAAAGTACTTCATATAACACTTAATTTATCTTGGGATTCTGTTTAATAGATTCTAAAATTACACAATAAATTTTATACTCTAAATACACATATAAAAACACAATCTTATGTACCTTCCAGAATCCCCCTTTTATCCTTAATTAGATTCACCCATTGTCTCTAAATAAACTTTTTTTCTTGCTTCTTTTCTTAATTAGATTCACCCATTGTCTCTAAATAAACTTTTTTTCTTGCTTCCCACCATTGAGGCTTCTCCTCCCCCCCTTTCTCTCTTGCTTATTCTTCTCCTTGCCCTTTTTACCCCTTTGTCTCTTCTCCTCCCTTTTCTTACTCCCTTTCCTTTGCTTTCTAACCTTGCATCCACCTTTCCTCTCATTTTTCTCTTTTTTGGTTGTTTTTTCAAACCTTAAAATCCCCTTTTTCTTATCCTCTTCTCCTCCTCCCTGGAAAAAACCCATTGTTCATCAAATTTCTTGTTCCTCTTCTTCTTTGTCCCAGTCATTCTGCTGCGTAATCAACTTTTCATAAGTACATAACGCCATTTCTAAAAATTGAAATAGAGTGCCCAAAGTATCTTTTCCATCTTGTTCTTCCTTTTTATATTTTTGATATTCAGTCTTTAGTTCATCCACAAGCGATGCCATCCTGAAAAGAGAAACTTTCCCCAAAACAATCAACCAAGTATTTTTAATCAAAAATAATTCAAAAAAAGTTCCAAAAGTTAATACTTTTCTTCCTTCTTCTATTTCTCTTTCTGGGGTTACTGTTTAATCAAAGAGGTCCAATTACCATATATCTTTCTTTGAGATTCTAGGCAATCTCCTCCTTTTTCCACTTCTGCCCCAATTTTTTTCCTCTCCCTTCCCACTTGCAACATCAGTTTTTAAGTAATCAGAAATCCATACCTCTATTAAGGGTTTTCCAATTTCTTAAATTTTTAAGTCCAATGTCCAAGAACTCTTTTGTCCCTTAACTTCAACTTTCAGAATAGTTCACCTTCAGTGCCCAAACAAATTTCAAATCTTCATCTGCTGTTTCCATGGGGTGGGAGAGTGAAGAAAAAAAAGTTCCCTTTAACAGCTTCTCTGCTGCTTTCGATCTTCTTAGGGATACAATGTATCCTCCAGCAATTCAGACAGCTCAGTTCCAGCGAATTTAAAAGATGTTGATTGACCTGGCTCAGCCAGCACTTTCACTTTTCTTGCTTCCTCCAGCACAATCTTACCAAGTTGCAGGCTTCTTCGTGGCAGCCATTGCTGACCACCGCTCCACCACCTTGGGAAAAAGGGGTTTTTCTGGACGAGGAGGGGGTCTGCGACACCCCCAACCCCCTGTCCGGCTCCCCTCTCTCTTCGGCTGTCCCTATAGGGCAGCCATATCCCCCTGACCCATTTGGATCGGGGGTACCTTGGCGGTAAGCGCAGCCGGAATCGCGAACAGTCGCGAATTCCTGCTGCCACCGAAGTCTTAAAGTTGCCAAGTTTGGAGATCCCTGTCATAGACTCTGTGGAGCTGCAATAGAGCCCTTTTAGGTCTCCTGGGCGTCACAATCTTGAAGCAACTACACAAGTCCTTTGCATGGCTACTTTAAAGGCTTCAAAAAAGCAGACTGAGATATGGATGTAAGCAAACCACCTTATCGCTTTGCTGGCTAGAGAATTCTGGGAGTTGAAGTCCACAAGTCTTAAAGTTGCCAAGGTTGAAGGCCCCTGCCTTAGATTTTGAAGCCATGATTTTCTTCTTCTGCACAGACCTCATTTGCCTTCCATCTTTCCCTGGAGGATTAAGTGAAGTATGCTATATAATTTTCACTTTTTAATGGTTCTGATGATTTTCCTCGGCTTTCCCAGACAGCTTATCACCTACTCATTTCTGATTTTGTCAACCCAGCTTATACATAACAGCCATCTGTAAATCCACAATGAACATATACAACCAAATTATATCAACTGATCGCTGCGACTGTGTAACTCCGTTCCCATAAACATATTACTCAATGGTCTGCCCTGCATCTGGTCATTGCACCTAGCTGAGAACGGCAACTTTCTATCCAGTTTGGAAAGCGGTTATTTTAGTATACAAAACAATTTGACCTCCAATTAGTGAGCTCAAGGGAGGAAAAAAATAAACAGAGACACATCCTGGAAAACCTGAAAATAGCCTTTTTCAGGAAGCGATCTGACCAACTGATTACCCAAGGCTCCAACTTAAAAGTGGATAGGATGATTAAGAGCAAGTACTACCCAGTGTTTTATTCCCATTTTGGAACTTTTTCTTTATGAATTTGCAGAAGATAACTCAGGGGATTCAAGTTGTCTTGTGTTCAGAGGGTTTATTGCACCTTCTTAGATTAAAGAGAGGCTTCTATTAGATGGAGGAAAGTTATTGCTTGAACTTTGCATTTGGAAGACCTCTTCTTGTCAGGTTGACTCACCTTTCAACTTACAGTAAATTTTGTTTACCCATTAAATCCATACAGCACTGAGCTAATGGACAGATTAAACTCCTGGAATCAGGACTCTTAAACTTATTTTGTTATAAAGTATAAATCACCCCCGTGATTTCCTTTCCAAGGGTTACCTTGCTGTTATTCAGTAACTACCAAATCCTTAAAAAAAACAATAATAATAATTCAAATCAGGCTAGTTATCTTCTTGCACCTTTTATGAATTCTTCTACAGTGGGGGCAAGAGGAATGGAAGGACTGCTGGAAATATCAAATCAGAAAAGAAAAGTAGAAATTCATTCATTCATTCGTTCATTTAATCTGCTGTCAGAATTTTATGATGTCCTTGTTATCTTTTAACTCTAATGAAACCAGAGTTTTGTAATTGAGCAAGCCACATAATACAGTACATTAATGATATCATTTCATATCTCAGGTTCCGTTTCTCAATCCTGTTTCTTCTATGTTGGTTTTTTTTTTAAGTCCCAAGAATATTCGTTTTCCATGTAATCTTTTTCTGAAAACTGGCATGATAGTCAATCCTTTAAGTAATACATCATTAACTCAAATAAAATCCTCCAGCAGCAATTGTCCCAAAAATTTTGATGCAATGGTATAAACTGAAAATTAGGAACAAAGACACACCACACACACACACACACACACACACATTCCCCCTTCCCCTTCTTTCCTGATTTTTTTTTCCTATGTTGTCTATGGACACATTGACACATGTTAGAAGTTACATCATCATAACCAATGTCTCTTGCTATCATCCTTAAACCTAGGATCACATAGGATCCAAATGAATAAACTGTACAGACATTGATCGGACAGTATGGCATGTAAATTTTGAGTTGGTGTGAAGACAGCAATGGTTGCTCTTTCACTTTAGCCAAACCACAGAGAAAATACCAAAAGACACCAGATACAGCTAGATTTTTCCATGAATGCTAATTGCAAAGGCAGCTCAGCACATATGGTAGTGAACCTTACAAGAACTGCAAACTTCAAACATACCTAGCAGGGACTGCTTAAAAGATAAACCAATAGGAGAATAGGTAAGCAATTTAGTCAAAGCTGATACTTGGTGATATTTAGCCAATAATATCATGTTAGAATCTAGAAATTCTGGATTGCAAATGCCCACTAAATCCATGAAGAGGAAGGGGATTTTTTTTTAAAAAAAAAGGTAATATAGTGGACATGATTTTGTAATGTAAACCCCACCTCTTTTGCACATGTGTGCAATGCCCATGGCACTAACCCCCCTAGAAATGCCACTTATCCAGCATTGGTCAGGATGAGTTTGATCATCCCGACCAATGCTTTAATCATCTCATGGATTACAATGATTGGAGCATTTACGTTGGGGGACGGTATGCACAGATTGCCCTGAAGTTGCTCATTATCGGAGACAGTAGCAGAACATAGATCAAACATCCTGAATTGTAAAGTGATACTCTCATCTCTGAATAGAACTGGTAACTAATGGAAAGCCTGATTGGCTGCATGTAATTGAGAGGTATCTGTAGCATCAGATTTGTGGGAAGTTATGGAAATAGCAGCTCTACAGCCCAAAGACCCTTAAGACAATAATGGGGAACTTGCATTCCAAATGGTACTGACACATAGCTCCAGGTGCAAGTCGAGGACCGATAGAGTTGTTAGCAGCACCTGAGAGACCACAGCTCAGTTGTAGGATTCAATTTTTTTTTATTACCGGTTCTGTGGGCGTGGCAGAATCCCATTCCCTCCCCACCCCACTAACCTGCTTTCCAGCTCCATTCTCCTGTGCAGGGCAACCAAAGAAGACCCAGCCAATCAGCTGGGACTCAGGAGGCAGAGAATAGATGGGGGCGGGGCCAGTCAGAGGTGATATTTGCCAGTTCTCCCAACTGCTCAAAATTTCCACTACCAGTGCTCCAGAACTAGTCAGAACCTGCTGAATACCACCTCTGCACAGGCTCCTTATCACCTAATCTTATGAGAACAGCAATGTAATCGAGTACAAATTGCAACAGATCAAGTCCCGTTAATTTTAATAACCCTTTTACATTCTGTTTTAGGTGTCAGCCCTGAAGCTGACCTGACCGGAGCCACCTTGCAGCTTCAGTGTTGCCACACTGGAGTTGAGAGATAGGGAGAGATAGCTGAGGTTTTGTAGCCAAAATAAAATACTTTCTCTTGGGAACCAATGACATTCTCACATCAGGACTATGGAAGGAGGACTAAGGTCACCAGACAATCAGACAGCATCTTGATTGGACCAGGTGACTGCTTGTTTGGGGTGGAAAGAAAATATTCTCTTTTAATTAGGTGAAAACCATGGGGAAAATTCAGAGTAGGTTTTCCCCAGATTTGTGCCAATATGATATCTCCAATAAAGCTATTCTTTGAGGAATTCATCTGTCTGGGAGTTTTGCTTGCTATGGGCCAATTATTTGGAACCCTGACATTGGGATTATTAATGTTGGAGAATGGAGATATATTTTTCAGGATATAGTTTGGATCACAGAAGGAAGATATCTCTACTTTTCTGTGTTTCTTAAGAAATCTAGGCCTTGCTTCAAAGACAATGGATGTCAGTTAGCATTCACTGACAGCTAGTTTGCACTCTGCATTTGGAGCAACTATATTACGAACTTTTTTTTTTTTTTTTTAAAGGGATATCCTACAACTTAATTACTCAGTAATGTTTTCAGCACTCTGCTTATGTTCTGGAGTGTAGCCTCTCCAAAAGCTCCTGCTAGATTCAACTTTCCAATAATTAAAATGTTGGAAGGATATAAAAGCCCCTTTAAAGCACTAACTTTAACTTGGCTCCAGACTTGTTTTGGGCCTCTTTCTGATATTATGAACTTTAAAAAGCTTTTGGAAGCATTCGGCTGTGGGAAGTTTCCTGTACTTTGCCCTTTTTCCTTTCCTTCATCAGCTCAGTGTTATTAGACAAAATATGCATGCATCTAATGATGCATGTTAAACTGTGGATGTTTTCCAAGCAGACTGGTGCCATGCATCCCCAGCTGTCATTTATCAAAGCCAGATGTGCTTTGTATCAGGAAGACTTCTAAGAACATCTAGGCAAAGTTAAGCTAAGAATAACTAAAGCCAGATAGCCATGCTTTGATTTAAGTGAATCAAAGCCCATCACAGTCATGGTAATTAATAATAACCCAAGTCAAGAGAAAACATGAACAATAAGAAAAGTCCATTTAGCATGTCATAAAAAGAAGTTTTTAAAAAAGAGCAACAGCAAGGAAATCCAGCAGCAACAACCCTTTGGTCTTAATGAATCAGAACTCACAGAATCCAGTTCGTAAATATTGACAATTAAAAAGCCCAAATTGTGAGATTAAATTAGGAATTGAGATATCTACTACAATGGTTGTTTAATCATGATAGCTCCTGAACAATATGATAGGCACACATATGAAACTATTCTTGATAATAATAGGAGACCTGATCTTGGGTAATAATTACATCTGTGGTCTCCAGCCAGTTTTTTCCCCCCCCACAAACAAACAGGGCTCTAATTTAGCCAGAAAAAAGAAAAAAAGATGGGTGTTAAATATCTAAAACTAACACAAAGGGCAATCTACTACTTGTGCATGTCTTTGCTGCTTTGGTCTATGAATAAAGTAACGTTCTTATAATCCATGCATATTTAGATTGAAGGGGGAAAAATAGGATATTCTTGTTTTTGATGTCTTAACAAAACTGCAAGTGAAAAATTAAAAATTAAAAGCCAGAATATGGTAAACAAGTTCTTCATCACCAAGATGTCTTAATTCCCCATAGTATCAGTTTAATCTAGCAGGTTTGGTTTGCTCTGGGTTCCATCAATTAAACAATGCCTTTGGTTTGGCCACTGGAAGAGTACATCCTTTGTAGTTTGCCTTCTAGAATGAGATTCCCTTGAGGTTCAAATGGCCTCTACTCTAAGATTTGGCTATTCATCTAAGCCTTTCAAAAGATGACTTCCTTCCTTCCTTCCTTCCTTCCTTCCTTCCTTCCTTCCTTCCTTCCTTCCTTCCTTCCTTCCTTCCTTCCTTCTTCATTGTTCTTGCCTTCGGAAGTTGTGGGAGCACCATCAGTGAGACTTTCAAGAAGAGATTGGACTGCCATTTGTCAGAAATGGTGTAGGGTCTCCCGCTTGGGCGGGGGGTTGGACTAGATGACTTACAAGGTCCCTTCCAACTCTGATTATCTGTATCTGTATCTGTATCTGTATCTGTATCTGTATCTGTATCTGTATCTGTATCTGTATCTGTATCTGTATTCTATCTATCTATCTATCTATCTATCTATCTATCTATCTATCTATCTATCTATCTATCATCTATCTATCTAATCTATATCTATCTATCTAATCTATATCAATCATCTTTATATTGATATTGATACTGATGTGGTGTCAGGTTTTTTAGGCTTTAGTCATTTGCTATTGCTTTTAAAAAGTATTTTTAACAACTGTTTTAAACCAATCAGAGTTTCTGGGAGTTAATTGACATAAATTATTTGACATTGACATTGGTTAATTGACATAAAAATGTATGTACGATTATGATTAGTTGAACAATCAGCCAGATATCTAGACTAGATTTGGCATTTTTATCCAACTGTCGAGTCCTTCCCAAAGATTTGGAATATGCAGATGTTTGATGGCCTTAAAGGTATCTATTTAATTTTATTTAGTTTAGTTTAGTTTGTCAAGCATGTATGAGAAAACAAGTATAAATATGAACATAACGTATAAACATATAAGTATAAACAGGTATAACTATATACATAATAAATGAGTACAAATAAATGGATAAATGGGAACAGTAGGAAAGGCACGCTGGTGCGCTTATGCACGCCCCTTTACAGACCTCTTAGGAATGGAGTGAGATCCATGCAGACAGTTTAAAATTAAAGTTTTCAGGGCTCGAGGATGTGACAACAGAGTTAGGTAGTGAGTTCCAGGCATTGACTGTTGCTGAGGTCATATTTTCTGCGATTGAGTTTGGAGCAGTTTACTTTGAGTTTGTATCTATTGTTTGCCCATGTATTATTGTGGTCAAAGCTGAAGTGATCATTGACAGGTAGGATATTGTAGCAGACAATTTTGTGTACTAAACTTAGATCAGACTGTAGACAGCGTAGTTCTAAATTGTCTAGGTCTAAAATTTCAAGCCTGATGGCATAAGGTATTCTATCGTCATAGGATGTAAGCTGTTCCAAGTAAATTGGCCTTTTGCAATTGACTAGGTTTTTTTTTCCAGTGCTGATCGTGTTCATGTGAACCTCTACCACCCACCACCTTTCCATAAAAGACATTTGCACTAGACATCCTCAAGGTATCTTTTTTAGGCATAGCTTATATGGTACATCTCCCACTCTTACTTCAAAGTAATCATCAAGGCTTTGCAGTTGACCATTAGAAGAAGTTCCTTGAAGGTCAAAACCCATCCAGATCATCCTTAAGTCCTTTATGAAGCTTTAGCAGAGAACCTTCTTACAGTAGCAGTCCAAGAGCCATTCACTTACTAATGTCATGGAGCATTGAAACCTCTACAGGTTTCTGCAAGCATATAATGAAGCAGTTTGTCTTTGGACAAGCAACCTTCCTGCCAACTTTTGTCAGCCGAAATATTCCCGAAATTGCTCCACTGAAGATCAGTGGCCAAACCCAAAATGATATTATACTCTTTTTCTTTTATTTTCAATCTAAAAAGAATGTGAGGAATAGGAAAAAGAAAACAACCTTCCGAAATAATACTCAGAAAATGCAGTTCTTCCCACTTGCATGAATTCTTGCATCTTTAAATAATCCATTATGGGCTTTCACAGCATAAAAATCATGCAAGCCAATTTATCAGCTACTTTGTGATTGCTCATCTTTGGAGTTAAAAGTATTTTTCTATATGCAAAAGGCAATGCAATAATGCATTGTTAGTATGTGGCAATGCCTAAACCAATATGAAAATCAAAAACTTATTCTCTTGCAAATGCTCTATATCAGGGGTAATCAACCTTTTTATACCTACTGCCCACTTTTGTATCTCTGTTAGTACTAAAATTTTCTCTAACCGCCACCGGTTCCACGGTAATGGTGATTTATAAAGTAGGGGACAAAAGCCCACCATGAAAGCTGGAACGCCCACTAGTGGGCGGTAGGGACCAGGTTGACTATTACTGCTCTATATCATTCATACATTTGGGAGATATATTTCAGTTAAGAAAATAACTTCTTTAGTAATATATTACTTAAACCAATCCCTTTGTTGTTGTTGTTGACTTCAGTAAGATGTTCATCCAACATCAATATTAGGCATTTTATTTGTAAAACCAGCTGCAATCAAATCCTTTCCACATCTGTTAACAACTTCAATTTCCATCATTCTCAGCCAATATTCTTAGCCTTCCATTAAGAATCTCCACCCCCCTATCTTTTCAAAATGAGCCTACCAGACAGATGCATTAATTTACATTTTAAACCCTGAAAGAAAACCTATTTTGTCTCATTTTAATATTTTTAGAAATGTATACAGCCACCCAATTCTATGCAGTGTACAATCAGACAATCAGAGCAATACTAAAATACAATTCAAGAGTTCAAACATCTTCTTCTTCTTGTGCCAAATCTATCATCAGATGTTGGTGATCATGTTGGCAATCCTATTTTTATCAACAGCCGCATGAAAAAGTGCTGCTGAGTTTTGTCCAAACCAGTCCTTTAGATTTTGAAGCCATGATATTCTTCTTCTACATGAACCTCGTTTGCCTTCAATCTTTCCCTGGAGGATTCAAATTTTTTTGGATATGCTATAGAATTAGATAAATGGCAGAAGCTATGGGATATGAATTATAAATTAACAATATCGACATCATATAAAGAAAACTTGTACAAGATGTGGCATTTGCACCAGCAAAACTAGAGAAAATGTTCAAAGATAAATCAACCAAATGTTGGAAGTCTAATCAAACACCAGGAACACATTACCATATGTGGTGGACTTGTATAGAAGCTAAAAGATATTGGACTAAAATACACACATGGTTGGAAAAAAATGATTAAACAACATATAGATTTGAAATCTGAAATATTTTTATTAGGAATGGTACCTGAAGGTTACAGTAAAGAAAAAAATGTATTTAATTATACATGTCTTAACAGCAGCTAGGATTGTATTTGCTCAGAATTGGAAAAGTGATAAAATATCGATAGGGGAAAAAGTAATTGAAAAAATATTTGAATGTGCAGAAATGAAAAGATTAACATTAGAAATTAAAGAAAAAGAAGAATCTGAATATTTCATGGTATGGGATTTGTTTTATCAATGGTTAGAAAATAAACCAAATTAAAATGGATTAGATGTATTTATAAAGCAAAAAAAGAAGCCTGTGAAATAGATATATGGATATTACTTATATTACCTATGTGGAAATGTGATTATTGTTATATTGTTATACTGATAAGAAGATTTCTTATTAATAGTGAGCACATGAAATATCTACCTAATCAACACACAATTGAAATGGAATATATTTATTGTATGTAAAAATAAGAAAAACATTGTTTTTAAAAAATCTTTCCCTAGAGGATTAAGTGAAGTGAAGGATGAAGTGAATTTTTCCCAGTGTTGCATCACATGTCTGAAATATTCTAACTTTTGCTTTTTAATGGTTTTGATGATTTCCCTTGGCTTTCCCAGGCGGCTTATCACCTCATTTCTGATTTTGTCAACCCAGCTTAAACATAACAGCTGTCTGTAAAAACAACATTTCAAATGATTCTAAGTCTCTTCAAGCAGCTTTTTGTCAGAAGCCTACCCTAACCCTAACCCTAACTCTCCACTCCATACATCTTCAAACATCAGAAGAAGAAAAAACAACGCTGAAAGAATCATACGTACATACAGGATCAACCACTCAGTGTAATTCAAGACCTGAGAAAAGAGACAGACAGGTAATTCTTGTTTTATGACCACAACTGAGCCCAACATTTCCATTGTTAAGCGAGGTAGTTAAGTGAGTTTTGCCCATTTTGACAAGCCGTGGTGCCACAGTGGTTAGAATACAGTACTGCAGGGCCAATTCACTGCTCACTCCAGGAGTTTGATTCTGACCGGCTAAAGTAGGGGTCTCAAACACAATTTACCTGGGGACCGCTGGAGGCAGAGTCTGGGTGAGGTTGGGCCGCATAATATTATACTTTATATTATACTTTATTTTTATATTGTACACTAATATTATACTTTCATATCACGGTGGAGGCCACAGGATATCGTCCTGCAGACCGCAATTGTCCCATGGGCTGCGAGAATGAGACCTGTGGGCTAAAGGGTGATTCAGCCTTCCATCCTTCCAAATGTCTCTATAAACCACTTGGAGAGGAAGGTGAAGCACTGTGAAATGCTATATAAGTCTAAGTACTATTGCTATTTCATTCCACAGTTGTTACATGAATCACCACGGTTGTTAAGTTAGCAACTTGGTTGAATCTGTCTTCCTTATTTACTTTGCTTGTCAGAAGATCACAAATATGATTCTGGGACACAGCAACCATCATAAATATGACCCAATTGCCAAGTGTTGAACACACAACACGGGGATGCTGCAATGGTCATAAATGTGAAAAATGCCATAACTCACTTTTTTCACCGCTGTTGTAACTTTGAACGGTCACTAAATAAATGGCTGAAAGTCAAGGCCAGGCTAGTTGCTACTTCACCATAAGCTATTCAGGGTAGGCTGCCATTCTGCAATGAAGCAGGCCACAAATAGTTATTAATTGACATGCTTTTGGTGATGCTAGTTATTAATTGACATGCTTTTGGTGATGCTACATATACTGTTATAAACTCAGTTCATATATATATGTTTTTATAAAAAGACAGCATGATTGTATATAACATAACCAACATCTTTTCAAGGTAGTTTCATTCAAAAAGTTCAAAAAAGCAGAAGAGGATGTGGAAATAATTAGAGGCAGCTGTGAGACACAGGTACGCAATGGTTAGTTATGTCAGTTTCACAGATAATGGAAATAATAGTTGTGTCAGCCAAGGAAGAGAATAGAATTCTCAAAGATGTAATTTCTACCATATAAAGAATCTACATATGTACGAATAATGAAGTTGACGGGAGAAAAGTTAAATACTAACCTTAGTGTTGAGGATAAAAGGATTTCAATTTTCAGGATGGATTTCAAAACTTAATTTGTTCTCTGGATTGCAGGGGGTTTTTTTGTTTTTGTTTACATTAGGATACCTTCCCAGCTCATGATAACATGCACAATCATGTCAATTGGAACTGAATTAATTTTAATGTGCCCTTTAGAAGTACATAGTGTTGTGAATGCATAAATGTTAAATAAAGTTATCTTGAGCTTGAAGTCAACTGCAGGGTTCTGGCCCTGCACTTCTGATTGGCTGTTAATGGCAGGATCGGATTGGTCCATTCAGGAGAATCTGATTGTCCATTAGCAGGCCATTCGCATTGGTTAATGGATTGTTATTGGTTGAAATAGTTATTGGGTTGCCTATATAAGGAAGTCTATAGCAGCCGTCCAGTTTGAGCTGTCACACCATGTAAATAAAGAGTTGAAGTTCACCGTTTCACCGGCTTGTCTCCATTCTTTCTTGCCCATGCTCCAAACTTAATACTGGCGACGAGGATGGGTTATGGAGATGTCAGAGCTGACTAAACAAAGAAGAAAATAACCAAGCACGTGACTGACAATGTACAACAGCGGAACCATGTCATACCACCCGTTCTGTTCGACCCAGCGCAAGAGGACAGGGAGTCCTACATGGATCGTTTCCAAATGTTCTTGGAAACAAATAATCTGAAGGATGCCACAACCGGGAAGAAACGGGCGGTATTCCTAACGCATTGCAGGCCAACCATATTCAAGATGGCCAAGGTCCTGGCAAAACCAGCTGAAGTGAAGACTATGGACTGGGACATCCTCGAACCCCTACTGAGGGCCCACTATGCACCGACCGTACCAATGCTTGTAAGGCGGCACGAGTTCTACCAAAGAAACCAGCGGAAAGGAGAGAGCGTTGCCGATTTTTTCACAGACCTCCGAAACCTGGGAGGCATCTGTGGGTTCGCTGACCTGGAAGAGGCTTTGAGAGATCGAATAGTCCTGGGACTAGATACACTAAATGTACAGAGTAAGCTGATGTCGAAAGATGACATCAGCCTTGCCGATGCCATCGCTGATGCTACTGCAGTGGAAGCAACCAGGAAGTCAGCTGCCCAACTACGTCGAAACCGCACTCCGGTACACCAACCGACCGGCAAAATTTCACCCAAGTCAGAAGAACAGCTTCTGACGACCCACCATGAGGACCTCTCTTCGTTGTCAGACAGCGATGAAGAAGAGGTCCATCGATTGCGGTCTGATCGGGACCAGTACCCGAATTCCCTGCACCCATGCGCTGGCTGTGGGGCCAACCATTCCAGGTCCGAATGAAAATTCCGCGACGCGCTCTGCCATGAGTGTGGGAAGAGAGGCCACATCGGAGGGGTCTGCCAAAGTTTCCAAGGACCCGGCCAGGCCTCGAAGGGGGCTAACTATCACCAATCGACAGGAAACCGTCCTGTAAGGTGAGAACCAGTAAACCACTCCTCCAGAAACCGAATCTTAAATCGCCCCACGAAGTGAGAAGAGACTCACCAAACTATCACTATCGGTCACGCCTCTTCCTTGGATGCCAAGAAAATCTGAATTACAGTGGCTATAGAAAATCAGCCTTGCCAAATGGAAGTTGACTCAGGATTGTCTCTCTCAATGGTTTCCTGGAGGACCCTCAAGCAACTCATCCCTACTATCCAGCGCCAAGACCTCCGTTCCCAAAGACTTATCCTTAAAGACTACCAAGGGAATCAGATTCCAGTCATTGGATCCAGCCGAGTCCGGGTCTCATTCAAGAACCGCACGGCGTACTTACCTCTGACTGTGATCGACAAAGATCGGCCTAGCCTGCTAGGCCTCCAATGGTTCGCGCCACTCAGCATTGAAGTGGCAGGCATTAACCGAATCGGCAGCAGTGACTGGGAGGAAGACCTCGTCTATGAATTCAGGGACGCCTTCACGGAAAAACTAGGCGAGTACAAGGGGACCCCGATATCATTCAGCCTTAATCCAAAAATAGCTCCCATCCGCCTTAAGCCCCGTCGAGTTCCGTTTGCCTTAAAGCCGAAAATCGACGAACAGCTTGATAAGTTAATAGCCCAGGGAGTGCTAGAGCCAACTGATCACTCTCCCTGGGAGACCCCAATCGTGACACCAATTAAGCTGGATGGTTCGATAAGAATTTGTGGGGACTACCGGGCCACTCTGAACCACACCCTACAGCAAAACGCATATCCGGTGCCGGTGGTGCAGCACCTCCTCCATTCTCTGGGGGGTGGAAAAGTCTTCGCTAAACTAGACTTAGCTCAGGCATATCAGCAACTACCAGTTGATGAAAAGACGGCACAGGCACAGACAATTGTGACGCACCGAGGTGCCTTTAAATGTACCCGGCTCCAGTTCGGAGTCAGTGTAGCTCCGGGGATTTTTCAGAGCCTTATGGAAAGGCTACTACAAGGGATTAAAGGCGTGGTCCCCTACTTTGACGATGTGTTAATTGCTGCACCTACTACAAAAATCTTACGGGATCGTTTAAAATTAGTTCTACAGAAATTCAAAGACGCAGGTCTTAAAGTGAAAAAGAATAAGTGTAAAGATCTGTGTACAGATCGTGTCGAATTTTTAGGGTATTTAATTGACAGTCAGGGTATTCAACCTACCGACAGTAAATTGAGAGCAATAAAAAACGCTTCCAGACCCCGGAATAAGGCCGACCTCCAGGCGTTTCTAGGCCTTATCAACTTTTATAACGTATTTCTGCTGCACAGTCACTGAACCTTTACATCGTTTATTGGGCAAAAAAGCAATTTGGGTCTGGGGTCATAGAGAAGAGCAGGCGTTCCGTAATGTGAAAAAACTACTGACTTCTGAAGCTGTTCTCATGCAGTACAATGAGATTTTGTCATTAAATATCACATGCGATGCTTCACCTTTTGGAGTGGGCGCCATTTTGAGCCATGTATTGCCTAATGGTAGCGAAGCCCCTGTTGCCTATTTCTCAAAGACACTTTCAAAAACTGAGCGAAATTATAGCCAGATCGATAAAGAAGCCCTTGCAATTGTGTCTGCCATTAAAAGATTTCACGAGTACGTGTATGGCCGGGCTTTTACTATCGTGACTGACCACAAACTGTTGCTGGGGATAATAGTCGGAGATAAACCGACTCCCTATATATTATCTCCCAGGATGACTCGCTGGTCAGAATTCTTGGCTGCTTATAATTATCGGCTGCAATACTGCCCGGGGAAGGCCATTCCCCACGCCGACGCATTGAGCCGAGCACCACTTCCAGAGACTCTCAACAACCCCGCGCCTACAGCAACCACGTTGCAGATCGAGACACTTCACACACCGCCATTAACCGCCCGTGATATCACGAGAGAAACAAGACGTGACCCCACCTTAGCGCGAGTCCTCAGTTGGGTGCAACGCGGATGGCCATTGGACCAAATACCAGACGACTTCGCACCATTCAAAAGTCGACAAACAGAGTTGTTTTCTCAAAAGGGCTGTATCATCTGGGGTGATAGAGTCATTATCCCAGAGCGACTCCAACAAGCAGTACTGAGAACCTTGCATGATGGCTACCCCGGCATCATGCGAATGAAAGCCCTCACACGTAGCTACGCATGGTGGCCGGGCATTGACAAGCAAATTGAGACTTAGGTCAAAGCTTGTCATAGATGCCAAGAAGTGAGCAACGCTCCACCAAAGGCAATCCCAACCGAATGGGAGACACCACGGGGACCCTGGTCCCATATTCACCTGGACTTTGCTGGGCTGACCAAAGGCCACACCTTCTTGTTACCCATCAACGCCTACTCGAATTGGCTCGAGATCCACCATATGAGGAACACGACCACAGAAGCGGTCATCAAGGGACTGGAAAGACTGTTTGCAACCCTCGGATTACCAGACGTTCTGGTATCCGACAACGGGCCCCAATTTACCGTGCTGTCCTTTGAGCAGTACCTGGCTGACTGCGGTATCCAACATGTGCTCACTTCGCCTGCGCACCCTGCAGCCAATGGTAGGGCTGAGTGCATGGTACAATTCGTCAAGAAAACGCTACAGAAAATATACTACGACAACATCGACGAGAAAGTCAACCGAATCCTTTTTCTACAGCACATCACACCTCACAGCGTCACCAACAAAACTCCCGCCAAGCTGCTAATGGGACAGAAGCTCCGCTCCCACCTTGACCGGTTACACCCAGCTTAAGAACCGGAAAAAACACTCGGATCCAGCGGCCGATGCCGTACCTTCCAGGTAGGCGATTTGGTGTACGCTAAAAACCTATCGGGCGATCTGCTGTGGGTAGAAGCGACGGTAATCCGTGTAACCGGCCCAAGAGCCTACCTTGTACAGTGCCCTGACGATAGACTTTGGAAGTGCCATATCGATCAATTACGATCACGGCTCCAGTCAGGCAATTCCGAACTCCCTTATGACCAAACTGGGGGGGGGGGAGATACAGAGGAAGACGAATTTCAACTAGAGGAAAATCCCTTTGAAGGGAATGATAGAGGAACAGAGACACAGGAACTGGAACCAGGGATGGGAGTAAGTTCACCTCAGGGAGTTGCCGAAGATATTAGTGACAACGTAAATGAGAACTCTGAACCAGAGGCACCCCTTTTGCCAAACAACGATCTACCTCAGCGAGAGTGCAGCCAAATGCAAGACGCACAGTGAAAATAAAAAAGACTAATAAAACAACTGTCCTACCTTAAGAACTATGTGACCGCGCCCCGTAAACAGAAGCCAGAGTTCTGGCCCTGCACTTCTGATTGGCTGTTTATGGCAGGATTGGATTGGTCCGTTCAGGAGAATCTGATTGGCCATTAATGGGCCATTCGCATTGGTTAACAGAGCTAGCGCTCCTGGATTGTTATTGGTTGAAACAGTTATTGGGTTGTTTATATAAGGAAGGCTGTAGCAGCCATCCAGTTTGAGCTGTCACATCATGTAAATAAAGAGTTGAAGTTCAACGTTTCACCAGCTTGTCTCCATTCTTTCTTGCCCATGCTCCAAACTTAACACATAGAGCATTGCTTCCCCACAGTTTTTCATGTGAAAGTTTCACACATTTAAACTAGTGAAAACCTATCTACAAAAACGTGAAGCTAAGAAAGCCGAAAGCTGAACCTCCAATAAAATATTTGGCAAGATCTTTCTTTTCATAGGCAGAACACTCGAACTCTGTCCATCTACAAAAATGATTGGACCAGAAATTCTATCTTAGTACTTGAAACAGAATATCATAATCGTAACAAGATAATGTAGGTTCGTTTCCCAACTTGGCAGCAAGGTTGGGGAATAAGTAAGCACTGTCACTCATGACCTCCCATCTTGTCTACTGCAAGGTACTTTACTTGAGGCTGCTTTTGAAGAGCATTTGGAAGCTTCAATATTAAGTGCACGTAACATCAATATTCCATGACTGCACTGATCGTTGATGAGTTTCCAGGGTGAAATGTAAGGGGCTGATCATCACCTTTAAAGCAGCAGTGGGATCCTACCTGTTTTACTACCGCTTTAAAACCCTTCATGGCTTGGGATCAAACTTAAGGGACCATCTCTCCTAGCTTGTTTCTATACATCGGATCTGGTCAAGCAGGATGGAGATATTCTGGGTCCTGTCAGCTAAGGAATGCAGATCCTAGAAGCTGTGCCTTTTCTGCTTGTATTGGCCTCCGTCTGGAGATCAGGATAGCCCTGATAGTGCTATTTTATTTTTATTTTTGTAAAATCCTTTGGAGGCCTCAGATCTGAATGTGGGATCTGTTTCTTGACTGTGTTAGTGATTATAAAACACAGTATTGTCTTGGCTGCTAAGTATTTTAATTTTAGATCGTTGTGATTGGTTTTATTTTAACTTTGTTCATTACTTAACAGATTAATGGAGTTGGGTTAACCTTGTAGATCATCTATCTTCAAACTTGGCGAGTTTAAGACTTGTGGACTTCAACTCCTGGAATTCCTCAGTTAACATGACTGGAGGAGGAATTCTGGGAGTTGAAGTCCATAAGTCTGTAAAGCTATCAAGTTTGAAGACCCCTGATCTTCAAACACCATTTTTGAAAAATGGCAGTCCAATCTCTTCTTGAAAGCCTCCAGGGATGAAACTCCCATAACTTCCGAAGGCAAACTGTTTGATTGCTCTCACTGTCAGAAAATTTATCTTTATTTCTAGGTTGAATCTCTCCTTGATCAGTTTCCATCCATTATTCCTTGTCTGGCCTTCAGGTTCCTTGGAAAATAGCTTGAGCCCTTCCTCTCTGTGGCAGCCCCTCAAATACTGGAACACTGCTATCATGTCTCCCCTGGTCCTTCTTTTCACTAGATTAGCCATGCCCAGTTCCTGCAACTGTTCATGTATGTTTTAGCCTCCAGTCCCCTAATCATCTTGGAAGCTCTTCTCTGCACTTTTTCTAGAGTCTTTTTTAGAGTGTGGTGAACAAAACTGGATGCAGTATTCTACGAGTGCTCTTACTAAGGCTTTATAGAACGGTATTAGTACCTCACTTGATCTTGATTGTATCCCCTGTTAATGCAATTTAGGATTGCATTGGCTTTTTTGGTTACCGCTGCACACTACAAGCTCATATTTAACTGATTGTCCACTAAAAGTCCAAGATCTCTCTCACAGTTACTGCTATTAAGCCTGGTTTCACCCAGTCTATATGTATTTAGAGTCATTTATATAAGTAAAGAAAGAAATGGTTAGTCCATAAATTTGTCATTCCTACTTTCCAGCATTTTCCATATGTTGTGGTCACTTTACATTCTCTCTAATAGCAGGCCTGGCCCCATTAAAAGTAATACCATGCCAAGAAGAAGGAAGTTTTATGTATACATGGAAGCAAAAATCAAAGTCATGTTATAAATTCTGTGTGGGTCTCAATTCTATTTGGGCCATAATTGTTGCAAAGTACTCACAGCTAAAGTCATTTTTATTTAGGATGAAAGAAGGAAATATGCACAAGTGCCAATTCTCTATATAATATATTCTTTGTACATAGTGTACATGAGCAGGGTGAAGAAAACATCCATTGAAATCTATGAGAAGTGTTTTTTTTTAAGATGTCAGGAATGTTAATTTTGGCAGTAATAAAGTATGCAAAGCAATACTGGATGATTCTGTTAAGCCTGGGTTCCCCAACCAGGGTTAAGGAGACAAGCTAAACAGAATGTGCAGCGTTAGTCAGATAGGCACACAGATAAATGAGTGAGATAAGTTTGTATGTTTATTAACATACAGTAAAAATAACAGATACGCTTGTGCTATCAAAAATATAGTTTATTCCATTTATAGCATAGTCAAAATAACAGTCCATTAGTCATGTATCATATCAGTCAGTCCATTCAAGGATATTCAGTTAGCAAAGTCCGTGTAGAATATCCTATGTCAGTTCACTTACAAATCAGTCCTTTGTCTCTCTCCCGTTCGAGTAACGCAGTCTTGAGTCCATGCAGTAATTAGGGATCATCAAAGCCAGAGAGAGAGCAAGCTGTCGTCTTGCTTCTTTTAAAGTACTTTCACAACCACTCCCTTAATTACATTCCTATATTTAAAGTTGCAGACACTTTAACTTACAAACAATGATTACATATTTATTATTTTACCTAAACCAGTTAGGGTAAACAATGTTATCCCTAACATTCTCCCCTTTTAGGAAAATAATAATAATAACTATTTACACTTTTAAATCATATTTGTTACAACTCTCTTTAAACTTAATTACTCCTTGAGCTTTTGTAAATTGGTCTGCAATGTTTTCTTCTGTCATGCAGTATTCCAATTTAATTAGCCCATTCTTTACAGATTCTCTAACATTTAAGTATCTTAAATCAGTATGCTTTGATCCAGTTTTTACAGCAATATTAGTAGCTAACTTTATGGCTGCCTGGTTGTCCTTGTACACAATAATGGAATCTTTTACAGTTATACCCATGTCTAATAATAACTGTTTGTACAGAATTAAGTCAGTGCATAGTAATGACAGACATGAAAATTCCGCTTCAATCGTGGACAAGCTAATATGCTGTTGTTTGATTGACTTTCACCCTATTAGTGTCTTACCAAATAATATAGCCATTCCAGATGTTGATTTTCTAGTGTTTATGTCAGTTGCAAAACTTGCATCTGCATAGGCACTAAGACTTAAATCACCCTTTGGTTCTATATACAATGCATGGTTCATTGTTCCTTTAAGATATCTTAAAATTCTTTTTAATGATTGCCAATGACATTGATGTGGATCTGAATTAAAATGTGCCAGCTGATTAACACTATAAGCTATATCAGGCCTAGACCAATTGCTGATATATGATAAGCTACCAATCAAAGATTGATATATGGACTTATCAAATTTGGGACTTTGATCATCAGTTTGGCAAACTTCCTGACTCATTGGAGTCTTTGCCGGTTTACAAAGTTCCATTTTATACATTTTAATTAATTGGCAAATTTTATCTTCTTGAGATATCTTAAATCCATTTTTTGTTTTGTTAATTGTCAATCCTAGATACTTTTTAATTTCACCTAAATGCTTTAATTTTATCTTTTTGGCTAATAATGATATAATCTCATTAGCTTCATTATTATTCTTAGTTATCAAAGCAATATCATCTGTAAATAATAATAATGACACCGTTCCATTATTTTCTCTTTTAAACACACATGGATCTGCTAAACCAGATTTAAATCCTATATTGTTTAATTCTTTCACAATATATTGATTCCACTCAAAGCCAGATTGTTTCAACCCGTAAAGACTCTTTTTGAGTTTCCAACAATCATTACTATTTACTTTATTTTCTTTTATAACAATTGGCTTTTTCAAATATATAGTGTGCTGCAATGGTGCATGCAAATAAGCAGTTTCTACATCTAAATGGTTAATGACATAGTTTTTCTTAGCTGCCCACACTAATGCTGCTCTCAAAGATGTTGCCTTAAGACTTGGTGCAAAAACCTAATCGTAATCAGATGCAGTTTGATTAAATCCTTGAGCTACCAACCTAGCTTTATGGGTAACAGTCCCATCATTTCCAGTTTTTACTTTAAATATCCATTTGCACCCAATGGATTTTTCTCCTGGAGGTAATATGGCATCTTCATATACTTTCATTACCTTTAATGAATTTAGTTCTTTTTCCATTGCTTTTGCCAATTCTCCTGATCCTTAGCAGGATACATCTTAAGTCCATCTATACTAGTTGGAACTTTAGTTACTTGGCAAACTATACTTGCTTGATACCTATCAGGTGGTCTAGTTACACGTGTAGTACGTCTAGGTATTACAGGACTTACAGGTGGACTTTCATTTATTAACTCTTCTTGATTATCTAACTCTTCCTGATCAACTGTTTCTTCTTGTTCTGGTCCTATTTGCTCTTCGTGGACTTCTTCTTTAATTGGACTCTTCTTATAACAAGTCTGTTCTTTCTGCCTTTTGTAGGGTTCAATAATTACTTCATTATTTAAATCTTGCTCTAATCTATTCCATCCTACATGTTCTAGGAATTTAGCACTAGCACTGGTGTAAACTCTAGATGTACCTGGTTCCCAGAATCTATAAGATCTATGATTAGATTTATATCCTACAAAAAATAATCTTTTAGCTCTATGCTGTTCTTTTTGTCTAAGTTGTGTAGGGATATGCACCCATGCTGGTGCTCCAAATATGCGCATGTAACTTAAATCAGGTTTTGTACCATGCCACAGTGTGAATGGTAATTCACCTGTTGTTGAATTAATAACATTATTTAATATATGATTACCACACATTATTGCTTCTCCCCATAAATTGTCAGGTAATCCTGAATCAGACATCATAGTTCGTGCCATTGACTGTAATGTTTGGCCTCGTCTCTCTATAAAGGCATTATGTTATGGCCTATATGGTGCAGACTTTTTATGTTGAATACCTAACATTCTAAGTCTATTCTGGAATTTATTATTTGTAAATTCCGTACCATTATCTGTTATAAGAGTTACTAATTTCTTTTTAGTTTTTCTTTCAGCAAATTGTATCCAATTAAAGATATTTAGATAGGTTTTAGTTTTGCTCTTCATTAAATAGCAAAACCCATATCTCGAATAGTGGTCCATTATACTTAGTATGTATCGAGCTACTCCTACACTTGGTTTTTTCGGACCTATTAAATCAGCAAATACTACTTCTAAAGGCTCTTTGGTAGTAAATCCGTCAACTCTATTAGCCGGTTTGACCTTGCCTTTGCTTTGATTGCAAATAGAACATTGCAAATACTTATTACAAGGTTTCAAACTTATTCCTTTAGATAATTCAACAGTTTTCTTAAGCATTTTAAAATTTAAATGCCCTAGCCTTCGGTGTAACAAGTGAATACATTCATCATGAGGTTTCTTATTATCATAAACTGTGTTAGCCACCTCTAAACCATCATCATTTAACACATATAATTCACCTCTTAAAGATGCAGTAATTTTCTTATCTTCTTTTTCAGTTATGCATTTATCTCCTTTAAATGTAACTACATATCCTAGTTTAACCAAAATTCTAACTGAAATTAAATTAAACTTAAGTTGTGGTACATATAACATTTTTACATTCTCTTTTATAAAAGAACAATATGCTATACCTTGACCTTTAGCTTTCAGTTTCCAGCCATTGGCTAATGATATCTGCTGTGTACTCTGGGACATTTTAATAAAATTTTTGTTATCATTTGTTATACAGTGGGATGCTCCACTGTCAACCACCCATAAATTATTTTTTACAGCTCCGTTAGTATACATGGCTAACTCTAAATTTTTATTTATTTTTTGATGACTTTTAGTATTCTGGCCAGCGTTCTGACGCTTTGCTTTTTTACAAAATCTTGCCAAATGTCCTCTTCCTCCACAATTAAAACACTTTTTAATTGCGTATGCAGTAGGAGATTCAATATCTTCTTTTTGAGATTGCTCCCTCCTTAACTGGTATCTTTCAAGTCTTCTTCTGGCCTCTTCAATCAATCTGCCAGTTATATCAGTTAAAGTTAAACTTTCCTTAGGCAAAATTTCAAGGGAAGTGACGTAGTTGTCATAACTTTCATCTAGTGAAGATAGAATTATGTAGACTTGGTGTAGTTCAGAGAAAATAAGCTCTTTCTCATGCAGTTCTTGAAAAATGCTTTGCATAGTTTTCAAATGACTAAGCATATCACCATTCGTCTGGAGATGCATCTTGAAAAGCTTCCATGTTAGATTTATGTGAGTACCAACGTTATCTTGGACATAAATCCTCTTCAGCTTCTGCCAACACCCAACAGCCGTTTGCTCTCCGTGAATATGAACAAGTTGCTGGTCAGACAGTGTTAAACCTATTATGCAAATAGCTTGTACATTTTTATGCATAAATTCTTCTATTTTTAGTCTATCTTCATCATCCTCTGGATCCCATTCCTCTACGTTTGGTGGATTTTCAATTATGTTCCACAGACCTTCTCTTCGTAGAAGTAGACTACATTTTATAGACCATGATACATAGTTTGTTCCATCCAGCTTGGATATAAGGGACAGACTTTGTAGATTGACTTGTGCCATGTTTTCTTATATGGATATAAAACTATAATTAATAAAACACAGCTGTCTGTTTACTGTAATGTATAACAACACAAACTCTCACTTTTTACATAAATCTGTTTTATCCTAGTTAAACTGACTTTGCAGCCTCTGGACCCATAACCAGTGTTAAGCCTGGGTTCCCCAACCAGGGTTAAGGAGACAAGCTAAACAGAATGTGCAGTGTTAGTCAGATAGGCACACAGATAAATGAGTGAGATAAGTTTGTATGTTTATTAACATACAGTAAAAATAACAGATACGCTTGCGCTATCAAAAATATAGTTTATTCCATTTATAGCATAGTCAAAATAACAGTCCATTAGTCATGTATCATATCAGTCAGTCCATTCAAGGATATTCAGTTAGCAAAGTCCGTGTAGAATATCCAATGTCAGTTCACTTACAAATCAGTCCTTTGTCTCTCTCCCGTTCGAGTAACGCAGTCTTGAGTCCATGCAGTAATTAGGGATCATCAAAGCCAGAGAGAGAGCAAGCTGTCGTCTTGCTTCTTTTAAAGTGCTTTCACAACCACTCCCTTAATTACATTCCTATATTTAAAGTTGCAGACACTTTAACTTACAAACTATGATTACATATTTATTATTTTACCTAAACCAGTTAGGGTAAACAATGTTATCCCTAACAGATTCATTTTCTGAATTATGAGAAAGTCTTGGTCAAGGAAAATTGTTTTTTCATATTAATGCCAATGTTTTGATCCTTTATGCATTTATTGACAAGACACTTTTTAGTTTGGAAAAGGCTGGATCACCATGAAAGAAATATAATGAGGCTAACAAATAAGTCTAGCTAAATTATGGTCTATTTCCTGGTTATATGTTGTCCATATGCTAGACAAAGAATGTATGTGATGTAATAAATGGATATGCATGGAAGACCAGCGGAAGGAAATGTCATTATATTGTTGTAGTTGTTGCTTGCAACCATGAAAAGAAACACCACCATATATTATGCATACATTGAGTGAAGAATAATACAATGTATATGCTTCTACAATTAGCTAAAAAAAAAAGAAACAAATGGAGTAAAAATAACTTTTGGGTTCTTTCACACAAGACAAATATAAAATGATGTCTACTGAATGGTTAGCAATTGGTAAATCAGTTTTGAGCACACCCCTGAAATAATATATTTAAGAAAGCTGGCTAAGTATTTTTGAAAGCTGGCTAAGTATTATTATTTTTGCAATGAACTTGCTATTAAAGATTCTAATTCAGATTAGCATGGGCTGGCCAATAAAACAAAACCTACAGTATAACAAATACATCACTTGTGATTTGGGCAGTCTATTACAACTCCATCATAAAAGCATTGAGATTTCTTTTCCATAATAGATTAACCAGAGTAGTCATAGAAAGATGAGATCATTGTCAACCATCTTTTAAAAAGATTAAATCAAACATAAATATGCCCATAAATATTAAAGCTGCAATGTGCATTCTCTCCCAAAGTCACAGTGAACTCTAAATAATGTTCCATCTATTACTGATCTATATCAAGGGTCTTCAATCTTGGCAAGTTTAAGACTTGTGAACTTCAATTCCCAGAATTCCTGAGCTAACATGACTGGAGGAGAAATTCTGGAAGTTGAAGTCCACAAGTCTTAAAGTTGTCAAGTTTGAAGACCTCTGGTCTATATAGACAGATAATAGAGAGCTGTAGTGATGAAGTAGGTGGAATGCAGTATTGCAATCTAACTTTGCTAACTGCCAGCAGTTCGATCCTGACTGACTCAAGGTTGACTCAGCCTTTAAACACGGCCACAACGGTTATACCGGATAAAGTCAGTGATGAGAGTATTCGCCTCTCAGTGCAATTTATCATGCAGCCCCAACCCATGCAGCTAACTAACATCCACCCTCCCCATTAGTCCTATGCACCTCCACCCCGCAATTCTAAACGCAACTAATCACCAAACAGAATGTTGTTTTAATTCTCGCCATGACTTAACTTCTTCAATGAATCTTTGTGTTTCGTTTCAGGAAATGAGAGGAGTCAGAGCGATAAATCTCCTCCCATCCCCATCCTTGTCACATGTTCGTGCCGATATGGGATAGATGAGTTGGACCAGGATGGGATCTGCAAAAATGGGAAATGTTCCCTGACCAAGTCAACATGTTGGAAACAGCAGGATCGGACGTTCGTTCCCCAACCAAGATAATATGTCACGCTTCACTCCAGGAGATAAACCAGTAGGGTCTTTGAAGCCCAACAGGTGGCCCCTCTACGATTGTTCCTTCTGTAACAGAAAGGTTATTATTAGTTACATGTATATATCGTACTTCATCCCTTCCACCCACTTTGGTCGGGTTTTTTATATGGAATTGTCATCTCAGACGAGACGCAGATACATCTGTATGGGGTATCCATGATGCATCAGCTAATAGATAACCTGTCCCCCAAACTAAATATTGCAATACTCCACGTCTATGATGTGAATCGAGTATTTCATTGATTTAGTAATGGTCGTCATGGACCAGTCCTGGGGTATGCAATCTAGGCTCTTGTCATGTCATATTTGCAGGTCTTATCATATCAGTCTTTTAGAAGACTGATATGAAATATGGGGTGGATTCTTTTGAACCAAGAGGGAAGTCGAAGACCAACTGTCACACGATTTATTACTCATATAACTTGAAATGGTCCAATGTATTTTGGACCTAGCTTTTTTTTTGCTAACTAGATCTAGGTGTAGGTATTTAGTCGATAGATTTACCCAATCTCCAACATCATATTATGTTTGTGCGGATCTTTTTTTATCTGCTTGGATTTTATATGCTTCTTGCGCTTTTTTCAAAATGATTCTAACTGAGTCCCATTGCTTACGTACTTTATCTGCCCAGGTATTTGTAGTCTCTACATTGTGCTCTTGTTCATTATGGGGCCATTCGGGTATGGGTACAAATTCCATACCACTTACTATTTGGAAGGGAGAATGACCAGTACGGCTATGTACCGTATTATTATATGCTATTTCAGCATATGGTATCAGATCTGCCCAATTACTTTGTTGATAATTAACATAACAATGAAGGTATTGTTCAATGGTGGCGCTTGCTCTTTCAGCTGCTCCATTGGTAGCAGGGTGATATGCTGTACTTAGTCCTTGTGTTGAACCAATCAGATGTATAAACTCCCGCCAGAATTTTGAGATGAACTGTACTCCCCGATCAGATATTATTCTTCGAGGCACCCCATGTAAGCAATATATATGTTGTATAAACAATTTGGCTAATTTCTTAGTGGATGGTATTCCTTTATATGGGATAAAATGTGCTTGTTTGGAGAACAAATCAATAACCATCCATATCACTGTGTAGCCATGGCTAACCGGTAGAACAACTATAAGTCCATTCGAATGTTTTGCCAGGCTTTCATCGGTTCAGACACTGTTTGTAATAATTCTGCTGGCTTTCCAATTTTAGTTTTATTTATTACACAGACAGGACAGTATTTCACATAATTCTCTATATGCAATCTCATACCTGGCCACCAAAACTGTCATTTTGCTAAATGTAATGTTTTTAGGAACCCATAATGTCCTGCCTGTTTAACGTCATGACATTTTTTAAATACTACTGATCTTAACATGTTTGGCACATATATTTTAGTTCCTCACCATGTGATCCCATTTTTCATTTCTATTTGATTTTTATTATTTATTAACCATTCATCATCCGCTAATATTGTAGGTAAGTCTGTTGTAAGTATTGTGGATCATAAAGATTCTATCCTATTAGTAGCTGGTATGAATGGTTGGATTACATTCTCTCTCACAATATTATACTGAGGAAGTCTTGACAAAGCATCTGCCATAAAGTTTTTCCCTGATGGGACATATTTTAAAGTGAAGTTAAATCTTTTAAAAAATATTGCCCAGTGAACTTGCTTTGGCGACAGCTGATGTGGATTTTGGAGTGCTTCTAAATTTTTATGATCGGTCCACACCTCAAACAGTTGTGAACTTCTTTCTAGTAAATGTCTCCAGGTCAGTAATGACCAGTGAACAGCAAAAGCTTCCTTCTCCCAAATTGCCCAATTATGTGCAGCTGGACTAAATTTCCTAGATGTATATGCACATGGTTGTAAATTACCTTCTTTATTCCTTTGCAACAAAACACCTCCTACCGCTACCTCACTGGCATCCACTTGAATGATAAATGGTAGAGTTGCATCTGGGTATTTCAATACTGGCTCTTGTGCAAACAGATTTTTTAGGTTATTAAACACTGACATTGGTCAGTCCATTTTAACATAGCACTTGGTTTTGGATTTTTAACACCAATAGATTTAGTTCGTAATAGATCCGTTAGTGGCATAATGACATCAGCAAAACATGGAATAAATTGTCTATAAAAATTTGCAAACCCCAAGAAACTTTGCAGCTGTTTCCTGGTTTTTGGAGCTTGCCATTTTAATACCACTTCCACCTTTTTGGGGTCCATTTCCACTCCTCATTCCAAAATACAATACCCCAAATAATCTAATTGTTTAGTGTGAAATTCACATTTTGATAATTTTACAAAAAGTTGGGCATCCAATAATTTTTTAAACACCCGTCTGACTAATTTAACGTGTTCTTGCTTAGAATCAGAATAAATTAAAATATCATCTAAATAAACTAAAATACCTCTATACAAATGTTCATGTAGCACTTCATTTATCAATTGCATGAATACTGCTGGAGTTCCTTGTAACCCAAATGGCATAACATTATAGTAGTAACTATCAAGAGGGCAATTAAACATTGTTTTCCATTCATCTTCTTCTTGAATTCTTACTCTATAATAGGCTTCTCTCAAATCAAGTTTTGTAAATATACATCCTTTGGCTGGTGTAGCTAGTAAGTCCTTCATTAATGGCAATGGATACCATGGCTCTACACATATGACATTTAACCCTCAATAATCGTCCATCTTTTTTTTTTCCTGGAATAACACTGGCGCTGCCATATGAGACCTTCCTGGAATGATAAACCCTCTTTTTAAATTTTTATCGATGTATTTTCTCATTTCTTCCAATTTCTTTTGGGTCATTGAGTACATTTGTGATTTGGGTAATGCCACTCCTGGGATCAATTTGATGGCACAATCAGTAGGTTGATGGGGTGGTAAACAATCAGTACCATCTTCCTTAAATACACCTGCTAAGTCTTCATACTCAATAGGATAGGCCTTTTTGGTAAGTGTTCCCTCTCTTACTTGCTTTGTAGTATCAGAAGAGTGAGTCGAGTAATCATCATGGCATGGTGGATAAGGCTGGACATAATTTATGATAACCCCCTCCCCAGTGTATAGTGAGTTCCCATTTATCAAGCCAAGCTAGTCCCAGAATTAATGCCTTGCTCATGTGAGGAACCACCACAAAAGAAATCCACTCCCAGTGCTCTCCCATCACCACTTTAATATATTCAGTTCTATAAGTTGCTGGAGCTCCACCCAATATAGACCCATCCACCTGTTCAAATTTAATAGGAACACCTAATTTAATAACTCTCAAATTTAATTTATCAACCACTACTTGAGTTATTAAACATCTTGTGCATCCTGAATCTATCAATGCCCCCACCTTAATTCCCTGATCAGTCCATTTATTCCATAAATCCACAGGTAAAATAAAAGGATGAATGGGTTTACTTACCATTGGGTCATCTGGCATCTCATTATCCATATCAGTTTCTCCCAACATAGTAGATTGCATAATAGATCTTTCATCTTCCACAGGAATATCTGGCGAATTAACTATTACTCCCTTCCCCTTGTCTTGGTCATGGCAATCTCATCTACTTGGTTTAGTCTTATTCAGTTCTGAACCAGATTGGGGATCTTTCACTGTCATAGGTTGAATTGGACAATCCATAGGCTGATGCCCTGGTCTATCACAGTGAAAACATTTAAATGTTCTCCTATTATTTTGTGTTGACATTATTCTGGGTTGTGGTTTTGTGCTTGCACTTATAAACTTTCATGGTTATATAAATCCTTCCAGCCTCAGTTTCAAATGACATAAACCATCATCTAATTCTATCGCCAGATGATACCAATCAGTCAATGTAGCATACAAACCTCTATATAAACAAGCCTGATGTAGTTTAGGGTCCATCCCTTATTTAAATATATGAATTAATAAACTCTCTGGTAATGAAGGGAGTTTACTAGCCACTCATCAGAAATCATTTACATATTCCCATGCTGTTTTCCCTTTTTGTTTTATGACGAACAAATCCTTTTCTGTTTTCTTGTCTGCTGATGTATCTTCAAACCAATTTCTTAATGCATCCAAAAATCGTCCTATATCCCCCAACTCCTCCGCCCTATGGCGATATAGATCAGATGCCCATTCGTATGCTTCTCCCACTAACACTCCAGTAACGGCCACTACCATGGACCAATTTGAGTGGTAACAATGGGAGTATAAATCAAAATGGTTTAATACTTGGCTTAAGAAAATAGCCACTTCATTTGTATTCCCATCAAACATGGTTTGATGTTAGAAGAGCGCCCCCCCTCCAGCTCCCTGGTACTGGACCTCCCCAATGGGCTCCATAATCCAGATCCCGTGGGTCTACTGATCGAGGTCTCATGGAATATCTATCTTCCTCTATGTTTCTATCCTCCATTCTCCTAGAACGTAAGTCTGATCTTTCCAATACTCTCCCAACCTCAGACTCCTGAAACCCTAATGGACTGGATGCATATAAAGGGTCCTTTTCAGGGTGTAATACTTGTTTCCGAATCGAGGTCCCCCTCTCCTTTGTTTCTTTTAAAGTTATCTCTCCAAATTGTATCCTTAACATTTCTAACTTGTCACTTCCTGGAACTGCCCACTGACTTTCATCGGACCCAGGCCAATGTTTCACTTTCCAATCCATTGGATGCTCCTTTTGCCTATATTCTTTCCCCTTTTCCTCCTTTAAGCCATGGTCTGGGTCACTTAATTGCACCTTAGTTGTTTTAGGCTTTACCACAGGTGGTACTGGCAATGGCCCTTCCTCTCTCTTCATTCCCACAGTCCATTTTTCATTGCTTTCTCCACCATCATCTTCAGCATTTCTATGCCTTCTTCTACTGTCCATTCCAGATCTGTGCCTTCTGCCATTATTCACAGTAAACTAGGTTTTTGAAATTAAAGGGAAGCGCTGACTTTCTGTAAGTCTTCATTTGAACTTGTAGGAATTATCGCAATAAACTATATTACTCACAGGATTTGTTGTAAATAGGTATGTTTATTTTTGCTCGTTTCCTTCAAACCCAGCCACAACAGTTATACTGGATAAAGTCAGTGCTGAGAGCATTCCTCTCAGCACAATTTATCATACAGCCCCAACCCATGCAGCTAACTAACATCCACCCTCCCCATTAGTCCAACACGCCTCCACCCCGCAATTCTAAACACAACTAATCACCAAACAGAATGTGGTTTTGATTCTCAGGCTGTGACTTAACTTCCCCAATGAGTCTTTGTGTTTCGTTTCAGGAAATGAGAGGAGTCAGAGCGATAAATCTCCTCCCATCCCCATCCTTGTCACATGTTCATGCCGATATGGGATAGATGAGTTGGACCAGGATGGGATCTGCAAAAATGGGAAACGTTCCACGACCAAGTCAACATATTAGAAACGGCAGGATCGGATGTTCATTCCCCAACCAAGATAATGTGTTGGGCTTCACTCCAGGAGATAAACCAGTAGGGTCTTTGAAGCCTGACATTACCATTGGACAAATCAAAATTTCTGCAGACTATACCATCTTGCCTCTAAGTTAGTTAGCGGGCTTCTGCTTCTGCTTGAAGTTCCATCAGTGGGCAAAACATGAATGGTACCAATTGTATCCTTGATATGAAATTCTTGGATGTTGGAAGAACATCAGGATGAGACTTCAGATTTGCCGACTGACAAAATGTCTCTTTAGGAAGGATTTTGATTCCATTGTTGACTTTCCTACTGACACCAGTTTAAATTTTTAGTGTTAGGTTTCAGTTCTTGGCTGGTTTTGTGGTTTTTGTATCCTTTTTAAAAATTTTATGAATTATTGGTTAATTTAATCATACGTACAGTAATATATCATTAAATATATAAATGATACATTTAACTAATCTGGAATGAAAATGCAGAATGTGTATCACTAAAGTATACAAGAAGTTAGTGTATATGGAGAGTACATGCATTTTATTGTTCAAATGTTAGTAATGTAGGGACCAGGACTGAAATCACAATGCATGATGGAAGAGTAAATCTCTTGATGGGAGAGTAAATGAGGGAAATTAAATCCCTTTGTCTGACTGTACTCCCTTCCCCCTGACTATTCCCCAAATGGAAGGATTATTCCATTTGTTTCTGGAGCTAGCTAATATTAGTTTCAGGGTAGGAAGACTAGATCCAGGGGTGGTATTCAGCAGGTTCTGACTAGTTTTGGATAACTAGTAGTGGAAATTTTGAGTAGTTCAGAAAACCAGCAAATACCACCTTTGATTGGTCCCGCCCCCATCTATTCTTTGCCTCCCAAGTCCAAGCTGATAGGCTGGATCTTCTTTTGTTGGCCTGCACAGGAGAACGGAGCTGGAAAGCAGGTTGGTGGGGAGGGAATGGAGATTTTGCAGTATCCTTCTCCCAGGAATGGGGTGGGAAAAGCGATTTTACAGTATCCTTTCCCTGCCATGCCCACCAACCAATGCCCACAGAACTGGTAGTAAAAATTGTTTGAATCCCACCACTGACTAGATCCCTCTATTTCATAACATTGTTGCTCCAGTCTCACTCTGGATGGTATTTAGAGAATTTCAAACATGTCTATTAAATATTTATCTATTATAAGAAGGCATTCATGCATAGGAAGTGGTGGGTTGAACTTTCTAGTCCCATGAAGAAGATCCCTAAACTCACCTACTACTCTACAGCTTTCCATAGTTTCTACAGAACGTTAATTCAGAAATACTTCTGCCATTGTGTTTCAAATAAATTTATTTTCATTCCAAAGAAATTCCTTTTCCCATAGATAATCTTGTTGCCTAGTGGTCTAATCAGATACGATATTCCATATCTAGAGAGTTAATGAGAATTATTGATTCGTTAAGAATTCAACCCTTTAATTGATATTTTAAGATTAAAGAACTAGGAGCAAAAGTGTGGAAAAATGAAGAATTGAGCAGGTATTGCACTGAATTTGATGCATCTCATCACAACACAAATGTACATATCTGTACAAAATGAAGTCAGAACAAACCCATGTATGAATCTCACTCCATACCTCATGAAAAAAACATCAAATTCTAATTTAATTTACATCTAGCTTTTGTAAGTTATTATAATGGTTTAAGGTTTTTTCATGGTTGGGGTTTTCTTTTTAACTAGCACCTAGTTAGCCTCTAAGATGAGATATGCCACAATAACAGCAAAACACACAATAAAAAATGAACTGGTCACTTCCTCTTCATAAAATCCCACCCTTGTTCCTCACTCCTGATGGGCTGCTGAAGGTTTTATCAGCCCTATTACCTATTTCTCTATCCACCACTTTGATTTAAAAGTTAAGAGTTAATTTACATTTTTATTTAATGCTTTCATGTTTGACCATCTTGGAATAAATCCCCATTCATTACAGACATATTAAAACGTATCTTGTTTTAATTCAACTTTGCAAAAAATAGTTTCTTCACTGTGTAATAAAACATCAGAGTATCATCCTATAAAATCTGCCTGTCTTCCTTTTCTTTAGATCTGATATAGCAGAATTGCAACAGAAAAAATGAAACAAAAATGCATGCCTATCATTACTATCTTACTATTTTCAATGAATATTTTTAGCAGCATACATACCATATAATGTGGTGATGAGGTGGCTCACTAACTTTCATGATAAAAACTAAATCAGTACATAAAGCTTCTTTTCTTAATTTCAGTCCCACTGATAATTAAATGCATATTTCCTATTAATTCTCAGATTCTGTAAAAGGATCACTTCGCAACACCAGGGGAATGCAATGCGGGGGGGGGGGGAGGTGACCAGAGATAGAAGCTCCCACTTTTATAATCCACCACAATAAGGTCTTGCTATTTTGTAAACTTTATTCTTAGGGCATCTCCATACCACCCACTGTTTGTACTCTCTAAAGCTGGCTGAGGAATTCTGGGAGTTGAAGACCACAAGTCTTAAAGTTGCCAAGGTTGGACACCCCTGCTCTAAAGTCTCAGAAGCATTTTGATTGTTTATATGTCTGCCACTTGAAATGCTGAGAACTGTCTCTGTGAGGAGGTTTCTGTAAGGATCAAACAGAAAAAGCACAGCACACAAAGAGCTTCTGCCAAATCAGTTTAAATGTTTTCTTTCTTTATAATAGTTCAAAGATAGAAAAGGCTTCTTTTTCAACCATGCAGAGCTAAGTATACAAATGACACTCAGCTGGTACTAACTTCAGAAGAGAAAGAGAATGTAACAAATTGATTTTAACTTCTTAAATTTAAGGTTTACCATTCTGAGATTAACTATCTCCATGCCTGGAATGGTACTGGTTCCAGCAATGCTAATAGTATGTGAAATGTTGCTATGCATGTATCTGTAACTAAATTGTCCAAAGAGTTAATCAAAGTTTCAATAATAATTTAACCAGGAACCTCTCATGGCTGGCTGCCTTTTGATCTTCTTTGGTTTTTGGATTGTCCTTTCTATGAGCATCTGTGCAAAGCAAACTGTTCTCTCAACACCAAGTGATGTCTCTCTCTTTCTAACAGCTGACTCTATCTTGAATCGTCCTAGGACGTGCATCTCTTTAGATGCCTGAAAATGTCTAATACCATTTTTGCTTCCTAACCATTTCCCCATCCTTTCTGGAGTGCATCAGTAATTCTTTTCCACTTCAACTTCCTCTCCCCTCATGAACTCCACAGGTGAGGGGAGAAAACCTTACTTGCTTTCTCCCTATTTTCCCCCAAACTCAGATTATTAGGTAATAAGTAATTATTAGGTAATAAGTAATTATAGACTGTATGTCTCATGACAGAAAGGCAGATCAGGTTACGGTTCTCCATTCTACTGCAGCTTCCATAAAAGCTTCTGCAAATCCTGTGACCCTAACCCCATACAATATAACACAAGAAAGTAGTACTAACCAAAGTTTTGTCAGTCCTCCTCCTCCTCCTCCTCCTCCTCTTCCACTGGTCTTCCCCTTCCTCCTTCTTTCATAAACTCTAGTGGCATGTAAAGCCCATTGGAAGGGAGGAGGAGGGGGGGAGAGAAGAAGGAGAAGGAGAGGAAGAAGGAGAATAGAGTAGAATAGAATAGAACAGAACAGAACAGAACAGAACAGAACAGAACAGAACAGAACAGAATAGAATAGAATAGAATAGAATAGAATAGAATAGAGTTCTTTATTGGCCAACTGTGATTGGACACACAAGGAATTTGTGTTGGTTCAAATGCTTTCAGTATACATAAAAGAAAAGATACATTCATCAAGAGTCAAGAATTATAAGGTACAACACTTAATAATAGTCATAGGGTACAAGAAGGAGGAGGAGGAGAAGGAGAAGGAAAACTTTGATCCTCTGCAGAAAGAGAAATACAATAGGAAAACAGAATCACTATGTTTTTAAAAAAAGCTTTAAAAAAGCTTCCAAGAAGTTTCTACTACATTACAACTGAATAGAAATAAATCACAAAGAAATGATACATTGCTTGCATTATGGGAGATCTGGAGCTGATTTCAAACTCAATCTCCTTTCCTTCCTGCTTTGGGATTATTTGTACTGAGAAGTAGTGTATAATACTTTTAGTAACTGCTTCTGTTTTAAGAAGAATAGTTTCATGAATCACTTCAAAACCCAGGGGGCATCTTTCATTGCCATAAGTGAATTTGTATTTTCATAGAAACTAAATCAACAGGCAGGATATGCCACTAATCTGAATATTGCTACCATGGGCTGTAGATTCATTCTTATTTATCATTAAACACTTGCAATTCTTGGTAGACTCAGGTCATAATCTAAAGCTGAACCTGTAAGAACTCCCTTAGAAGCAAAAAAGCCATTGCAAATTAATGGAATGAAGGAGCCTTTTTGTTCCGGACTAGCAGGCTTGAAAACCTGCAAAGCGGATTGGTCCACTAACAGCGGGTCGTGATTGGTCACTTCAGACTGATCTGATTGGCTAGTAAACGGGCTGCCGCGATTGGGCAAACCAAGCACGGCAAGCTCAAACCACTGTCATTGGCCGTTTAGCCGCAGCCAGCTCTATAAAAGGGGCTGCTGCGGCTAGGATGCTTGCTCAGATCGGAAGTCACTAATAAAGAGCTGTAGTTACTTTCTGAGTCTCATCTCCGTTCTTGGACCTATCCTTCCAGACATAATACTGGCGACGAGGATGGGATGCGGAGACAGCACAGCTGACGGAGCACTCACCAACGATCAACAGAGCACGTGGCTGACAGCGCGCAGACGTTGGCAAAATGGCCAGCAGCGCTATACCACCCGCCCCGTTCGATCCAGCCAGCGAAGACTGGGACTCATACATGTTCCTAGAGTCCAACAATCTGAAGGATGCCACTCCCAGCAAAAACCAAGCAGTTTTCCTGGCGCATTGCAGACCCGCCGTCTTTAAAATGGCCAAAGCGCTCACAAAGCCAGCTGAAGTCAAGACGATGGACTGGGATACCCTTGCTCCCATCCTCCGCAACCACTATGCCCTGGCAGTACCAACCCTCATCCGCAGACACGAATTTTACCAAAGGGATCAATGCAAAGGTGAGAGCATCGGGGATTTTGTAGCTGACCTAAGGAATTTAGGCAGGTTGTGTGGCTTCCCAAATCTAAAAGCCATGAGGGATCAAGTTGTACTTGGCCTAAGAGACCCCACAGTCCAAAGCAAAATCATGGCCAAAGGAGACATCTCCCTCGCAGATTCCATAGCTGATGCCACTGCAGCTGAAGCCACCTGAAAATCAGGAGCACGGATGCGCCGGACAAATGGGACCAGCCACCAACCCACCAACAATACAGCAATGCCATCAGAGAAATACATGTCAGCCACCCATCATGAAGATATCGAATCCTCATCAGATAGTAAAGAGGAAGAAGTCCATAGACTCAGGTCAGAGTGCGAACAACGAGACCAGCGGGGTCGTAAATCGAATTTCCAATGCAGCAGATGTGGTGGAAACCACCCACAATCCGAATGCAGATTCCTAGACACCATCTGTCATTTTTGTGAGAGAAGAGGGCATATTGCTAAAGTATGCCGCAACAAAAGAGGATCCTGTCCCAAACGGAAAGAAAACAGTCTCCAACAGACAGAAGGCACCCCCACCACAAATCGGGACCGTCCAAACAACCAGTGGAGCCAGTACAACAGAACCCGGAAATTTACTGGTGCACCCAGACAGGAAGAAGCACATCAGACTATCACCATCGGCCACGCTTCATCTTTAGACTCCAGAAAAATCCGTGTAGAGGTCAACATTGAAAATCGACCATGCATCATGGAAGTGGACTCCGGGTCTTCCCTATCCATGGTCTCCTGGAAAACCCTGAAGCAGCTGATTCCCAACATCCACCGCCAGGAACTCAGCACTCAAAGGCTTATATTAAAGGACTACCAGGGCAACCGGATTCTGGTCACTGGTTCCAGTCATTTCCAGGTCTCCTTCAAGAACCACACCGCAATTTTACCTCTCACCGTCATTGACAGAAATGGACCCAGCCTACTGGGTCTACAGTGGTTCGCGCCATTAGGAATCGAAATGGCAGGCATCAATCAGACTGTAGACGAAGACTGGGAAGCGGCCCTAATCCGGGACTTCCAAGAAGTCTTCAGTGAAAATCTAGGCAAGTACAAGGGGTCCCCTATCTCTTTTAATCTCCGCCCTGATATCGCGCCCATTCGCCTAAAACCACGCCGTGTCCCTTTTGCTCTCAAACCAAAAATTGACGAGTAATTGGAGAAACTAATTGCACAGGGCATGTTAGAACTGATTGATCACACCCGATGGGAGACCCCAATTGTAACTCCCATAAAACTTGACTGATCTTTGAGAATCTGTAGGAATTACAAGGCCACCCTCAACCACGCATTACAGCAGAGCGCCTATCCGGTACCCGTGGTCCAGCACCTCCTTCACTCACTTGGGGGTGGCAGAATATTCACAAAGCTTGACCTGACCCAAGCTTATCAACAGCTACCAGTAGATACTGAAACCGCCGAAGCCCAAACCATAGTTACGCACAGAGGCGCATTCAAATGTAACAGACTCCAGTTTGGAGTAAGCGTAGCACCAGGCATTTTCCAAAGTCTGATGGAAAGGTTGTTGCAGGGCATTAAAGGGGTCGTGCCCTACTTTGACAACGTGTTAATAGCCGCCCCAAAAATGAGTCAGTTAGAAAAATGACTGAGAACAGTCCTACAAAAGTTCCAAGATGCTGGCCTCAGGGTAAAGAAGGAAAAGTGCCAGTTATGCACTGAAAGGGTTGAATTTCTTGGTTATCTCCTTGACAAACAAGGAATTCACCCTTCAGAGAAGAAATTGGCTGCCATCAAAAATGCCCCGAGACCACAAAACAAAACAGACCTTCAAGCCATCCTGGGACTCATTAACTTTTATAACATTTTCCTACCCCAGAAGGTGACCGTTGCTGAACTCCTTCATAGACTCCTTGATAAAAAGGATTCCTGGATTTGGAGATGACGGGAGGAGCATGCCTTTCAACAAGTAAAGGACCTTTTAACTTCGGATGCAGTGCTCATCCATACAATGAAACACTTCCATTAACTGTGACTTGCGATGCCTCACCTTTCGGAGTAGGAGCCATCCTGAGCCACGTACTACCAAACGGTACAGAGGCACCTATTGCATTTTTTTCAAGAACTTTGTCAAAAACAGAAAGGAATTATAGTCACCTAGACAAGGAAGCCCTTGCTATCATATCTGCAATCAAAAGGTTCCACGAGTATGTGTATGGGAGATCATTTTCCATCATCACAGATCATAAACCATTACTTGGCATCTTGGCAGGCAACAAACCTACTCCACATATTCTATCCCCTAGAATGACATGATGGTTGGAGTTCCTAGCTGCCTACGACTACCAATTGAGGCATCGCCCAGGGAAAACCATTCCCCATGCAGACGCTTTGAGCCACTCTCCATTGCCAGAACTCCAAGATGACCCGGCTCCCACACTATCAACACTACAAATTGAGACACTTCCCTCACCTCCACTAACAGTTCAAGAATCGCATTGGAAACCAAAAAAGACTCATGCTTGGCACGAGTTCTTGGCTGGGTGGAGAGGGGATGGCCACAAATTGAACCCAATGAAACCTTTAAACTCTTCAAGAACAGACAAACAGAACTCTTCTCACAAAAAGGGTGCATATTGTGGGGAGACCGAGTGGTCTCCATATCGATTTTGCGGGACCTACAAAAGGGCATACCTTCCTAATAACAGTAGACACATACTTTAACTGGCTCGAGGTTAACAAAATGAAGACCACCACCACAGATGCAGTCATCAAGAAATTAAATAGACTTTTTGCAACGCACGGGTTACCAGATGTCCTAGTATCCAACAATGGCCCTCAATTTACCGCCTTGGCCTTTGAACAATACTTAACAGACTGTGGCATATGACATGCGCTGACATCACCAGCTCACTTGGCAGTGAATGGTAGATCTGAATGAATGGTTCAGTTCACAAAAAGAACTCTACAAAAAATGGAACAAGGCAACATTCATGATAAAGTCACCAGGATGCTCCTTCTCCAGCATATTACACCAAACACTACGACCAACAAAAGCCCAGCTGAACTTCTGATGGCCAGAAAACTCAGATCGCCTCTAGACCACCTACACCCTGCATACACCCCAGAAAAACCCCTGGGCTCCAGCAGTAAACACCGTGCCTTCAAGGTAGGAGACCCTGTATTTGCAAAGAACTTTTCAGGTGACCCTCTATGGATCCCTGCCAAAATAACTCAAATTACAGGCCCCCGCTCTTACCGGCTAGAAACCACAGATGGGAGAGTGTGGAAATGCCACATTGACCAGCTGTGATTCAGGCTAACCACATCTCCCATCAGTGACCCTAACCACGAAACCAGAGGGGGGAGGGAAACCGGGGGTTCTGAAATTGAACCAACATCTGGCATAGAAGAAAGAACCCCACAATCACCACATTAAAGCCTACACTACTCACCAGCTGATGAAGAGCCTTGGCAATTGATCGTCTCACCTAGTAGCAGCAACCGAACAGGTCCAGCGAACCCTGAGAGCCCAAGCGGTAGCAATGAAGGAGGCGTGTCAATCACCCCGAGGTCACCTGAGGGGAGTCACAGCTACGGAACCGGTTCACCGTTCCAGGGAATTCCAGCAAGCAGCCCTTCAGAACCCGAGACCGAGCAAAGACAATTCGAACAGTGCAAGTCAGGTAGACAGGTGCGAAGACCCACCTATCTGCGAGACTATATAACCCCACCCCTTAGACGGAACCTAGAGGGGAGGGGTGTTCCAGACTAGCAGGCTTGAAAGCCTGCAAAGCAGATTGGTCCGCTAACAGCGGGTGGTGATTGGTCGCTTCAGACTGATCCAATTGGCTAGTAAACAGGCTGCTGCGATTGGGCAAACCAAGCACGGCAAGCTCAAACCACTGTCATTGGCCGTTTAGCCGCAGCCAGCTCTATAAAAGGGGCTGCTGGGGCTCGGATGCTTGCTCAGATCAGAAGTCACTAATAAAGAGCTGTAGTTACTTTCTGAGTCTCGTCTCCATTCTTGGACCCATCCTTCCAGACATAATACTTTTTTTTTTAAAGGCACGGTACCATGAGCAATTGATTTGTAACTTTTACCTTCTATTTTTTTTTCTTTCACTTGGACAATGAAAACCACAGAAATCACAAAAGAAAAAATAACTAAAAACAAGAAGGTGAATAAGATGACAGGACCATATCACTAGGGAAGAAGAAATTCCAAAATGAGAAGGCCCTGTCTAATGATTTTCTCTTTCCAGGCTAGTATATGAAATACGATTTAGAACATTTAACATCATTATCATTCTTCATGATTCATTTACTTGGGATATACATCTCTCCACACATTTCTGCACATGATGTAGAGAAAATAACCAGATATAATGGCTGGAGGCGAATATAATATAAGAAAAATGAACTATGAAGCCATTTGTTCTTTTCTTCTAAAGAACCAAATAGCACTCTCTCTCATCAACAAAACAGTAACTCTCCAGACAATAAATTGGGTTGTTTGTATAACACAATTTCACACTGAAACTTATCCCAGAAAAATGTGAACTACTTTTTTAATATCCATATATACGAGAGTCATTTATCATCATTCCCTCCACCATCAATCATCCCATTATTCTGTGAGATCAGTGCTGTTTTATCTATGAAAGTTGAACATAATTTACTTTTTTTAAAAAAAATTGTCAGCTTCTTTCTGCTACTGCTGTACAAATCACTGATTGGAGAACTCAGGTTATGTAGCAATAGCACAGAGTTGGTGTATTGCCCTCAATAATCTGCATCCTCATTTTACTGACCTCAGAAGGATGAGAGGTTGAATCAATATTGAGCCAGTCAGGATTGAACAACTGCAGTGGTGGGATTCAAAATTTTTTTACTACCAGTTCTGTGAGTGTGGGTGAGGCTTGGTGGGTGTGGCTTGGTGGGCATGGCAAGGGAAGGATACTGTAAAATCTCCATTCCCTCCCCATCCCACTGACCTGTTTTCCAGCTCCGTTCTCCTGCGCCAGGCAACAAAACAAGACCCAGCCGATCAGCTGGGACTCGGGAGGCAGAGAATAGATGGGGGTGGGGCCAGTCAGAGGTGGTATTTGCTGGTTCTCTGAACTACTCAAAATTTCTGCTACTGGTTCTCCAGAACTGGTCAGAACCTACTGAATAGCATTCTGAACTGCTGGCAGTCAGCAGAGTTAGCCTGCAATGCTGCATTCTAACCACTGCACCACCATAGCTCTATAGAGGGCAGAGAGGTTGGGCTTGGCCTGGACCAAAAACCTTAGAAAACATCTCCGACCGGCTCTCCCTAATTTACATGAAAATAAAGGGAGGGAGGGGAAAGCACATTAGAACTTGCAAAACTCTGTTGCAGTAAAAGTAGCCCTGATCTACATAGCATTGGTTTTTTTTTATCCTCAGTCTAGTCTACCTTATAGGGATGGCAGCTTGCAAATTTTGAGCAGAATAGAGCTCCCCCTGACAGCCCATGTTGGGACCACTTTGATGCTTCTCCCAGGTCTTTTTCATACACACAGGTCTTTTTCATACATACATGCCTGACTCAATAACAATTCCAGAAAAAATAGAATTAAGGGTGCCGCACAGTCCTTATTCCAAGTAGCTCCTAAAATAGTTATTTCATTTTAAACCATAGATAATTCCTATAAACTTGATTACTTATAAAATGTCAAGTGTTATAGTTTTCCTCCCTGTGAATGATACTGAAATGTTTTCCCCATAAGACTGCACAGAAGACTTTTAAATTACATAGGGACAATTGTTATTTTTATCTCCCTTTATAATATTTGTCTGCTGTTTCATAAACCCTACAAGATAAAAGTCTGGGCTCCTGAAATTCCCAACCAAGCTCTCTTATTTCCTGACCTAAAACAGCCTCATCTCTATTCTTTAGCAAAAGAAAGGAGGTTTTTTTAAAAAAAAAAAATGGGCAGAGAATAAAGAGAAAATATTATTTTCAGAAAATTCTAGCTTATGCAATATCAGCCAGGAGTGGTTTATTGGCCATGGAGTTCTTCTACAATCCATACTTATTAAAGCTAATCATGTGACAAATATGATCCTCACATTTATATTCCTTTAGCCAAGATTCTTGAATTACATCAGTACGATACATAAACTTTGAAATTTATGAAAACAATAAGAGATTGAGAGTAGATTTTCTAGCCCATATGCAATCTTTCAGAGATCCCTTCCTTATATTTTAAGGATTTTCTTTTGAACTTCGTTGATGTGGTCTTAAGTAGATATAACATAAAATGGGTAAACAGAAAATCAATCAACTATTTTAAAATATAAAGGAAAATAAGCAATTACTATAAGAAAAAAAATGCCTAGTTTTTAAAGATAGAACATCATTATAAAATGATATATAAAAGTATAAAAGAACGTCATTCTTAATAAATCCATATTTTAGAAAACATATGGAACCATATTGTGAAGATTTTTTGATATAAATAGACTATGAATTCAATGGTGGTCTGGGGTATTTTTAAAGGAAACAGTCATGGTTGTGTTATTGCTAACATTTCATGAAAAAAAGAAGAATCAAAAACTTAAAAGGGCGTTTGAAAAACATTTGAAAAATAAAGTCAAATAATCTTTAAATTAAATGGAAGAAAAGCCATTCCAGAAGTAAATAATGATTTAATGTTAGCTACATTGGAACTTAATTTCCTCTATGTGCTTGATGAAGAATATTTATGAGAATATTTATGAGACATTGGAAAAAAACAAGAAAAAGCAATATGTTGTTGGTTTCTTAAGTGAAACAGCAACAAGTTTTATTATTTTTACTATTAAGGATCCTCAGTGAAAATCATACTATGATTCTGAACTTAAAAGTCATTCATATAAAAATTTATTTCTGAAATTTAACTTGTAATTCTGAGTCAAAGATTACTTAAGAATTAATCATGAATGATGATGATTTTGTTAACTTTTTTTCAACCTTTTTTACAACTTTTTTCCTTCTGTGAAGCTTATAATACTGTGACTTTGAAAACTGGATAAACTTTGTGTAATGTAATACTGGGTTTTTCTTCTTAAATGTTGATGTCAATAAGTTTACAGCTACACTGGTGCATAGACTACAAATGATAGGACACTCTGATTTTATAAAGAGGTTTTTAAAAAGGGCTATCTGAGGGAATGTCTCTTGCCAATCACATCTACCCAACCCATTAGAGCAGGGAGGCAGGGAATGTTGCGGGTCCCATCCCTGAGGAAGATACACCTGGTGGGACCCAGAAGAAGGGCCTTCTCTGTGGTGGCTCCCCCTCTCTGGACTATCATTCCCCCAGAGATTAGAATGGCCCCCACTCTAGCATTCTTCCAGAAGGCACTGAAGACCTGGTTCTACCAGCAGGCCTGGGGGATGGAGTCCATCAAATGGTTCATGTGATCAGCTGTCGTCGGGGCAGGGCGGTGGAAGTTGGGGGTGGTTTTTTATTTTATTTTTTTCCAGATTTTGTTCTATTGTACTTTATTAATTTATTTGATTCTTTTTGTTAGTTTTTATTAATTTTTATGATTTTTATTTTAAATATGTTTTTACATTCCATAAGCCACTTCGAGTCGCTATGGGCCAATAGGCAGCAATATAAATTCAGTGAATAAATAAAAAGCCTTGGATAATATTAGATTACTGAATGACATCTTAGATATGCATTCCAATGCTATCTAAACCAATGCTATCAGGACCAAGTTCCTAAAAGGATCAAAACTCCTGAGCAGTCAAAGAGCTGAGAGTACTTATGTGGATCAGTTGCAACCATCACAGCAGCAGGAATAACCAGCCAGGAGCCAGATGACACCACTGATAAATGAAATCCACACCACCTGTCAATCTTGGATCTGTTATAGGTGAGCATTTTCATTTCTGGACCAACTGGAAGACTCAACAGATGGAGATTATTTTTATGGCTCTGTTTTTTTATCACGAGCTAAGCACCATGGACAGAAGCAGCACACAGACCATTAGCAATTATGCACCCTCATTTAGTTCTCTTGGTTTGCGTTATAAGAGTGCATCAAGTTTGGAGCTCAGGCAAAGAGAGAAGGGAGAACATTTCTAGCCAAATTTTCTTCAGTCTATTTATTATCCATTTATTTAATCAATCCCACATTCCCTTAAGAAATATGTAGGGGGGTAAATTAGCACAAAATTTCATTTTGTTTCCAAGAACCTGTGTTCTTTGAAAGTTGTAATACAGTTCCAGATTGTTATTTCTGTTTTACTTTTACTTTTCTTGAGTTAAATTTGTTCCCAATATGTTTGGAAGCATTCTTACTATTTTAGATTGAGACAATGAGAAGGTACTTTGGCCTTTGCAATTCTCTCTTTGGAAAAATGGAACTTAAGAACTAGCCAACTAAAAATAAAAACACCATTATGGAATTTATCTGCAATCTGACAAGTCACACTTTTGCATGATGGTGAATTGTGACATATTCACTGAATTGAACAGAAAATAAGGGATTTAAACAAATGGAAATGGAGCAAAGGAATAGGATTCTGCATTGAAATGCATTAAATCCTAATGAACATAAAATCAATGAAGCTTTTCAGAATTAAAACATATAAAATAACATTACCCTCTTGGACTCCAGTTTTGTCCTGTAAGAATGATATCAACCACATAATGATTTTGTTCATAAAAAATATTTTGAACTAGAATAGTACAGAATGTAGAAAAAAATACATTTAATGAAGCTGGTTGAAAGGCAATGAGGTTTTGATTATAGGGAAAAATATTAGTTAGTCCTGGACAGTGCTGGTATAATGACATAAAACATTCATAAGATAGGTGGCATTCATAACTAGGGTATCCATCGGACCCCTGACAATAGGTCCAAAATGAGTAAAGTTGACATAGGTTTCTCAAAATAATAAAAAAATAAAGCTAAAATAAGCTATAGGCTGTAACTATTTTTTTTATTTTTTATTTTTATTTATTTATTTATATCATTACAATAATTCCATCTTTCATTCATACAGTGTGTCAACTAGATACATATATCTTGTGCCAATAATCATAATTAATACGTTTTAACCAATATTACAATAATCACATTTTCTTTGTACATCATAAACCATTTCCTCTTATATTTATAATCTTTATAACCATCTTAACTGATGGGCTGTAACTATTCCTGTTGTGAAAGGTTAAGAGTGAGAAATTTTTGTTGTTCAATTGGGAAGTCATGACCGACTCTTTGTGATCCCATGGACCATAACAGTCTAGACTTCTTCATCTTCTGCTATCTCTCTGAGTTTGCCCAAATCCATGTTCATAGTATTGATGACATTATCTAACCATCTCTGCCACCCCCTTCTCTTAAGAGTGAGAAATATCTAAATATTAAATTCAAAAGAGAAGATACCATAGTTGAACCAAAACAAGTTAAGGATTTTTTCAAACTACTGAGAATATTGTTAGGCCCACAGATAATAAACACAGAGAGAAATTACGCATCAAACAGTGGATTTATCTTGACAGCACCAAGGAGACCTACTTCCTAGTATGAAACAGATTTTAGGCACTAAGGGGAAGTGCCAAGTTTAGTACACAAAATTGTCTGCTACAACATCCTAACTGTCAATGACTACTTCAGCTTCAACCACAATAATACATGGGCAAACAATAGATACAAAAAACAGTATGCATGGATGCGTGAAAGTAGTAGTAATAGTACACATCGGTGCTATAGAATGGCAACATTATCAAAGTGCGGGTTGATTGCATATGCTACCAAACATTGTTTGTATCATTGTCTGTGTCTTGCTTGCTATATTCATTGGAATTTTGGTCACTTTTGGTTCTTTACCATTTTTTTTAAATTTGACCACAAGATGCTGAAACTAACATAGGAAGACATTTTTTTCAATAGTTTAGATATTATAGCTGGTGGCTTTGGAAGAGGAGGAGGAGGAGGAGGAGGAGGAGGAGGATGGAAAAGGCAGAGAAAAGGAGAAGAGGGGGACAAGAGGAGAGGATGGAGGAAAAGGAGTCTAGACTTTATATATCACTAGAATTTATGCTGCCATATGTATGATGTACTAGTATTGAGAAAACTCCAGTGCTGTGTGTCACATCATGTAAATTTTAAAATGTGAAGAAATACGACCATAAGTAACACAGCTTAAGTACAAAGAAAATGTAAATAAGTTGTAGTAATACATATTATGCACTTAAATTACCAACCAAAGTGAATCTTTGCCCCCAGGAGCAAAAAGAAAAAGAGCTATACCATAAAATACTTTTTTTTTCTCTCTTTATGTAAAACTTTCATTTTTATTTTTTTTTTTACTTTCAGTCATGCTGAACAAGAGTCAGGTTTGGTTTAACCTTAAAGCACTTCCACACCCTCATCAAAATGTCTCTATTCTCCCACCTCCAAACTTCAGGTGCAGCTTGAAATGATAAGGAAACAGGTGGAGAAAGACTGCATGAAGTGACTGGATGGAACACCCTGCAGAGGAAGGAAGGAAGGGAGGGAGGGAGAGAGGGAGGGAGGGAGGGAGGGAGGGAGAGAGAAATGGACGAAGGAAAAAAGGAAGGGATAAAGAAAAGAAGGAAGGGAGGGGGGAAGAAAGAGAGGGAGGAAAAAAGGAAGAGAGGAAGAAAAGAAGGAAGAAAGGGAGGGAGGAAGAAAGGGAGGGAGGGAGGGAAGGAAGGATTCTCTCAGCTCTACACCATACAGAAGGAAAAGTGAAAGAAAACATCTGGAGCTTTACATTGGCATTGGTACTGAGGCAGGGGTGGGCAATTAATTTTCCCAAGGGGCTATATGAGAAACTGGGATTGTTCAGAGCTCTGCCACCATTGCCTTCCCCTGCTGCCACCGTCCCCCATTGCCCCATAGCTGCCAACACCACCAGCCAGAGGGGAACAGTCAAAGGACTGAATGTGGCTCACAGCCTGTAAAATGCCCAGGTTAGTACTGAGGAAAGAGAACCTGGCAAAAAACTTGTCAATATTATTTGTTGCTTTCCTGGAACCAGGCAGCATATCCCCAAAGCTCTTGTACCTGTTTCAGTTTCTGGAACTCAAAAGGCAGGTGATACAAGGCAAGAGTTCCCTCTGATGGAAAATCTTGACCCCATTTTCTTAACCTCCCTTTCCTATCCCCCACTGATAGGGTCCTTCTCTCCCTGCAATATTTCAGAACTGGTGAAAATGCTACCAATAAAACCCACATCTGTCTCTAGAAAAAGATAACAAGGATATATTATTTTAATCAGATTTCTTCTCAATTTATGAACTGGAAGCATATTGCAAAATAATCTGCTGTAGGGCTTTGGTGTGAATTCCAGAAAAATATTGTCGTGCTGGTTGACATTTTAGGTGCTATTCCCGCATCCCAGTAGTATTGATTCTCAGGCATAAGAAAAATATAACTTTGTTCGCAATGCTGACTCAAGTAAATGATAATGACTCTTTTCTCTCTGTTCTTGCCATATCCAGCAACCAATAAAGAATGCAGCAGGCATGCATTGATCTTTTTTTTTAAATAAAGTTTTATTGAGTTTTAACAAAACAAATAAAACATCTTATTTGAATACAGCATGGTTCCGGGTTATCACATTTCCATACAGACACAATTTCATATGCATATTCATCTTATGTATTCAACTTCATATCTGATTGCTCTTTTTCCAACTTCTCACTATTTCTCCCTTTACTTCTCTTAATTTTCTTTTATGGTTATCTCATTTTCTTCTTATTCAATTGCATTTCTTTTACCTAAATTTCTATATCTTTTTATTCATTATACTTATACTTTCGTCTGTCTTGTTTACAATTTCATATATTCTCTTCCAACATTCTTAAAAAGCAAAATTCTCTCTATGACTGCCAATTGGAGTGCAACACATTTAAGTCTTACTGTTATTATCATATGAACTCTCATTAAACATTAAATTTGTGCATTCAAAAATTATAACATTCAAATTTCTAATATCTATTTTATATTATGTAAATCTCATCATTCAGACTCTGCTTGGTATTTCCCCTTGAAAATGTAAAAAGAAAAATTCTAAAAACATAACAAAAACAATATATATATATAAACATTAGTAAACAAAATAGTTGTTCAAATTCATTCTAGTACTGGTATGAGCGTTGTAAATCTTTCACGTTTCTTTTCAACATTTATCAATCTTTGAGAACAATTGAAATGTTTCCCTCCCTTCTTCATTATTGTGTTAATTATTAATAAGCATACCATTGGATAGTCATACAGTTTTATTTTATAAATTATTTACTATTAATAAGCAAAATAATTATTCAAATTCATTCTAGTAACTGGTATAAATTTCCTTATATATCTTTCACATTTATTTTCAATAATATTCAATCTTTAGAAACAATTACAATGTTTCCCTCCCTTCTTTATTACTGCATTAATTATAAATAAACATATCATTCCATAACAATACAGTTTTATCTCATAGATTATTTACTTATTTCATTTCTAACTCATTACAGTATTCTACTGTCACAACACTATCTTTTGTACCTTTGCAGAATCCTCATTTTTAACTTAATTTAACCATTGTCTCTGTGTTTTCTAGCTGAGCAAATACCTTTAATCCGAGTACGCTTCCCCTTTTTCTTTATTTCCTGTTTTTGTCACTCATAAGTTCTTTCCCTTTCTACCTTTCCCCCCTTTTACTCATCCCTTTTTTTATACCCTTCTGTCTCTAATTTCCCCTTCTGTAGTTTTCTTTTCTGCTTCTCCTTGCTGTTATACTTCTTTTTCAAACTAGTTTTCTTTTTCTTCAAAAAATTCAAATACAAAGCCAAAGGATCTTCCTCCCCTTTCTGCATCTTCTTTCTATTTTTTAAGACCCATCTTCAATTCCTCCAGGAGTGATGCTACTTTAAACACTTTTGAACAACCACCCGATTGACTTTAAGTAAAAACAGAAAAAGGAAAAAAAAACAATGCCAAAAACTTTTTTTAAAAAATCACCAAATGATCCCAGACTGTTCCTTCTTGTTTCTTTCCTTTACTTTTCCTTTCCGTGGGTTACTGTATCTTTTAATAAGATTTCAGTTACAATGTATCTTTGGGGGTCTTTTCAAAGTTTCACTGTTAATCCTCTTTATTTTTCCAGGTGGCACTCCATTTTTTCATTATTCCAAGTTCTACCCTTTTGCCTCTGCTCTTCTCCTTTTTAGGGCTTTAAAATGACCAAAAAAAATCTTTATTCTCCTTTTGACACTTAGATTTCAGCTTAAAGTTGCCTATTAGTGTCAAAATAGATTAACATAAATTTCTTTTCATACCATTTGTCAATATAAAGGTTTATCTCTCTCCTTCACCACTTAAAAATCTTCTTTCAGAAGTATCCCTCTAAGTACTTTTAAATTCAGGGTACCTTGCTTAGATGTCCTGTTGTTTAGCCTGGACTGTCCTGCTTTCCTCTTTGTCTTCCTCCTGCACAATCTTATCCAGTCGGGTTTTTCTTTGAGGTGGCCATTTCTGATCACCGCTGCAACCACCTTCAGGAAAGGGAGTTTAGACCAGCCAAGGAGGAGAGATGCGGCTCCCCTCCACTCAGCTAGCAATTTCCCTCCTCTTCATGATGTCTACGGGGTGGCTTCAGCCCCGAATCCAAAGGATCGGGGTGCTCCAGCGGCGAGCACAGATCAAAACCGTGCACAATTGCGGATTTCAGTCTATCACTGAAAAAACCCAAACTGGAAGTCAGGCATGCATTGAGCTTAAAGTCTTCAAAATTAATGACATTTCTGGAGATGATCTTTTCCAATGAATCAGATATTTCCAATTTAATTCTCCACTGACCTGACATTTCAGCTCACCTGTTCTCAGCAGATTAAAGTAAATATATTAGATGCAAATATTCAACTTACCCACAACAGGGACCAGATGGGGGGAAATAGTAAGAATTTCATTTTATCCCTTCTGATACTCTCTGAACCTCTGGAATTAAGTATTTTCCAACACCGTGTCTTAATGAAAGAAGCAAAACTCTTCTAAGAGACAGGGAGAAAGAAAAGATAGCAATAGCACTTAGACTCATATATCGCTTTGTAATGCTTTGCAGCCTTTTCTAATCAGTTTACAGAGTCAGCATATTGCTCCAATAATCTGGATCCTCAATTTACTGACCTCAGAAGGGTGGAAGGCCTTGAGTCAACCTTGAGCTGCTCAGGAGTCAGCAGAATTAACCTGCAATGCCACATTCTAACCACTGTACCACCATGGCTCCTACCAAGGTAAATGGAGTAGCCCAATGACTAAGCGGGGGGGAGGGAATCCACTTTGCAAGCTCCTTGCTAGGTTCTAAATGACTTTTTTTCCTCCCAGAACCCCTTCCTCTTTATTTCCCCCCCAGAACCCCTTCCTCTGGTGAGTCTGCAGGTAAAGTGGGACAGAATCAGCATCTGACATATTTTGTAATAGCACATAAACTTTCCAAAAGGAGGCAACTTACCAGACAGAGACCAAAAAATGCCAAGCCCTCAGCAGTTTGCCATTAGATCAGTTCCCTGGCCAGAGCTACTGCAGCCCTTCCATTTTTTCTCACCTAAGATTACATTTTTAAATAAATAAATAAATAAAATTGGTTTTTACCATAGTCTAGTGAAGAGAAGGACCAGGGGTGACATGATAGCAGTCTTCCAATATTTGAGGGACTGCCACAGAAAGGAAGGGATCAAAGTATTTTCTAAAGCACCTTTAGGCCAGACAAGGAATAATGGATGGAAACTGAACAAGGAGAGATTTAACCTGGAAATAGGGAGAAACTTTCTGACAGGGAGAACAATCAACCAGTGAAACAGCTTGCCTTGGAAGTTGTGGGAGCGCCATCACTTGAGATTTTGGACTGCCATTTGTCAGAAATAGTGTAGGGTCTCCCGCTTGGGTGAGGGGTTGGACTAGATGACCTATAAGGTCCCTTCCAACTCTGATTATCTGTTATGTCATACAAACACATGCCAGGATAAATATGCTTAGAAAAGGCTTTTCTTATTATGTGAGAGAAATGAGCAACATCATAAAATGTTTTGTATTTATTATCTTTGAAGATTAGAATGGCCCTAGCTTTTTTGTCCCTTTATAAGGCCTTGGCTGGAGACCATTATTTGTATTGGTGAATTGCTGACCATGTATTGTGCACTGATGTCACAACATGACATAAGCCTGCTCATCATTCTTCATGTATTAAGTTCAATATGCAAAAGGCTATTGTAAGAGGCTATAATGTAAGATTACACTGAGCAACCAGTTTTGGTCACCCAAAAAAGATGTTGAAACTTTGAAAAAAAAGTGCAGATAAGAACAACTAAGATGATTAAGGGCCTGGAGACTAAAACATATGAAGAACAGTTGCAAGAATTAGATATGGACAGTCTAGAGAGAAAAAAGGACCAGGGCTGACACGATAGCAATATTCCAGTATTTGAGGGGCTGCCACAAAGAAGAGGGAGTCAAGCTATTCTCCAAAGCACCAGAAGGCAAGACAAGAAACAATGGATGGAAACTAATCAAGGAGAGAAGGAATCTGGAATTAAGGAGAAATTTCCTAACAGTGAGGACAATTAACCAGTGGAACAACTTGCCTTCAACAGTTGTACGGACTCCATCACTGGATGTTTCTAAGAAAAGACTGGATGATCATCTATCTGAAATGGTAAAGCATCTCCTGCTTGAGCAGGGGGTTGGACTAGACAACCTTCAAGGGCCCTTTCCAGGTCTACTCTGATTGGTTGAGCCTACTAGAAGAACAGAACAGGATATGGTTCTCTGATATGTAGGAATGAAGCAGGAGAAAGTGTCTCTGCCTCATCTTCAGCCTTAATTTATTCATGGACAGCTTCCACGGATTACTTTCATATGTGTTTGTGTTTGTGGCCACTACCAGTCTTAAATGGCTATCATTTAGAACACAAACACATCTGTCTTAATTTATTCATCCAGTCACTTGAGAAACCACATAATTTGAAGTCAGAGAATAGTTCAGTTTGTGTATCTGGGTAGTGGCAATTTTTATGGAGCACTTTTCTAAAATTAAAATCACATATGAGGTGGATGCCATCAAGTGCTTTCTATTTTTTTTTAATTCCAGGGAGAAAACATATTGGAATTGAGTGAAATATTCTTCCCAGATATATAACCAAAAGGTAGCAGTAATTTTTATCCTAATACATAGGGGAGATATAAAAATTAGAAATCCTCTGACAAGCCACCACTTAGAGATCAATTCATGGTGGTCCTGAGCTATGTTTTTTTTATTATTATTATTAAACAGACTGAAGGCATATGTTGGATTCAAGACATCCTTTCGGTTCCTTATACATATCAGCCAGCAAAGAAATCTGAACTATTTCAAAGCCCTTGAAAAAGGAATCGTAGACACGGCCTTTGTTAAGTCATCTATTTTCAATTATCTTGCCTTTTGCTATTCTTCTTCAGTTGAGCAGAATCAGAAAAATAAATAAATAAACCCTGCTGAGCATTGTCATGCTTAATAAACGTAAGGTTGAACATCTGCAAATTTGGCGACACCATGGCGCATGCGATCCACTAGTGGCTTTGTTGTTGTCTTCTTTAATTATAACCACCACATGCAGCTATAATAATCTAATTCTCTGTTTGCATTAGTTGTAGCACTTTGGCTACAGTTTTGCTCAGCTCAGGTGCTGAGAATTGCAATAAGTAGCATGCTCTCTGCTGATCGAACCCCAATTGAAAATCATGGAGCACAAAGAATGTGCTCAGAAACACAAGATGTTTTGGAGCAGAACAGCTGCTGTTGCATCTGGATGAACTGCCACTCTTGGCCTGATCAAAATAAAAGAGTACAGGTAGACCTTGACTTATAACCACAATTAAGCCCAGAATTTCTAATGGCTGAGCAAGAGAGTTGTTAAGTAAGTTTTGCCCCATTTTTCGATCTTCCTTGCCACAGCCATTGAAGTGAATCACTGCAGTTCGTATGTAACACGGTTGTTAAGTAAATCTGGCTTCCCCATTGACTTGGCTTGTGTTCTGACCCAAGCCTTGTTCCAAGTAAACAAACACCAAACAGAGATGAAAGCAAAACCTTTTAATGCTTCTCTGCGAATTCTGTTAATTCACGGTTAAAAGGCTATTAAAACTAATTGTCTCTGACAAGAACGAACCTTGCCAGGGTTGTGCAAGGCTGCCAAAAGCACTAGATTAAGTTGCCAAGAAATATTCCAAACAAAAAGTCTTCAAACACAAACCAAGATAGTCCGAACTTCCACAAGACTTAAAGGACAAGAACTTCTTTGCTTCCTGCAAAGAATACCGGTCTCTCAGGCTGACTTTTATCTCTTAAGGAAAGGGCCATTACCTTGCAGCTTTACTCCTGAGTCACCTGTGCTGCTGCAGCTGCTCTTTCCTACAAACAGCTCTGCGGGCATGCGCACTGGGCACAGGGCTCCTCGGGATCCTCTGCGTCACTGCTGCCAGCCTCCACAATCTCCAAAGGCAGCATTCCACTCCCTGATGGTCCTGGCCCCATCCCTGCATCACACGCAGGCCCCTCATCTGAGTCCTCACTCTCCAAGACCTCCGCCATCTGCACCTTCTGCTGGTGAACCACAACAGCTTGTAGGAAGATTGAAAGTGAGGAACAAATCAGATGACCCTGGGACACTGCGTCCATCATGAATACATGCCAGCATCTGAATTTTAATCACGTAGCCACAGAAATGCAGAAATGATCATAAGGGTGCAAGCAGTCTTAAGTCACTGTTTTCAGTGCCATTGTAATTGAATTGTCACTTAAATAAAAGGTTATAAGTCAAGGACTACATACACCTAAAATTGAATTCCAGCAACTTGAATCAAAACTAGCTTCTTGTTATTATTAGTGGTTTAAGTCAAGAGTTAAGATAAGATAACCCACCTATCTCCAGTTCTCTCTTATCATGACCCATGGAAGAGGTTTTCAAGTGTTATTTACAATCAGATAAAAGAAAATAAGTAAAACCAAACAATTCTGGGGCGATAGATTCCAGAGCGTATTGCTTAAACCCTGGATATAGCATTGAAATGAGACAAATGCCTATTATTAAACTGGGAATTCATATGCATATAATAGTAGTGATAGGGAAAATTTGAGCATCACTTTAGATTGCTTTTCTGAAGAGAAGCAGACTCTAAAGACATTGTTCCAAATCAGTTTTATAATTAGTTGCACCATTCATTCCTGCAATAACCAAAGCTTTTAGATTTTAAAAAACATGTCTCAGGCTGGAGTAAATATTTTAAATGTTCAGCTTTAACTATATTTTACATATTTATGTCCTACAAGTTTCAAATAAGGCCAGCATGAAGAAAGAAGTCTACTTTAATGGACTCATAGACAATCATGATTTAATATTGAAGGGAAAAAAACAATAGTGGCTACTGCATTAGAACTTCACAATTAGGAATGTTTTTGACAATACTATTATTGGTACCCTTTGTAAAATCCAGGTCAGAAGTGGATAACTGAAGATAAATTGGCTTTTGTTCAATTTTTTGCCCATCATTAAATTTCACACACTGATCAATTTGGGTCTATCCTCTTGGTTGTCATACACTTATTTGCTACCAAATACGGTAGGTAGAGTCATCTATGAATGACTGACAGTTCTTTTTGTGAATTTATGTCTCCATGCTGTCATCATAAGAATACCACACCAATCCACACCAATTTGTGGTAGGCAGAAGCATTTTGGACATGAGATTAAAAAAACTATGAGCAATGACCAAGAACTAGTAAGACAAATCCATGAAAGCCTCTTGGGGTATGTATTATTTTCGTTAGATATGGACAAAATATGACTTATGACTCCCAAGCAGCTTTTTGTTAATACTGTTTTGGTTCTTATTGGGCTTAGGTGTTGTTGTTTTTTAATTAAATGCAATCTTTGGAAACACAAAAATTTCCATGACACTTGGTAAACTGTTGTTTTGCCTAATGCCATCATAGTCCAAGAAAGAAAGAAAGAAAGAAAGAAAGAAAGAAAGAAAGAAAGAAAGAAAGAAAGAAAGAAAGAAAGAAAGAAAGAAAGAAAGAAAGAAAGAAAGAAAGGGGTAGGGAGGGGAGAGGGAGGGAGGGAGGGAGAGAAGGAAGGAGGAAGGAAGGAAGGAAGATGGATAGACAGGGATGAAAAGTTTTCAATTACATATTGAGTATTTAACATAGAGAGAGAGGGAGAGGGAGATGATGAGATAGTTAGAAAAGAGTTTTCAATTACATATTAAATATTTAACATGCATTATCTTAAATAGATAGAAATAGATAAGAGAGGGAGGAAGGGAGAGAGATACAGATATACAGATAAAATTTTAAAGCCAAAGAGGCACCATGAAAACACTGCTTTATCATTTTTAATAGCTTTCACAGTGCATGTTAAACACTTGGTATGTAATTGTAAAATCTTTTTTCTTCTTTGTTAGTTTGATAAATGGATATTTGTGTGCAGGAAGTATGGGGAAGACAATATTACCGGAAGCGATGTCACTTTTCTCCTCAACTGTTCTACTTTACCTTTTCAGGAACCACAGCCCAACAATAACAGCACTGTGGGATGATAATGGGAATTCTGAAAGGTCTTGAAATAATATATCCAATGGGTGACAATGCATATGCATATGCTCTCCAGCTGTCTATTTAAGATTCTCTTCAGAAAGCACAGAGAATAGAAACAGATGGAGTAGATTTAGGAAACTGACAAGATGGACTGATTTCTTCCCTGAGCTTGGATCTTGTGTGTGTTGGTGATAGAGAAGATAAGAAAAGCGTGTCCTTCGTTAAAGTTGTAAGTTGTAGGCTGTTCATATGTCATAATCCAATCAAGGGGTATTCACAGGTAACCTGGCCCCACAGCTATAATCATGAAAATTATGTTTTGAAAGAAGATCTCTACAGAATTGAAAAAACTTTTTCAATTATATTACAAAGCATTATATTACAGGAGTGTTTCTCAATCACAGCACTTTAGGATGTGCAGACTGGGGAATTCTGGGAGTTGAAGTCGACACATCTTAAAGTTGTTAAGGTTGAAAACATTGCATTAAAGGCTACTATGTTAGGCTGCAAAATATGGACAATCACTAGATGGCAGCATAGATGGACAAGAACTCAAACTCTTTGCTGCCACCAGTCATTAGCTGGAGCTTTAGAAATAAATACCATAGTTTTAATTGTATGAATATTCCTGATCCTTATTTTCTTCTTTGATGAAGCCACAAGGAAGAGATTGAAAGCATTTTTAATGAACTACACTTTGTTGTTATGTTCAAACTGGGAACTTTTAACATTTTAATCCTAACCTTTTAATTTTTGTTTTTCACTTTGTTCTTGTTTGTGATTTTATATTATGTTTTTTTTTAATGTAAACCACCCAAAATCACTTGGGTAAGATGGGTGATGTAGAAATGAGATGAATAAATAAATAATGATATATTATCCCAAAAGGTCTAAGTCAAAAGCCCCAAATTTAAGGTGGTCAGTTACTCAATCCATAATTACATATAATTAGAAGCTGCTTAGTCATCTCTAGGTGATATGGGATGTATATAAGTTTACTAAATTAATTAATGAAATATAGCATAATTTGTTCCTCTTAGATAAGAAATGAGATTTATTTGAAATGAAAATATATGCTTCTAATAGCTGCATTAAATGGGAGGTAGGAAACCACATTATCATATTTTGTTCACAAAGCAATAAATACTATTTAGAATGATGGTCATTACTGCCTGAGCTTAGAGCACTAATATACAGAATTATAATTGTATTTCTCATTCTCCTTTCTCTTTGGCTTTCTTGACATTGTCATCCTTTCCCATTTTATTCTGTTTGTATATATGCTTGCAGTAGGCTTTAACATAAACAACTCATTATATTCTACTTGAGATTAACATTTCAGCCCATCAAAAAACAGCCCTAATTAATCCACACAGAACATATTAATATTTCTAAATGCATGCTCATTAAAGTAGAGCCACATTCTTTAAAAGGGTGAGCAGAGAGCTTCCAACACCATTGCTAAGTCAACATTCACAATTTTCAAAAGCTGGTCTGCATTCATCTTTGTATGGGAATGAAAATGTTGGAGTTGTGGGCCTTCAGGTGACAATATGGGCAGATCCATGCAAGGAGATGCCAGGAATACCCCAAGTCACAGAAAGTCAGCACTTTTCCTATCTTTCAAAAAGATAATCACCAAAATTAGGAGCTAGTTTGACTTTTCCCTTAAAATTTCATGTTGTCTAAGAGAGAATGCTGGAAGGTGTCTTGAGCCCTATAGAAACTTACTTTAGATCACTGTATTCATAGATAGGATTATGCTGGATTTGACACGATATAACAATTCAAATTGTTAGATAATGTTTAATAGCTTAATGCTTGCCACCTTGAGCTATTTTTAAAAATAACAAAAGTGAGATACAAATAAATATCCTGCCAAACTTATTTTGTTTGTCTGAGTAAGGGTAGGGCTTTGTTTTGTTTTGTTAAATTTATTTACCATTTCAGAACGCTTCCAAAAGCACTTTTTTTTTTTTTTAGCAGATGAATATATCCACTGTAAATAGTCCATTGTGTCCCAATTTCTCCAAAACTTTGTGGTTGCCCAGAAAAGCTTTTGTAATAGGGGCAGCTTTTGGCAGAATCATAAGTAGCGGTTAGGGAATGGCCACAAATTGAAGGCAGCAGAATACTGTAAACCACAAACAAAAAATTAAAAATAATAAAGTACATAAGATTTTTTTTTTTTTTCAAGTCAACAGTAGGAAAATAGATGTATGGAGGTCTACTTTCAGATGTACCCCAACTGGTTCTGCGAGTGTTTTGCAATTCTGAGAAAAATATTTCTAGGTACAAGTTGGGTACAAAGCTCAGACAGGAAAAGGGAAAAGAAAAACAAGCATTCTCCATCAAAACCCCACTAAAAGGGGGAGAAGGAACCTAACATGAAATGTTGCACTTAAATTGTGCAAAGAGAGTTGAGAAAGAGACATTTAGGCCACAAACTCTAATTCCTGCTCAGTGAAAAAAAAAATCCAAATTAAAGTAACAGCTGCTCATCCATCTCTATTTGTACCTATCCAATGGCGGCATTGAGGGCGGGGAGGAAACAGGACCTTTTCTGCAGTGAACTCACTGTATGGCTGGTCCTTTCTGTCGTGATGTTGAAATGATTCTGAGTGGCATCATTTGATTGGTTAAATTATGGATTTTTTAAATTAAATGTATATGCCACCCATATCATTCTGCAAAACTCCCATCTGATTCTGCAGTGCCTTCTTACCTACTTTGGGATCATTATGTTATGTTTGCTGTGTTATACTTCCAAATGTTACTTATTTACGTGTGTGCATGTCATTTGAGAAGACTCGCTTCTGTTATATTTTAGTTTTGTGGTTTATATGAATGTATTTGTATATACAAGAATACTTTATTCGCAAAAGTAAATCAAGCAACCTTATTTTCATTACTTTCATCATGCTTGGAATCCAATGATGAAATCCAGGTTTTGAAAAATGAATTTTTAGTAGGCTGTGATATAGGGAGTATAATAATTAATGTATTAATTAATTATGTATTAATGACATTCAAAAATATTTGCTGGCAATCCTAAATGACTTTTGTGAAATGTTTCATTCTTTGAAAAAAACAGGCCATGTGTTGGTCCATTTTTAGACGTATTGTACACTAATGCAAGCACATATGCTGCTGTATGTCTGGAATTTCAGTCTTTAAAAACTTTAGAGTAGAGTAGAGCAAAGCAGAGCAGAACACAACACAATACAATAGATTTTTTTTTATTGGCCAAGTATGATTGGACACACAAAGAATTTGTCTCTGGTGCAGAAGCTCTGTAACTTTCACTGTACACATAGATGTGGTTACCACTTTCAAGGACCAGGGAGATCACTCATTAAGATTCCCAATTTTTTTTAACGTACATGCCGCTTTCTATACACAATATAGAAAGTATCCTGCTTGCTCTTGAATACATCTGATTAACTTACACAGAATGTCTTACATGTTTTGCCTCCTTCCAAAGCTGAGACTTCAACTAGGCCAAGATGAATATAGGCATCCTCCTTTGGTTCTACAATTTAGGCACATAATTGCAGAAAGAAAAAGAATTTAAAAAAAAAACAGCAACTTTGATCTCAGTGAGGTGCTAATTTGTAAGGTCTGAAGGTTGTTAAGAATTTAGGAAGCAAGGAACCAGTACATAAACAAGGACCTTTATCTGGAAGGCTATTACTGACACATTACTCTCTGGAAACAGTCAGTTACTCAAGCATTTGAAGACAAGACAATGCGTCAATAAAGGAATTAGACCAGACACCTTGAATCCATCAGGTTTATCTCAGCTTGCTGACAGGAACAGTAGGTGATGTTAAGTCACAGAAAATACTTCAAAGTCTCCTGGACCTTAGGATTTCTACAGAAGCTAAACAACATTTACAGCTCTGGTACTAACAAACAATGTGTAGGTAGAAGGCCGATGGAAGATGAAAGCATAGTCCTTTGAGCAAACATTCTGCTTTTCACATTCAAGTATTCTTTGACCAGATTTAAGTCAATTGTTGTTGGCTTCGGAAAAAATTGAAATGATTTCTTTCATCTTGACCATTTTGCAAGAAAGACTTCATTTTAAGGAATGTAGCAAGTCAGATAACTAGCCTGACTAAAGCTACCAAAAAGCTGGAAGCTTTTCTACTTGTTGTTTCTACAAACACAGCACACAGTAAGATGTGAAAGGTGAGAATCATTTTGCTGGGAAAACTAATCTTCTTTGGAGTAATCAGGACTTCTAAAGTGGTTTGACTTTTCTTCCCAATCCATCTTTCTTCTGAATAAAAAAAATAGTAGTAAGCTACTGGAGTAAAATATGTTAGAACGATGACTTAGAGTAGCCTACAATATCATGTATTATGGTGAGATGTTTCAGCTATGAAAAGGTGAATATTTTCTAATAAACAACTATATTTTCCATTGATCTGGAGCCTTCTAAGAAAAGTCATGCAAAAAGAAACAAAAGGTCAAGGTATTCCAGCATTCCTTATCTAATATGATCAAATGATTTATTATAAGAAACTCACATATAGAATACAGGTAAATGTACACTTCCCATAGATCCTAATACTGACACAAAGTAGTCTCTTTTTCATACTATAGGCTTTCATTATTATGACTAGTAACCATTTTTCTCTTTCATGAAGGGACTGTTTAAAACCATCCAATTTCACAGCCAAGACTATGTTTTCTGCATTTATGGTTTAATTTCACACAATGTATTAAGTCTCATCTATCCCATATCACCTACTTCACTTCTTAGATCACCCAAGTTGTTAGTATTATAAAACCAAGGGTGAAGGAAGGAAAAATGTTTAGATTTTTTGTACCCCCCTTATCTTGTCCCTCAAAGTTTGCTTTTATTTTTTCCCCCTGAATCACAAAGACCAAATACTGTTGAAAACTTTACCCATTGTATTAATGCTGTTGTTATTATTTCAATTGGTACCCTTTCTTTTATGAAAAAAAAATGGTAGATGCTAGTAAAATACCCATGATAAAATATCATTAAAACATTAATATTAAAATAAAGCAAAATAATAATAATAATTGTAGAGGGAGAAAAGGAACTTCCTACTTGATCACGCTTTGCACAGTGACTTAATCAGCAGGTATAAATGACAGATGGAATAGACGGCTCTTCGCAAGATGGTAATAAAGTAGATCCTGTTCTTCAAGGAAGAAAGTTATATCTAGTATTTTTTTTCCATTATGTTACCACTTGATATACACTGCTCAAAAAAATAAAGGGAACATGAAAATAAGACATCCTAGATCTGAATGAATGAAATATTCTTATTAAATACTTTGTTCATTACATAGTTGAATGTGCTGACAACAAAATCACACAAAAATTATCAATGGAAATCAAATTTAGCAACCCATGGAGGTCTGGATTTGGAGTTACACTCAAAATTAAAGTGGAAAAAAACACTACAGGCTGATCCAACTTTGATGTAATGTCCTTAAAACAAGTCAAAATGAGGCTCAATAGTGTGTGTGGCCTCCACGTGCCTGTATGACCTCCCTGCAATGCCTGGGCATGCTCCTGATGAGGTGGCGGATGGTCTCCTGAGGGATCTCCTCCCACACCTGGATTAAAGCATCACCCAACTCCTGGACAGTCTGTGGTGCAACATGGCGTTGGTGGATGGAGCGAGACATGATGTCCCAGATGTGCTCAATTGGATTCAGGTCTGGGGAACAAGCCAGTCCATAGCATCAATGCCTTCATCTTGCAGGAACTGCTGACACGCTCCAGCCACATGAGGACTAGCATTGTCTTGCATTAGGAGGAACCCAGGGGCAACCGCACCAGCATATGGTCTCACAAGGGGTCTGAGGATCTCATCTTGTTACCTAATGGCAGTCAGGCTACCTGTGGCAAGCACATGGAGGGTTGTGCAGCCCCCTAAAGAAATGCTACCCCACACCATTACTGACCCACTGCCAAACCAGTCATGCTGGAGGATGTTGCAGGCAGCAGAACATTCTCCACGGCATCTCCAGACCCTGTCAAATCTGTCACATGTGCTCAGTATGAACCTGCTTTCATCTGTGAAGAGCACAGGGCACCAGTGGCGAATTTGTCAATCTTGGTGTTCTCTGGCAAATGTCAAACATCCTGCATGATATTGGGCTGTAAGCACAACCCCCACCTGTGGACATTGGGCCCTCATACCGCCCTCATGGAGTCTGTTTCTGACCATTTGAGCAGCCACATGCACATTTGTGACCCACTGGAGGTCATTTTGCAGGGCTCTGGCAGTCCTCCTCCTGTCCCTCCTTGCACAAAGGTGGAGGTAGTGGTCCTGATACTGGGTTGTTGCCCTCCTACAGCCTCCTCCACGTCTCCTGATGTACTGGTCTGTCTCCTGGTCATGTCTCCATGCTCTGGAAACTATGCTGACAGACACAGTAAACCTTCTTGCCACAGCTCGCATTGATGTGCCATCCTGGATGAGCTGCACTACCTGAGCCACTTGTGTGGGTTGTAGACTCCGTCTCATGCTACCACTAGAGTGAAAGCACCACCAGCATTCAAAAGTGACCAAACCGTCAGCCAGAAAGCATAGGAACTGAGAAGTGGTCTGTGGTCACCACCTGCAGAACCACTCCTTTATTGGGGATGTCTTGCTAACTGCCTATGCTTTCCATCTGTTGTCTATTCCATTTGCACAACAGCATGTGAAATTGATTGTCAATCAGTGTTGCTACCTAAGTGGACAGTTTGATTTCACATAAATGTGATTGACTTGGAGTTACATTGTGTTGTTTAAGTGTTCCCTTTATTTTTTTGAGCAGTGTATTTCCGTATGTAGAGAGATATTGAAATGGCCAATTTTAATTCCAACCAATTTTAAGAACTCATGAAGATTGATACAGGGAGAGACGTCCTTTCAGATTGCTGGGTTTTATACATGGAGGTGCGATTGGCTGGCCCTTCTGCTGGAGAATGAAGGATAGCAATAGCATTTAGACTTATGTACTGCTTCACAGTGCTTTACCGGCCTGTCTAAGTGGTTTACAAAGTCAGCATATTGCCCTCAACAATCCAGGTCTCAATTTTACTGACCTTGGAAGGATAGAAGGTCAACCTTGAGCTGGTGAGAACTGAACTGCCAAAGTAGTCTGCAGTACTGCATTCTAACCACTGCACCACCATGGCACATGGATAAGATAATAAGCAAGCCAGCTTTCTCTGTTAGGCAAAGAATGGATAGGATTCTGCCAAGGCAAGAGAGAAAACAGAACAGAACGGGAGTGAGGAAAGACTGAACACTTGCAATGTCTTCCCTTTCCTTGGCCATATTATCTTATTCCTTCCTCTGCAGACATTTCATCTCCACAGCTGCTGCTTCTTTTCTATCAGGCTTTCCCAGCTCTCCAGCCAGTCCTTTTTGCCCTTACCTTAAAGGTAAAGGGTTCCCCTGGAGTCATATCCAATTCTAGGGGGCAGTGCTCATCTTCATTTCTTAGCAGAGGGAGCCATTGTGGCCAAAGGACATTTCCATGGTCATGTGACCAGCGTGACTATATATACCAAGGTACATGGATATGCTGTTACCTTCCCGTTGAAGCGGTATCTATTTATCTACTTGCATTTGCATGCTTTCGAACTGCTAAATGAGAAGGAACTGGAGCAAGTAGTGGGAGCTCATCCCATGGCATGGCACTCAGGTTTCGAACCCAGGCTGTCAGTTTTTCCAGTTGACAAGCTCAACAGCTTAACCACTGAGTCATCATGCCCTTCAATCTCACCTTACCTCCCTACTGTCTCCACCCAAAGATCCAACCTTTGAATTAGCACCTACCATGGATTGTGAAAGAGTAAAAAGAAGTTCCCAGATGGTGGTGAGATGTGGTATCAGGTTCACACAGCATAACCATGTCATGATGCCAAGAGACCCTCTAGATCCAGAGAGAATCAGCTGTGAGGCTGCCACTGTTTGGATCTTCCCTTTGCTTTCTGTGGCCCACCCTGTATGTCTGTTTGTTCTTCAATGCTCTGCTCTGGTTGGGAAGCATCTGTAGCATGTTCTGTACTTATTGTAGCTCATACAAAATGACCGGTCCAATTTGCCCTAATAGCAGTGACTTAGAAGCTGCAGAACAGGACATGCTGAAAGAAGAGTAAACACAGTGACCATAGAATAACAGAGTTGGAAGGAACCTTGGAGTCTTCTAGTCCAACCTCCTGCTCAAAAAGGAGACCCTACACCAGGGGTCTCCAACCTTGGCTCCTGGAAGCCTGGCGGACTTCAACTCCCAGAGTTCCACAGCCAGCAAAGCTGGCTGTGGAATTCTGGGAGTTGAAGTCCGCCAGGCTTCCAGGAGCCAAGGTTGGAGACCCCTGCCCTACACCATTTCAGAGAAATAGCTGTCCAGTCTCTTCTTAAAAGCCTTTAGCAATGGTGCACCTACCACTTCTGGAGGCAAGGTATTCCATTTGTTGTTTGTTCTCACTGTTAGAAATCTCTCCTTAGTTCTAAGTTGCTTCTCTCCTTGATTAGTTTCCATCCGTTGTTTCTTTCTTTTGGTGCTTTAGAAAAATAGGCTGACCTCCTCTTCTTTGTGGCAGCCTCTCAAATATTGGAACGCTGCTATCATGTTTCCTCTAATCCTTCTTTTCACTATACTAATGAAATTATAGATTTATCCAATTCCTGCAACTATTTTTATATGTTATAAACTCTATCCCACTAATCATTCTTGTTGCTCTTCTCCACACTCTTTCCAGAGTCTCATTATCTTTTTTATATTGTGGTGACCAAAACTGTATGTAGTATCCAGTGTTCAATCATATTCTGATCAGCTTCCTTTAAGAATAGGCTGACTTGGCCAAATGTTAGATTAAATATTAGACGATGAGGCAGATAGTATTATGATTCCCTACTGCTTTACTCATCTGTCCACTTCTACTTTTTCAACACTTATTTCTGCTTTCACACACACTCTTTTATGATGAGAGGTTTAAAGCAAAAGAAGAAACGGAAGGGATTTCATTTCTTTTATAATGAAGCTACCATTTTGTTATGCAAAAATCCCTCTGGTTCCCCCCCACCCCCCACCCCTTCCTTGCTACGGTGAGTTCATGATGAAAGAAAGAAAGAAGTGCTTGAGGGTCTAAGGGTTACTATTACAAATATATTGGGCTAATTGCAATTTTAAAATACTGTGGTTACCTAACTAAGCTATTAACGTTAATGAAGGTATTTTGTTTGGTTTCATTCAGGGATATTCTGAAGTCCTAGTGACTAATCTTTTATTAGACTTCATCTGCAATCATTAGGAAGGAAGTCTCATTAAATTCAATGGGGTTAACTTCTGAGTAGGCATGATTTGATGAACTGTTGTATTACTGTAATTCTGTACATCACTATTTGGAATAAAAATAGGTAAGTTTTGTGATTTCTAAATATCATAGAGACGATATGCTTCTGTGCCCTGATATTTTATCCTCAAGTGTTCAAATACTGGTCTTGGTTCTGTGTTGACCATTACACCATGCCCATCATAAATAGACATTTATCTCTCAATTCAACCTGACAGACTCTGCATTCAACAATTTCTAATCTAATCAAGTTTTAAGAATACCTGTAAATGTAGCCAAGTTTATTCTAACAGTCTACATAATACAGCAGCAGATAACAGCTGTCTAACATCTTGTTAATTGTTCTTAACATTATTGCCATCTGTCCTTTCATGTATTGTATCTCTCTGTTTGAACACTGTAGTGATAAATGATGTGTAATTTGCTTTAACTCTTGATTTTATTTTAATACTAAAATAGCATTATTTTAGTCTGTGGCCACGGTAATGGAAAATCACTATCTGAAGTAGATTATGCTTCTTTTTAAACACAACATAAACACAACATATATCATATGTATCTAAAATGGTTTTCTCCATGTCTGTAGAGATTCTCAGTCATCCAGGTCCTGGTTGTCCCAAAGGTGCTTTTTCAGGAGGCAACTGGACTTTCTTATTTTTTGTTTTGAAGATGTTTTGCTTCTCATCCAGGAAGCTTCTTCAGCTCTGACAGCACTATCCTCTCAGAGCTGAAGAAGCTTCTTGGATGAGAAATGAAAAGTCTTCAAAACAAAAAATAAGAAAGTCCAGTTGCCTCCTGAAAAAGCACCTTTGGGACTGTTTTCCCAATGTGTTACAAATGTAAAAATACACAAATATATTTAAGTATTATTCTATGCTTATTCCTTGAATCAAATTATTCTAATGGACTTCAGTGTTTGGAATTATAATATAGATACCTGTTTTCAGTGTTTGTTTGTTTTTTGATAGATCCTATTTTTTTTTACCATGGCAATATTCTCTGGTTGAGAACAGAATGTTCTAGTTTGTATATTGTGACTGAAGTCAAATTCATCTTTGTATGAATAGCGTTTAGTCCCTTATTGGTTGATACCTGTCCACTTTGAATGTGAATAATTTCGACCGAAAAGAGCCAATAAGAACTCAGTAATGATGTGATCAAGACCCATGGAAGAAGACCATATGATCTCATAGGCTAGGAATGATAAACCAGTTTGTATAATGCTACTCTGTGGCACTATTTATTAAATAATATTTATATGCAAAAGAAAATGAAGGATGCAGCATGTTTTACAAACAAAATACCCATGTTTTATCTCTGGCACTTGTAGTAAAAAAATATTCCAGGCAATAGATTTTTTTTATTTGAAGGAGACCTGAAAGAGCTACAAAAAGTAGTATTTTCAGAAGTGGTATTCAGCAGGTTGAGTAGTTCAGAGCATCAGCAAATACCACCTTTGACTGGCCCTGCCCCCATATATTCTCTGCCTCCCGAGTCCCAGCTGATTCGCTGGGTCTTCTTTTGTTGCCCTGCACAGGAGAACAGAGCTGGAAAGCAGGTTAGTGGGGTGGGGAGAGAATAGGGATTTTGCAATATCCTTCCCTTGCCACACCCACCAAGCCATGCCCACAGAATCAGTAGAAAAATTTGTTGAATCCCACTATTGAGTAGATCATATTATGTGCAAAGAGATACAGGTGGTGGTAGTGATGATGATAGTATTTGGGTTTGAAGCTCTATCATATTTGGCCTCAAAATGTGTCTTATACATTGAGGTTGTGGTTTGTGACTCAAGGAAGCAAACATCTGTGACCTGAATCATAAATTTAATTGCAGGCTTAATAACTGTCTCAGTTCTATGCACTGTTTTCATTGTAACAGATCTCTTTTAATATTTATTTGACAAAGCTGAATTTTTTTTTTTATTCTCTGATCTGTATAATTCACCTCTTGGTGTTTTCAAAAGCATGAAAAATGGTACTTTTTCAGCTGAATTTGACTTTTAGAAACCAATATATTTTTCTTTCATTTGTCATGCAAATTATTATTAGGCTTATTTTTAGATTTTGGGTTAGACCAATGTTGTGGAGTGCCCAGATTGATTAATATAGTCATGATGTAAACAAATAAAAAAGTGGGATATAGTTCTAAGAGTATCTTTGCAGATTCAAAAAAATATCATCTGAGCTAGAAGAAACATTTGCTTCTGTCAGTTAGCATCCTCCCCTATTATCTTCCTTTGGGTTTCTGTTCTAAATAAAATACTAATTATTAATTACAATAGCAAAAGCAGCTAGACTTATATACCCTTCCACAGTACTTTACAGCATTCTCAATGTCAGCATATTGCCCCCAAAATCTGGGTCCTCATTTTACCGATCTCAGAAGGATGGAAGGCTGAGTCAACCTTGAGCCGGTCAAGATCGAATTCCTGGCAATGGGCAGAGTTAGAAGTTAAGAGGTTAAGTTAAAATTTATGCTGATTCAATGGAAGGCTTAATTGCACAAATACAAATGTTATTTTTTTCTTTTCATTAAGTTCATTTTTCCTTTCACTGATGAGAACAAGCTGCTTCCTCTTGTCTGCAAGTGTTCTTTGATGTCAGAAAAGAACATTCAATGCTGCTTAGTAGCAAAATTAAATGATATAAAAATGTCTAATGGCCTGCCTTGTGAATTAAGATTATATTTTAAAATCATTTTAATGTTGAGCTGTCCAACTCGGTTTAATTTTATTGGATTTGTACTTTTCAACAAAAGATCTCACTGAATCCAAGTAATGGGGAAGGCAGAGAGAGGGAGGGAGAGAGAGAGGAAGGGAGGTCAGATAATTTTTCTTTTTTTAAAAAAAAATAGAGGGTTCAAATCACACGTCTGAGCTTCAATTAATGGTGGCATCTCAAGATAGACATATTATTTTTGTTTTTATGTGTGAATTTCACCAGATACAAATTCATCACAGGAGAATGTTGATGGGGGAGCAATTTTGTGAATGTATACTAAAGTTGAGAAAAGAAGACAGCCCTAAACAAATAAGGCAATGTGGCATACTCTAATAGGTGATCCATTTCTTAGAACTTCTTGCTTTTGAACTTCTGAGCCTTTTGCCTGGATGAGAATACAGAATATCTCAGATAAAATTAAGAGAGAACATTTGCAAAGACATGGAACAAAGACATGTTCTAGTGATGAAGTCATGGCCAAAGAAGATCAGGAAAAAAAGATTTAAAGCTTTGTGGTGGTATTGTCATTCTATTTTAAATCTGTATTTTATACCCTTAAAACCTAGGTTATTTTCCCTCTGTACCTATTTTTTATACTGAATCCACTGAGTCTTTAGGTCAGTTAATATCATGAATACTCCCCACAGAGTTGGAGCTTCTCTCTCTCTCTCTCTCTCTCTCTCTCCCTCTCCCTCTCTCCCTCTCTTTCTCCCCACCCACTCTTTATGTCACCTCCTTCAAGCCTTCCACAAAATATATGCACAATTTGTTTCCAGCTTTCTTTTTCTCAAAACTAATTATTTTACTTGCCCAAAGAGTAGGAGGCAAACCTTCTTAGACTCTTCAATTCTTTCCAATGGTCTTTCAGGACTCTTTCTCTAGTTTCTCTCAACATCCAAATCAAAACAAAACTTGACTACAGCTCTTGGGCCCAAAAGTAGAACACTAACATATATAAACCTGTAAGTATTAATAAAACTTTTTTAAAGGCATGCAATAAAGTTATAATAATAACAACTGAAATCCAAATTCCAGAAGCAATCACCAAAATTTTGTGTTAACTTCAACCATGGATAGGACAGATATAGCAAATGTTAGCACAGAATCAGGCAACCTGGAAAGATAAGTCAGTCTAAGCAGTAACAGATAGACATTGTGTTCTCTAATAGTAGCATTCTTTAAAATGGGATAAATATCATTTATCTTCTGAGATCCTCTATAGAGAGGCCAACATAGGAGAAAATGGCTTAGAGATTCCTCAGAATGATCTCCACATGAGCAAAAGCAATGCTGAATTGCTATAGCTATAAGGCTATAGCTTCCTATCTAAGGAATTATTGTTTTTGAGAATTGGGTGTCAAGAGATCAATTTCACATCAGTAGACATCATGAAAACTCACTCTATTCCTAGGACAGATGTTCCCTACCCATCAACCCAAGGAGCCACATTTCTTGATTAATCAAGGAACAGACTTGGTTGGTTGCTTCTTGACATGGGTAATCTTTCCAGTTAAAATGATTACACTTCCTTTTGTTTCTATATTTCCCACAGACAATGTTTCCATACTTTGTAGGTCAATAAAACTCCTTAATAGGAAGGCAGTTTCACTGGATCTATATTATCTGAGAGGAATTTACTGCTTAATAATAATCAAAGTTGTTAAGCCTGGGTTCCCCAACCAGGGTTAAGGAGACAAGCTAAACAGAATGTGCAGCGTTAGTCAGATAGGCACACAGATAAATGAGTGAGATATGTTTGTATGTTTGTTAACATACAGTAAAAATAACAGATACGCTTGTGCTATCAAAATATAGTTTATTCCATTTATAGCATAGTCAAAATAACAGTCCATTAGTCATGTATCATTTAGTCAGTCCATTCAAGGATATTCAGTTAGCAAAGTCCATGTAGAATATCCTATGTCAGTTCACTTACAAATCAGTCCTTTGTTTATCTCTCCCGTTCGAGTAACGCAGTCTTGAGTCCATGCAGTAATTAGAGATCATCAAAGCCAGAGAGAGAGCAAGCTGCCGTCTTGCTTCTTTTAAAGTGCTTTCACAACCACTCCCCTAATTACATTCCCATATTTAAAGTTGTAGACACTTTAACTTATAAACTATGAAAACATATTTATTATTTTACCTAAACCAGTTAGGGTAAACAATGTTATCCCTAACATTCTCCCCTTTTAGGAAATAATAATAAATATTATAACTATTTACATCTTTAAATCATATTTGTTACAACTCTCTTTAAAATTAATTACTCCTTGAGCTTTTGTAAATTGGTCTGCAATGTTTTCTTCCTTCATGCAGTATTCCAATTTAATTAGCCCATTTTTTTACAGATTCTCTAACATTTAAGTATCTTAAATCGGTATGCTTTGATCTAGTTTTTACAGCAATACTAGTAGCTAACTTTATGGCTGCCTGGTTGTCCTCGTACACAATAATGGAATCTTTAACAGTTATACCCATGTCTAATAATAACTGTTTGTACAAAATTAAGTCAGTGCATAGTAATGACGGACATGAAAATTCTGCTTCCATCGTGGACAAGCTGATATGCTGTTGTCTGATTGACCTCCACCCTATTAGTGTCTTACCAAATATAGCCATCCCAGATGTTGATTTTCTAGTGTTTATGTCAGTTGCAAAACTTGCATCTGCATAGGCACTAAGACTCAAATCACCCTTTGGTTCTATATACAATGCATGGTTCATTGTTCCTTTAAGATATCTTAAAATTCACTTTAATGATTGCCAATGACATTGATGTGGATCTGAATTAAAATGTGCCAGCTGATTAACACAATAAGCTATATCTGGCCTTGACCAATTGCTTATATATGATAAGCTGCCAATCAAAGATTGATATATGGACTTATCAAATTTGGGACTTTGATCATTAGTTTGGCAAACTTCCTGACTCATTGGAGTCTTTGCTGGTTTACAAAGTTCCGTTTTATACGTTTTAATTAATTGGCAAATTTTATCTTCTTGAGATATCTTAAATCCATTTTTTGTTTTGTTAATTGTCAATCCTAGATACATTTTAATTTCACCTAAATGCTTTAATTTTATCTTTTTAGTTAATAATGATATAATCTCATTAGCTTCATTATTAGTCTTAGTTATCAAAGCAATATCATCTGTAAATAATAACAATAATGACACCGTTCCATTATTTTCTCTTTTAAACACACATGGATCTGCTAAACCAGATTTAAAACCTATATTGTTTAATTCTTTCATAATATATTGGTTCCACTCAAAACCAGATTGTTTCAACCCGTAAAGACTCTTTTTGAGTTTCCAACAATCATTACTATTTACTTAATTTTCTTTTATAACAATTGGCTTTTTCAAATATACAATGTGCTGCAATGGTGCATGCAGGTAAGCAGTTTCTACATCTAAATGGTTAATGACATAGTTTTTCTTAGCTGCCCACACTAATGCTGCTCTCAAAGATATTGCTTTAAGACTTGGTGCAAAAACTTCATCGTAATCAGATGCAGTTTGATTAAATCCCTGAGCTATCAACCTAGCTTTATGGGTAACAGTCCCATCATTTCCAGTTTTTACTTTAAATATCCATTTGCACCCAATTGATTTTTCTCCTGGAGGTAATTTAGCATCTTCATAAACTTTCATTACCTTTAATGAATTTAGTTCTTTTTCCATTGCCTTTTGCCAATTCTCCTGATCCTTAGCAGGATACATCCTAAGTTCATCTACACTAGTTGGAACTTTAGTTACTTGGCAAACTATACTTGCTTGATACCTATCAGGTGGTCTAGTTACATGTGTAGTACGTCTAGGTATTACAGGACTTACAGGTGGACTTTCATTTATTAACTGTTCTTGATTATCTAACTCTTCCTGATCAACTGTTTCCTCTTGTTCTGGTCCTATTTGTTCTTCGTGGACTTCTTCTTTAATTGGACTCTTCTTATAACTAGTCTGTTCTTTCTGCCTTTTGTAGGGTTCAAAAATTACTTCATTATTTAAATCTTGCTCTAATCTATTCCATCCTGCATGTTCTAGGAATTTAGCACTAGCACTGGTGTAAACTCTAGATGTACCTGGTTCCCAGAATCTATAAGATCTATGATTAGATTTATATCCCACAAAAAATAATCTTTTAGCTCTATGCTGTTCTTTGTGTCTGAGTTGTGTAGGGATATGCACCCATGCTGGTGCTCCAAATGTGTGCATGTAACTTAAATCAGGTTTTGTACCATGCTACAGTGTGAATGGCAATTCACCTGTTGTTGAATTAACAACATTATTTAATATATGATTACCACACATTATTGCTTCTCCCCATAAATTGTCAGGTAATCCTGAATCAGACATCATAGTACGTGTCATTGATTGTAATGTTTGGCCTCGTCTCTCTATAAAGGCATTATGTTGTGGCCTATATGGTGCAGAATTTTTATGTTGAATACCTAACATTCTAAGTCTATTCTGGAATTTATTATTTGTAAATTCCGTACCATTATCTGTTATAAGAGTTACTAATTTCTTTTTAGTTTTTCTTTCAGCAAATTGTATCCAATTAAAGATATTTAGATAGGTTTCAGTTTTGCTCTTCATTAAATAGCAAAACCCATATCTAGAATAGTGGTCCATTATACTTAGTATGTATCGAGCTCCTCCTACACTTGGTTTTTTTGGACCTATTAAATCAGCAAATACTACTTCTAAAGGCTCTTTGGTAGTAAATCCGTCAATTCTATTAGCCGGTTTGACCTTGCCTTTGCTTTGATTGCAAATAGAACATTGCAAATACTTATTACAAGTTTTCAAACTTATTCCTTTAGATAATTCAACAGTTTTCTTAAGCATTTTAAAATTTAAATGCCCTAGCCTTCGATGTAACAAGTGAATACATTCATCATGAGGTTTCTTATTATCATAAACCGTGTTAGCCACCTTTAAACCATTATCATTTAACACATATAATTCACCTCTTAAAGATGCAGTAATTTTCTTATTTTCTTTTTCAATTATGCATTTATCTCCTTTAAATGTAACTACATAACCTAGTTTAACCAAAATTCTAACTGAAATTAAATTAAACTTAAGTTGTGGTACATATAACATTTTTACATTCTCTTTTATAAAAGAACAATATGCTATACCTTGACCTTTAGCTTTCAGTTTCCAGCCATTGGCTAATGATATCTGCTGTGTACTCTGGGACATTTTAATAAAATTTTTGTTATCATTTGTTATACAGTGGGATGCTCCACTGTCAACCACCCATAAATTATTTTTTACAGCTCCGTTAGTATGCATGGCTAACTCTAAATTTTTATTTATTTTTTGATGACTTTTAGTATTCTGGCTAGCGTTCTGGCGCTTTGCTTTTTTACAAAATCTTGCCAAATGTCCTCTTCCTCCACAATTAAAACACTTTTTAATTGCGTATGCAGTAGGAGATTCAATATCTTCTTTTTGAGATTGCTCCCTCCTTAACTGGTATCTTTCAAGTCTTCTTCTGGCCTCTTCAATCAATCTGCCAGTTATATCAGTTAAAGTTAAACTTTCCTTAGGCAAAATTTCAAGGGAAGTGACGTAGTTGTCATAACTTTCATCTAGTGAAGATAGAATTATGTAGACTTGGTGTAGTTCAGAGAAAATAAGCTCTTTCTCATGCAGTTCTTGAAAAATGCTTTGCATAGTTTTCAAATGACTAAGCATATCACCATTCGTCTGGAGATGCGTCTTGAAAAGCTTCCATGTTAGATTTATGTGAGCACCAACGTTATCTCAGACATAAATCCTCTTCAGCTTCTGCCAACACCCAACAGCCGTTTGCTCTCCGTGGATATGAACAAGTTGCTGGTCAGACAGTGTTAAACCTTTTATGCAAATAGCTTGTTCATTTTTATGCATAAATTCTTCTATCTTTAGTCTATCTTCATCATCCTCTGGATCCCATTCCTCTACGTTTGGTGGATTTTCAATTATGTTCCACAGACCTTCTCTTTGTAGAAATAGACTACATTTCATAGACCATGATACATAGTTTGTTCCATCCAACTTGGATATAAGGGACAAACTTTGTAAATTGACTTGTGCCATGTTTTCTTTATATGGATATAAAAACTATAATTAATAAAACACGGCTGTCTGTTTACTGTAATGTTTAACAACACAAACTCTCACTTTTTACATTAATCTGTTTTATCCTTGTTAAACTGACTTTGCAGCCTCTGGGCCCATAACCAGTGTTAAGCCTGTATTCCCCAACCAGGGTTAAGGAGACAAGCTAAACAGAATGTGCAGTGTTAGTCAGATAGGCACACAGATAAATGAGTGAGATATGTTTGTATGTTTGTTAACATACAGTAAAAATAACAGATACGCTTGTGCTATCAAAATATAGTTTATTCCATTTATAGCATAGTCAAAATAACAGTCCATTAATCATGTATCATATCAGTCAGTCCATTCAAGGATATTCAGTTAGCAAAGTCCATGTAGAATATCCTATGTCAGTTCACTTACAAATCAGTCCTTTGTTTATCTCTCCCGTTCGAGTAACGCAGTCTTGAGTCCATGCAGTAATTAGGGATCATCAAAGCCAGAGAGAGAGCAAGCTGTTGTCTTGCTTCTTTTAAAGTGCTTTCACAACCACTCCCTTAATTACATTCCTATATTTAAAGTTGTAGACATTTTAACTTATAAACTATGATAACGTATTTATTATTTTACCTAAGCCAGTTAGGGTAAACAATGTTATCCCTAACAAAAGTAATAATTAAAGTAGTCATTCATGTCTCTTTTTGGGTATGATTTCAGTATTTTCCTTGAATTTTGAATGAAATAAATTTGTTTTAGAAAGTATTTGGTATAAAGAAAACAAAGGATAGCAAAGCAACATGAAGAAAGGACAATGATCAATAGATTAGATAGATAGATGGATGGATGGATAGATAGATAGATAGATAGATAGATAGATAGATAGATAGATAGATAGATAGATAGATAGATAGATAGATAGATAGATGAGTGGGAGGAAGGGGGAGAGAGCGAGAGAGAGAGCTGAAAGATAGATTTGATAAAGAGTCTTGATATACAGTGGTGCTAATGTTACCAGAAAGATTGCAAGCCCTTTTTCTGCAGACAGCTACTGTAGATTTACACTTCCCACTTTGTAGAATCCAAATAAGAGTATTATCCAATTTACTGCAAGAACCATCTGTGTTCCATAAATTATATAATACAGTTTGGATTCAAAAACCTGAAAAAAGCCCCACTAAACAATGCATAAACATATAAGGAATCATATGTGTTTACTTCACATTTTGGATTCTGACAGGGATTATACTTTAAAAAAAAAAAAAAATCCAGTACGGTTTGTGAATTGGATATCCTTAAACACCTTAATACGTACCTCTCTTAGATAGAAGCATTTGGTTCTTTGATGGAATCATATCAGGCTTTACCCTTTCAGAACACAGAACATTGTGATATCCTTTTAATTTGTGCACTAAAGAGAAGATGTAAGACCACCAACAGAGTTCCAGGTGCGCTTGATTGCTGCTGGCAGAAAAGATGTAAAATCAAAAAACAATTCGGGAGGGTGGGGAGGAGAGAAAGGCAGAGAGCTTGCCACAAATCAAGTGAGAATCCGGAGCTCAAGAATGACAATGATAGAAAGTTTGTATGCTCAGGCACAGCACATCAGGAAGTGGAAAAGAACAGGCAGTGAAAGGAATAAGTCATAACTGCACTGTGTATGGTGAAACTTGGAAACCATGGAGCACAGACACCAAAATTACAAGTGGGATTAAATCAGGTGGACCAGGATGAAGGATGGGGCCAAAGCTTATTGTTTCACCAGTAAGATTTGGGCACTTGCTAGGAATGTTAGGATGACATAAAGGTTGAGTCTAGCATGGAAAATATTGCTGTCTAGAGTTAATGAAAGATGAAATCCAGTTAGGTTGTGAATCTAACCAAGCATCCCAGCCTGTCAGTTGTGCTTAAGATGCTACGTCATTATTTCATCTACAGCCTCTCATTTCAGTTGGATTCCTAAATATAATGTGCAGAGCAGAAGGCAAGCAACCTACTATCAAGGATCATCTGGTCTCCCTTTAGGCTTAGAAAATTAAGGGTGCCTGGCACCTTAGAGAAGATGCCCAGCACTTTTCACTGTCAAGCCATAAATAAACAATGTATGTGGCTGCTCAAAGCTTAGTAAAGTAAAATGAGAAGTCCACTCTGTTCAAAACCAACCTTTGCTCTATGTTATTTGCAATGTGCTATCTTTAACTCAAGGGGCCCATTTTTAGCTACTTGGACTAGAAAGTCATTGGAGCAGGTTGGAATTTTGTTGGCACAATTTGAGTAGTCATTTCCTGTTGTTTAGCTACTTCTATAGCTACCACAATTCTTAAGGAATGAGGATGAAAACATTTTTTTGCCTGCCCACACAAAGTTGGGGTGGAAATAAGACTGAAGGAGAGAGTAGAAAAGTCAAGTGGAAAGATTAACAGAGTTGGAAGGGACCTTGTAGGTCATCTAGTCCAATGCCCGCCCACACAAGCAGGAGACCCTATACCATTTCTGACAGATGGCAGTCCAAGCTTTTCTTGAAAGCTTCCAGGGATGAAGTTCTCACAACTTCCAAAGTAAGTTGTTCCATTGGTTGATTGCTCTCCCTATCAGAAAATTTCTCCTTATTCCAGGTTGAATATCTCCTTGTTCAGTTTCCATCCATTATTCCTTGTCTGGCCTTCGAGTGCTTTGGAAAATAGCTTGCTCTCTGTGGCAGCCCCTCAAATATAGAAACACTGCTATCGTGTCTCCCCTGGTCCTTCTCTTCACTAGACTGGCCATGCCCCAGTTCCTGCAACCGTTCATTGTATGTTTTAGCCTCCAGTCCCCTAATCATCTTGGTTATGAGATGAGAAAGTATACATGCATGGAAGAATTGTAGAGGAGCATCATACATGGGAGAGATCTATATGCATCATATATGGGAGAGATCTAGCAATATACAATCTCCATGGTTTTATTTTATTTTTATGCGATAAACTTCCAGGAAATTCTTAATCAGGTACATATACTACTTAATGAAGAGTGTGCCCAACAAGTATTAACAAGAGACTCGACATCTTTCAACAAAGATGCCTTCATTGAATATTAAAGATTTACTATTTTGACCATGTTACATAACCTCATGCAGAAGACTCCAACTTGCAGGTCATATACAGGTACTGTAATCCTCAATTTACAACAGTTCATTTAGTGATAGCTCAAAGTTACAATGGCATTGAAAAAAGTGACTTATGACTATTATAGCCTCCTCTTGATCATGTGATCAAAATTCAGGCGCTTGGCAACTGACAGATATTCATGGCGGTTGCAGTCTCCCCGGGCCATGTGATCACCTTTTGTGACCTTCTGACAAGCAAAAACAATGGGGAAGCCAGATTCACTTAACAACCATATTACTAGCTTATGTTGTGGTTAGCCGGCAGCAGGTGCATATGGCTGAGGAGAGCGATGACTCTGATGAGGGGCCAGGACCATCAGGGAGTGGACTGTTGCTTTCAGGGATTGTGGGGGCTGGCAGCAGCGATGAGGAGGTTCCCGAGGAGCCTGTGGCAAGTGCGCTTGCACAAAGGATTGCTTGGAGGAAAGAGCAGCTGCAGCAGCACAGGCAACTCAGGAGTAAGGCTGCAAGATAATGGCCCCTCCCTCAAGAGGATAAAAGCCAGGTTTGAAAAAGTGTTCTTTGCAGAAAGCAAAGAAGCTCTGAAGGTCAACTTGTGAACATCTTAGTTCGTGTTTGGAGAATCTTGTAAATTAGTTCTTATCTCTGGGTTTTTGGCAGCACCGATGAACAACTTGGCAAGGCTCTTTCTTGTCAGAGCTAATTAGTGGAAAGCAGCTTTTTATCTGTAAGGGAACAGAATTTGTTATTAAACCTTAAAAGTTGGGGGCTGCTGCCTTTGTCTGTGTTTGCTCTTTGGGAACCCGGTTGGGTCAGAACAATTTAACAAGTAGTGATTCAGTTAACCTCTGTGGCAAGAAAGGTCATAAATGGAGCAAAACTCACTTAACAAATGTTTCACTTACCAACATAAATTTTGGACTCAATTGTGGCCGTAGATCAAGGACTACCTGTACTCTGTATGGAAAACAATCAAATTCCCAAGATGGCAATGAGATGGATTCCCCCTGATGCCAAATAACCAAGAGAATGCCCTCAAAATACACGGTAAAGAACTTCATAGATGACTTAAAGACTTAAACATCGCATAGGAAACAGCTAACATACTCACTCCAAAACCAAAAATATTGGAGGTCCCTTCTTCTCAAGATGCTTCTTCTGTCCCAGCCGAAGTTTCCAAAAGCAAACACAGATAAACTCCAAAACTGAAATGTTCACGGCTTTATTCCACAAATAACCCTCTTTGTAGATAACAGATGGCTTGCAGCCAATTTGTCCAATAAATCAGAGTCTGTAATCATCACACTAACTCCTTCAAACTTTTGCCTTTTGCAAAGGCAAAAGCCATTTGAAACCAGGCTTATATTCCCTAGAGGGAGGGGCCATTAATTAGCATTCTTACTCCCGAGTCGCCTGTGCTGCTCTTCCATGAATCATTCTGCTCTCATTCACACCCAGCACAGACTTCTCGGGAACATCCACCTGATTGCTGCTGGCAAACCACAACAATGCTACATCAGTGTTTCTCAACCTTGACTACAGTACTTGAAGATGTGTGGACTTCTACTCGCCAGCTATGTCCACACATCGCTATAGTCCCAGAATTCCCCAATCCACACACCTTCAAGGTTTAGAAACACTGTGCTACATAGCATGGGAAAATCTAATGGTAGTGCTAAAAATACCATCAACCTCAGCCACCATGTCTACAGTGAGGAATTTTAGTACTTGCAGTATAAAATATCTGCAAGTTTACAGCTAGGGTTATCTTTCATTATTTTTACTTTCTAGTCAAATTTAATACTGCACCAATTCTCATGGATAACCTACACCTCATGAGATATAAGACTAAGTCATAAAAACTTTTAAGGAACAAGAGATCTGCTGCTATACAAATTGTTTGAATTTATATTACTTAAGTACCCCCAAAAAAATTGGCTTGGAACTGCCTATATCCTCAGACACTACCTTAATATTATTAGCACCTTAGTTAGGACATGAATTATTATGGTAAGTTTTCATCCATCTTTGACTGTGAATTATAATAATCATGGTTAAAGAAGATCACTACAAATATCGGGCCATCCTCCAAGCTTACGAACAGTTAAAAGATTAGAAATGATTACATCATAAGAGTAAAGATGATCCTAAAGTCCAAAGTCCAAATGGAGGAAATACCAACAAGATAATTGGGCAATTCCAGTCATTAGACCAGAGATGGTATTCAGCAGGTTCTGATCAGTTCTGGAGAACCGGTAGTGGAAATTTTGAGTAGTTCTAAGAACTAGCAAATATCACCTCTGACTGGAGATTTTACAGTATCCTTCCCCTGCCATGCCCACCAAGCCACACCCACAGAATGGTAGTAAAAAAATTTGAATCCAACCACTGCAATACATGCATAGGTGGAATAGGAGACTGGACTCAAGCAGAACCAAAAACTCTGGATAGAAAAACCAGAAAAACAATAACAAGAAATCATGCCCTTTATCTATGCAGCAATAATAACAGATTCTACCAAAGAAAATAGGTGGGTGTGGAATGTTGTAAGTAAATTGAAGAACAAAAAAAGAGCATTGGAAGAAGGACAGTGGAGAAGATCAACTGAAGCTAGTGCACCTTGAAGGCTCCTTGGATATTGGAGAGACCAAACTGGCCTACAAGAAAGACCAAATGAAAATAGAAAAGAGACATGGCAAGACAAAGTATTATATGACCACACACACACACACACACACACACACAAAACCTAACAGGCAAAGCAGATAACATGAAGACCCACAATAGCTAAGAGCAGAAGTTAAAGAAAGAGACAGAAGGCTAATTCTGACAGCACAAGACCAAGCCTTAAGAACAAATGCATACAGAGCCAGAATTAAGAAGACAGCAACAGAAACAAATGCCACCTCTACAAAGAAGCTGAAGACATAGTGGACCACCTAGTTAGGTGCTGCAAGAATATCACACAGACTGACTATAAACAATGGCAGGACAAAATAGCAATGACAGTAGCAAAGTAGCAATCTGTAAGATATTTCACTCACCTGCGAGCAAGAGCCAGTAAGACCACAAAATAGAAAAAGTAATAGAAAATAAAGAACTAAAGTGGGACTTTAGAATCTGAACAGACAAACTGTTTGCTGCATAGACTTGATAAGAAAGACCAACAAAAATATTTGAAAAGATAGTACCTGGTAACAGTAAAATGGAAGATAAAGAACTGGAGAAAATCAAGATACAACGACCTGCAAATAGAAATAGAACAATTGTGGTAAAAGAAAGCAAAGATAGCATCAATAATAATAGACACTTTAGATGCAATCTCAAAACAACTTGGACACCATTGGCACTGACAAAATCACTACTAATTGCAAAAGGCATCTTTACTTGGAACAGCTAACATCCTACCACAACACCATCAAATAACAACATCTACCTATTCCAGGTCCTTGGAAAGAACTAGATAGGTGGATAAAAGTGCAAAATCCAGTCTAAACATTTCAATAATTGTGCAAATTGATGATGATGATGATGATGGTCTTCAGATTAAATCACTAATGATAAGAAATAAATAATTAAATATACCAGTAGCAGGGACTAACTCGAGAATAATTGATCTTTGGTTGACAGGAATCTAAAGAACAGTGAAGACAATCAACCACTGGAACAGAAGTTGCCCTCGGAAGTTGTGGGAGCGTCATCACTTGAGACTTTCAAGAAGAGATTGGACTGCCATTTGATGACTGCCATTAGATGACCTAAAAGGTCCCTTCCAACTCTGATTATCTTTTTAATCTGTTTAAGGATATTCACAGAGAATAAGATAATCATTAAAAAAAAAAAATCTTTGCCCTTTCCTTCAGGGCTGAAAATATAGGGCAAATGCCATTTCTTGTGGTGATCTTTTCTATCTAAGGAGCTGAAGCAAACAGTGATAGAAACAGATGAGGTTCCATTTGTCAAACTAACAAATTGAAAATGTCAGTATCCTTCCAAGGGTTTTTACCTCAGGTTAAAGGTAGCTGGGAGACAGTTTAGTGTAGTGGACTTCTAATCACAATGTATGGCATAGCTTTGAGGCTATACTCCATACTAGATGACTGAAAAACACATTAAAAAAAACCCTTCAAATTTTCAAAGCTAGGCTTAGGTGCCAATTAATTTAGCATGCGTTCCAGTTCAACAAGAGATTGCCGTTGATAAAGATGAAATTGCCAGAAGGTCAATGTATGGAAAGATTGAGTTATTCTGAAAAGAAATGCATTTTATTCTGTTTTTTTGAATGCCATGTGGAAAATAGCTTAGGGTTAGGGTGACTAGAATGAGAGTCCTCGTGATTACGTAGTTATAGTCATATAATTTTCTATGAGCCATGGTGACCCAGTGGTTAGAATGCAGTACTGTCGGCTACTTCTGCTGACTGTCAGCTGCCTGCAATTTGGCAGTTCAAATCTCACCAGGTTCAAGGTTGACTCAGCCTTCCATCCTCCTGAGGTCAGTAAAATGAGGGCTCAGATTGTTAGGGGCAAGAGGCTGATTCTGTAAATCGCTTAGAGAGGGCTGTAAAGCACTGTGAAGCTGTATATAAATGCTATTGCTATTTTCCCCAAAATTTCACAATCTAGTCTACCTTTATGAAATATAGAGTGTGATCCTAGTTAGTAATTTCAACATAAATCAAGATGGCTAGGTATCATTAATAAGTTATAATGCTTCCTGGACCACTTTTTGAATTATTAATATTACATTGGTATTAGGCCTGCTGTCAACAAATGAGTTTTTCAGCTTTTTTAAAATCCAGAGTTATCGAAAGGGGAAAGATAATAAGTTATGGAAGTCTCAATAACAAGGATTGTTTTCACATTCAGGAACCATTTCAGAGTGTTAAAGCAAGAACTATTTGAGCCAGTGAACCAGTTTCTATATGAACTGATGGGGCCAAGTTCTTCAACTAGTTAAAAAATAATAATCCAGATTTCCAGCATGGGAAACTTTTCTCAGGCTCTGAACCAGGGGTGGGATTCTACCTGGTTGGACCAGTTCTATAGAACTGATTGTTATGATTCTGCCCAGTTCGGAGAACCGGCAAATCCTGCCCCTGGATGGCCCCTCCCCTCCCTGCCCACTCACTCCTTACCTGGCATGTGCGCTATCAAACTTGCCTGCTAAGTTGCTTTTTTTCTTTTCTTTTCCCCCGACCATCAGCTGTTCTGCTGTGCTGAGAGATTTAGATTAGCTAGAAAGCAGGAAATTGTTGGATTTCTTGCTTTCTAGCTAGTCTAAAAGCAGAACTGAACCTTCCTTAGGACCAAAGCTTCTATTTTTCAGTGCAGACTCAGGCATCAGATTGCAGAAAGGTAGATCTCTGAGTGATTCTGTGATTCTGTGAACAACTCAATCTGCCTGCCTGCTTTGCCTGATTTGGGGTAAAAATTGCTCCTATTTTATAAAAAAAATTCAATATTTACATAAATATTTATAATATTTACATACAAGCCATGCCCAGCCATGCCCAGTCAGCAAGCCACGGCCACCCAGTCACATGAGCACCAAGCCACGGTCACAAATTAGGCCATGCCCACAGAACCGGTTGTTAAGAAATTTGAATCTCACCCCTACTCTGAACTGTTTATATTTTGAAAAAGGAAGACATGAGATTGAGCCATCTACAAATCTGTAGCTGGATACAAAACATTATGGTTAATGTATTATGGATAAGTCTTACTATCTTCGGTGTGGCCTTTTCACAAGAAGTTATGCATACAATTGGCATTTTAGTCATACCGAACATAAGTAAGAGAAACAATTCATCCATAAATTCATTAATAGGATGCACCTGATATAGAGGTTCTGTTTCCCACAATTTTGTTTGTGTTTGGCTGCCACACCATTGACAAAGAAAAAAGATTGAATCTACAAGAAGAGATCAGTCTTCTTATTCTTTTGTCTGGAAAGGTATAGAGCAGAGGTGTCAAACTCGATTTCATTGAGGGCTGCATCAGAATTGTGTTTGACCTCTGGGGGCTGGGGTGGCGTGGTCAGGATGGGCATGGCCAGCTCGACATCACTCATGTCTGGGGTGCCTGTGGAGGCCTGAGTGCTCTGCCAGTGAAAACAGGCTCCCGAGCTCCATTTTCAGGTGTGACAGCCTCCTGCAACCCTCTGCCAGTCAAAACGGAACTTAGGAGGGCTCCGTTTTCACTGGCAGAGGCACTGTGGGCCACTCCTTTGCTGCTTCCAGGGTTTCTCTGTGGGCCAGATATAAGCCTCCTGCAGGCTGAATCCAGCCACCAGGCATTGAGTTTGACACCCCGGTATAGCGTCTCCAGCTTGAGCAAGAAGTTTGATTAGAAGACCTCCAAGATCCTTTTCAACTCTGTTATTTTCTAATAATTGGTCTTTATTTGACAAATTAGGGCTACTGTAAATTGGTTATCCAATCCAGATGACCACTAGATGGCAAAATAACGGTGTTGTTGTTGTTGTTGTTTGCATCTCTGCCAGAGTCACTTTTTGTCAGACGGACATAAAACAATCGATAAATAAAAATAAATATTATCTGTTGGCTGTCTGGATTTATTTTATTTTTTTTTTTGCAACCAAGGTATGGTAGCCCCAGTGGTTTTTACTACCGGTTCTGTGGGCATGACTTGGTGGGTGTGGTGTGGCTTAGTGGGCGTGGCATATTGGGCATGACAGTGGAAGGATACTGCAAAATCTCCATTCCCTCCCCATCCCACTAACCTGCTTTCCAGCTCTGTTCTCCTGTGCAGGGCAACAAAAGAAGACCCAGCTGATCAGCTGGGACTCAGGAGGCAGAGAATAGATTGGGAGCAGAGCCAGTCAGAGGTGGTATTTTCCAGTTCTCTGAACGACTCAAATTTTCTGCTGCCAGTTCTCCAGAACTGGTCAGAACCTGCTGAATACCACCTCTGGGTAGCCCTGTTTTAATTCTACTCAGAAGAAACACCACTCTCCCCATTCACCAAACCCATGAGCTGTAAATCAACAGTGTCATTTTTTAGCCAGGAAAGAACCACAAACCAATTAGAAATTATATTGCTGGGCAACCCACATCTAATTTAAGTTTCTGCATTTTGAATGCTTTATTTTTACCATTTGAAGAAAAAGTGCAGCTTCTCATAGGGTATAATCATGTTTATTTAAGGGCGACATATCTCTCTGTGTGTCGGAAGGGGCGAACAGTTAGCTGGCAAATTGCTTTCAGCGAATTCATATACATGAAACCTGGAGAGAGGTCAGTGAAAGTAATTCGGTAGGTAGATAAGAGGCAGGCTCTGAATCTGATTAGATGGAGAGAGAAAAAGGAAGTCAAGATCTCCTGATTTCTCTACAAAATAGGTTCTCAACTTGCAGACGTGCCTTTAGGCCAAAGGATAGTATATCATCACTCCGTCTTGCCACTCTTTCTTTGGAGGACACAATACTATTTTCTTCCCCAGGGAAATTCCTAGAAACCTTAGAAGCAGTTAAAGACATTCTGCTGGGGGAGAGAACTTCACCCTTTCGCCTTGCCTGCACTTTCTGTTCCAATTGATCATCTCTCTGACAGTTGGGTCTCATTTCACCCATGGCAGACAATCCTTCATCCTACCTGAAGGCATTGAGGGTAGACTTTACAGGTTATACAGCTTCCACAGCATTGTCTTCACCGCCTCCTGCCTGAGACATTTTGTGATATGACTGCAGTCATGTGACTTCCTTCTAGTAAACGGCTTTCCATATTTTTATCCTTGGGGACGATGTCTTGGCCAGGCTTCATGATTCCTCTCGCCCAAAGTAAATATGAATGGACAAGGAAAAGTAGGGAGGCAACAGGACACAAGCACTTAGCATACAGCTGATAGGTATACTTGAAACTGCTGATATTATGAATTGCCTAGTAACATTTTCCCAAATGGATAAAGAGCTAGATGTCTTTTGATTCATTGTTCTCGCCATATACATGTATACAGTACAGTACAGTAAAAGGGACGCGATGTCTCAGTGGCTAAGATCAGCAGTGAACAAGATTGAGCTTGTCAATCAGAAAGGTCACCAAGTTTGGCGGTTCGGAGCCCTAGCGCCACGTAAGGGAGTGAGCTCCCATTGCTTGTCCCAGCTTCCGCCAACCTAGCAGTTTGAAAGCGTGTAAAAATGCAAGTAGAAAAATAGGGACCACTTTGGTGGGAAGGTAACAGAATTCCTTGAACCTTTGGGGTTTAGTCATGCTGGCCACATGACCACAGATACGTCTTTGGACAGTGTTGGCTCTTTTACTTTGTAACGGAGATGAGCACTGCCCCCTAGAGCCGGAAACAACTAGCACGTATGTGCAAGGGGATCCTTTACCTTTAACTTACATGTATACATCTGAACTAGACTGAATTGTTTCTCCATGTCATATAATATATGTGGGTATTTGGGTATATACCTAATTATGTATGTAATACATTAATTAATTTGTCATGTTGACATAGTGTATATTAGAGATAGTGATCCTTTGACAGCTGTATACAATGAAATTTCATAATCGAGACCACAACTTGATAAGATTCAGAAAGAACTTGTAAAACACCGAGAAATGTTCACACACTGCTGTGTTCACAAAATATACCATGCTTCTCAAAATATATTATGCTTTTACATGATGGGCTGCTGCATATAGTATGCTAATTTTAAAAATACCAGCTGAGTTCCTTAAAATAGATTCACCATCATCAACCCTGAGTATATTCATTGAAGATAATGAGAAAATGGAATCTAAAGAGTGGGTGATTCACGCAATGATAGCAGCAAGAATAGTGTTTCTTAAAAATGCGAAAATGGAACATTAACCCTATTATATGAATGGCTTGAGAAGTTTCGAATACAGCAACAGTGAGAAATCAACTTGTTCTTCTTTCAGCACAATTTAAACCATATTGCTTTCCTTTTGCATGACCTGTCAACAAGAGTCAAAAAGAGGGCTGTGAAAATATTTATAGACCCCTCACATCCCGGACATAAACTGTTTCAACTCCTTCCCTCAAAATGATGCTATAGAGCACTGCACACCAGAACAACTAGACACAAGGACAGTTTCCCCCCAAATGCCATCACTTTGCTAAACAAATAATTCCCTCAACACTGCTCAACTATTTACAAAGTCTGCACTGCTATTACTGTTAATCTTCTCATCACTCCTTATCGCCCATCCCCTGCCACTTGTGACTATATGACTGTAACTTTGTTGCTTGTATCCTTACGATTTATATTGACTGTTTCCTAGTATGATTTGATTGCTTATTGTACCCTATGACTATCATTAAGTGTTGTACCTTATGATTCTTGACAAATGTATCTTTTCTTTTATGTATACTGAGAGTATTTACACCAAGACAAATTCCTTGTGTGTCCAATCACACTTGGCCAATAAAGAATTCTATTCTATTCTATTCTATTCTATTCTATTCTATTCTATTCTATTCTATTCTATTCTATTCTATTCTATTCTATTCTATTCTATTCTATTTTATTCTAGTCTAGCCTAGCCTAGCCTAGCCTAGCCTAGTCTAGTCTAGTCTAGTCTAGTCAAGATTTCATTCAAAATTGAAACATTGATAAAGAATAGTTTAATTGAATTTTGAAAGATGCTAGTTATTTATAAAATAGTTTATTTATTTATAAAAACTATTGAGTGGACCATATTCCAGACTTTCACTATTATGATAACAAAGCTGAGAGTGCAGCCAAAAAACAAAACAAAACCAAGAGGACATCACAATGATGGGATCAAAGCTTTGTTATGTGTATTGCATGTACACAAAATACATACCTAAAGCACATAAAAGCAGAATTCTTTTGCAACACTGCAGCCACTATATTGACTTTTTTTGATAATGCCCAGTAATAAGGCTTCAAATTTCACAAAGCCGTATCCTAAAACTGCATGATTAACCTGTTTTTAATCACTTTTTTTTAAAATAGCCAGGTATTCCCCCCAAAAAAATATCCCCATTTTAGCCTGGTCTAGCATTCTGTGTGTGACTCCAGCCAGGGCACGACTAGATGCCCTGATGGTACAGGGAAAGGCAGAGAAAGATTGTGAGTGAAGAGTGAAAAAATGTTTTCAACCATTTTTTAAAAGATAGTCCCAAAGGTACTTTTTCCCCCCTCACTGCCTAAAAGGAAATTGTACTTTTTCCGTTGCTGAAGAAGCTTCTTGAATGTGAAGCGAAACATCTTCAAAGAAAAAACAAAGTCCAGTTACCTTTTGAAGAAGAAGAAGAAAAAAAACCACCTTTGGGACACCTGTGACTTGGATGACTGAGAATCTTCACTGATATTTAAAAGGTAGATAGCTACGGGAGGGGAAGGAGAGGGGATGAAGAGAAAATAAATAAAAATAAGAATAAACCTGATGCATAAAGGCAGCAAAGGGGGTGCGCTAGGCTATGCTATGAAGCAGGCAGAGATGTCATAACATTGATGAAGACTTCACAAGGGACTAGGAACTTAGGTGACTGAGAATTTTCACAGATATTAGGGACTAGGAACTTGGTTTGGTGACTGCATTAGAATAGAAATAGAATAGAAGGGAATTCTTTTATTGGCCAAGTGTGATTGGACACACAAGGAATTTGTCTTGGTGCAAATACTCTCAATATACATAAAAGAGAAGATACATTCGTCAAGAGTCAAGAATCATCGGGTACAACGCTTAATGATAGACATGGGGAACAATAAGTAATCAGATCATACTAGGAAACAGTCAATACAAATCCTAAGGATACAAATAACAACGTTACAGTCCTACAATCACAAGTGGGAGGGGATGGGTGATAAGGAGTGATGAGAAGGTTAATAGTAATAGTAATGCAGACTTTGTAAATGGTTTGACAGTGTTGAAGGAATAAAGGGTTAAAAGGAAAACGATGGACAGGGCTGGAGGGAAGGGGGGAGCGACTTCCCGCGCAGCTCAAGCCACGCCCCCTTCTCCCTTCCGAGGAGCGCGGCTGCATCTTCAAGCTGTCGCCCTTTGGGGCTCGGCGCGGGGTGGGCGGGCGGCTATCGTTGATCTCCAGACGTTGATCTTTGACTCATCCTCTCCTCCTTGCAACCCAACCAAACCCGTCAGACCTGAAGTTTTTCATTTCCTCTGGAATCCCTCGGCGTTTCTTGTGCACAGCCTCGGGTCTCCGTCCACCCCTGACAGACAACCAAATTAGGTTTATTATGGGAAAGGCTCGCCTTCTGCCGATGCAGCTAATGCACTCTGTCTCTCCGAACCAGACGGCGGCGTCTCCGGCTGTAATGCATCAATTCCGTTCCTTCCTAATTGCCAGAACAACCTGCCGCTTAAATTTGCTGCTCCTCCAGTCTGCCCTTCAAAACAAATATTCGCTTCTTGTTTATAAGCAGCGAGCTTATAAACTTTATAATAGATGCTATAGAATAGATAGATCTATTATATAATATAAAATATAATAGATCTGTAATAGATGCTGGTTGAGGAGAAAATTCCCTCCCTGTAGTGCACAGTAGTTCTTTTCTCTAGAGATCACTTTGCAAGAATTTTGATCGTCTTAGCTTTCACTTTTGAACGAACCAAGTTCCTAGTCCCTAAGGCCTATAAGAATTCTTAGTCATCCGAAGGTGTTCCCTTGTACCAAAAACCTTGGGGAAGAATTCCACCATATAGTCTATATTAATATGGAAATAGCAACAGCAATAGCACTTAGATTTACATACCGCTTTACAGAGCTTTATAGCCCTCCCTAAGCAGTTTACAGAGTAAGCCTATTGCCCCCAATAATTTGAGTCCCCATTTTACCCACCTCGGAAGAAAGGAAGGCTGAGTCAGCCTTGAGCCTGGTGGGATTTGAACTGCCAAATTGCAGGCAGCTGGTAATCAGCAGAAGTGGCCTGCAGTATAGCGCTCTAACCACTGTACCACTGAGGAAAGAGAAACTCATATTACATAAAAGGTTTGAATGCAAGTATACATATTGTATACATACAATATGTACAATGTGTATATGCAAGTATACATATTTTTCGGATAAGATTAGGATTGAAAACTGTCTAAAAACTGGTATAACCAAGGGCGATTTTAGCTCCTGTTGATTTTTGTAGACTTTAAATTCAGATTGTAGCCCGTTTTAGCACTTTGACTTCGAACTGTGTCCATTTTGTTATCTTTCCTTCATCAAAATCATCTACTACATAAAAATATTTTGGAGAGGTTATCTATTCATTTTACAGAGAGCAAAAGGACACAAGTGCGGCATTTGTATTATGCATCCCTTGTTGTAAGACATTTTAATTAAATGGCATTAAAATCTCGATTTAAAAGAAGCACAAAGAAAAAAATGCAAACATTATAAGCACACACAACAGTATGTCATAGTGCGAAATAACTAAATCATATTTCTATAAATAAATAAAAAAGATAAAAATTTAAAACTTCTATTTTATTCTCATATATTTTCACCTTCTCCCTTATGTTGTTAATCACCTGTGATTCTAAACTCTTCTCTGGGGCCAATCAGAATTTCATCTATATTAATTATAGAAATACAATTTAACAGCCTGCAACTTTCAGCCATAAATGAACCCAGAATTATGGTCATTAGTCATGACAGTTATTAAGCAAGTTGCCACTTGACTGATCTTTAGGCCTTTTTTTTGTGACTGTCCTTAAGCAAATGCTACGGCCTTAAAGCAAATGCCGTGGTCATTAAACAAATCCAGGTCCACAATGGGCATTTTTCGCCCCAGAAACTGGAAGTAAACATTGCAAGCAAAAATATTATAAATCATAATCTATGGATGTTGCAAACAGCTGCACATGCAGGCCAGCTGCCTAGTGGCCCAAAATGTGATTATGGGATTGTAGAGACATCTGAACTTCAAATCAGGATCATAACTAGGACCTGGGAAGGTCTGTTGTAACATCGAATGGTTGCTAAGTGACTGGCTTAAGTCAAGAACTAGCCAGTGGTGGTATTCATTTTTTTTTTTTTACTATCGGTTCTGTGGATGTGGCTTGGTGGGCATGGCATGGCAGGGGAAGGTTACTGCAAAATCCCCATTCCCATTCCCACCCCACTAACTTGCTTTCCAGCTCCATTCTCCTGTGCAGGGCAACAAAAGAAGACCCAGCCAATCAGCTGGGACTCAGGAGGCAGAGAATAGATGGGGGCAGGACCAGTCAGAGGTGGCATTTGACTGTTCTCCCAACTACTCAAAATTTCTACTACTGGTTCTCTAGAACTGGTCAGAACCTGATGAAAACCACCGCTGGAACTCCCTCCATTTCAAGCAATGACAATAGCAGTTTACAAACTCTAAAACAGGCATGTCTTAAATACCTTCCCTTAGATGAAAATTCTAGGCCCTGCAAAGAATTGGTTCTTAATTCCATCTCTTTTTAACCCTCCAGTTCATTGCAACCCAGAGCCCCCACCCTGAAATACTTATTGCGGCCCTATCCACTAAAAGTCTTCTTTAATATAACTGTTATGGACTAAGCCAACGCATCAGTAACAACCCTAATAGCTTTACTTTAACAGCAGGCTCGTAATCCTGCACTTCTCATTGGCCCGCGAACAGCGAGTCGTGATTGGTCATTTCTGGCCAATCTGATTGGCTGACAGCGGGTCTCTCTGATTGGACGCTTGTTAGAGCGGTAAACTCAAATCATTGGTTGTTTTGACAGCAACCAGCTCTATAAAAGAGCTGCTGCTGCCCAAGTATTTTGCTCTGTTCTGAAGTCACGAATAAAGAGTTGAAGTCACAGTTCGAAGTCTTGTCTCTGTTCCTTGCGCCCATGCTCAGGACATAACACTGGCAACGAGGATGGGATGCGGAGACAATAGAGCTGACTAGATACTCATCGAACAAGACAGAGCACGTGGCTGAGAGCGCACGCAACAAATGGCAGAATGACCAGCGGCGCCATACCACCCGCTCCTTTTGACCCAGCAAATGAAGACTGGGACTCATATATAGACCGTTTCCAGATGCTCCTGGAGACCAACAATCTGAAAGATGCTATGCCTGGCAAGAAACGAGCAGTGTTCCTGACCCACTGTGGCCCCGCGGTTTTTAAAATGGCTAAAGCACTTGCCAAACCGGCAGAAGTGAAGACCATGGATTGGGATAACCTCGCGCCAATCCTCCAGGCCCATTACGCACCCGCAGTACCTACACTGATACGAAGACACGAGTTTTACCAGAGGGACCAACGGAAGAACGAGAGCATTGGGAACTTAGTAGCTGACCTCCGGAACCTGGGAGGACTCTGTGGTTTTGCAAACCTCGAGGAAGCCCTGAGAGACCGCGTAGTTCTGGGATTAGATGACCACACATCGCAGAGCAAAATCATGGCGAAAGGAGACATCAGCCTTGCCGATGTCATCACCGACGCTACTGCCGCAGAAGCAACCAGGAAGTCAGCCGCTCAAATGCGCTGAGAGAACGCACCACACCGACAACTCGCTAGCGATAGTCCGCTCTCCTCTGAGAGGCACACTATTACTGCCCATCATGAAGACCTCGAGTCATCCTCAGACAATGAGGAAGAGGAGGTCAACCGGCTCCACTCGGAACGAGAGCAAAGGAACCAGAGACTTCCACGCCAATGTGCTGGTTGCAGGGCAAACCATCCGTGATTGGACTGCAAATTCCTCGACGCACTCTGCTGTTCCTGTGGGAAAAGAGGCCACATAGCAAAGGTCTGCACAAGCAAGTGAGAGTCCAGTCCAAGCCGGAGGGAGAATAACCCCCGCCAGGAGACAGGCAAACCACCTGGAAATCGGGACCGCCTGAACCACCAATGGAACAACCACTACTACAGAAATCAAGCACCTGCCGCTTCAACGAGATGAGAAGAGGCACACCAAACTATTACTATCGGCCATGCTTCATCGCTAGATGCAAGAAAGATCCGCGTAAAGGTCACTATTGAGAATCGACCATGCGTGATGGAAGTCGATTCGGGGTCATCCCTATCGATGGTCTCCTGGAAAACCCTCAACAGCTGATCCCTGCCATCTGTCGCCAGGACCTCAGCACTCAAAGAATCATCCCAAAAGACTACCAGGGGAACAGAATTCCGGTTGTCGGTTCCAGCCACGTCCAAGTATCCTTCAAGGACCACACCATGACGCTTCCCCTGACTGTCGTCGATCGTGACCGGCCCAGTTTGTTAGGGTTACAGTGGTTCGCCCCACTCGGAATTGAACTAGCTGGCATACACCAAACCGGAAGCGATGACTGGGAAGAGGCCCTCATCCAGGAATTCGAGGACGTGTTCACAGGAAAGTTAGGCAAGTACAAGGGGACCCCTATATCATTTAATCTCAGCCCCGATGTAGCTCCCATTCGCCTTAAGCCTCGTTGGGTGCCTTTTGCCCTCAAGCCAAAGATCAATGAGCAACTAGACAAATTAATAGCCCAGGGTGTGTTGGAACCGATTGACCATGCCCGATGGGAAACTCCCATAAAGCCAGATGGCACGTTAAGAATTTGTGGGGATTACCGGGCCACCCTAAATCATGCGCTTCAGCAGAGCACTTACTCAGTACCGGTGGTCCAACACCTTCTTCACTCCCTGGGTGGCGGAAAAATATTTGTGAAACTGGACTTACCTCATGCGTACTAACAGCTACCCGTAGATGCGACGACTGCAGAAGCCCAGACAGTAGTTACACATAGAGGTGCCTTCAACTGCAATAGACTCCAATTTGGAGTAAGCATGGCGCCGTGCATTTTCCAAAGTTTAATGGAGAGACTATTACAAGGCATAAAAGGCGTCGTGCCTTATTTTGACGACGTCTTAATAGCTGCCCCTACTAAAGAGTTATTAGGACAATGACTCAGAAGGGTTCTTCAAAAATTTAAAGACGCTGGCCTGAAAGTAAAAAGTGGCAAGTGTCAATTTTGTACGGAGAGAGTGGAGTTCCTGGGATACCTTCTCGACAGACAGGGAATCCACCCCACTGAAAAAAAACTAACTGCAATCAAAAATGCCCCAAGACCTAGAAATAAGACAGATCTCCAAGCCTTCCTGGGACTCATTAACTTTTATAACATCTTCTTGCCCCAGAAGGCAACCGTAGCCGAGCCCCTACATAGACTTCTCGACACAAAGGCTTCCTGGGTCTGGGGACGGCGTGAAGAACGAGCATTTCAACAAGTCAAAGACCTCTTAACTTCTGATGCTGTATTGATACAATACAACGAGACTCTACCCTTAACGGTTACCTGTGATGCCTCACCATTTGGAGTGGGAGCCATTTTAAGCCATGTCCTGCCAAACGGTAATGAGGCACCTATTGCATTCTTTTTGAGAACTTTGTCTAAAACTGAAAGGAACTATAGCCAACTTGATAAAGAGGCTCTTGCCATTGTATCCACAATTAAACGTTTCCACGAATATGTGTATGGGAGACCCTTTGCCATAATTACAGACCACAAGCTGCGACTTGGCATTTTGGCAGGAAACAAACCGACTCCCCACATCTTATCACCAAGAATGACATGTTAGTCAGAGTTTTTAGCCGCATACGATTACCAACTGCAACACCACCCAGGGAAAGCCACTCCCCACGCTGACGCTTTGAGCTGCTCTCCACTATTAGACGTCATAGATGACCCAGCTCCAACCCTAGCCATATTGCAAATCAAAACTCTTAAATCACCACCACTGACAGCTCGAGACATCGCCTCAGAAACGAAAAAGGACCCTTCTTTGGCACGAGTCCTCAGCTGGGTGGAACAGGGTTGGCCGGACAGCGCACCCAACAACACTTTCAGGCCATTCAGGAATCAACAGACAGAACTATTCTCTCAAAAGGGTGCATCTTGTGGGGAGACAGAGTTGTCATCCCAGAGAAATTGCAACATAAAGTTTTAAAAATGTTGCATGATGAACATCCAGGCATCATGCGGATGAAGGCATTGGCAAGGAGTTACACATCATGGCCAGGGTTAGACAAGCAGATAGAGACCTGGGTGGCGACGTGCAGCAAATGCCAGGAGACTCACTCTGCTCCTCCAAAAACATCCCCAACTCAGTGGGAAACGCCTCGAGGTCCCTGGTTCCGTATCCACATCGATTTTGCGGGACCCACCAGAGGACACACTTTCCTTCTAACCGTGGATGCCTATTCTAACTGGCTCGAGGTCCACAAAATGAAAAGCACCACCACGGAGGCGGTCATAAAAAAACTGAATAAGCTATTCGCTACCCACGGATTGCCGGATGTCCTGGTCTCCGATAATGGCCCTCAATTCACTGCCCTGGCATTCGAACAGTACCTAGCAGACCAGAACATCCGCCATGCCTTAACATCGCCAACGCACCCTGCAGCCAACGGTAGGGCTGAGCGAATGGTTCAATTTGTAAAGAAGACTTTACACAAGATGGATCAGGGAGACATTGATGACAAGATAACCCGGATGCTTCTCCTCCAACATATTACCCCAAGCAGCACCACAAACAGAACCCCAGCTGAACTCCTGATGGGCCAGAAACTTCGCTCACATCTCGATCGCCTCCACCCTGCTTACACACCTGAACAACCCCTGGGATCCAGCAGCAAGTGTTGATCATTCCAAGAAGGTGACCCCGTTTTTGCAAAAAACTTCTCGGGTGACCCATTGAGGTCCCTGCGACCATAATGCAACTTACGGGACCCCAATCCTATCATCTACAAACTGCAGATGGCAAAATGTGGAAGCGCCACATAGACCAACTTCGATCCAGACTAGCACCTACTCCCATCTCATCCCCTGAATCTCCAACTGGGGGGGGAAGGGACATCGAGGGGGCCGAAAAAGAAATAACAGATGACTTAACAATCGGAACCCAGCAGTCTACACAATCAACCATGGGATACTCACCGCTAGAAGGAGAACCGAGCCGGGAAGTTGCCTCGCCGCGTGACAGCATCGCGATGGAAACAGATCCAGGGAACCCGATGACAGCATTGGCAAGAGCAGAGAGGACAGCCTAGAGCCATTTAATGAAACAGCGGGACCATTTTCGCCACCCAGCTCAGCAGGCAGACCACTGGAACCAGAGCCAGGGCAGAAACCAGTGGAACAGCGCAGATCATGCAGACAGGTGAAGCAACCTGCCTACTTACGAGAATATGTCACCCCACCCCTCAGACAGAACCTAGGGGGGAGGGGTGTTATGGACTAAGCCAACACGTTCAGTAACAACCCTAATAGCTTTACTTTAACAGCAGGCTTGTAATCCTGCACTTCTCATTAGCCCGCGAACAGCGAGTCGTGATTGGTCGTTTCTGGCCAATCTGATTGGCTGACAGCAGGTCTCTCTGATTGGATGCTTGTTAGAGCGGTAAACTCAAATCATTGGTTGTTTTGACAGCAGCCAGCTCTATAAAAGAGCTGCTGCTGCCCAAGTATTTTGCTCTGTTCTGAAGTCACGAATAAAGAGTTGAAGTCACAGTTCGATATCTCGTCTCCGTTCCTTGCGCCCATGCTCAGGACATAACAATAACTAATCATAAAAGATGGATTAAAATTTCCATAATTTGTCTATATAAATGCTTGTATGCATACACTTCCCTCACCTCACACAGTTTCACATTAAATCTACATTTCAAAACAATCCAGACTTGAACTCACAGATAGACAAGAAAACTATAGAAGAAGAATTATGTCACTTTTATGATGTCATTGTTTGACAATAGTAAAGAGTCCATTTGCTCTTTTAAAGTTGGAAGCAACTTTATAGCATGATAGCAGCGTTTGAGGGGCTGTCACAACGAAGAGGGAGTCAATTTATTTTCCAAGGCACCAGACAGAATGGAAACTTATCAAGGAGAGAAGCAACCTAGAACTAAGAATAAATTTCATAGCAGTGAGAACAATTAATCAGTGGAACAGCTTGCCTTCAGAAGTTGTGGGTATTTCATCACTGGAGGTTTTTAAAAAGAGACTGGACAGCCACTTGTCTGAAATGGTATAGAGCAGGGGTGTCAAACTGGTGGCATGTGGCCTGGATGCATCTCGTGCAGGCCACACCCAACTCGGCTCTGCAAAGGCAAAAAACATCTCAATATGTCATGATACACATCATGTGACATGATCAAATTTGACACCCATAGTAGAGTCTCCTGCTTGAGCAGTGGATTGGATTAGAAGACCTCCAAGGTCCCTTCCAACTCTTTTATTCGCATCCCCCTTGATTTTTTTTTTAATATCCAAAGAGCAAGGGAATGCACAGAAGTGTTTCCATTGCTACTTCCCTATCTGTGATGACCCAGGGTGGAATACAAAACAAACACAGTCACAGAAAACAGGTGAAGCCCCTTTTATTCCTTCACTTTGCTTCCAAGGTCCAAATACCTTGATGTTCGGAACAGGAGACAAAAAAAAAACCAAACAAACTCCCACACAGTTACACGAAGAAGGAAAAAAGCCACACAAATCGGGCAAGATAAAGGCTGGAAGATGTCATCAGACAACACACACTGGGAAGGATGCCAAACTCAGAGAGGAACTATAAACTAGAGATATTTACACACTTTGTTTCCAGCGTTTGCCAGTATGCAGGTCCAAACTCTTATTCAGTTGTCACAGCTGCAGCCCATGAAGAGGATCAAAGCCCTATCCTCCCGAGGAGACCATGTCTGTCCCTGATCGTCGCCTCCCTGCGTGCCCTAGGATGGATAGGGGATGGGCCTGGGTCCTCCTCTGATAGCTTAGCCAGCCTCTGCCCTTCCCAGCCTCCTCCACAACCTCCGGAGCCACACTTCCACTCCCTGTTCCTCCTCTCCCTCAGAGTCAGTCTCCACCAGGGGCATGACACTATTTTTTAGGAACCATATTCTTGGGGGAAATACTCCAGTAATTCAAACAAACAAATGATATTAATCATTGTGTGTAATTGTCCAGAGATGCCATGGCCTTGTTGAAAAAAAGATAGGATGCAATGAACAATATTGATGTCTGTCTTTTAACAAGTATGGTTTACCACTGGAAATCAAATCTTGGACTTAAGACTTGCTGGGTGCATTTCCTATCTCAAAGGGAATCAAGCTTTAGTTACAGAGCCCTGTAGCCAAATGAGAAAAGCTTTTTCTTTTTTCTCTTTTGTTTAATCATTATAGCTTACCTTCTATCAAGAAATTAACTGGTTTCCCCCCTTTTATAGAATAACCATTGAGACTTCTATCCACTTACTCAATGGGTTCAGAAAAGGAAATCTGAAGATGATTAAACTTGATGTTCGGAACTCTACTCACTGTGTGCAATTTGCAATCAAGGACACACATGATGGGAAACATGCTGAATAAATTTGCATGCTAGATCAGTTTGCGTGCTTCCATCTCTCTATATATATTAAAGATGAAGGTCCACTGACTTTGATAGATCATATTTTTAAGCAATTTGTAATACAATTAATCAGTAACAGTGCCCTGAGATGCTAACAAGAGTTCAAAACTATGCTTAGAGATCCGCTTGCCTTTAAAGGATTCTTATCCCTAGAAAACTTCAACAAAATGTTAGTAATTGCATACTATAGTGTGAAAATAGATCCATCCCTAAGTAGCCCAGGTTGCACTTTTCAGTGGAAAGAATAGATGAAGAGAAAGGAATAATAGAGCTGTGGTGGCACAGTGGTTAGAATGTAGTATTGCAGGATAATTCTGCTGACTGCCAGCAGTTCAATTCTCACTGGCTCAAGGTTGACTCAGCCTTTCATCATTCTGAGATTGGTAAAATGATTGGAGGGGCAATATGCTGACTCTGTAAACCGCTTAAAGAGGGCTGTGAAGTGGTCTATAAATGTAAGTGTTATTGCTATCTCCAGTCTTTGTAGAAATGAAGATACAAGGCAAGATATCCCTACATTTTTCTTTTTTTGACACAAAGTGGCTCATTCCTAGCTTTTTATTGAAGTCCGTTGCACACAATTAGGACCAGAATTTTCATTGTTAGGCCAGCTGGTTGTTAAATGAGCTACAGCTGATTTTACAATATTTTTTGGCACGGTTGGTAAGTGAATCACATTTCTCCCATTGACTATGTTTGTTGGAAGTAACTGGGAAGATCACAAATGATGATCACATGAACCCAGGATGCTGCAACTATCATAAATACATTCTGGTTGGCAAGCACCTGGATTTTAAACATGTGACTGTGGGGATGCAATGGCAGGGGCTAAGTGCAATGATCAAGTTATAAATAACTTTTTTCAATATAACTTTGAACAAGTTGAGGATGCCCCAAACATTTTGTGACTTCTACAGAAATATCAAAAGAACCATTATTCAAGAAACTAGCTTATGGATTCACTGAGAGTTCAACTTTTGGAACAGTGATTGCTATCTGTCAAAAAAAAAAAAAAAAAGCAAATCCCTATAGAAACAATAGGAAAAATGTGTGTATTTTAGGGTACTAAAATTGAGCATTGCACAGCTCACTTCAGAGGATATGGAAAATAATGGTCTGCAAATCTCATTTTGACTTAATGTTTGCAGAAGCAAATATTGTGGTTTACAGCCAGAATTCCATATTTACTATATGATACATATATTAATCTAATCAGATATTAAAGCGTGACATAATCACAAGTTGATAACAGTTCTAATGTTGTTGTAGTCTTACTCTCAAAAAGGGGCACATAGCAATCTGGATCACAACAGTGCACAACCGTTGCCAGAATTCCTTGAGAAAATAGTTGGGTTGCATCCGGAAACACAAATGAGTTATTCAGGAGGAAATTCATTGCAACTTTGAAGTAATTTCAAATTTTCAAAATGCTTGTGATCTTGGTAAATAGTATTTTGAAACTCATTTTATTTATATTCATTAGATAAAACACCTTAGAGATCTTATAGTTAATGTGCTGAGTAAATACAACACTATTATTATAGGTAGTTTTGATGTTTTACCTTTCTTTTATCAAAGGTGCCTTTTAAGAGCTAACTTTATAGATATAAATGATAAAAAGGTACTCCACCCACCCACTCACCAGAGCCATGTAGAACACTTAAGCCAAATTCCTTAAAATGGGGAGAAAATAATAGGTGTTATAAAATGAGTTTTTTTTTAAAAAAAAAAAAAACCCTTCAACTTTCCATAAGCATCCAAAACACAAACATTTTAGAAATGTTAAAATAACTCATCAAAGCCATATGCAGCTCATGCGTGAAAAAGCCCAAATGCAACTGAATAGCTTACTTTGAACCCCCAACAAAATCTTTTTCTTAGCTTTGTCAAGAATGTGCAGCAAAAAGGATGTTCAAATGTCAACTGAGAATAGAATAAAATGAATAAAATAAACATCACTCTCTTACAAATAACATCCAACCATCCAAACAATTGCACTGGTCATGGCAGATGAATTGAATGCATTTGAACACCACGTCCCCTGCCTAACAACCCCCAAAGCAGCAATATGAGAAACAACTCAAGACATTTTGCTTCTGGGGCCCTCTGCAACATAAAAGATAAAAGGCTGGATTTTCTGATCTTAGCTACTTAAAGCTGCAGGGTTAGGTCTGGTGCCAAAATGGGAGGGAAAGCCACTGTAGCACACAGAAACATAAGAACACAAGTGAAGTACAAGATTCACCTGCTGGAGACACAACTTCAAACTTTGATTACGTATTTTTTGGATTATGGTCATATTTTATTTTCCTGCCTGTTTTCATTTCCTGTTTAAAATCATTGGGGACACTAAGTGTGGTATGTCCATGGGCTAGACTTTGCCTCCCGTATTTGCCTTTCAGATCCAATATGACTTGCTGTTAAAAAAAAAAAAAACACATTGGTTCAGCTTGATGCTTCTTGCTATGGTTTATTTTTAAGTTTGGAGGAACAAACAACAGGTTTCAAACAGATTTCTTATTAACAGAAAAATGGAGTGGAGGGAGGAGAGAGGAGGAGGAGGAAGGAGAAGGAGGAAGAATTAAAAAGCGTGTGAGGTAATCTTATTTCCAGAAAGCATGGAGGATGAAAAGATAAAGGTTGTAGGAAGCTAACTAACCATAGGGAATTTCATTCAAGAACATTATCAAGAAGCACAATTTATGATCAGTGCTTTTTAAATGGCCATACATGTTGCACTAAGCCAAAATCTTAAAATCTAGCATTTAAGGGAGGAGGCTAGAAAGCGGGAGACTATGAATTCAAATCCCAGCTTAGCCATGAAAGCCATCTAGAGTAGTTCCATGGTTAGATATACAGCAAATAAATTTAATAAACAAATAAACAATGAACGAATGTATGAATGCTGTTCATAAGGGCTTGAATGGACTGTGTTTCACTCATCTTTTTTTCAGATTACCTTTCACAGACTACTTTTTAAAACTTGTTTCTTCCTTTTTATTTTTATTTTGGCTTTCTCCACATCTCTCTCTCTCTATAGTCTCTACATATAATGTCACTATGAAACTCTGAACTCAAGTTACTGAATGGGAAGAAGACATACTTCTTAGTATGCTAGAGCATGGGTCCTTTAAACAAATGAAAGTTCTGTGCTCAATTAAAACAGAAATAATTGGTTTTCAAAGTAATAAAATATATTTAAGTTACCTCAACCAATAAGTCACCAGCAAACAGACCTTGACTTTAGTTGAGCAACTATGTTATTTTTTTTCTTGAAAATTAAGACAGGAATACAAGTTTAAGAAAAATTTAATTGAAGAAGAGCTGTATTTTCTTTCCATGAAAAGAAACAGGATGCAAGAGAACTGAAATCACATGAGATTGAGTGCTTTAAATCTTCACAAGCTATTATACCTTGTGTCCTCATAAAAATTATAACTCCCTTCAAAAAGAAGCCACAGCTGGGAGAAAGCCCACACCAGCCAGCCAATATGTTTTCCATAACAAGCAGAACTTACATAGGATGACACAATTGGAGGTGGAAAAAAGAAATGGAAATGGAAAAACTCACAGGAATAATGATTGTGGTGGTTTCAAGCTTGTTCATGCAACGTTTGCTTTAACATTTGTCAACAAGTTATAGCCATGTAAGACACATCCAAATTAAAGGGATTGTTTAAGTAATGCCAAAAGTGTGGGTTAATAATAATTCAGATATTTTACTCAATTGAACAGCCCAATGCTGTGGAAATGTTTAAAGTTATTGGCCGGGTTTATTTATAATGTTAAGTCATAGTATTGCTTGTTTTGGTGAGGTGGTAATTGATGCATGAACTCAGTTGTTGCAGCTTAGCTGCTTAGCTGAACAAGCCAGGTTAAAATTGTCCTGTCCTAAGATCAGGCATTAATACAACCATTCCTCTTGTCAATTATATCTGTATTTGGAGGTTTGCACTGCAGCCTGCAAAGTTCAATAGGACTTATTTCAGAGTTATCATGCATAAGACCAACAGAGGAATATACGTCCTTTCAATTATTTAAATGCTACTTCCTGTGATCTATGTCATTAAAAAGCTTGATCAGGCTCTTGCTAGCAAAATAAGAAACAACTGATAGAAACTAACCAAGGAGAGAAGCAACCTAGAAATAAAGAGAAATTTCCTAATGGTGAGAATAATCAACAAATGGAACAACTTGCCCTCAGAAATTGTGGATGTTCCATCACTGGAGGCTTTTAAAAAGAGAAACATTTATCTGAAATGGTATAGCATGTTGGAGTAGAAGACCTCCAAGGTCCCTTCCAACTCAATAGCTGTGGTGGCACAGTGGTTAGAATGCAGTACTGTAGGCTACATCTGCTGACTGCCAGGTACCAACAGTTTGGCAGTTCGATTCTCACTGGCTTAAGGTTGACTCAGCCTTCCATCCTTCTGAGGTTGGCAAAATGAGGACACAGATTGATGGGGGCAATATGCTAACTTTTGTAAACCACTCACTGTAAATGCTGTAAATCAGTGTGAAGTGGTATAAAAGTGCTAAGTGCTATTATTATTCTTTTTTAAAATAATTTTTAAACTTTGCACAGCTCTATTTACATTGTTAACAGCACCATGTCATCAATAAAACATATATTCACATTTATTCCTATACATTAATTCTTATTTCTGTTTTCTACCCATTTACACCATCCAAACCGCGTAATATTCTGATTCATCCTTGCCTTTTAATTCCGCTGTAAGTTTATCTATCTCAGTACAGTCCAGTATTTTTTGTATCAACTTCTCTTCAGATGGTATCTTTTCTGTTTTCCAGTCCTGTGCAAAAATTCTATGTTCTAGCTGTTATCATATTGAATACAGGTAGTCCTGGACTTATGACCATAACTGAGCCCAAAATTTCCATTGCTAAGCTGTTGTTGAGTTTTGCTCCATTTTGCAATCTTTGTTGTCATAGCTGTTAAGTGAATCACTAAAATTGTTGAGTTAGCCAGATGGTTGTTAAGAGAATGTAGCTTCCTGATTGATGTTGCTTGACCTCAGGAGTCTGCAACTGTCATAAATACATGCCAATTTCCAATATCTGATAATATGACCATGAGATGCTGCACAAGTGTGAAAAATGGTCATGTCACTTTTTTCAGTGCCATTTTAACTGCTAATGGTCACTGAGCAAATGGATATAAACTGAGGACTACCTGTATCAAACACTTATTTTCAGATATAATTCTCAAATGAGTACATCAAAGAATAATTAATATTAGCATAATATTTCTATAATAGCATGGATTAAGCAAGCTTTATCTTTAAGAGCTGTGGTGATGTACTGGTTAGAATGCAGTATTGTAGGCTAATTCTGCCAATTGCCAACAGTTCAACTTTCACCCGTCCAACCTTCCAAGGTTGATAAAAGGAGGACCCAGGTTGTTGGGGGAAATATGTTGACTCTGTAAACCACTTAAAAAGGGCTGTAAAACACTGTAAAGTGGTATATAAGTTAGTGTTGTCCCTATTTATGGATACTGAGCCTTTTTCTTTCTTTTTTCTTCCTGGCCTTTAACCCCTGATAATAAAATCCTCCGCATACAAGCCTTAGGTTAAGGCAAAGATTCCCCTCGCACATACATGCTAGTTGTTTCTGGCTCTCAGGGGCAGTGCTCATCTCCATTACAAAGCTGAAGAGTCAGAGCCATCCAAACACGTCTCTGTGGTCATGTGGCCAGCATGACTAAATGCGGAAGGCACACGGAACACTGTTACCTTCCCACCAAAGTGGTCCTTATTTTTATGCTTGCATTTTTACACGCTTTCAAACTGCTAGGTTGGCAGAAGCTGGGACAAGTAACAGGAGCTCATTCCATTACAAAGTGCTAGGGATTTGAACTTCTGAACTGCCGACCTTTCTGATCGACCAGTGTCTTAGTCACTGAGCCACCACATTAAGCCTTAGGTTAATTGCTTTCGGAGAGCCTCAGTTCCCACGCTCCGAAGGAGACCCTGATCAGAAACATTGCCAGGCAAGGAGGAGAAAGGAGGATGTGGTTAGACAAGGCATCATTTAATCGCTTATCTTCCCTCCTAAGGATCCCCTTTGGAGTGGAATCTGTTCCTCTTGCAACTAGCGAATTTCCTGTTTCCTTTTCTCTGTTGTGTCTTCCTGACATCCAAGCTAGAGAGATGAATGGGGATGGGATCTGCAACTTCCTGGGATGGACAGAGGCCTGCGAAGGGAGGAGTGATTATGAGCTTCCCCCCCCCCCTTGAAATGTTTAGCTCCCCTCCATTAGAAGAAGTGATAACGGCGTTTCCTGTGCTTTGATATCATGCTGACAGGATCTGCATAAAGCACTGTAGCTCAGTGAATGAGATAAAAGTAAGACTGGAGAGAGAAACACGCAGATCTGCTTGTGCGCCAGTTGCCAAAGAAAACACATAGATCACCACGGCAAATCTTTTAGCTTAAATTCTTGAAAGATTGGGGAAAGGATTGAATGCTGTAATAAAGCTAGCCAGCTGACTTCTTAAAAATAGCACATATAGGCCGCCCCAATGTGTCATGACTCCATACAAATCCTTGAGGTGCCACATTCGAGACCAGTTTGTGGTGATCTGTGATATATTTCAGTTGCTGTCTTTTGACAGAAATGCGTAGACAGATAAACATACATAACACAGTTCATAATGATCAAAGCACAATGATGCTTTAGAGCCATGATGGTGAACCTATGGCACACATGCCAGAGGTGGTACGCATATCCCTCTCAGTGGACTGCTCTGGCGTGGTTTCTGGTGTGCACATGCATGCCGGCCAGCTCATCTCCAAAAACTGGCTGTTTTCCGGGCTGTTTTCAGGGAATTTTCCAGCTGTTTGGCAAAAAACAGGCTATTTTCCAGGCCATCTTCAGGCCAAAAATGGTCCAGAAAATGGCCAAATACAGCAAAAAAAAAAAAAAAAAAAAAAACCAGGCCATTTTTTGGGCCATTGTCAGGTCAAAAATAGCCCCAAAATGGCCTTAGGCAGCCTGAAAAGGGCCCCCAAAATGGCCAAAAAACAGGCATGTGGCCAACTGGGCTTCAGTTTTCTGTCACTCTGCCACGAACACATGCATGGACATGCACGCACATTCCAATTTGGGCACTCTGTGCTAAAAGGTTCACCATCACTATCCTAGAGAATACGCCTCACCCTTCCTCCTTAAAGAACACTTGTAAATTGTCCGACAATTTCATCTTAGAAACTTTGACAAACATCAGAACTTGGCTGAATTTCAAGTCTTGTTCGATTTTCTAAAATGGGCTATTTAGGAGGCAGGTGAATCCCAGCTGTTTTCAGGAGAACTAAATATTGCTTTGGGGTTACTTTGACTGAAGGTGAATCTATTTGTAAAATTGAAAAAAAGAGCTTTTCTATCAGGTTGAGATTTGTATCTATTTATAGTACTTACATTCCAATACAAAGATACGGTCCATAAATTATGTGCCAGAATTGGAGAAATTGTGCCAATTTATCCCCAGTCCTGGAGGGGATTTTTTTTTTTTTTTTTGAGAGCAAAGAATTGTACATAAAATTCTCTTCATATACAGGCCAGTAGACATCAGTAATCGGTCACTTGTCCCAATGAAGGCAAAATCAGTGAAATAACCTCGAAGGTCAACTTTCTTGCAACAGGCTACAAAAGGCAGTAAGTTACAATGCTCAGGATTTGCATTCGTGTGGTTATTAGCCAACTGGTGAAATCTACTATTTCATTTTTCATAGAAGCTTAGCTTGCACAAACTTTAATACAAAGTCTTCAGGCTACAGCCCAATAGTTTTTTTAGCTGCAGTAAAGGGTATGGGTTTTAGATTTTGTCTGCCTTATCATATGTCACAACTCCTCTGCTATTTGTCAAAACGAATGGCCCAGTTCCACCACTGTGCAAAACCAGGGTTCATTTTTAACATGATTTATTATGTAAACCACCATTGCCTTAAGTCATGCTAATACAAAGGCACATCTTTCCATAATATGCAAACTGGAATATTAAGTCTTTCAGGCCAGGTATTGCTTGCCGATTTACAAGACTCCAACACCACACATCTCCAATCTAAGTTAACCTGACTTTCAGAATTGTGTTGAATTGTTGAACTCCCATATTGCACACTGGAGTCAATTAAGTTAAATCAATGAAGCCTTTCCTAATCGAACATAAGATCACCAGGTAAGGCATATTTAAAAGATTTTATTAAACTTGCCAAACAATTCTCACGTTCAATATAATAAAACCAGTGTGTATAACGCATGTCAGAATAGACACCATGCAGCACTTTGGGGAAAATTAAAATTCCATACAGTGTACAGTTAAGTGCCACACCCAAGAATTTACAGACACAGTAATTTACTGCAATTAGTCACTTGAAAAATAGTTTCTGAAAGAAACATGCCTTGTACTCCATTTGCAGAGAGGGAAAAATGCCAGAGGACTTTGGGGTAAACTCTGAAAAAATAATGTCAGTCTTTTAAGGTTTTTTTCTGTAAGGAGAGTCCCCCTGAGTCCATCAGGATTAGAAGAAAGCAAACACTGCTAATGTCTCTGACAAGTATGTAATCTTGAAGAATTGCTAATAGTGTGGTCTTTTTGAAGCCGGCAGGTCAGTCCATCCCCACAGTAACACCGCTGGAAGAGTTCTAAACCATGGGAGCCTTTTTTGTGGTGCTTTGTGCACACTTGACCTTCCTTAAGGACAGGTTTGCAAATCTTCGACCAGAAGTGACGGGCGCAACAGAGTCCTTCAGCGCAGTCCGAAGAGCGGAGACATGCAGCACCTTCTTGGCCTAAGGAGAGAGAGAGAGAGAGTTGAGAATACAGAACATTCATTCACAGTCTCATTTTGTACTGAGGTAATTCGAAAAGCTTCTCTAACTTGATGTGGAATGAGACAACTCATCACAGCCAACTCACTGCTGGACACCAAAAGGTGCTTTTTTTTTTTTTTTCTTCCAAAGAGGCAAATTGACTTTCTGGTTTTTCTTTGAGAAGATGTTTTGCTTCTCCTCCAAGAAGCTTCTTCAGCTCTGGCGATAGTTATTTTAATGTTTAGTCATTCACATTTAATTCTGTCCCTTCTTTTTTCAACCTTGTTTTAATGATTTTGTTCTGCCATTTCTTTGATAATTAGTGTAACTTTTGTCTCGCAGTGAGTTGTCCTAAGACAAGCTGGCTGTGGTGAGTTGTGCATGGCGAATTGTCATAGACCCATCCCTGATGTTCTTCCCATTGCCATTCCAGCAGCCTAGCAAGGAAGGGCAACACACTTGGGAAGCACAAAGATGGAGAAGGCCGAGCTAATCTAATAGATTTGGCTTCATTTGAGAGGAATTGAGTTGCTACTATTGGCATCTACTATTGGCATCAACCACAAGGGGGAAATAACTAGTGTGCCTGTTGTACATACTGCCACGGGTGATCAAACTATATGTACCTGAAACACCCTTTGGTCCTGGGCCAAATACTTAAGCTCTCCTAGCAAACAGGAGTAGGCCCCTGCAAGCGATGTAAGTGAACAAGCAAGATCATATTCTTTAGCTAACAGTATTACGAGAAGTGATCTACTCTGTGGTGGCACAGTGGTTAGAATGCAGTACTGCAGGCTAACTCACTACTCAGGAGTTCGATTCTGAGTGGCTCAAGGTTGACTCAGCCTTCCATCCTTCCAAGGTCAGTAAAATGAGGACTCAAAATTGTTGGGGGCAATATGTGGACTCTGTAAACTGCTTAGAGAGTGCTGTAAAGCACCGTGATGCAGTATGTAAGTCCAAGTGCCACTGCTATTCATACTAAATTGTTCACTGCAAGGAACAATTAGAACATTGGAAAAGTATCCCATAAGTATTATGCAAATAAAATGCTGACAAAAGCGAAGAGACATTGAAAGCCAACCCAAATAACTAAAGCTCACCTAAGTATAGGAGTTTGAAAAGGACACTAAAAAGCATATCCACAGAATTCTTAAAAAGTCTTTCTACCAGTACAGGTAGCCCTTGATTTGCAATAGTTTGTTCAGTGACCGTTCGAAGTTACAGTGCTGGGGAAAAAGTAACTTTTTTTTCCACACTTAGGACCATTGCAATATCCATGTGCTCACCTGATCAACATTCAGATGCTTGGCAAGTGATTCATATATATATAAAGGTTGCAGTCACATGATCACCTTTTGCAACCTTCTGACAAGCAAAGTCAATGGGGAAGCTAGATTTGCTTTAAAATATGTTGCTAACTCAACTACTGCAGTGATTTTACTTACCAAACATGAAAAGAAAGGTCCTAAAATGGCACAAAGCTCATTTGTCTCACCTAGCCACAGAAATTTTGGGCTCAATTGTGGTTAAGTCAAGGAGTACCTGTATTACTTTCCCCCTCTAACACAGGGGGCCTCCAACCTTGGCAACTTTAAGCCTGGAGGACTTCAACTCTCAGAATTCCCCAGCCAGCTTTGCAGGTTGGAGACCCCTGCTCTAACAGCTGGTGTCTTATGTGCTCCAAGTTCACTTGCATCAACCCAAAACCAAGCACAGCAATGGTCTCTCAGCAATGAAATAAACATGTACGTGCTTTCGTTGTATCCCACAAATTCTGTAAAGATGTGTCATATTTTGTATTGTCTTTAAAAAATAGTTCTAATTCTTTTCTTATTCGTCCAGTATATCCCTTTTCTTTTCAGAATTTGTGGGTCTGGCGCTTGCACAATATTGGAAAGGGGACTTCTTGCCAAAAGAGAGTTTAATAATCCAAAAAATCTACAATTGCACTGAAATGGATAAACTTACTCTAAAATTAAAGGAAAAGGAAGACTCAAAGTAATATACAGTGTGGGAAAACTGGTACAAATGGATAAATGACAGAAATAAGGAAACAAATAAATAAAGAATAGTCTAAAAAGATAAATGTATGAGAATAACCAGAAATATGAAATATGTATTAGAATAAAGAGGTAAGCACCATCAAAATAATTTGTAATGTTTATGTTTGATACTATTTTTCATTTTAACAAGTTGTATTGTTTTTTGTATATATTCTTTAATGTTTAATAAAGGTTTTTTTAAAAAAAATTTAAAAAAGAAAAAAATAAACATCACAATTGTTTATTCTTTTCTGGATTTCAGAGCAGTGCATTATTGGCCTTACCTTTTATGTGGTACATTTGGGATGAAGTTGTGGTCCTTTTCAGATGGGAGTCCAAAGTACCATGGTCAAAATTTTCTATGATGATGTCTTCAAACCTTCCAGGGTGAAAAAGGTCAAATTCTACACAAATTCCTGATGAGGGAAGAAAACAATCATGAACACCAGTCAACTTCCCAAGAATTTTAAAAAAAATGCTAATATTCTGGACATTGGCTATTCAGATGCTAGAGGACTGCAGATTAACCACTGAGGCAGAAACTATCTATTGATCACAGAGAAGATTCATTCTGAATCCAAACCATGTAAATAAATATATGGCTTGGAGCAGATCTCTTTTTGGTTAGGTTTTCTGTTAATATAGGAATTTCCTTTAGCATTGGAGCCTGAATGAGTAGCAGCAAAGAATGTATCCAAGCACTAATGTTATCTTCTCATTAGACCCTTTCAAAGCTTGACTTGAGATAATATGGATAGCCTTAGAAAAAGAATATAGCTTAATGTTGCAGGGAATATAGCTTAATGTTGCAGGGAAAATATCCAGGTTCTCTTTGGAGATTTATTAAATTTGAACAGCCCATGATGAAAAGAAAAAAAGAGGCTAGTTAAGATATTCTTTGGCTACTTGGCTCATGCAGAAAAAAAGAGATTATTGAACTGTATGCATTAATCCGTCTGCAGGGACATTTAATGTTTGCTTTTTTAAAAAGCCATTCCTAAACAAGGCAAAATAATATGCCTTGTTCCTTGCATAATCTCATTTCAGAATATGGAATATATACCTTATATGTAAAGAGAAGCAATCTGGAATTCAGGACAAACTTCTAAACAGTGAAGACAATTAACCAGTGGAACAGCTTGCCTCCAGAAGTTGCAGGGGCTTCATCAGTGGAAGTTTTTAGGACAGACAGCCACTTGTCTGAAAGGGTATAGGCCAGGGTGTCCTGCTTGAGCAAGGGGTTGGACTCCAAGGTCCCTTCCAGCTCTACTCTGATGAAATAGATTCCCCTTATTCCAAATGTAAGGATACTTAAGAGTTTACAACCTGATCCCTTTTGGGTTTGGCCAATTATCCCTTGGCCTTAAACATAATACACAAAACTCTTCACGAATGGATGCCAGAGAGAGCCTTTACTACAAATTATATGGGACTACTATGCAATCCACTATGGGTGACCTCAAAAAATACCAAACCCTGCTAGGTTAGAACCTGAGTTCAAGACTCCCCCCTTACCTCCCAGGAGTGCAAACCAGGCTGGGAATCCCAGAACAACTGGCAAGTCCATTCCATCACGGGAGGTACTACCAAGCACTATGACTTGGAGGTGTCCAGGTAAGGCCTGAGAGATGAGCAAACTTGAAGGAAACTATCTCCACCCCCCCCAGCACCCACAAAAAGCCTTCTCAAAAGAACCAAAGACAATCCTTTGGACAAGGGGTCTCCAACCTTGGCAACTTTAAGACTTGTGGACTTCAACCGCTACCCTCAAAACAACGCTACAGAGAACAATTAAACACAAGTGCAGTTTTTTTCCCAAAGGCCATCACTCTGCTAAACAAATAGTTCCGTCAACACTGTCCAACTATTTACAAAGTCTGCATTATTACTATTAACCTTCTCATCAGTCCCCATCCCATCCCATCCCACTTGTGACTGTATGTAACTGTGTCACTTGTATCCTTATGATTTATACAGACTGTTTCCTTGCATGATTTGATTGCTTATTGTACCCTATGACCAGAGGTAGTATTCAGAGGTTCTGACAGGTTCTAGAGAACCTGTAGCAGAAATTTTGAGTAGTTTGGATAACTAGCAAATACTGACTGGCCCCTCCCCCATCTCTTCTGTGCCTCCTGAGTCCCAGCTGATGGGCTGGGTCTTCTTTTGCCAGGCATGGGAGAATGGAAAGCAGGTTAGTGGGGTGATGAGGGAATGGGGATTTTGCAGTAACCTTCCCCTGCCACACCCACCAAGCCACACTCACAGGTAGTAAAAAAAAAAAAAAATTGAATCCCACCACTGCCCATGACCATTAAAGTGTAGTACGGGATGATTCTTGAGGAATAGATCTTTATGTACACTGAGAGCATTTGCCCCAAACACAAATTTCTTGTGTGTCCAACCACACTCGACCAATAAAAGAATTCTGTTCAACTCCCAGAATTTCTCACCCAGCAAAGCCCGTTGAGGAATTCTGGGAGTCGAAGTCCACAAATCTTAAAAAGTTGTCAAGGTTGGAGACCCCTGCTTCGGATGGCTGGGGAATTTCCTTTCCCAGACGGACTTTTTTTTTTTTTTTTAAAGGAAAAAAAATAGTTTCTACGATAGGCTCCGTGCTTGCTCCCCACTTCCTCCCTTCCCCGGACCCCTAGAAGACGCACCGTTGTTGCAAAAGTTGCCCGAGCAGCACATGGCGTCGCGGAAACAGCGCTTGCGGCGTTTGCGGCAGGTCAGACAAACCAGCCCTCCTCCTCCTCCTCCTCCGGAGATGCCCCCCCGGGCAGGGGTGGAGCAAAACTCTTCGGCGTTGCAATCCTCGTCCGCGTCACACAAGGCGAGCTGCGGGGGGGGGGGGGCAAGAAGAAGCGGAGGGGCAGGTGAGACCCAAGCCAAGGGTGACTCCCCCCCCCACGGGCCATTGCCTCTCTCTCCCCCTCCCCAAACAAGCCGGTTCTCCCCCCCCCCACTCCCACTCCACCTCCGCTGCCCTTACCTTCTGCGAATCGCCGGCGCGGCTTTTATTGCTTCCGTCGTATATTGCCCCGCTCCCGCCGCTAAGCGAGGAGCCACCGGCCGGCGGGTTCTTGATGGAGTTGGAGGCCAGCGCGTTGGCATGGAAAGGGACGCCGGCGGCGGCGGCGGCGGGGGTGCCAAACCAGGCGGAGAAGCAGAGCGCCGCGGCCACGGCCGTCCACGCCCGGCAGGCTCCACGCCCACGCTGCGCCAGCATCTTCGCCAGGCGACCCGACCGAAGCAACCTTGGAGTAGGAGTAGGAAGGCAGGCGGTGCGCGATTTTTGTTCTCCTCCCTGGAGTATCCTATTCAGGGACTCTGCAACGAAGTGTAGACTCGCCGCTTGGTGCCTTTGGCGCTGCTTTTATAGGCTCCACGCCTTTCGGATTCCCGCCTCTCCAAAGGGGGGGGGGAGAGGGAGGAGGAGGGCGCGCAGGGTAAGCAAGGGTGGGGTTTTAAACGTGAGGAAGGGGGGGGAGGTTTTGGAAAAGGTTGGAGGCATCTCCGCCAAGTCACGGGCTCATTCTCCATCTGCATTGAAATTAAGACCCAGGCCAGCTCTTTTGAAGACAGCAAAGCCCATATTTTGGACAGAGGAAGGGGCGGGGGGGGGTGTCGCTGGTTTGAAAGAGGCCATGTAGGTCAGAATGGACCAGCCCTCTCTCAACAGATAGCCAGAGGATCTCAATCCTCTCAATAGCCAGAGGATACGACACCCTTTATCTCCTCCAATCTCCAACCCTTTCAACAGTTCTAAGAAGGCTCCGCACCATGTGCTTCCCCCTCAGGTGATCCTGAGGAAAACCTCCAGGCGACTTTAACAACAACCCCCCCCCCCCAAAAAAAGGATGCAAACGTCCAGCTGTCTGCAAGGAGTATCAACCCTTCCCGTTCCCCACCATCCAGTCAGAGCTGAAAGAAGCTCCTTGGATGAGAAGCGAAATGTCTTCAAAGAAAAAAAAAATCAAGAAAGGCCAGTTGTTGCCGAAAGCACTTTGGGGACCGGCTTCAAGATGGGGGAGGGGCAGGGGCAGGGATGTCTCTTTATTTATTGACAATAAATGGTTTTCCAAACCGTTGGCCACGATTGCATTATTATTACTCATCACGCGTGGTTTCCGTGGGAAAGGAGCCCCCGCTTCGATTTCTCCCACTCGCATTTAGGGGCGGCTCTGTCCTACCCGCTGTTGCTTCAGTCGCCCCCACAGGAAGGGACCAGGAGAACCGGAGCAAAAGCCCTTCTGCCTCCTTCTTTTTGGGCCACCAATCGCGGTCGGAGTCCTCTAGGAGTTGGATGGGGGAGAACCAGGCGCCTATAAGGCGTTAAAAGAGGAGACGCGAGGGGTTTTGTTGGGGGGGGCGGTGTTCAGGCGGATCTTTGGCTTTTGCCATTCATGCAGTTCCCTCCTAGTGGGTTTATGCCAAAATTCAAGCTGGTTCAATAAAAGGGTAATTAATCTCGCCTCGCCCCCCCCCCCCAAGCCTGGATAGATCTGCTCTCGGAAGAGCCTAAAGGGGTTTGAATGGGCTCTGTTACTGTATCTTTTACTCCATTAAAAAAAAAAAAAAAAAGTTGGACGGGCTCTCCGTACTATATTTTATTCCAAAAATACTGCATTGGAGGGTGAGTGGGGGGGAAGAAACGCAGCATAAACACCTTTGACAAGACCAATCTGTAGGTTTGTGGATTGCGGCTCTGAAAAGTCTTCAGGCGGGGAGACTCAAAGCCCCCTCCCCGTTTTCCCGGCTTTCTTTTTAAAAGCTCTATTTTTAGTTGCAGAATGTCGTCGTCCTCGTCGTCGAAACGGGGGCTGTGAATGGGTAACAGCTGGGTGCTTGGCATGGATCCGCCTGGTTTCCAACCGAGGCCTCCGACGTCCTCGCCCCCCAAAGGGGCGCGATTTCCAATAACCCCAAGAAGGGAACAGGACGGCATGTCCTAAATAACGGCTCTTTGAGGCGCTGGCTTCGGAGGAAAGACGAGAGACCGCCGTTTGGCAATCGCCGGTTAAAAGAAAGGGGCGAGCGGCTCTTTGGGATTTTGTAAAATCCCAAAGAGTTAAAAGAAAGAGGCGCGCGGTTTAACTTCTCTTGCTCGCCCCTCCCCTCTCCCTCTGAACTTTTGGGTTAATTTTCCAGCCTCCTCGTAAGGGGGTTTGAATTGGGCAGCGCTGGTTGAACCACCCGGGGAAGAGATCAAAAGCCCAAGACGAAGCTCGGAGCCAAATCCTCGTCGCCCTTTCAAAGCCTTCTCCGAACAGATGGCTTGATGGGCTGAGGTCGATAAGAAGTCCTTTCTTGATCCTCAACCTCGGTTGGAGTTGTTAATTGAGCCTAGTCTTGGGTCTACATCCGATAAACCCAGGTTGGCTTGATCGCGAGTTCAAAGGCAAGCAAGCCAACTGGCAAATAACCTGGGGAGTGGGATCCATAAACCCCTTACCATGTGGTTCTTCAAGATGAATGTGGGAATTCAAATGAATTCTGCTTAAGGGTTTACATTGAGGAAAACCTGTACTGTAGTTCTCAACAAGTAAATGTAAGCTACAATCCTGCTTCCAACCAGAGGTAGATCTACTGAATCGAAGTAGAATAGAGCTGGAAGCGATCTTGGAAGTCTTCTGGTCTAGCAGGAGAACCTATATGCTCTCTCAGACAAGCGACTGTCCAGTCTCCTCTTAAAAAGTTCAATAGGTTTTATTCCTTAGTAAATAAATAGGGATTTAAATACTAAGTTAAGTAAGGGTAGACTGGATTTCCTTCACCTATTGGAAACTTGATCTAGGAAAGTAAAAAACCTGAAACTTTTTTTTACAGGTGAGAACTGTAAAATCAAATGGGAATGACCAATAGATTTGATTTCATAGGGTTCCATGGGTGGAAGAGGAAAAATATTTCAATATAGTGATCATTTAACGAAAGTAGTTAATATTTTATTTTTGTCTTACACCTTTTTCATAACATGCTTCCCAAAACTAATACCAACTAATGCCTAAAATGCCAAAACTAATGAGGCATTCCGACTCATCAAGGGAGGGGGGCTATAAGTAGCTTCAGGATTAGCATCTGGTGAGACACATAGATCAAGAGGAAGCAATTTGCTCCTGGCTAATCAGTATTGCAGGCACCATTATTACAAGGGGTTACAGAACAGGTATAATAAGCACTTGGAAGCACTGGAATATTTGGGAACACAATACAACCCTTAGTATTGGTAAGTTGTTTGGGATAATGGGACACAAAGCCCAAAATATCTGAAAGGCATTTTGTTGCTCTAACTGCACGATTGGTAATTATTAAAGAATATTTTTAAAGTTAAATTCAGATGAGTCACTTTCTCAGGCTTCTTCATTTACTCACATGTAACAAAACTGTAACTGGTGAAACTGGGTGTTGAGATTGTATAACTGGAACTTCTTACTAAAGTAACCTAAACACCGGTGGTTGTTTAGCCTTGACTTCTGCCGCTGAGAACTCACCATCAAGTCATAGTTAGTATTGTTAGAAAGTTTATTCTATTAGTCAGTCAAAATCGGCTTTCCTATGATTTAAATCCAATATTCCCTAATCTGCATTCTAGAACAATGGAGAACAAGCCTTGACCTGCTCTAGGATATCTTTCTAGGGATTTGAAGAATGACATCACATCCTTCTTAATCTCTTCAAGTTGAACCATTCTCAATTTCTTCATTCTCTCCTCCTAGGACTTAATTTCTAATCCTGCGGTTTTCAGTTTCATCATGATACCGGCGCTAAATATATCTCTAGGAACACAAACACACATGAGATGATTCAAGATTGAGGTGCAAATAGGCACGTTGCTTTTCTTTCAGATTTGGAAGAAACTCTACCAGTGGTGAAGCTGGCCATATTTCATTTCATATTTCTTATTCCATGTTTCATTTCATTATTTCCATTCATTCATTCATTCATTCATTCATTCATTCATTCATTCATGTCTAAGGCTTAAATTGCTTCTCTCTTTCTGCCTTCTCACCACTATGTGAATGTTGGCTTTCTATTTTTCAGGAAAGCATCTATCTAAGGCAATCTTTTGATACATACAAAAATCAAGCCAAGGTATTTCTTACAACATTCTATAGTAGAATGTTGTAAGAACATTTTTGTGAAGAGCAGGATAGGATGGATATGACACTATTGAACTTTCATACTGGAGACTGAGAATACTGAAGGATACCATGGGCAACCTAGAAAACATACCAGTGGATTGTTCGTTAAACCTGTTAACTCAGATTTTTCCTTTAAGGCACAAGTTCAAATTATCTTTCTTTGGATATATTGCGGAGAAGGCTCTAAACCAGAGGTCTCCAAACTTGGCAACTTTAAAACTTGTGGATTTTAACTCCCAGAATTCTCCCAGCCAGCATAGCTGAAGTCCACAAGTCTTAAAGTTGCCAAGTTTGGGGACCCTTGATCTAAAGTTTAGAAAGTTTGAAAAGAGAGAGGGGGGGGGAGAAGAGGAAGAGGAAGAAGAGGAGGAGGAGGAGGAGGAAGAAGAGGAAATAAAGGAGGAAGTGGACGAAGAGGAGGAAAAAGAAGAAGGAAGAGGAAGAGGGAAGAAGAAAAGGCAACCAGCAACAAAAGAGGGGTGACTGGAAGCATTAGAAGCACAGCTAACCCTCGACTTACAACTGTTCTTTAGTGACAGTTGAAGCGAAAGAGAGAAGGAAGCGTCCAAGGTCCAGTGCAGAAGGCCAGCATCGCTGCCTATGGAGAAGGGGGAGAAAAAAGAAAAACTCGCCGTTGGGTTGATTCTCAACCCAAGCTCCACCCGATTGCTCCAAAGTGACGAAGGGAAGACCACCGCCTTGGGCTCCTCCGCGCTGTGTTTTCTCAAGCCGAAGCCGGGCCAACGACCCTGGGTCAAATGAACCTGGCTGGGGCTTCTCTTTGAAGCGTGGAGGTTAGAAAAATAAAGTCCCCACGATTCCAGGCTTTCATCACCCGTTGGGCGGCATCTGCAAACGGGACTCTCCCCTTGCTTCTCTCTCCCCCCCCCCGTCCATCATTGCGGGCAATGCCCGTGTAAAGAAGCCAACGGGTGGCCTTGTCCCATCAACAGTTCATCGTCGCCATCTCCCCAAGCAGAGGAAGGAGAGAGAGAGAGCAGCGGCTGGGATCGCGCCCGATGCACATCTGGCAGGCGCGGAGAAAGCCCACTCGCGCAGCTCCCCCTGGTGGAGGCTCGGCTATTCGTTGCACCGCGGCCGAGCGTTTGGGGGTATTGGGAGAGCAAGCGTGGCGACAGCCAGGCTCCCGCTTGGAAAAGGTACGGGGAAGGAGAGCTCGGGGTGGGGATGGGGAAACCGGGAAGGCTTTCTGGATCCTGAAGAGAGAGATTATGACAGATATAATTAAAGATGATAGATAGACAGACAGACAGACGGATGGAAGATAGGAGATGGATGGATAGGATAGGATAGAGATAGGATAGGATAGGATAGAGATAGGATAAAGAGAGAGAGAGAGAGAGAGAGAGAGAGAGAGGAGATAGGAGATTAGATAGATGGATGGATGGATGGATGGATGGATGGATGGATGGATGGATGGATGGATGGATGAATAGGTTAAGATAGAGATAGGTTAGAAATAGAGCGACAGATAGACAGAGAAACAGGAGATGAGATAGATAGATAGAAAGAAATAAGATGAATGGATGAATAGGATAGGATAGAGATAGGATAAAGAGAGAGAGAGAGATAGGAGATAGATAGGAGATGAGATAGATGGATGGATGGATGGATGGATGGATGGATGGATGGATGGATGAATAGGTTAGGATAGAGATAGGTTAGAAATAGAGTGACAGATAGACAGATAGACAGACAGAGAAACAGGAGATGAGATAGAAAGAAAGAAATAAGATGAATGGATGAATAGGATAGGATAGAGATAGGATAAAGAGAGAGAGAGAGAGATAGGAGATAGATAGGAGATGAGATGGATGGGTGGATGGATGGATGAATAGGTTAGGATAGAGATAGGTTAGAAATAGAGCGACAGATAGATAGACAGACAGAGAAACAGGAGAGGAGATAGATAGATAGAAAGAAAGAAAGAAATAAGATGAATGGATGAATAGGATAGGATAGAGATAGGATAAAGAGAGAGAGAGAGAGAGATAGGAGATAGATAGGAGATGAGATAGATGGATGGATGGATGGATGGATGGATGGATGGATGAATAGGTTAGGATAGAGATAGGTTAGAAATAGAGCGACAGACAGATAGACAGACAGAGAAACAGGAGATGAGATAGATAGATAGAAAGGAAGAAAGAAATAAGATGAATGGATGAATAGGATAGGATAGAGATAGGATAAAGAGAGAGAGAGATAGGAGATAGATAGGAGATGAGATAGATAGATAGATAGATAGATGGATGGATGGATGGATGGATGGATGGATGGATGGATGGATGGATGGATAGGTTAGGATAGAGATAGATAGGTTAGAAATAGAGTGACAGATAGACAGATAGAGAGACAGGAGATGAGATGATAGATAGATAGATAGATAGATAGATAGATAGATAGATAGATAGATAGATAGATAGAAAGAAAGAAAGAAATAAGATGAATGGATGAATAGGATAGGATAGAGATAGGTTAGAAATAGAGAGACAGAGAGACAGGAGACAGGAGATGAGATAGATAGATAGATAAATAGATAGGTAGATAGATAAATAGATGGATAGATAAAGATGAATGGATGAATAGGATAGGATAGAGATAGATAGGTTAGAAATAGAGCGACAGATTGATAAACAGACAGGAGATAGATAGGAGATGAGATAGATGATAGATAGATGATAAATAGATAGCTAGAGATAGAGAGAGAGATAGCAGATAGGAAATTAGATAGATGATAGATAGATAGATAGATAGATAGATAGATAGATAGATAGATAGATAGATAGATAGATAGATAGATAGATAGGATATATAGCTAGATAGGAGATAGATAGATCAGACCAACAGGCAGATGATAGAACAAGGTCTAGAAATTAGCTCACATTGAGCGAGATTGGAGTTCCATTTATTTATAAATGCCTCTACCTACTTTTTGCCAACCTTGCCTTACCCTGATTTGGGCTATTCTCATCTAATAGAGAAAGTGTATATAAGAACACCTGGTTGAACAAGTTTGCTGTACATTATGAGCAGCCTATCTGTGAAATGCTTGCAGTTTTATACAGGAGTGGACTGTCTCTGAGGCCAAGCATTTAGCAACTAATAGCATTGGTAGTCCCTTTATGAAAGCACAGTTGCCCAGATGCCTCTGGAAAAACCATGATAAAATCTAATGTTTTCAGTGGGTTACTGTTACTGATGTACAATCATAGACCAAAGAATCAGAGCCTTCTTTCTTGAAGAGAAAGGCAAACTGGTTGTTTGGATTAGTTAAGGTATTTCCCCAATACAGTTAATTAAGTGGAGTTTGTTTGAGCCTGTGAAATACCTGCATTTTAAATATATTTAGTTATGTATATTCCCAAATCTACTGAAGACAGATACAAAATGTAAACAACCTCCCCTGTAACATTAATGAAGCACATAATAAAAAATGAGGGCCTATATTCACAGATTTCTGCAAGTCATATCTATTTTATGTATCCATTTATTAGATTTTTATCTCTCCTTTTATTATTTTATAAGTAACTAAAGGCAGTTTTGTCTTATTTTCCACACAAGAACCTTGTGTGGAGATTGGGCTGAGAAAGAGTGACTGATTCAAGGTCAGCTTTGGGGCCTAAAATGAGACTAGAATTCACAGCTCCATCTTTCTACATCAGCACCTTAACCACTGAATCAAACTAGCTAACTTTATATATAGTGGGGCATTTTCTCCCCCTGAAACTTGGCTATCTCTGATTTTAGCTAAACCTTTTGTTTAAGGGTAGAAAGTTTAAACCCTTGGTTGTCTGAATGCTATTGGATAGATTTTCTTCATCCCCCAAGGAAGCAAATTAATTGATCAGACCTCTGGTCTCCATCCAAGCTTTAAGCAAGGAAAAGAGAGATTATATCTGATCTGTTATACTTTTCATCTTTATGTGTCCAAAGTAGAATAATTTGAGCCTGGTCATTTGTGCCTTGAGTGAGATTTCTGGGTTAATTTGTTCAATGAACCATTTGTTTCTCAGCTGTCCATGGGTATCATGGCAGGAGTCTTCTCCAAAACCTAAGTTCAAAGGTGTTAATCAGTGGTGGGATTTAAATTTACCAGTTTCGTGGACTTGACTTGGTGGGGAAGGATACTGTAAAATTTCCAGTCAGAGGTGGTATTTGCCAGTTCTCCAAGCTACTCAAAATTTCCACTACTAATTCTCTAGAATTGGTCAGAACTTGTTAAATAGGTTAATACTCTGGTGTTAATACTCTTCCTGTTCTGCATCAGTTAGTTGTTCCAAAACCCATGTTTCCTTCTGGCATAGTTCAATAATGCTCTCTCATCTTTGGGGAGATTTTGATTCATTACAGTAGCAATAAAACCTAATATATTGATAGTCAGGGCTGTCCCATCAAGCCTTATGTTTCTCTTGTACAGGATCAAGTTGTTTAATTCATTCCAATTCTTTTTTAAAAAAATTCATCGTTCCTAGGAAATGTAGGCAATTCATTTTACTGATTTCCTTCACTCAGGGAAGATAAAAGTATCATTAATTATCTTCCATATGAAAAGGGTTTTCAAAGTAGAAAGACTGAACAATAAAATTCCATAAAATTTCACTACTACTAGTTTCATGAAAACAATACAGACTGCCAATGCCAATTCCCTATAAGAGCTGAGGGCCTGGATTTTAGAACAGAACTCTTTAATTATATAATTAGAATTAGCTGACTCTACAGGTGACATTTTTATAGCTAAAATGCTCTCAGGTTCTTCAAAAAGTGAATACTTGCTGAGGCCAGAAAGTAGATAGGAACTGAAAATTGAGGCAGTGTCAGAATTTGTTGAAAATGTCTTGCCGTGGCTTAACATAATAAAAAAAAAAACTTGCTATGTTATGAACTGGATTTGTGGCCTTTTTCCTTTTCAAAGAAAAAAGTCTGCATTTGCTGCTTTCAGAAGGGTATGAGATACCTCACGCCCATTTGCAATGGCAAAGCAATCTTTAGCATAAAAATTATTTCATTTGCGCATCTTTTTTGTTATGATATAAATCAGTGAAACATTGTTTATTCACCGAAATGCCTGTCATTAACCTGGCTATCATATAATGCTGTGGCTTTTCCCATCTACTTACATAAGGTGGATAATTACAAAAGACATGGACTTTCTTTAGAGTAATCCAATATTTGAACCAAACTTCCCTATGAAGGCCATGTGGTGGTGTTTTTAGTTTTCTTAAAACATTTTTTCACATGTCCAGCCATTTCCTTTTTGCATTTCTTTTTAATGTGTTGCTAGTCTTCAGTTTATTGTGATATTATTTGAAAAAAATTGATAATCATTCTACAGTAAAATCGATATCCTAGGATAAGTCATTTCAAGAGCATTTGACTAAAAGTCCCAAAATGTAATTGAAAAGATATAACTTTAGGTTGCTTAGTTATTTACATTTCAATTTATGTAGCTACTCTTCTCAAACCGTACTAAAACCTTACTTAATAAAACCACACCTGGAATATTGCATCCACTTAATAAGATCATACTGAAATAACGCATCCACAACATTTCAAAAAAGATGGTGAGACTTTGGAAAAAGTGCACAGAAGAGCAACTAAGATGATTAAGGCCCTGGAGATAAAAACATAAGAACAGTTGTAGGAATTGGGTATGGCTAGTCTAGAGAAAAGGTTTAGGGGTGACATGATTGCAAGATTCCAGTATTTGAGGGTCTGTTACACAGAAGAGGGAGCAGATTATTTTACAAAGCACCAGAGGAGAGAGTCAAGGAGAGAAGCAACCTGGAATTATGGAGAACCTTCCTATCACTGAGAACAATTAACCAGCTTGCCTTCAGAAGTTGTAGGTGTTTCATCACTGGAGGTTTTTAAGAAGAGTCTGGACAGATACTTATCTGAAATGGTACCCTGCTGCAGCCAGGGTTTGGACTGGAAGACCTCCAAGGTCCCTTCCAGCTCTATTCCAATTGATCAATTAAAAATGATGACAGTTAACAGCAGTTAAAAAAACCTGTATAACAAATACATTCATAGTTGACAGCTGAGGTAGAACCTAAACAATCAAGGAATAAATGGGCATCACCGGTGTAGAATTGTACAGACTGTGTCATACACCAAGTTTCAGAAACCTGGTGACACAACCTTCCCTGCAAGACAATATTAGAATTGCCGTGTGTTTTCCGTGGTGAGGTTCCAATGGCAGCATCTCAGTGTTCCTCAACCAAGACAGATTTAAGATATGTGAACTTCTATTCCAGAATTGCTGGCTGGAGAATTCTGGGAGTTGAAGTCCATATGTTTTAAAGTTGCCCAGGTTAACAAACACTGCATACCCAAATCTTATGGCAGCCATTTGAAGATACCATTCCATGTTCTCCTTTGTGATTGTCATTTGCTTGATATATTTTATATATCTTGAAGTACATGTAGTTATTACAGATGATTTTGTAATGCACGTATTCATCCCTTTATCTATCCATTCATTGTATTTAGATCCCACTGTCCATTTTTGTTATAAATTGTAATATATAATGAAATAACCATATCTTTGTCCTTTGAATGTATTAACTGTTCCAGTTTCTGGGTTCAGTTTTGTTTGCGAACTGTCCCTTTCCTTTTGTCCATTACTAGTCATTCACAAACCCTGTTTTGAAAACTGATTTTTTCATATATATCATTATTTCACTTTCTATTATTAGCTTACTGAATAGAAAAACAAAACAAGAAGGAAACCTTAAATATGGTTATTTGAGAGTAAACCCCTTCTAAATGGTTAGAGTTATTTTTGAAAAATATGCACAGGATCCTATCATGTAACTTTTATAATACTGAACATATGCAAAAGAAATCTACATTAAACTAGCTTTATCAGTTATCTGTAAGTGATTGGCTATTACACAGCATATAAATAGCAATAGCACTAAGACTTATATACCACTTCACAGTGCTTTTACAGCTCTCTCTAAACCAGAGGTCTCATTCTCGCGGCCCATGGGCCAATTGCGGTATAACATTTGAGGATGTTTAACATTTGAGGATATTTTTTTAACAACGTTTTTTGTGGAATCCCTTATGTGGCCCAGCCTCACCCAGCCTCTGCCTCCAGCGGCCCCCAGGTAAATTGAGTTTGAGACCCCTGCTCTAAACAGTTTACCCACCAACAATCTTGGGTCCTCATTTTACTGACCTCGGAAAGATGGAAGCTGAATCAACCTTGAGAATCAACCCGGTGAGATTCGAATTGCCAAATAGCAGGCAGCCGGCAGGCAGCAGAAGTAGTCTTCAGTACTGCTGGGCCACCTCTAACCACTGGGCCACCTCAATTCTTATAAATAATAGTATTCCATCAGTCAATTCACCCCATCATTTCTAATTCCCATTGAGATCTTGATTAATTTTGATTATTGGGATTTATTGTCTTCACTGAGACTTATGGTTATACATTTGTAGATAACATGGAACCAACATGATCCTACTGGTAGTTCTCACAATCCTGTGAAATACTTACGGAGTGAATAAACTATGTTTTAAGATACAATATATTTTTAAATATACAAGTCAAAATCTTGGCTTAAAGGACAAGAGATCCAAAGCTACAAACTCATAAAAATTCTAAATATGGAATAATCCAATCTGTGTAGAATAATCTGATTATCTAAATGTGAAGCACATTTTACGACTGTTCTTGCCACATTTGTTAAGCAAATGACTGCAACTGTTAAATTATCAACACCATTGTTGAATGAATCTGGTTAGTCCATTGTCTTTGCTTGTCAGGTTGCAAAAGGGGATCACATGACCCCAGGATACTGAAACCATCATAGTGAGTCAGTTGTCAAGCATCCGAATGTAAATTAAGTGACCTTGAGGATGCTGCAATGGTCATAAGTGTGAAAAATGGTCGTAAGTCACTTTTTTCCAGTGCCATTTAACTTCAGATCAGTGGTGGGATTCCAATTTTTTTACTTCCGGTTTTGTGGGTGTGGCTTGGTGGATGTGGCAGGGGAAGGATACTGTAAAATCTCCAGTCAGAGGTGATATTTGCTGGTTCTCAGAACTACTCAAAATTTCCAGAACTGGTCAGGACCTGCTGAATACCACCTCTGCTTCGAATGTTCACTAAGTTGAGCACTACCTGTCATGGAGCCAATTCCCCTCAAATATGACATATGGACGACACCGTTCAAAAGTAAATTTTTTTTTTATTTCAACTCTATAAAGTATACAACAGGCACTCGGCAATTACAGCTGCAGGGAAAATACAGAGCAAAACAAAAGCAGTTAACTTCATGATAAAAAGGTTTTTTTGTTTTGTTTTAAGTCTACATCAAAAGAGTGCAACTGGTCAAAGACCACTTGATGAAAGTGTATTCTTGGACAAACAAAACTTAACTCCTCCTCATTCGTGTAGAATCCTTACAGAGAAGAAAAAGAGCCATCAGGATTATAAAGGAAACCACCATGTGTAAAAACATTATACATTGGAATTAAGTACATTAATTAGGCAACTCTGAATCAAATTTCCCTTTGCAATGAAAGCCTGAAACATCAAAAGTCCCAGGGCTTGGAGCGGACTGTTCACAGAGAAGAGGACGAGGCTTTCAGTGTATCACTTTCTAGATATACTACTGAGAAGGTGTCTCAGAAACAGTTTGCATATACATGAAATCATAGGGTTGCTTTCAGATTTAACCCAGCTTTGCGTATACCATTATCAATGGAAGATACAACTTCTGTAAGTCCCATTGATGGGAATGGGTTTACTCTAAAGGTAACTAGGTCTGGAACCAACCCAGAGAAAGCACGGGCCCTGTTTTGTTTAGTGGTGCAACAAGATTCATTCCTTTTTATTTTATTTTTTTCAGTCAATGATTTTTTTTCCAATCAGAGGGATTTTTCTTTTCTTTCCCCACCCCTCCCCCGTTTTTGCTACGATGTCAATTTTATGTCTAATCTGCCCAATTGGAATATTATTTTTTTAAAAAACATTTTTTATTTTTACTATGGAATCTATTACAAAATGTGGCATGTCTGAAGTTTTACCGCACTACTGTTTTAAAATTTGCACACCTTAGCAAAACAGGAATGCCTGTATACAGACTGATAGTATGTCATATATTAATTTGACCTGCACGTACATTTATACATTTCACAGAAATGATGCTGTATCTCATTAACAGATACACAGCTCTGGTACATTTATAACAGAAATAAGAGAATGACGTCATCATTTCTGTAATTCATCAATATTATATAATAAAGGCTTATAAACTGTTTAGCCGAAAGAACTGTAAAACGCAGCAAGCTAAGAAAGGACAACATTTTGAGGTGTGTTTGTCTTGGTCATGCAGCATAACACCAAATTTGTATTTTTTTTTAATAGGATGCCATGAATTTAAGGCACTTGCAACAATGCCAAATAACTAGATGATGTTCTAAACTATGGGACAAATGGACAACAGTACAGTTGACATAAACTTCAATAATACTGACAATTATGACATTAATTCAAGTCCACGTTGATCTAAAAACATTACCTTACAAATAAGAAAAATGAAAATAATGCAATGGTCTAAAGAAAAAGCTATATGTATACCATAAAATATCAACACGAAAAAATATCTATTTACATAAATATTTGCCTGTGGTCCTATCATTAAATATTTCCCTATGGAGAATGCAGCACTGTATTGAGCTACAGTTCAATTGTGTACCTTTAGAACTTAGTTCAAAATCAGTGTGTCTTGAATTTGTTAGCAAACTCATTTTTATGCAGATACGCCATTGAACCTTTTATTGTGGAAAAGCAAGGTCTTAATTTCAAATGCATTATCAGGGAACAAAATGTACCAAATCAATGGGTCTTACTTGTGAGTAAGTTTATGGAAGGACTATAGCCATAAATAATAAGTTGTCCACATACTACTTGAGCCAGGTCAAGCCTGTAATTTGGCCATGACAAGTTGACCATTCCCAGCTGTAATGTATGATTAGCATTTCTATTTCACCTGTTAAGTTCAGCAAAACCAAGAAACCTGCAATTATTGCCCTAATTTACATGTTGAGTAGCACTTAATCTTATTGCTGGGGATGGAAAACTCACTATGGGAGGCCATTTTTGGTGTGATCTGCATGGAAGGAGTAACATGTGGACTAAGACAGTACATTGTAACATAAACATATATGTTGATATATATCTATATATATATGTAAATAAAATATATTACTTATAAATGCAGGGTTAGCTATTATACATATGCTAGTTTAAGTTATTGAAAATACATTTGGTAAAGAAGATGCAAGTGAGCCATATGACAAAATAAATTTATATTAAGTGCACACCACACCAATTATATATTATTGAGTGCAGTTCAAGGACAAAATGGAAGGAATCAAGCATAATTCATACCAGGCTCATTCGGCAACTTTTCTTGCATAAATATTTTTTAAAACTCATGACTACTTGTCAGCTGAGTGCTTGAGGACGACCTAATAGCACTGCAACTGTTTAGATTGGAGACCACTATATATAGTTTATAAGAAAAATCTAAGAGTTGAAATTAGTACATTTTGGATTTTAATTGATTCTGGGTAGGCACATCACTTGTTTAGAGGTGAAGTGCAGAGAGTTTTTTGTCTAATGATCCCAGGTGTAATGTAGAAACAAGAAAACCTGACCAAAATGACTATGGAAATCTTTTAGCCCTATTACCACATTCTGATTCCAGCATTATTTATATTCTAAATTGTGTGTTTTGATTAGACTTGTTATATACAATTACTTTTGTAGGACTAACGAGCAGCAGAAGTGATTAACAAGTGGTGCAGTGTTCTGATATTCGCTCACCGATGTGTATTTGTAAAAAAAAAAACATGAAACTGACTAATGAAATAGATTAGATATAAATGAAGCTCGGAGTCCTTCTGGAAAACTGAAGTTAGATTAACTTAAGCTATGGCACTGTGTTTCTTTCTGGAATATTTCACTCAAGCTATAGGCACCCTTATGAATGTGAAAAATTATCTGACGAAACTGACAATAGAAAAGTCTGAAAGTGAGTCCTGGACGTTTATGCTTTTGTGTACCTTCAAGCAAATATATCTAAGTTTAATGGATATGAGAAGATGTGAAAATGTCTGGTTAATTTTAACAAGAAAAAAAACCCGGTGCCCTTTTTTTTCTATAGACTAAATTGCAATTTGGACTGGCAAGATTGAAGATTACTTCTGCTCTTCAAGATTGTACAGCCTGAGCCTCCCTAAGCAGCCAGATATGATTCTAACTTATTCAAGTTATTCTCATCATCATGCTTTCTAATCTCCGCTTGACTTGTGCCTTAACATTACATACCTATTTTGTTCACTGCTTATGAAAACTCTGTCATTCTGTTTCTGCAAGGATGGTCAACAATATTTCTTCCAGTGCATGTATGAGGAAAGGTTATGATTTGCTATCTTACAATATTGTAAAGTTTAAAATTGAAATACCAGGTTATGCTTTAGACAGTAAAGTTTGGAAGCTTGAACCATTTTAGTAAGGCTGATTGATGTACGTGTGATTGGATGTTAAATGCCACATCAAGGATTCCTATCCCTGATCCTATGTTTATTGGAAGCAGAGTGCTATTTCCAGGACTGTTTTATTATAGTGTACCAGTCCTGGTTGATGCTGGTTCTTTATTATTATTTTTGGTGGAAGCCATCACTAGGAACAGACAAACAATATTTCCCCTCCCCCCCAAAAAATAAACATCTTAAAAAGAAGCCACAAGTTGTATGAAATATGTGAGAATATTATAAAGAGATTATATCTTTTTTTTTAACCCTTCAAATTCATATATTGTCTTCTAATGTATTAGGGAGGTTTTCACTGAAATGACTGAATCAAGAACTTGGGCATAATTGGAAGTAGCCAATGAGCTTCATTTTTGGATGTTTTGGTGCTAATCTCCAAGCATCAATTATGAGGAAAACTAACTTTGACAATTTTAGATATAATACTAAACCAATGCAATGTATGCAACAGCCAGTGTTTCACTTCAAGTTCATTTTATAACCCTGTCCAGTGACAGGGAAATTCTAAGTTATGCAAACTGGATTAGATCCAGACTAAGATAACAATCCTATAGATACCTATTTCAGAATAAGTTCTGTTGAACAAAGTAGGTCTTACTTCTGTATAAGCACATGCTGTACTGCATTGTAAAATAACTATAATAACTAAATTTTGGTATCATCGAAAATGATAGTACAATACATTTCAGAGGAAAAGAAAAATATATCCTTGTGCATGTCTAATCGGATGTGACCATCATAAAGTTCAATGGAATTTATTTCCAGTAAAATGTAATAGCATTATAGGCTATATGGTAATAACTTAATCTGAATCTGGTCCTCATTAATAGGACAACTTCAAATTTTGAATAGGGCAAATAAACAGAATGGTATTAGGCAACAGGGGAAAAGATAATTAAATTAAATTAAATTAACGCATGAACACAAAACTAGAGGTGTAAATTTATTTCTGGATTCAGAGAAAAGAGCAAGTCATTAAACTCTGGAGAAAATTCCAAAGGAAATGGACATTCTGTAAATGTGGTTGTTGGTTTTCTTTTTGTGGAACTAATTTAAGAAGCTGTCACAGATGCAAGACTACTTCAGCAGCGTATTGACAAATGCTAATGAAGTCATACTGACACATGGAAGTCTTTGCTGGAATTGCCTTGAAAATTATTATCTATAATAGCCTTTTTGACATTTCTGTCCTCTGAACATGTTGAATTCGGATAACAAGTATGGACAAATTAATCTATAGCACTGACCATTAAAAGATTCATAACTGGTAGATGTAATTCATCATTTAGATGGACCCATTTAAAGACTTGTCGACTTCAACAAGACATATTTAAAGGTGAATTTAATCTTCCTTTTGAAGGGAAGGGCATATTGAAGCATCCCATTTCAATTACATTGTTCCATGTTTGTAAGCAGATCTGTAAGAGTTATATTTTACAAGAAAAGATTGACTAATTATCTTTCGGGAAAATAAATAAAATATTTGTGGGATCTGGAAAAATAGAAAACAAAGTGAAGGCAGTACAGGACAGTAGTATTAAAAATGTGCATGTGTGTGTATTATCCACATATGAGTGTGTATAGGAATACGCCCACTCATACAGTTCTAACTGACAGTGAAATTTCTTGCTACATCTTTTTTTTTTTTTTCCTGAAAAATGAGTGTGGAAGTTTGTTTTCTTTCACAGATGAAAGATGTACATAGCACCTATATAATAATGCAGTGGATTTTGCAATTTCAGGGGGCTCTCAATGTGATTGTTATTTTAGAGTAATTGTAAAGGCTCTAATATTTACAGCTGGTTAATATTTTGTTTTTAGGACCTCTGAATAAGCATTCTTCTTTTTTCTTTTACAAGATAGTTATGGTATATACATAAAATAGTTTTATGAACATTTTTTTCCACATGCTCTTATGTATCTGTAATCCACAAAATAAATGATAAAAAGTAAGTTCTCAGACATATGATGTGAGGATTGACTGACCCATACTTGCTTAACAGTTTAACAGGAAGTGTAGCAGTTGTGCTTCTGTTATCAGTTGGGAAGAAAAACGTATCAGAACTAAAAATGGAGGAAGGTAACATTCATTCTTGTCTTGTACACTGCTTGAAAAGAAAGACAAATTATAGCATTGCTCTGACATGAGCTCCATTTTTTTCCTCCTTAGTTTAACACATTGGCCTTCTTTAAGAGAATCAATACACTCAACCTGCAGTTTGAGGGGAATACCCCAGTCACTGTACCATAGATTCTACAAACCTAGAATCACTTACAGTACTTAAAACAGCTTGGAATATATTTAGCAATAAAGAAAATGAACTTAACCGCTAGAATTATGTGCATCTTACTCTATGAACGTTCAAATTGTAATGGAGGCATAGCATGTTCAGTACCATGATAGAAAACACGTGTAAATTATTGGTGAATAATTATTTTGCTTCAGGACCACCTTGTCAACTGCTGTGTTAAATTCAAACAGAAAACATGTGAAGAGCACTATTGTCATCTAAACAAGAAGTCCTAATGCCACTGTAATTACTGTAGCAGCATCAATCAAGGCATCATGGTGACCCCGAGCATGAATCCTTCCTAAATCTTTCAGGTCTGCTGGCAGCCATATCTCAGGAAGCTGTCTTCAGCAAGGCAGAAGCAGGTAAGAGAAAAACATTAAAAGTCTATGTCCCATCCTGAGTTGTCATCAGGTGGTGGTTCATCGTTGTCCTCAGGGAAGCTATCAAAATTGCTTGTATCAGTTGGAGATGCAACCTATCCAATGAAGGAAACCAAAACTATTGGTAGTGTTAGTTGCTGCATTTGGAATCTCTAGACAATTTTCTCATTTCAAACCACGAGCTCTTTATACCCCTAGAGAATTCATGCTGGCTAGTAAAAGTTAGAGACAGTTCAGAAATGTAGGATTCTGCCCAGTGGTAGGATTCAAATTTTTTTTTACCACTGGTTCGGTGGGTGTGGCTTGGTGGGTGTGCTTTGCACATGTGTGTGTGCATGCACCAAATGCACACTTTGCAGAAGCGCGGAGGCGTTTGTGCAGGCGCAGAGGCGTTCCAACTCACCTCCTGCAAGCCTGCACTCTCCTGGTTGCTTCAGCAGTTACCGTGTGGCACTCTGCTGTTCTGTGCAAAGCAGCTACACTTCAAAAACAGGGGATAAAGGTAAGTACGGGGGCTGGACATGTGGGCGGGCCCAACAGCAGAGCAGAGGAGAAAACTGGTTCGGTGTCCGCTGCTCAGCAGCGCTACCGGCTCGGCAGAACCGGGCCGAACCAGTAGAATACCACCACTGATTCTGCCATTTTCATTCATAATATTGTTCCATGTAGTACTGTTAAGAATATTCTGTGAATGGGAATATCATGGCTAGGAGGATGTTTCTAGTCCCTCGACACCTGAAGGGGTAAAAGAAGAAGTAAAGAAGTTAAAGAAAAAGGGTGTAAAGTGCATTGTTCAGAACAAAAATAGTGAAAAAGGTTATGGGAAAAGATGAAAGAGTAGAACGGACACCCCATCCATTTTTATGAACAAGGAAGGGCGATTATACATTTTGGAAGGAATTTTGAAGCAACCTCCGCATGAATGGGTTTGGCTTCCTAGTTTTTCCTAACTAGAATGGAGAGTTGGACAAAATAATGTAAAGTTTTCTTAATGACATTGACAGCCCTTTGAACTGCTCTACAAAGCTGGGATTTAATGCAGATGCATGGCAGGTTACCAGTGAAAAACAGAATTGCCGTAGAGCTGTTTAGAAAATGCATACAAGCAATGACAGAGGAGAAAGAAATTGCTGCCTTTGTCCGCAACTAAAAGGTCTGTGTTTTTTATGCTACGTATGACAGATATGTTAAAAAAGTTTAGAAAGTGGGAAAACAAATTGCTGATGTTTTCCATTTAACTTGACCTTGTATGATCCCATATTTATTGAATTAAATATGGTGGGTTCACTATAAAAATATCAACTGCTTTTGTATTATCATTTGACTTGGGAGAAATCTGTCTGCAAGAACATGAAAGACATAAAGGAATCTAACAAATTACAATAAGTTGAGATTGGTTGATTTAAATTTAAAATAATACATATAAAATATATTTTATATTTTAGAAAAGTGGACTCAAAGTATTAAAAATTAACAAGGCATAAGTAATATGATATGATAAGAGTTTCCCAGTGGTATCTGTATTTATATGTCTCCCATTATTTTTTCATAATAGCATCAGTAGTGAAGTATCTGTTTAATGATTAAAAGCCAATATAATAAAGACAACACAAGTATTCTCTCTCCTCCAAAATAAATTAAATCTTGTGCTGATTCTGCAAATTGTCATTGCTTGAGGGTCACCATAATAGACTGAATGACAGAAGAAAACTTACTGTTTTCAGAAAAATGACCTTCCTGATTCCTAAATAGATCGAAATGTACATTCATTCAAACATAATTAGTTATTTTTGAATAAGTTAATTTATTATTAGGGGTGGGGGTTATACATAATTTACAGATTCCTATCTATTATGTACTTTTCTATCTACAGGGTAAAGGAATTCATGAATTTCACAGTGAATGTGTGAAAATAAATCAGAAAAGTCAAGTATTTTAAATTGCATTCACTATGGGTATACATTCAACTCTGACAGGAAGTATTTGTTTCATAAGTGGTAAAATTCAAATAATATGTAGAAAACTAAATTAAGTATATTAAGTTATAGCAAAGTAATGTGTATTGAAAGAAAAGCAATCACATTAATCACCACCACAATTTAGCCCAAGTTTAATTAGCATGTCCACCACTCCCATGATAACAGTTTCAACAGATCACAATTAAAAGAGTGCTGTCTCCTGAAAAACTTCCGGTTTGCGTGGCTTCGGGGCAGCAGGAATTCGCGACAGCTCGCGATTCTTGCTGTGCTAGCCGTCGAGGTACCCCCGATCCAGATGGGTCAGGGGGATATGGCTGCCCTGTAGGGACAGCTGAAGACAGAGGGGAGTCGGAAAGGGAGGTGGGGGCATCGCAGACCCCCCCTTTCTCCGGGAAAACCCCTTTTTCCCAAGGCAGTGGAGCGGCGGTCAGCAATGGCCGCCACGAAGAAGCCAGCAACCGGGTAAGAACTGTGCTGGAGGAAGTGTGAAGAGTGAAAGTTCTGTCTGAGCCGGGTCAAGTAACACCTTTTAAATTGCCTGGAATTGAGCTGTTTGTTGCTGGAGGATACATTGTATCCCTAAGAAGAGCGAAAAGCGGCGGAGAAGCTGTTAAAGGGAACTTTTTTTTTTTTTTTTTTACTCTCCCACCCCACGGAAAAAGCAGAAATATTTGGATATATTAGACATTGAAAGTGGATTGTTTTGAAAGCTAAGATAAGAGACAAAGGGATTTTTGGACATTGAAAAATGTGAGAAATTGGAAAATCTCTGCTGGAGGTTTGGATTTTTGATTATTAAAATTCTCATTGCAGTGGGAAGGGAGAAAAAAAAAATTGGAGCAGAAGCTGAAAAAGGAGGAGATTGATTAGAACGTCTTTGTGGATCCCAAAAGAAGATATATGGTAATTGGACCTCTTTGATTAAAAATTAATTCAGAAAGAGAAAGAGAAGAAGGAAGAAAAGTATTAACTTTTGGAACTTTTTTTCTTTTTTTTAATTGCTTTTGATTGTCTTTGATTAAAAATTCTTGTGGTTGTTTTGGAAAAAGTTTCCCTTTTCATAATGGCATCGTCTGTGGATGAACTAGAGATTGAATATCAAAAATATAAAAAAGAAGATACTTTGGGCGCTTTGTTTCAATTTTTAGAAATGGCGTTATGTTCCTTTGAAAAGTTGATTACGCAGCAGAAGGACTGGGACAAGGAAGAAGAGGAAGAAGAAGCCATCTTTGATGAACAATGGGTCCCTTCTGGAGAGGAGGAGAAAAAGGATAAGAAAAAGGGGATTTTAAGAATTATAAAAACAACCAAAAGAGAGAAAAATGAGCGAAAAGATGGAGGCAAGGTTAGAAAGCAAAGGAAAAGGAGCAAGAAAAGCGAAGAGAAAAAGCAAAGGGGTAGAAAGGGCAAGGAGAAGAATAAGCAAGAGAGAAAGGGGGGGAGGAGAAGCCTTAATGGGGGGAAGCAAGACCTAAGGAAAAAAAGTTTATTTAGAGACAATGGGTGAATTTAATTTAGATTAAAAGAGGGATTCTGGAGGGTATATAAGAGTGTGTTTTTATATGTATATTTAGAATATAAAATTTATTATGTAATTTTAGAATTTTTTTTAAACAGAATCCCAAGAAAGATTGCTATATGTAGTATTTCTAAGTTAGGGTAATGAGTTATAGATGTTACTCCAATTGGTGTACAGGAGAAGTATAGTAAAAGAAAAAAAAGATGAATGGATAATTGGAAATAGAACAGACAAAGAATGTTGTTGAAAATGGTAATAAGATATGGAAGGATATATATGCTTTTTTTTTTTTGGATTTTGTATATTGATAAAAGGCAATAAAATTTTAATTAATAAATAATTTGGATGGAAAAGAGAAGTAGGGACAAGATATGAAGTTAATATTATATGAAATATTGATATTATAATCTGGAAATGTTATGCCTTATTGGTCTATTATTATTATTTTTTCTTAGAAAAGAATTTATAAGCTGCTATGCCTTGATTCTTTGTGCATTGTTTTTATAAAACTGATAAAAATGGTTTTTTTATATATATATATAAAAGAAAATGATAATAAGATATGGAAGGAGATATGGGTTGAATATGATGTTTGAATTTGTGTCTGTGTAAAGAGTTTTAACCCGGGAACAGACAACCTTCAGAAAAGATCTTTTAGTTTTGTTTATGTTTTGTGTTTGCATGTTTGTGTATTGTGCTTATGGTAAAACTAACAAAATTTGTTTTTTATAAAAAAAAAAAAAAAGGAAAGAATCAATAAAACCTTGGAGGAATGTTAGATGAGAATAATTTATACAAGCCAGAAAGAAAAGAATATGATGACTATAAAATGGATAAATATGGAAGAGAAATGAAATTGAATAGGAGTAAAGAGAAAAAATGAGAAATTTGCTGAAAGATGTTTGTGTGTCCATATGGAGATGGGATAAATTGGAATTATACTGTATAAAAATAATGTTTTGTTTGACTTGTAAGGATTTACAATGTTAAGAGGTTTTATGTGTTTATGTATTTAATAGTTAATGATGTGTTGTTTTATCTTTAAAATCAATAAAAATTTGTTTCAAAAAAAAAAAGAGTGCTGTCTCCTCTGTTTACCTAAGAGCAGGGGTCTCCAGACTTGGCAACTTTAAGACTTGTGGACCAACTCCCAGAATTCTCCAGCCAACATAGCTGGCTGGAGAATTCTGGGCGTTGAAGTCCACAAGTCTTAAAGTTGCCAAGTTTGGAGACCTCTGCCTAAGAGGAATGTGTTTCAGTGTTTCAGTGTTTGTCTCAAACTGTGACTTTTTTCTTCTAAAAAGAGTTATGTTTGATATAGAAATAGATGTCCTTAAATCCATGTATATAATCCATATTTAACAGAATGTCACTTGATCTTCATTTTTTTTCTTTTTTTACAAATTTAGTGGAAACAAAGGAAAAAGACTTAAGCTAAAGTTAAGAATAGGTATTTCCTTTTTTTTTTTTCAATAGTATTTTAGAGCTCTATTATCAATATTGATACCAATATTTACTGTTAGCACCAACATGGCTCTGCATGGAAATTAAAGCAACTGTTGGTGTGTGACTTGTAAGCTTCAAGTCAAGTCAAACTAGAAAGTCCTTTACTTTGAACAAGAAAGGCAGCATCTTACTTACTTATGCCAAATTGAAAAAACTATGTCAAATTGTCAATTGAGTACAACAGCATGTGATCTAATTTAGAAACTGATGGTGTGATAGAAGAAATGAAAAGGAGAACTGAGGCAATGTAAGTTGGAACAAAGAAGCTTTTGGTAGTAAAGAGGTAAAGATTTCATTAAGATACATTACAACCTAAACTGTTGTATAAGCTTCATCACTGATTCATTGTCAAAAGAGGTCTTCAGATACACCCTTACTATGTATCTGAAAATGAAGTCAAGCAGAGGTCTGGATATATGGGAATGTTAACACATTTCCATGTTTTGCTTCAGAGCTCCTGCTTGTTTTTGCCAATGAGTTTATTCAACCACTTTCTTAAGTTATGATTCCAATATATACATTTTAACAAGTAATAAAGCTATACTCACACTTGGTATAATAGGAGGCGTCAATGTACCTTTTCTTAAACCTTCCCAGTTAAAGCCTTCAAACCACCTGAAGTCAGAAGATAAAATAATACAAGGACATTTATACTACCATTGCAACAAAACCAAGTAGCCTAGCATTAAACATTAAAAAAATTACATTTCTGAAACCCTCTTACTTAATACTTGGGGGGAGGCAGTGGTGGGATTCAAATTTTGTTATTACCCGTTCTGTGGGCGTGGCTTGGTGGGTGTGGCAGGGGAAGGTTACTGCAAAATCTCCATTCAGTCCCCACCCCACTAACCTGCTTTCCAGCTCTGTTTTCCTGTGCAGGGCAACAAAAGAAGACCCAGCCAATCAGCTGGGACTTGGGAGGCAGAGAATAGATGGTGGTGGGGCCAGTCAGAAGTGGTATTTGCCGATTTTCTGAACTACTCAAAATTTCCGCTACCGGTTCTCCAGAACTGGTCGGAACCTGCTGAATGCCACCTCTGGGGGAAGGGGAGATTTGAGAAACATTTTGTTTTATCCTAATTGTGGGCAGTTAGGATGGTACCAAGAATTTTCCTCAGTTAGAGAAAATTCTGAGTCAAGGCTCTGTCCAGACTGCAGATGTCTAATTTGTGATAAAAAAAAAAAGAATAAGTCAGGTAAATGATATTACATTCCCAGATGCTGACACAGATGGATAGATACTTTGATACTGGCTATCCGTCTCCTTCAAACATGTAAAAAATAAAAAAGCTAATAAATATCTTTAGAAGATCTGATTTTTTTGATATCTGTAACCTTATTTACATTTAACTTGTCTCTTGTTTATGTTTTATTATGTTGAACAGGAATTGCTGATGGGCTTCTGAAGCAATTTCATGTATTATGTTGTTGTTACGTTATGTTAAATTTATTGTATTATACACCATTATGTTACTTGAATGTGAGTTATTGAATGTGTTTCTAATTGACCACTAGAAGATGTTTTCATTTATTTTCATTGCAAAAACTTTAATGCTGCATAAATAGCACATCCAGATTCGAAGTTAGGATACCATTCTACTTCAAATATAAGCAGTTGCATTCTGCATAGCTGTCTTATATTACTCAAGTTTCTGGTGAAAAAAAATTGCACCTATTGGTTTTTCATCTGTGCAAAAATATACCTAAATGTATTGATGGATTTAAACAGAGGATTACTTTTTTTCTGAAATATACCTACTTGTGCTTTTGAATATCCTTGACTCCATTTTTCAAGTTACCTAATCTTTCTGATGGGTTGTCCCTGTTTAAAAATAAAAGAACAAGAAAAAAGTTACAGAAGAAAGTTGGAAATCAAAGTTTTTTTCTAGAATGTGTGTGTGTGTGTGTGTTTTAGAAAAAGCTTTGTGTTTGTTTGTGTATGTGTATGTGTGTATTTCTATATATGTTAGAAAAAGCTTTTATATATACAATATATACAGTTTGTCTATGTGTGTATGTATAGCTTACAATGGCTAACAATGACAGTAATAAAGAATGAAAAAACAAAATATTGACTTCAGTGAACTTAATTAACAAGAACCATTAGTGTTGTTGGTATGTATGTATATATGTATGTATGTATGTATGTATGTATGTATGTGTGTGTGTATATATGTGTGTGTGTGTGTGTATGTATGTATGTATGTATGTATGTATGTATGGCATTCAGCTTAGTTCGGGTATTTTCCCACGTCACAATAGTTGTGCTTTTAAAGTTGTAGCAACATTTCAGCAGAATCTCATCTGCCATCATCAGGCTTCTGTATAGATGATGGCCAATGAGATTCTGCTGAAATGTTGCTACAACTTTAAAAGCACAACTATTGTGACGTGGGAAAATACCCGAACTAAGCTGAATGCCATACATGTAAGTACCCGCGAAAACTTAAGAAAACAAATATATATTTGTTTTCTGAGGTTCTCGCGGATATTTGTATGTGGATCTTTGGTTATTCGGGTTTTCTCCCGCGTAAGATTGGAAGTATCTAGGCAACGTTTCGATGAAGTCTCATTCATCATCTTCAGGCTTGGTCTTCAGCTCTGTGCTTCTCAGAGTGATGTGAGCTTGCAGCTGCTTCTTCCTTTTAACTGCTAGTGGGGGTGTGACTTGATTGGCCAACACAGCCAAGCCCCACCCAATCAAGTCACACCCCCACTAGCAGTTAAAAGGAAGAAGCAGCTGCAAGCTCACATCACTCTGAGAAGCACAGAGCTGAAGACCAAGCCTGAAGATGATGAATGAGACTTCATCGAAACGTTGCCTAGATACTTCCAATCTTACGCAGGAAAAAACCCGAATAACCAAAGATATATATATATATATATATATATATATATATATATATATATATATATATATATATAATGAAAGTCTGTGAAAGTCTGACTCACAGATGAACACTATATAGAAGCCTGATGATGGCAGATGAGATTCTGCCAAAACGTTGCTGCAACTTTAAAAGCACAACTATAATGACGTGGGAAAATACCCGAACAAAGCTGAATACCATACATGTAAGTACCCACAAAAACTTAAGAAAACACACACACACACATATACACATACATATATACATAAATACATACATACATAAATACATACATATATCAATACAATATATGTTTGTGTGTGATCACTAACAAATGTAAAGAATTTACCTGCATAGTTTTTTAATTAAGTTAGCAGCATTTTTGGCAATCTTCTTTGGAAATTCAATCATGTCAATCCCCCTTAATATGATGTTGTATGTTTTCATGGGATCTGGGCCTGAGAAAGGTGGACTGTAGAAAAAGAACAAAAATACTAATTAAAATCTAGTGGGTTTTTTTGCCAATAAACTGAAACCTGCTTTACCTTATTTTGGAAGATTGTATGATTTAAGCATTGCTATATGCTGCTTATAATGTAATTATTATGTCTACATCATAGGTGAGAATAAGAAAATGACTTGGGACGCTGCTTTTATCCTGTTACGAAATAAAGGCTATCCATAAACTACCAGAAAACCGATGTTTTAGTATTTTCTCAATTGTCGTAAAAGTCACAAATGGCAAATGAATGGGACTCAGGTTATGCAGGTGTGCACCTACAAATATCTTGGGGTGCACTTTCATGTGTTTCGGTCCTTGAATAGTATTTTTTTTTTAAAAAAAATTATCAAGATTGAAAGAAGAGATTGAACTCCAAATTTGGGATATATTGTGCATCCTAATTTTCTATTCATCCTAAAATATTCCTTATCTTCATCACTTAGACTAGCGTTCCTCAACCTCAGTAATTTTAATTCATGAATTTTGGAATGTAATTCCACCCATTTTAAAGTGCCAAGATTGAAAAACACTTTTGAGAAACAGCTGGAACCCTCAAGTTCCCAGGATCTGTCTGAGAAACGATTAACCATTGCCCAGTTCTTATAACATTTCACAATTTTTCTGGAATATTTCATAAACAATAGTTTGGTAATAAGCAAATAATAAAGCTTTGTGCTATTATTTCACCCAAAATGTTTATCGACATTCATAAGCAAAATGTTGGAAAAACATACATTTAGGCATGATGGGGAATTATTGCAGTTCATCCTGTAAGAATTAAGTTGAGCTAAACACTCACTTACAATAATGTATTTTAATCTTACAATACTTCATTACAGGTAGTCCTTGACTTATGGACATAATTGAGCCCAACATTTCTGTTGCTAAGTGAGACAGTGGTTAAGTGAGTTTTGCCCCATTTTACAACCTTTCTTGCTACAGTTGTTAAGTGAATCATTGCAATTGTTCAGTTGTTAAGTGAATTTGGCCTTCCCCATTGACTTTGCTTGCCAGAGAGCTGGAAAAGAGGATCACATGACCCCAAGACACTGCAACCATCATAAATAGTTGCCAAGCATCTGAATTTGGATCACATGACTATGGGGATGCTTCAACGGTTCTTCTTGTGAAACATGGTCATGTCATTCTTTTCAGTTTGCTGTAACTTTGAACTAGGTGAACTGTTGTAAATCAAGGCTTATCTGTATAATGGACATATGTAATGGATAAATTCCAAAGTAATTTAAAGACACTAGAGGACACACAGTTGGGCACGAGGATAAGGATCTGTTACTATAAATCAGAGGTCTTCAAACTTTGCATCTTTAAGACTTGTGGACTTCAACTCCCAGAATTGTCCAGCCAACATAGCATAGCTGCCTGGAGAATTCTGGGAGTTGAAGTCCACAAGTCTTAAAGTTGCAATGTTTGGGGACTCCTGCTATAGATAGTACTATTGTTATTATTTACTAGAGCATATAGCATTTCTAAATGTTTAAAGACTTTCATGTTATTCTGTGAAGTAGGTAATAATTCCCTTTTAAAACAGTATTTTGATTTGTAAGGATTTTATTCTTTTTTTTTTTTTTTTTACAAAAGAATGATTTAAATCCACAACTTGCTGGCCTAAGTCTATTGAACTGCACATAAAATTAGGCTAATCTATGTTTTTCACTGATTGAACTTCTTGAAATCAAACAGTTTCAATTTATTTTTATACTATGTTTTTAACTTTAAGAAAGGAGACAGTCTGTTTAAAAAGAGAAAAAGCTATCACTCTGTGCTGATTGTTTGCACGCATATAGATATTTTCTTAATTTTCAGTGGCATAATTGTAATTATAGCATCCAAAAAAGCAAGCCATTTGGCTTTCTCACACATGAAACTATTCAGAATTTATATTCCTTATAGGTTTGTCACTGAGTCTTCCTGCCTTCACTTGGGAAGTGAGAATGATCTTAATAAAATGTTGTCAGAGATAATATTCTAGTTCTGAAATATAGACTCCAAGTGATTTTGATAGTAGCCTCTAAAATATCATATTCAGAAATCTTTTTTTATTTATATCCTATCTTTATAAAATTAATAAATAACTCCAGCAAACATATCCAGCACACTTTCCTCCTTAATTTCTCTACAACAGTGAAGCTGGAGGTGAATTAGGGCCAAGAGACAGTAACTGGTCCAAGCTTACTCAGCTGACTTTCATGGTTAAGGTAGAATTTGAACTCACAGTTTTTTGCTTTCTAGCCTGGTGTCACAACCGCTAGACCAAACTGGCTCCCTTTTAATCTTCCTATTCAATGTTTTTAGTGATTTTTTTAAAGAAAGAAAAGCTATGTTTAACTTTTCTTTAGAAATGTGTTGTTTCAAACTACTACCTAGCTATTTTCTAGCATGTTTCCATTTTGTTTTGATTGCCTTAAGTTTTGAAGAGATGTTTCAAGTTCCTTCTTGACAACTGAAGTTCAGTTCAATCTGCATCAATCTAAGCATATCTAATTGGTACCATGAACTCATGATTTGGTGAACCGGTAGAAGAACGCAGGTTGATTTGGTACGGGGGCAGGGAAGTGCTCACCAATTGGGATGAAATGAATAATACTAGTAAATTTGCCTCATCAATGTCTTTTCCTCTTAGAGTGGTTATCTCAAGACTTTAGTTGCTAGAAAGCAAATTGTAAATCCTTGCAAAATCATAATAAGTAATTCCATAGTACTTTTTAAACACTATTTTTGTTTATCATAGCGTATGCCAGCCCTGAATCCCAGCTCTTCTAATCAAAGTGACAACAGCAGAAATATTCTCCCGTTTGCTGAACTATTTTTTTATCTGCAGCTCCAATTCAATGCCCATACCTGCCAGTCAAGAGCTCATACATTAAGATTCCCAGTGACCAGTAGTCTGCTGAAATATCATGACCTTTGTTGAGAATGATCTCTGGGGCTACGTACTCTGGAGTTCCACAAAAAGTCCATGTTTTCTTTCCAAATCCTATTTTTTTTGCAAAACCAAAATCGACCTGCGAAAGAAGGTTCACACACCCATCAAGGAAGGCAAAAAGTTAAAAGCACTTATGCAGGCACAAACATATAAAGAGATGGTCACAGCAGCACAGGTTTTCACGAGCACAAGTACATCTAAAGAACAGGCTGCACCAGAAAATTCTCCAAGGGAGAGTAATTACAAGAAAGCCATGGAGGAGTATATTTCCACTGACAAGATTTAGAAAAAAGCACTAACAGTTTCCATTTAATAAAATGATGTAGCAAAGATAATCTAAACCTGTCTAATGATTCGCTTCTGTATCCTAGCTGGTTATTACCTAAGAGTTAAACCGTATCAATAATATAGATCAATAGCAGGCACCACCACAGCTCTCGCCTCACAATCTGTGAGCTCAATCTGTGATTTTGATCCTAGGTAGAGGCAGGTATTTCTCTTTCTGGGTACAATGAGATTATATCTGCTGAACAAAACTCCGCATTGGAGAAAGGAAGGGCATCCGGCCATTAAACACTCTGCTAGCTCCATTCAGTTGACCAGACTCCACCCTGCAAGGGATTATGGGATTACTAAAAGATGATGATGATGAGAGCAGGCACTACCATGTACATTGCATTCAGCACCATTATATGTATTTGTCTGCAGTTCCAATTCCCAATCTCTTCAACTCAAGAAATGGCAACTCAAGATGATTTAGTGCCACCTATAGGCCAAATTATAAGTTCTTCCAATTCAGATAAAGCAAAGATGCTACGAGTTTTTTTTTCCTGTGAGATTGTGATCTTATTACTTTTTTTATCTTCTTGCATTCTACCACATTTCCTCTCAATAGCCAAAATTCTTGTGCAGAATTAAATGAGAAAGGGCAAATTAAATTGTAACTGTATGATGGTGGTTAGAGACCATTAAAGCTGAAACTAGTCAGAGAATAGAACCACACAGTGCAAGATTGGAAGATATCACCAAGAGCTGGAAACAACTGAATGGATAACATCACCATCACCATCATCTATCAATATGTATCTGGGGAATGTGGAAAGGTCTCCTTGACTCCTAGTTTCCCATAACATTGATTATAGCTCAGACTCGTGCCTAGAATCTCTGAAAGATGATATTAGCATTTTAAAATGAAGTTCCTCTAAAAAAATGAAAGCCAATAAGAAAACAAATCATTTAAACATGGGATAACTAAGAGACTAGAGTTGATTATACTGTACATTGTCCAGGGCCCCTCCTTGAAGGAGCTGGGTATTCTAGAAATATGAAATATAAATACATAATTTTTAAAAAAGTCATAGTAGGATAAATGTTATAATTATATTTGGTAATTTCTTCAAGTTCATTAAGTTACTTAAGTTATCTTGCTCCGATTCCAGAAGGGTACAACACAAGAAAACAAACTTCTGAAATGATACGTAGGCGAACAAAAGTCCATTTTTGCTTATTTGGCTCCCAGAAATTAATCGGCTTGTATTAATTCTTTTATAAACTGATTTGTCTTAGAATCGCAGAGCTGAATACTGCCTTTCAGCTAGAAGTACAGTTTTATGGCTGTCAGTAAAGGAATTTTATTTCAATGGGAGAAGCAACTGAGCCTTAAATACAGGGCCATGTAATATTTTATTGCTGCCTGAGGAGAAAGCATCCACAACCACTCACCAATTTGGCATAACCTCGGTGATCTAGGATGAGGTTTTCTGGCTTGAGGTCCCTATAAATGATTCCTTTGGAATGCAAATAGGCAAAAGCTTCTACCACACAAGCTGTATAAAATCTGGTTGTAGAATCTTCGAATGAACCTCTGTCAAGAGAAGAGGGAGAAAGAGGGAGGGAGGGAAAGAGAGAGGGAGAGATAAAGAGGGAGGGAGAGGGAGGGAGAGAGAAGAGGAAGGAAGGAGGAAGAGAGAGAGAGGTTATTTATTCATTCAGTTAAGGATCTGGGGCAACAGTAAAAAATAAACATGATAGCATTATTACTATGTAATTATAATGTAAAAACCAAAATGGCCAGTTAAAATTGGGAAGTATACAAAGCATAACAAATATTTAAAAAGACTGAAGATATTTACAGAGATTTAAAAAACCCAACAGCTCTAAGACACCTTTTTTAAAAGATACATTTGAGCATTAAAATGCATCCCATTTTGATAGAATAGTTCATAAGGAAAATTAGCAAAATACCACGTGGACAGTTCTAGAAATGTCAATAAACAAATTATTTGAAATGCTAATACTCTAAAATAGTTCTATCCAGACTTTAGTTTTCAGAGCTCCTCTGAATACAGACTCTGGTGATGAGCTTAGAAGTCAACAACAAATAGAAAAAAAATCCCAGATATTATGCTTCACCTTTATATTTCTCTCTCTTTTTTTAGTACAGAAAATCTCACAGCCTTATTTCAGGACAAAATAAGTCTATTCAATGAGTAAAACCTAGTGAAAATAATGGGATTTGTGTTCATCATGTCTTTCTCTTTGATTTTAATAGAACTGATCTAAGCATGACTAAGTCTGAATCCAATCTGTTTTTATCCCCATATCGCAGATAAAGGATCTGAAAACAAGAGAACGGGGATTTGTATAAGCCTGCTTACAAAAACAGAATTTGGGGCATCCTGGCTCACAGCAAAATGCTTTAGTTATTCTATTTTACTTGTTCTAGCATGAGAAGGTACGCTCACTTAAGGAGGGTATGTATGTGTGTTAGCGGTTAATATAAACCTGGCCAGTCCACTAAGATAAGCTTCCAATTCCTGGTTTTGCATCCTTGCACCCACTACCATCTGATGTTTATGCATAGAATATGTCTAGGAGTACAAATGTAGAAATACTACATGCATTAGGAGGTGAGGAAAAGATAGGGACTTTCATTCCAGAACAGAGTTATGGTAATTTGGATTGGGCTCCAGTAATAAGTTGATTAATATATTAATTTGTGTTGCTCAGTGCTGACTTGGTTAAGAATAAACTAGCCTTATGACAAATAATTTGCTCCTTTTTAATCCAATCTATTGTACAGTAGTAAGTGCTATATACATGGTCAAATTAAATGGGGATGAAGTATATATACAAATACTATTTGGAATTTACAAATAGGGTAAGTCATCTTAACTGGCTATATTATTATTTTCTTAATACTTGATACTGCTTAGCACCCTCAATCTCAGCCATCAACATCATGGCTTCCAGAAGACAAAAAACCAAAATAGGAGGGACAACAGTGTCATTGAAAGATGCTGTTGAAAAGAATAATGAACATGGCTGGTTTTCTCCATTTCCCCAAAACCAGAGATTTTGACACTGACAAAGACAGACGTCCAATTATTCCAGGTCTACAAGCTATGAGGACACTAATCTTGTTTTGTTTAGATCAGTTTCTGGAGACTAATTAAGCCCAACATTTTTGTTGCTAACTGAGTCATTTGTAAAATGAATCTTGCCCCATTTTACAACATTTCTTGCTACAGTTGTTAAGTGAATCACTGCACTTGTTAAGTTAGTGACATCTGGCTTCCCCATTGATTATGCTTTTCAGAAGAATAGAATAGAATTCTTTATTGGCCAAGTGTGGTTGGACACACAAGGAATTTGTCTTGGTGCAAACGCTCTCAGTATACATAAAAGAAAAGATACATTCGTCAAGAATCATAAGGTACACTTAGTGATAGTCATGGGTATGATAATCATTGAAATCATACTAGGAAACAGTCAATATAAATCATGAGGATTCAAGCAACAAAGTTACAGTCATACAGTCACAAGTGGGAGGGGATGGGTGATAAGGAGTGATGAGAAGATTAACACTAATAGTAGTGCAGACTTAGTAAATAGTCCGACAGTGTTGAGGGAATTATTTCTTTCGCCGAGTGATGGCATTTGGGGAAAAACTGTCCTTGTGTCTAGTTGTTCTGGTGTTCTCTATAGCATGGTTTTGAGGGAAGGAGTTGAAACAGTTTATGTCCAGGATGTGAGGGATCAAAAAGTGAAGTTGCAAAAGGTGATTACATGATGTTGGGACACTGCAACCATCATAAATATGAGTCAGTTGCCAGGCATCCAAATTCTGATCAGGTAACCATGGTGCTGCAACGGTCGTAAGTGTGAAAAATGGTCATAAGTCATTTTTTTGAGTTGCATTGTAACTTCAAACGTTCACTAAATGAATTCTTGTAAGTCAAGGACTTAAATATGTATAGGATTTTATGCAGTGCTTTCCTCAGGCAGCATTATATCTTGAAAACTGAAAATCACAGTTCAATTATTTTTGTATGAAACCACTGGCAGCGTCAGAAGAGAGTACTTTATTTATCTAATGACTTGACTGCAAAAGCCCACTAGCTATCAGAAGAACCAGACTGCAAAATAACTGTAGGCTATGATAGAATCGCATTTCTCTGTTTATTGCTTATTCTGAGATCTTTTAAAAACAACAACAACCAAAAAAACTCCATACATTTATTCTCCAAACTGAATTTGGTTTTTCTTTTCATTCCCTTCCGACTAAAAAAGGCACAGAGATCAGAAGCTTACTTTCAACAAATCACAAAATCAAAAATCACTGCTATATATTACAACCAACTGCCAAATTAAATTTTAGAAGGAAAACCAATATGGTCAGTTTTCTTGACAGATGCAAATGGTTTCACATTTCACATCCCCAAATTAACTCTCGGGTAAGCATTTTAAACCCTATACTTTATCTTTCCTTAAGATACATATATACTGACATTCTGTATAAGTCTGTTCCAAACAGGCATGCAGCCTAAAACTAAAACAGCATAAAAAATTAACAAGGTTTTGCTAGTGGCTAAGTATTTCAATTACTAATAGATGACCTAAGGAAATAAAAGAGAAATTCTATTTCGTAGCTAGATGGCAGCAGATACCAGGGCTAGACAGAAAAAGAATGAAAATAAAGGTTCAAAGACTTATGCAGACTTAAAAGAAATCTGAGCACAAGGTAATTTGTATTGTAATTTTATTTTTTAAACAAATTAAATTCAAGTAAACGTTTGGAATTTAAAATGAAAATAAAAACAATACTACAAAAATAAGTTTCGAGGTTTCATTGCTATATTTCTGTCTTTTTTTGCTGTACCACTTATGCAACGGATAAGTTTTAAATATTTCCATCAAATCGTAACCCAAGTGATTTATTTTTATTTACACAATTTCAGTCAGGTGTTAGAGTACGTCTCATAGAAACACCAGGCATATTAGCCAGTAAGTCCATTCTTTCATATGATTTTTGATATTTTATTACTGCATTTTGTTTTATTTCTAATATACTTTAGAATTACAGGAATACCTCTGACTCTGATTTACATTCTGCCTCTATATTTGGATAAAGGGAGGTCTAAAAGTTCAATTATTTTCCTCCTGATAGGGTTTTTATTATATTTATTCATTCATTTAAATTTATATGGCTTTCCATCTCAAAGGCATGACTGTGGGTGGCCGGCAACAATTAAGAACTACATAAAAATTATATAAAAACTCCACAGAAATACTAATCAGAAGCCAAGGTTAAAAGAAAAACTAACAGAAGCCAGATTAAACACAATGACTGCATGGTTTTCCACACATCCAGATCCCCCAGCACAAGGACAAAACTGCATCTTTAAGGCCTTGTGAAAATACAGAAGAGTTGGGATCAAACGAATCCCTGGAGGGATGATATTACAAAAGACGGGCACCACAATAAAAAAAAAAATAGCTCTCTTCCTGGGCCCCATCAGATGACATTCTGTAATAGATAAGGACCTGGATCATTGATACTCACTAAAAGGAACATTTTGCTTTAGTTAGACTGTGGCTGTTGATTATGGATGGTTCCTCTAGCTCAGGACTCTCAAACTCGATTTCATTGAGTGCCACATCACGGTTGTGGTTGGCCTCGGGGGGGGGGCAAACATGGCCAGGGGTGCATGGACAGCTTTACATCACTCATGTTGGGGGTGTCTGTGTTGACCCAAGTGCTCTGCCAGGAAAAACAGAGCTTCATTTTCATTGGCAGAGGATTGCAGGAGGCCATTACAGCGGAAGACGGAGCTCCATTTTCTCTGGCAGAAGGTTGCAGGAGGCTGTCACAGCAGAAAATGGAACTCCATTTTTGTTGGCAAAGGCCCCGCGGGACGGTCCTTCACCATTTCCAAGGTGGCCCCATGAGCCAGATCTAAGCACCCTGCGGGCTAGATCCAGCCCACAGGCCTTGAGTTTGACACCCCTGCTCTAGCTGAAATGGTTTCCATGATATTTTGAAAGGCGATCTGGAAGAACATTAGTAGAGTGGAAGAGAAGAGGTAGCTTCCTGTCTGAAAGTGATAATGCAGTGGGGGGTGGAGAGGGATGCGGAGATGATGATGGGGGGAGAAGGCTTAACTTGAAAGCCCCAAGGACAATGTTTGAATGACCACAAGGGGGAATGGAAGTAAGTTGGAGGTCAGAATGAGATGCATTGATGAAAGTGTTTGAAAGAAAAGAGATTGTCAGTAGTGGGTGAACCAGAATTTAAATTGGGGATGAAGAATCTTATTGGAATGGTGGAGGAGCAATCCCCTGCTATTTAACAACTTAAAGAGGTCAAACCTCAATTTGAGTGAGGTATAATCTACATTCTGATCATACCCGGCTATTCATTACTTCCTAGGCTGAGGATAAGCCCAGAAGATCCTTATTTGATATCTGGAAGCTGAAAAGGATTGGATGGGAAAAACTGGGTGAAATTAAACCCAGGCAAAGTGGAAGCAGTGTTCATACAAAGGCAAACCTGCTTGATTCAGACTTCTATTTTGGCTCCGGACAAGGTTATCTTCCTCATTGAGTTCACAGGCATTCCCAAAGCTTTCTGAATTCAAGCTCGTGCTTGATGAGCAAATAGAGAGCCAAAGCTAAAAAAGACTTTTGCCCAGCTTCAGCTGGTGCCACAATAAAACCCTCCATTTTTGGTGGTGGATAACTTGTGTCACTAACTCATCACTCACACTTCTATGATATAGGAATACAACATATTTTCCCTGGAACTACTTTTAAAGGCATCTGAGAAACTGCAGTTGGCCAAAGTGTGATGGCCTAATTAATATATACAGATGTCTGTGGAGATTCTCCATGACTATCCAGGTCATGGTTGCTCCAAAGATGCTTTTTCAAAAGGCAACTAGACTATGTTTTCTCTTGAAGACCTTTCGCTTTTCATCCAAGAAGCTTCTTGGGTTCTGATTGAATGGTGGACGATGGAAGGATTTCTATTCCTTGCAGTCATCTGGTCATTAGCAAGGAATAGAAATCCTTCCATCTTCCATTATTCAATCAGAACCGAAGAAGCTTCTTGGATGAAAAGCGAACGTCTTCAAGGAAAAAGAGTCCAGTTGCCTTTTGAAAAAACAGTATGTTGGGACAATATATACCGATCTTCTTTGTGGGCTCAAGGCTGATTGGCCAAAATGTTTCTGAATTCAATTCAAAGTCCTGGTATGAATTATAAAGTCCATCTTGGTTGTCTTTGGAATCAGGGAGAATCTACCCATCCTGAAAAGTCTTCCTGGGAAGGATGTTTCCGCTTCCTATTCCACATTACATTTTTTGTTTATTTGTTTATATGGCTGCCAGTGTCACGGTAGAGCAGGGGTGTCAAACCTGATTCCATTGAGGGTAGTATCAGGGTTGTGTTTGACCTTGGGAGTCTGGGGTGGGCATGGCCAGCTCTATGTCACTCGTGTTGCGGGGCACCTGTGGTGGCCCAAGTGTTCTGCCAGTGAAAACAGATGTCAGCTTTGGAAGCCATATTCCATGCTGCCACATAGCCTGAGAAAGTGGGAGGGGGGTGATTTCAATTGAATAGTTCTAAGTAGACAAAAGAAAAATTCTTTTGTTTGTTAAGGATATTAAGTGTGGCACAGGATGGAAAGAGGATCTTGGGTGGATCATGATTGGTTCATGTGATATGATGATGGCAAAAAGGAGATGGATTTTAGTTTGGGACATTGTAGGAAGTCCGGAAAACTTTTAGTTTCAAGATTCTACAGATGTGCCAGATGCTATTCTAATAAAGGTCTTTTGAGATTATGCTTGTCTTGGAGTTACTGATTGGAATGGACGTTTGCTGGAAAGCTGACAATAGGCTCCTGAGCTCTGTTGTTGGCTGCCACGGCCTCCTGCCATGCGTCCCCTTTTCATCAGCAGCGGCACTATGGGACAGCCCTTTCCTGTTTCCAGGATGGCCCCGCGGGCCAGATCTAAGCACCCCATAGGCCAGATCCAGCTCATAGGCCTTGAGTTTGACACCCCTGTGATAGAACCTCTGGATAGTTAAAAACAAGTTTTGACGTAAGAAAACCAAACCAAATTAACCACAATACAAAGCAGGCCTTAAAATAAACAAACACATTAATATGTATTGGGAAGTGGAAGTAGACAGCTTGTTCTACAAGTCAAGGTTGCCCCCTCCCCAGTTTTCTTCTCCCAGGTATTTGAGGATTAGGGTTGTTGGGGAAGCTGGATTTGAGTGGATTGCTTGTAGCCAAATGTAATTTTGTGACTTTTGTGAGATATATAGTTGTGTTTTCTTTCTTGCTGCATATTGTAAACAACCCAGATTATTGAGATTGGAGTGGCAGGTAAAATATGAAATAAAAGAAACCCTCTCAGGAAAGTCTCATTGAATTTAATGGAAATTCTGTTTACAGGATTGCAGCTTTACTTACTTGGATGACTTACCCGGTTGTCTGAAACTACCCCGAATAAAATTGCATGTTAAATATTTAAAAGCACAATATAGCAGTCCATCATAAGAGTTGAATCTGTCAACTTTAAGAGAACAACACTAATTCAACAACACACTGAGTGAATTGGGCGGGGTGATGCAGGAACCCTTTGCTGTGCTTTCAGAAATTTATTTCTACTGGCCGACGTCAAATATTTTTTGGCAGAGATATCTGTCAGAATTGCCCTGTTGGCTAATATGGGGATCATATGAGGACACTCTTCTATTGCTGCCAGCAGTCCTAAGTAATTTCCTACAATAGGCTACATGTCACGATGGATAAATGTTGTCATCAGTAAGAGTGTTTTCTCAATATCATTAGCTGAAGAAGGTGAGCAGAAGGACTAATATGTTGGCTAATGGGCTTCCCATAAACATCTGATCAGCCATGAAGTAAAGTGACTGCTGGATCAAACAGGCCTTGGTCTGATCATGGCATGGCTAGGCTTATCTAGTCTTCTTTCAAAATTAGTTGGTAGTTAGCTCAATGCCATAAATTCTGCTATTTACATACATTTTGGACACATGTAATTTTGATCATTGGGACACAGTGGCTCAGTGGCTAAGATGCTGAGCTTGTCGATCAGAAGGTCATCAGTTCAGTGGTTTGAATCCCTAGCATTGCGTAACGGAGTGAGCTCCCATTACTTGTCCTAGCTTCCGCCAACCTAGCAGTTGGAAAGCATGTAAAAAAATGCAAGTAGAAAAATAGGGACCACTTTGGTGGGAAGGTAACAGCACTCCGTGCGCCTTTGGTATTTAGTAATGTCAGCCACATGACCATGGAGACGTCTTTGGACAGTGCTGGCTCTTTGGGTTAGAAATGGAGTTGAGCACCTCCCCCTAGAGCCGGAAAGGACTAGCATGCATATGTGAGGGAACCTTTACCCTTACCTTAATCTTGGTCACCAGGTAAAGCAGTAGTCCCCAACCTTTGTGGCTTGGTGGCACAATAAGATGGCGGAGAGGGGAACCAGGCTTTGCAAGTGATGGGCCAGCACGCAATTTGCTCAAGCAATGGACCGGCACATGTGTGAACGCACACCTCAACTTGCACAAGCTGTGCTGTGCAGGTGCGTGCATGCCCACCAGCCCACTGCTTGTGTGCCCCAGTTGTGGATAGGCCACAGCATTAGTGTGACACTAAGAGAGTAGAATATTGCCTTAAATTGGAAGACTGAATCAAATCTGTTTGACATAGAAAGCAGTTGCTTTTTTTTTTTTCTTTGACAGCCCTAAGAAATGAAGAGTTGTTTACATGGCAGCACAACACATTAGATTATTACCCATTTAGATTACATTTTGAATGTTGCTCAAGGATGCACAATTGGCATCCTAGCCAACCCAGAATTTGTTTCCAAATTTATTCTTTCCATTATACCATTCAAGGCAGAGGTGATATTCAGCAGGTTCTGACCAGTTCTGGCGAACTGGTAGCAGAAATTTTGAGTAGTTCGGAGAACCGGCAAATGCCACCTCTGACTGGAGATTTTATAGTATCCTTCCCCTGCCATACCTACCAAGCCACGCCCACAGAACCGGTAGTAAAAAAAAATTGAATCCCACCACTGATTCAAGGTCTTTTGACCCAAAAGCCTGGAAGATGATTCCTATTTCCTTACTGAAACCAGGGAACTAGATATGCAGGTTGTATTTCACATACCACATCATCTCCGCTAGAAATGTTTACACAGTAAAACAACTTAGACTTAAATGCTGTCAGAGTGTGAAGATGACAGAGATCAAATTGGCTGCATATATTGCACAGAATAAATGCTGTAGAGATGTACCTTAGAAAAGACATGGTAAGTTACAGCTTACTATTTGTGAAAAGCTAGTAAATGGAGAATTCTGATAGGACAGAGACAATAGAACAATAATTCTATGAAATGATGCTTCTTTCCCATATTACATTAATAAAAGGGAACTTCATATTGGAAGTGGTTGACTAATTGAAACTGAGTGCCACTACCTCTCCATTCCATTCCATCCCTGTCTGTCTGGCTCCATTCTTTGCCCGCTTATTTACTTGAGTTTATCTGTTAATGTTTTATTTGCTGTTTTTTTAAAATAATGGATGATTTTAATGTTTTTCAATGTTATTATGTTGTAAGTTGTCCAGGGTCATTGGATATAAAACGGCAAATAAATTTAATAAATGCATGCATGCATGAATTAATGAACACCTTCTAGGTTTTATATCTTGGACGTAGGTTACATATTGGACTGAGCATTCAGCTTTCTCAGCTGTCATACTAAATTTCAGGTCAGATGTAGAAAGTTGAATATACTGTGCATGGGTACAAGATACAGAGACTCTCTGAACAAATCTGATGGCTTCTGCCCTGTATAACTCTGGTGACATGCAGACAATAACACACACACACACACACACCTGTTCTTTGTGTATTCACACTTGATCAGTTCATACTTGAGGACCACATGGCACACAATAGAACATAATTAATGTTGCTATCTGCACAAGATCTGTTTAATTTATATGTTATTTTAATCTTGTATTTTATATTTAAATTTTATGATATACAGTATGCCTTATTTTAATTGTGATAGGAATAAGGAAACAAACTCTAGAATTTTTTAAATTATACAGATTGTTCATGTGATCGCATCTGGTATGACAAGTGAGTGTCATTTCCTATCAAAATAAACTTTATGACATCTCTTACCTGTCCCTGAGAATTGTCCAAAGCTCTCCACCTAAACAGGCTTCCATCAACATATATAAATACTTGCTGTCCTTAAATGTCCTATATAGCCTATAAAAGAAAGGGGGGAAAGAGTTATGACCACTATAGGACACTGCACACCAGAACAACTAGATATAAGGATAGTTTTTCCCCGAATGCCATCACTCTGCTAAACAACTAATTCCCACAACACTGTCAAACTTTTTACTAAGACTGTATTACTATTATTCTTGTCATCCTTCCTATTACCTATCTCCTCCCACTTATGGTTATAACCTTGTTGCTTGTATCTCTATGATTTATATTGTTTTATTTGTTTCCTAATATGATTTGATTGCTTATTTAATAACCTATGACTATCACTAAGTGTTGTATCTTATGATTCTTGATGAATGCATTTTTCCCCTTTATGTGCACTAAGAGCATATGCACCAAAGACAAATTCCTTGTGCGTCCAATCATACTTTGGCCAATAAAAAATTATCTGTTCTGTTCTATTCTATTCTTACTGGACTTTGAAATGTTTAATACAGCCTATGATCTCCTGCCACTTAAAGAATAGGTGATGATCTTTAGATGTTGTATTACTATCGGTCTGAGGAAAAAAAAAAGAGTCTATTCAGACTTCTGTCAATTGATCCCCCCCCCCCCCGAATTCAGTAGACAACATGTGATTTCGCTTTTGAGGATTTCTGCTGCTTTTTTCTTTTCCTGGATGAAGGGAATATGAATATTGGTATACCAACTGTTGCCAATCTCTAACAAATTATAGATGTTGTTAAGACATTTGGCCTTGCCAGGATCAATGAACAGCCTTCAGCTATCACTCATGGGAAATATCAAAAGATGCACCATCATGAATATGCAACATGTCCTATGATACTGTAATTTTGAGAGGGACTTGAGCGCTACATTAATTAGACATCTCATAAAAGCACTGCCAAATGCAGAAGAAAACTGGTATATCTCTTTTCTGGAAGCAGACTATATGAGTTGTTGTTACCCATACAAGGTAAAAATTGGCCTAGCAACTTTGAAAACATGTTTGTAAATACAATCCAACAGAGTTGAATTATTTTAAAACTTCTGTCTTTTGCTTCTGAAATTGCTTTACAGATTATTTCATGTCCTTTTTTGGACCCTCAATTATAGCAGTAGCACTTAGACTTATATACCGCTTCATAGTGCTTCACATCCCTCTCTAAGTGGTTTACAGAGTCAGCATATAACTGGGTTCTCATTTTACCAACCTCGGAACGATGGAAGGCTGAGTCAGTCTTGAACCAGTGAGAATTGAACTGCTGACAATGGCAGAATTAGCCTGCAATACTATATTCTAACAACTGTGCCACCGCGGTTCTATTTATGAACAATGAAGGATCTTAGGTGTATATATAATCTAAGACTGTACTAAAGATGTTTTGTTTTGTTCATTTCTTGTCTTGTCTTTAGTACTCTTTAGCCTGTTGAAGAATTCTGACATATGCAAATCTAACATTGTTGCAACATTTGGACTGCTTTTAATCAAAACAAGCTATTCTCTGAAGGGATTTTTCCCTATTTTTTTCTTATTTTTCTTAATCTTTTTGCTAGAAAACTAGGTATTTTGAAATAACTCCCAGGCAGAAACAACTTTTACTTGAATATTTACTATTTTATACAAGTTTCATAAAATTATAATGAAAGTGACTCAAAGGAGGTTAGGGATCCAAATACCTAAAGAAGCAAAGGCAGAATTCATTATTGTTCTAAGCCACCTCATGACATTTTGGAGGCACAAATGTATGCATGGTTGTGTATATCCGCCTATACACAATGAATTGCTAAGATATGACTTGTGCTGCTACAGCTATTAGTTAAGAATGGGAAGGAGATCAGAAACAGTTGCAATAACAGTTAGACTTCTATAAGGCTTCCTAGTGCTTCACAGCACTCTCGAAGCGGTTTACACAGTCAGCCTATTGCCTCCAACAATCTAGGTCTTCATTTTACTGACCTTGGAAGGATGGAAGGCTGAGTCAACTTTGAGCCAGTGAGACTCGAACTGCCAGCTGTCAGCACAATTAGGCTGCAATACTGCATTCTAACCACCTAAGCCACCATGGCTTTTTGAAATATAGTTAATATGCCTTCAGTTAGGCATAACATTTCATTGTTATTAATAAGCAAATGTCTATCTTTAAAAATGCATTTGCTGTTTTAAGTTATTCATTGCCTGCTTTATGAAGTAGAAATCCATGATTTTTTTGTGCACATTGCAACTTTACTCTTCATTTAAGTTACACTATGGTATTTACAATGATAAATAATGTAGTATCGGGTATGAGAATTCATACACTCATTGGATATTTCAGGCATTTGAATGAACGTTTTAGAGCAGATAAGGCATTATACAGCAATTTGATAGAAGAATGCAATGAAAAGCTGAGAACAAATTTCTGAACTCTGAAAGAAGGGAGTTTTATCCAAGAACACAGTCATACCTCACAATAAAATCTGAGTGAGCGCCTTGCATGATCTGTTTTTCTGAGCGTATATGTTCTTGCTGTCTCGTGTCTACTATGTGGCGTTTCTTTAGTATCTTCATTGCAAACGTTTTTGATTCATCACTTTTCAACTGCACCTTGAGGAAACCAGACATTTGAATGGTCAGAATCAGTGGTTATAGTAAGGTTCCCAAATGTTGAGCTTTGAGTATAAGTAATTGCTAATCGTTACTTTCAAGTGCAAAGAAATACAATCAACTGGCTTAAAATTTTATATTCAGACTCAAGTTAATGGCTGTTACAGCTTATTCTTCTTTTGAATAACACACATATGAGGAAACCTTATTGCTCTAATTTTCACTCAGATTACTAATGAGCTGGGATGGAAAACATGTTAGAAGGGAATACTCTGATTTTAGGGAGTCAGAATAATCATTTTTAGGAAGGGAATAATCTGATTATTTAAGAAGATGAATGTGATGACAAAGTCTGTACCATTATGAGGAAAATTTGGCATATTATTTTAAATTATCTTTCTAATTTATGTATCTTAAAATGCATTGGTGGTGGTTTATTATCTGAGTTCGTTGTTTAATTTCCAAATGTTTGGAAACTAAACAACAAACTCCGAGAACAAACCACCACCAACATCTGCCACCCGAGCTATAAACGTTTTCTGCCATTTCTAATTTTAAAATGTTTATCTCTTGCATCTTATTCAGTAATGCGAAGCAATATACATATCCTTGCATCCAGGCCAGGCAGGTGATGTGATTATAGTGCTGGCCAAGTGCCTGGAGACTGAGAGTTTGTATGGAGAGAAACTGACTTCGACTCAATTTTGGCAAAATGGAGAGGCTTTGGGTTTTTGACCCCACCCTTCAGGGACTGATGATCTGTTGTAACTGACTCTGGACAGGGTTGCACCTCCCTAACTGAGCTGAGGTGCAATTTGGAGGGTCTTACTAAAGTCACCTCTCCTGCTTCAGAAGCAGGTGGCAACCATAGTTAGGAGGGGCTTTGCACAGATTTGTCTAGTGCCCCAAATGTACTTTTTCTGCACCCAGAGGCCATGCTCATGATTTCTCGTACTTTAGTCACCTCCCATTTGGGCTACTGCAATGTGCTCGATGTGGTGCTGCCCTTGAAGACTACTTGGAAGCTACAACTGGTCCAGAATGCAGCAGTGTGTGTGGTACTGCATGTTTGAGAATATTACACATGTTGTGCTCCAAGTTTTCTTCCATGTCAATTTAAGGTGGTGGTTACCACCTTTAAAGGTCTTCATAGCATGGGACATGGTGATGTGCAGGACCATCTTTCCCTGAGAGTGTCTGTCCATCCTAATGGATAGGGTGCTATGCTCCAGGTCAGGGGTGTCAAACTCAAGGCCTGTGGGCTGGATCTGGCCCTCAGGCCCAACCTGGAAACAGCAAAGGACAGGCCTGCAGTGCCTCTGGCAGTGAAAACGGAGCTCAGGAGGGCTACATGAGGCCATCCCAGAATCTATTTTCAGCCACGATGGCCTCCTGCAACCCTCTGACATTGAAAATGAACCTCGGAGAGGCTGCGCATGGTTTGCCCAGGTTCCATTGTTTGCTCTGCCAGCAAAAATGGAACCTCAATGAGTGACACTGAGCTGGCCAGGCTCTTTGGCCAGCCCCCCCAGCCCCCCAATGTCAAACACAACCCTGATGTGGCCCTCAATGAAATTGAGTTTGACACCCCTGCTCCAGCTTCTTCGCCCAACATCTTGTTATCCAATGAGACCTCAGAAGTGTCCCTTTTCTATCACCGCTCCTACTTTAAGGAATACCTTCCCCCTACAAATGATTGGGCAGGGTCTCATTTTTTTTTTTAGCATTTTTGACATCTATCAAGATCTGGCCTTTTAAACAGGTATTGGGATAGAATGAATATCTAGAACTCGTTGTGGGGCATCATGACTGAGGGACTGGATTTTTGTTTTATTTTATAGTTTATGACTTCATAGTTATTAGTTTTGTTTTGAGCCACCAAGAATTGTGTTTGAAATGGGCAGCTATTCATATAAATACACAAATAAATGAAATACTAACAGAAATTGAAACCATGTCATTCAACGAGTTTCTACAGCTTAATCTAAAACATTCCTCATTCCATTCCACCAAATTCCCTCTTATTTGACTTCCTTTTTCTTTACTCACCTTCAGTAATAACAACTAAAGCAGGCCAGCCAACCCTTTACCTTTCCACATGTGTTTTGCAATGACATCTCTTTTCAAGATTTATTTTAGCTTTATGTAAAAAAAGAAATAGCTGCTCCAAGCATATTACATTATATAAAATGTTGTCAAATGTGTTTGACAAATGTTTAAACAAAACACTTAGCCTTGTCCTTGTAAAATAATTTTCAATTATCCACTCCAATAACATTAAATTGTCTACAACTGCATCATCTATATTTGCATGTTCTGAGGAAATTCTATATACTATACAGAAGGCTGTTTTTCTTGTCTTCCCTCCTCATCATATGAAGGGAAGGTTGAAAACAAAACAAAAAGAGGAACAGAAATAGGTTATTTTTACATTCAGCTTCTTTCTAAGTGTCCTTGCAATGCTAATAATGAGATTTTAATTCTGCCTTAAATGTAAACATGGAAAAGGTTGCATGTTTTTATGTTAAAGAAAGTAAGTCCTATTTCCTTCTGGCACTGATGATGTTATCTAGTTTGGTAATGAAACATCTGCAGTAAAAATCACCAAGCTCTGACAGCACTGGGAATCCAATAAATCTCATAATAAATAACGACTTCATTTATTTGTATGTATTTGATGTATATGGAGAGCTTGAAAATATAATTCAGGACATCTAATAACACATTGAAGGAAAAAAATACAAAAGAACAAAAGCATGAAAATCTAGAACATCTAGAAACAAATTAAGTTATAATTTTAAGCTAGTATGGATTTGTTAAAAACAGTTCATGCCAAACCAATATTATTTCATTTTTAACAAAGTGACTAAATGAGTAGCCAAGAGAAAAGCTGTTAACATAGTGTACTTAGACTTCAGCAAGACATTTGACAAAGTAGAACACAACTAACTTCTTGGCAAGCTAGAAAAATGTGGGATAGACAGGATGCACACCAGATGGATTTGTAACTGGATGACAAACCATATTCAGTGAGTAGTCCTTAATGGTGCTAGATCTACATGGAGGGAAGTAAGCAGTGAGGTACCACAAGGTTACGTGTTAGGCCCAGTACTCTTCAATATCTTCATAAATGATTTAGATGAGGAAATAGAAGGGGAACTCATCAAATTTGCATCTGAGACCAAGCTGGCAAGAATAGCCAACATCCCAGAAGACAAGCTCAGGATCCAAAAAGGTCTTGACAGACTTGGACAATGGGCCCTATCCAACAACACGAAATTTAATGTGGAGAAAACCAAGGTTTTAGGAAAAACCAAAGGTACAAGTACAAATTAGGTAAAACCTGGCTCAAAAACAGCAATTGTGTGTAGGACCTTGGAGTGCTAGTGGATGATCATTTAAAGACGAGCCAGTAATTTGCAGCAGCAGCCAAAAAAAGCTAATATAGTTCTTGGTTGCATAAACAGAGGCATAGAATCAAAATCACATAAAATATTTATCAATCCTTAGTAAGACCATACCTTTATAAATCCTTAGTAAGATCACATCTGGAATACTGCATCCAGTTTTGGCTAGCACATTACAAAAAAGATGTTGAGACTTTAGAAAAAGGGCAGAGAACAGTAAACAAGATGATGAAAGGCCCGGAGACTAAAATTTATGGAAAATGGTTACAGGAATTGGATATGGGTAGTCTAGAGAAAAGAAAGACCAGGGGTGACATCATAGCAATATTCCAATATTTGAGGGGCGGCCACAAAGAGGAGGGGGTCAACTTATTTTCCAAAGCACCAGCAGGCAAGACAAAAAACAATGGATGGAAACTAATCAAGGAAAGAAGCAACCTGGAATCAAGAAGAAACTTCTAAACAGTGAGAACAATTAACCAGTGGAACAGCTTGCCTTCAGGAGTTGTGGGTGCTTTATCACTGAAGGTTTTAAAGAAAAAACCGGACAGCCACATGTCTGAAATTGTACAGAGTTCCTGCTTCAGCAAGGGGCTGGACAAGAAGACCTCCAAGGTCCCCCCCCCCCAGCTCTATTCTGATTGATTAAAAACCTATAATGGTAATAATAATAGTCCCAGTAAAAACTCAGCAGAAACAGTAACATCTTACAGAACCTCTAACTCCCCAATGCACTGAGCCACTGAGCCACCTTTTGGTTTCCAACAGTCTCCAAAAAAAGTCTTCAACCAGTTTCCAAAAAGCCAGCAAGGCCCTTCCTAAATTGAACCAAGTTTGAAGCCAAATATATATGGGGTGACAGCAATCCATTTGGGAAATTCTAAAAGATAATTCTTGCCTCTTTCCAGACAAGGAGATGAAACAAATATTTTAAAGTAAATGAAAACATTTTACAGCAAGAAACTCTGACTCAAGAAAATGGGAATATAATTACGAATTTATTCCCAGAAACTTTTCAGTGGTACATTTAAGCAGCATGCAACCTTTCCCAGCTTTCACTGGAGGAAACCCAAGGTAATAATTCACTGTTTCACATACTTGACTAGAGTTTGGCTTTGCCGTGTCTTTCTGAGGTCAGAAAGAAATCATTTTGAAAGAGACGAGAAATTGCTCAATGATTGGATGGATGAAAAATGCAGATGTGCGATAAAGCAAGGGCCGAAATGTCAGTACTGCACGTTGCCAGTTTTTTTTTTTTTTGCTATACATTGAAAGGGAATAGTGTGGAATGAGAGTACTTATGCTGCAAGTCATTCAGTCAAATGAGATGCATTTGTATGCTGCCCAAGTACAAAACACTGCTTCATTTAACAACTCTGTTCTCTGATAGCTTGACATCACCAGTCTGCCAGAAGAGGGAAAACTCTGTTTCAATCCAATTTCCTTGCTGTTACTAAAAGAGATGCAATTTGATCATTTGTTGAAAGTTTTCTGCCTAGATTCCTCTTTTGAATTCAGCTGGCATTTTCTCCAATAGAAGCAACCTGAGCATGTCAGACATTTGGCATTTCAATCAAAGATGGGGCGAGTCAAATCATCAATATCACAAAACTGAGGAAGCAAACTAAGTTTTTGTGCAGGTCATTAAGTTCTGCAGAGCTTTAAAATAAGGCTTTAAAGACAAACCCAAAGGTGCATGTAATAAACTGTTTGAATGTACGTAAAAGGAGTGTACTAAAATCAGTGGGACTCTTGATTCAATTTCTCACTAACCCAAATCTTATTATTAACTCAGTGGATTTACTGAACATACGATTAAATTTAGCTTCGACTCAGTATGCTTCATTTGATTGTTGCTTTTTTTAAAAACAAAAACAAAAACACACATTTGTATTTCTAGCATTCTAAAAAAAATAAAGATGGGTTTCCAAACCCTGGTTCTATTTGTAAGAAAGAAGTGCTGTATAAAAATAAGTGTTCTGAGTTACTTTAGAAATATGATCATCATCATAGTTACGGCTTCTACTTTAGCAACAATGACCGAATCATGAGTTCTCGTATTGCTCTTAGATGGTGAATCCATTGATGTGGATGTAGCCAAAATATAGCCACTCAGTAATGATAAAGGGGCATAAGGGATTCTCCAATCTGTAATGTATATCTAAAAAAACCTGTAAAAGACCAGTATTTCATCCCAAATGATTACAGGTTATGCTTAGTGCACACCAAAGTAGTCTGAGTATTGGGAAAAACAACCTATATGAAATGTACAAATACAAGAGAAATGTTCCTGTTTCAACTAATAATTGCTTGGAAATCCAAGCAGAAGCATTTCTGTTAAAAAGGAAAGACAGTCTGTCATTTTGTTGTGAAATGTCTACTTGTTTTTCTCAGATAGGAAATTCTTTTTAAAAAAAAACTCAGGTGGTTGAATGCTAAACAGTTTGGATGTGAGGAAGAGCCACCCACAAATAAAGGAATGGTTTCTAATACTGGCTGACATCCAGCACAGCCTGCTATGACTTTCCTTTGAGTGAAGCTGATATCTGGAGAAACATCTGTTGCTGGCAAGAATCCAAATGACAACTGCTAGTGATGGAATGGGAAGCATCCCTGCATGAAAGGAACTTCTTGTATCAATATACCACTGAGTAATCCTTTTCTCAGGCAGACGGTCAGACACACACACACTTTAAATTAGAGCAGAAATGATGAAACACACACATCTTCCTTCCTTCCTTCCTTCCTTCCTTCCTTCCTTCCTTCCTTCCTTCCTTCCTTCCTTCCTTCCTTCCTTCCTCCCTCCCTCCCTCCCTCCCTCCCTCCCTCCCTCCCTCCCTCCCTCCCTCCCTTCCTTCCTTCCTTCCTTCCTTCCTTCCTTCCTTCCTTCCTTCTGGCATAAATATAAAGTCAGCTGAATTACCTTGGACCAGTCACTCTCTCTCAGTCCTGGGAAGGAGACAATGACAAATCTCTCTAAAATCTTGTCAAAAAAATAGCAAGGTACAAGTGTCTCAAAAGTACAATATAAGCGATGGCTGTTGTAGATTATAAGAACAGAGCCTATTGCATGAATCTTTGTTATGAAACTGGAACACTTAAACTTGGGGAAGCTAATCAATCAGAATCTAAAATATAAATCTCATTTACAAGATTGTTATTGCTCATATACACTCTGTTGTAAAAGGCCTTTGTTTAAAAAGATTTTTGTTTAAAGGTTTTAAAACAGTATTTTTTTAAAAAAATAGTAGCTTGGAGTTAAATTTTTTCCTTCTAAGGAAAAAAAAAAAAGACTCCCAAGATTTAGATAGGTAAGCTAGACATTAAGTCTATTTAGTATCTCATTCTTTTCTGTAACAAAAGGCAAAAAGTATTTTAAAATACTTCCAACTATACCTATACTTAAGACATGTACAGTAAAATTGTTACGGATCAAACATTTGTGGGATTCTAAGGCACTATGTTTTTGTATCTTAATGCTAAATTTGGAAAGGTTGGATTAAAGTAGAAGATTCAGAAGTTGCAGTTAAAGTATGTTTACATGGAATATGATGGGCGTTACTTTATAATTCTTTGAATAGGTATTCTGACTTCATCCTTGACATGATTAGAAAATAACTGCAAATTATCCTGAATGTGGCCATGTGCATTGTAGATGTGATCTAACCCAGCACAACAGTTATGTGAAACTATTGTAGTTCTGAGAAACAGGGTTTGGGATCTTTCTCTGATCTGTGTCATTCTTTTGCATAAATTAATTTGGTGATCTTTGATCTGAAACTAGTTGATGACAATATGAATAAAATTGGCTATAATGATGAAAGCTAACTAACTGCATTCCTAAGTTAATAAATAATATTCCTGACCTAAATTTGGTGGGCTATTTTATTATAACAGAATGTATGAGATCTGTCAGTGATTTTATATTTGTTTATTGCTAGATTATCCCACTATATAAAAAAAAAATGACAAAGGAAAGGTAATCAATTACTATTTGTAATGCCTGCACTTCTAACATGGATGGTAGGTTGGCTTTTGTCTCAAAATTATTCAAGTTGGCAGCTTGTTTCTTTCTTTTTTTTTTCTAAATGCATAATTTTGAGAGCAGCCTGTGCCATTTAGTAAAGCTAAATGTATTGGAAAGGAAATAGGCAACCATTTTTTGAACAGCGCTACAGCATACGGATAATAAATACACTTCGACAGGAAAATATGAAGAAAACATTTTCCTTCCAGTTCAGCAAGTAAAATCTAAACAAGCTGCGAACTTAATTTTCATTTGAAAAATATGAATGCCCTTCATTATGGAAAAGAGAGCTGTTCCTCCTTTGAGAAGTACATATGACTAGCTTGTAAATGGCTATAAAGGATGTTAAGTTCAGCGCATGGGTGCAAAGAGTGGAGACGAGGCAGTGAACAGTGAACTTCAACTCTTTGTTAAGCATACTGAACAGAGCAATTATCTAGGGCAGTAGCATCCCTTTTATAGGGTTGGCTGCTGTCCTATTAGCCAATGAGAAACATGGAAGTGCTAAACCCTTGAACCAATGAGAGTTGGCTTGTCAACAGCTAATCAGATTTCCCAGAAAGGACAATCCGATGTCACTATTATCGGCCAATCAGAAGTGCAGGATTAGAACCCTGCTTTTTACTTAAGGTTGTTAAAACTTTATTAAACGCCTTTATTAGTTTATAACACCCCTTCCCCCTAGGTTCCGTTTGAGGGGTGCGGTGACGTAATCCCGTAGATATGCAGGTTGTTTCAACTGTCTATTAGATTTGCGTTGTCCCACCGGTTCCTGTCTATTTCGGTGGAATGTTTTTTGATTTATCTGGTATAGGCAGTTCCGCATCCTCACAGGACGACTCGGTGCTTGTAATTCTGTCGTTGTTGTCCTCCGGTTTCTGCGGGCTCGCCTCTGTTGAGGTATTCCTCTGTGGCGAGGTAACCCCCTTCCTGATTCTTCTTCAGGTAACGCGCCGGCCTGCTGACTTTCTTCGATTTCATCATCCAGCATCTCGAATTCGGTTCCCTCGACATCCCCTCCCCCCTCAGTTTGAGAGTTACAGGAGTCGCGGGAACTGGGTTGCAACCTAGAGCGAAGCTGATCAATATGGCGTTTCCATATCTTTCTGTCCAATGTTTGCACACGGTACGATCTGGGCCCGGTGGTTTGGGTTACGGTTGCTTTGACCCATATTGGTTCACCGGAAAGGATTTTAGCGAAGACTAAGTCGCCTACCTTGAACTCATGGCATTTTCCGCTAGATCCACAGGGTTTCTCTTGCGCATAGGCTGGGTGGAGACGGTCGAGGTGGGAGCGGAGCTTGCGTCCCATCAACAGTTCAGCTGGAGTCTTGTTTTTGACGCTGTGCGGGGTGATGTGTTGGAGTAGGAGTATTCTGTTTAGTTTGTCGTCAATGTCCCCATAGTCCATCTTGTGGAGAGTTTTTTTTAACAAATTGGACCATGCGCTCGGCCCTGCCATTGGCTGCAGGGTGTGCCAGCGAGGTTAGCGCATGGCAGATACCCTGGTCCACTAAGTATTGTTCGAACGCCAGGGCGGTGAACTGGGGTCCATTGTCGCAGACTAGAACGTCTGGCAGTCCATGTGTTGCGAATAGTTTATTTAATTTGCGGATGACTGAATCGGTTGTAGTAGTCTTCATCTTGTGGATTTCGAGCCAGTTGGAATAGGCATCCACTGTTAGGAGGAACGTATGTCCCTTAGTAGGTCCCGCAAAGTCAATGTGGATGCGGGACCACGGCCCCCGGAGGGTTTCCCACTCCGTTGGAGTTGCCCTAGGTGGGGCACTGCTGACTTCTTGGCATTTTAGACAAGTCTTCACCCAGGCTTCGATTTGCTTATCGATGCCCGGCCACCATGCGTAACTTCGTGCGAGCGCTTTCATACGCACGATGCCGGGGTGACCGTCATGCAATGCTTTCAAAACTGCTCGTTGTAATCGCTCTGGGATGACGACTCTGTCTCCCCATAGGATGCAGCCTTTCTGCGAGAAAAGTTCTGTTTGCCGGTTTCTGAAAGGGGTGAAGTCGTCAGGGGTTTGTTCTACTGGCCATCCTCGTTCGACCCAGCTGAGAACTTGCGCCAGGACAGGATCTTGTTTCGTTTCGATAGCGATGTCTCTGGCTGTTAGCGGCAGTGAATGTCGTGTTTCAATCTGGAGTGTCGTGAGGGTTGGAGCTGGGTCGTTGACAGTTTCCGGAAGTGGGGCACGGCTCAATGCATCAGCATGGGGAATGGCTTTCCCCAGGCGGTGTTGCAATTTAAAATTGTACACAGCTAAGAACTCCGACCAACGAGTCATTCTAGGTGACAGTATATAGGGGGTTGGCTTGTCTCCCGCTATAATCCCCAGCAAAGGTTTGTGATCGGTAATAATAGTAAAAGCTCGTCCATACACATATTCATGAAACCGTTTCACAGCAGATACAACAACAAGAGCCTCTTTGTCAATTTGGCTATAGTTACATTCAGCCCTCGATAAGATCCTTGAAAAATAGGCAATAGGGGCCTCACTACCATTTGGTAACACATGACTCAAAATGGCTCCTACTCCAAACGTTGAGGCGTCACATGTAATGGTTAAAGGCAAAGTCTCGTTACACTGCATTAAAACAGCATCGGAGGTTAGTAAGTTTTTTACTTGTTGGAATGCGTGCTCCTCTCGGTGTCCCCAGACCCAGGTGGTTTTTCTGTTGAGAAGTCTATGTAGGGGCTCAGCTACAGTCGCCTTCTGGGGCAAGAAGATGTTGTAAAAGTTAATGAGCCCCAGGAAAGCTTGGAGGTCTGTTCTGTTCTTGGGTCTTGGGGCATTTTTGATCGCTTTTAGTTTGCTATTAGTGGGGTGAATGCCTTGCTTATCGATTAGGTACCCCAGGAACTCTACTTTCTCTGTACACAGTTGACATTTTTTTTTTTTAACCTTTAGGCCGGAGTCTTTAAATTTCTGGAGAACCATTTTAAGACACCTCTCTATTACTTCTCTATTCGGGGCCACAATTAAAACGTCGTCAAAATATGGCACGACGCCCTTGATCCCTTGCAAAAGTCTCTCCATCGGACTTTGAAAAATTCCTGGGGCCACACTCACTCCGAATTGGAGTCAGTTGCATTTAAAAGCGCCCCGGTGCATAACAATCGTCTGTGTTTCTGCGGTTTTTTTTTATCTACAGGCAGTTGTTGGTACGCCTGTGCTAAATCCAATTTAGTGAAGACTTTCCGCCCCCCAGGGAATGGAGAAGGTGTTGAACCACTGGCACCGGGTAAGCATTCTGTTAAAGGGCGTGATTAAGGGTGGCCTGGTAGTCCCCACAAATCCTTAACGATCCATCCGGTTTGATGGGTGTTACGACTGGGGCTTCCCAACGGGCGTGGTCAGTTGGTTCTAAAACACCCTGGGCTATTAATTTATCGAGCTGCTCGTCATCTTTGGTGTTAGGGCAAAAGGTACCCGACGAGGCTTAAAGCGGATGGGGGCTACTTCAGGGTTAAGGTTAAATGATATCGGGGTCCCCTTGTACTCGCCTAGTTTGTCTGCAAAGACATCCTGGAATTCCTGGATGAGGGCCTCTTCCCAGTTGTCGCTTCTGGTTTGGTGAATGCCGGCTACCTCGATCCCGAGTGGGGCGAAACATTGAAAGCCTAACAAACTAGGCCGGTCGCGATCGACGACGGTCAGCAGTAATGACGCAGTACGATTTTTGAATGATACTTGGACTTGGCTGGAGCCGACGACCGGAATTCGGTTCCCCTGGTAATCTTTAAGTATAATTCTTTGGACTCTGAGGTCTTGACGTTGGATGGCAGGGATCAACTGTTTAAGAGTCTTCCAGGAAACCATCGAGAGGGACGACCCTGAGTCGACTTCCATTACGCAAGGTTGGTTCTCGATGGCGACCCTCACTCGGATCTTCTTTGCATCTAACGATGAAGTGTGACCAATGGTAATGGTTTGGTGTGCCTCTTCCTGTCTCGTTGAAGTGGCAAGTGTTTTATTTCTGTAGTAGTGGTTGTTCCATTGGTGGTTCAAGTGTTCCTGACTCACAGGACGATTCCCTGTGGTCTGGTGGTAGATGTTTTCTTCCCGAATTGGGTTGGATCCTCGCTTGCTTCTACAGACCTTCCCGATGTGGCCTCTTTTTCCACAGGAATGGCAGAGTGCGTCGAAGAATTTGCAATCTGATCGCGGGTGGTTTGTTCCACAACCCGCGCATTTGTGTGGTAGTCTTCGATTTCGCAGGTTGCGTTGGTCGCGTTCAGACTGAAGCCGGTTGATCTCCTCCTCCTCACTTTCTGATGGAGATTCGAGGTCCTTGTGGTGGGCCGCTGTTGTGTGTCTCTCTAGGCGAGGTGAGGTATCAGTGAGTTGATGGAGCGGTGCATTGGTGCGGCGCATTCGGGCGGCCGACTTCCTGGTTGCTTCTGCTGCAGTAGCATCTTTGATGACATCGGCAAGATCGATGTCCCCTTTGGCCATGATCTTGCTCTGCACCGTTTGGTCATCTAATCCCAGAATTATTCGGTCTCTCAGAGCTTCTTCGAGGTCTGCAAACCCACAGAGGCCTCCCAGGTTCCAGAGGTCTGCGATGAAATCTGCGACGCTCTCTCCTTTCCATTGGTCCCTCTGGTAAAATTCATATCTTCGGACAAGCGTTGGTACGGCGGGTGCATAATGGGCCCGTAGAAGGGGCGTGAGGACATCCCAGTCCATGGATTTCACCTCAGCCGGTTTCGCTAGTGCCTTGGCCATCTTAAAGACGGCAGGCCCTCAATAGTTCAGGAACACTGCTCACTTTTTCCCCTTAGTTGCGTCTTTCAAGTTGTTGGTCTCCAGAAACATCTGGAACCGGTCCATGTATGAGTCCCAGTCTTCTTGTGCCGGGTCAAATGGAGCGGGTGGTATGGCGCTGCCGGACATGGTTTCTGTTGTCGATGCGCCTTCAGCTACGTGCTCTGTTTGGTGCTCTGTGAGTGTTCAATCAGCTCAGATGTCTCCGCATCCCATCCTCGTCGCCAGTGTTAAGTTCTGCGCATGGGTACAAGGAGCGGAGACGAGGCAGTGAACAGTGAACTTCAACTCTTTATTAATCATACTGAACAGAGCAATCACCTAGGGCAGCAGCAGCCCTTTTATAGGGTTGGCTGCTGTCCTATTAGCCAATGAGAAACATGGAAGTGTTAAACCCTTGAACCAATGAGAAGTTGGCCCGTCAACAGCCAATCAGATTTCCCAGAAAGGACAAATCCGATGTTGCTATTATCGGCCAATCAGAAGTGCAGGATTAGAACCCTGCTTTTTACTTAAGGTTGTTAAAACTTTATTAAACGCCTTTATTGTTCATAACAAAGGAGATGCTCATTTTATCTCTGATCATATTCTTCTAATCCCTTCCATATCAAAATCAAACCATGGACTTGTGGATTTGTACTCCTTGAAGAACATGAGGGGCATAACTGGTTCTGATACGTTCCAAATTTGCCTTGCCACTATTCTATTGCAATTATTATTAACTGTCCTATTATCCCCATTTATTTGTACCAAATAATTAAATAAACAATAACAGAGTTAGAAGGGACATTGGAGGTCTTCTAGTCCAACACCCCTGGAGCAAGAGACTCTTACCATTGCAAAGAGATGGTTGTCTAATCTCTTATTTAAAACCTCCAATGTTGGAGCATTCCAGCTTATGCTATTTTACACAAGCAACTCTAATCTGGTGGGCCTGCTTTTGGTTCCAATGGCTAAGGAATGCCATTTGTTGAAGGCTGTCAAAACCATGCCTTATCTACTATGGTTCCCACTTTATGGAATATTCTCCCACTTCATATAAGGATGGACTTCAATCCTGCTTATTTTTCATAAGACTTGGGCCTGAGGCCTGAGTATGTGCATGGACCTAATTTTTGGTTATATTAGTGATACAGTTACATGCTTTATTCTCAGCTGCTATGTAATCTAAGTTTCATCTCATTGTAATTCTTTGTATTTTCCTTTTAATTTTGTTCCCTGCTGAGAGTCATTTGTTGAGATGGGCAGCCCTACAAAAATGATATACATAAATAAGCTAAACCCTGGACATTTTTCAGAAACAATCTTACATCTTGCTTTGAATAACTCCTTGTGATTTCTGCTAAATGTGGGCTAAATAACAGAGACACAAGAAAACAGCTTAAAATATAACCTTGATTCTGTTTCCCCTTGCTAATATCTGGAGCGCCATGGTGAAATATATAATAAAGTTAACATTTCACCTTTTTTCGGTAGATGCTCTTGGTTAAAAATAAATTAGCCAACACATAGAGAAACATGAGAAAAGCTGTGTCCATTTATTTTCAGAACTGCTTTACTTCCTCTTATATCATTTCCAAAATTCTGCACAGGTGTTTAATTAAAGCAAAACCATAGATAGCTTTTTTTTTTTTTTTTACACACAGCCTACAGTATGCATTTCTATTCTGCTACCCTGGTCTCAAGGTGACCAAGTGAGAGTAATCTCATGAAAGCTGATATTTAGAAAATATAAGTCATGACCACATCCACTGTGTACATTTTGTAAGCTGACATTGCAACTGATCTTGACAGGCCAGATTTACTGGGAAAAATCAGAAGCAAAATGCCTCCTAAACAAAGAACAAAATAGCAGCAACACATCTGTTTTCCCCAGAAAATGGTATTGGAAGAAATGCTACTTTCACTATGGGAAATGATATGTCATTATTGTGACCAACAACTTCTTTCAATCATTTTTCATCATTTAAAAGGAGAAAGAAGTTGGTGTGTCAAGGAAGGCAATAGAGAGCAGCAACTACTGTCTTTTCACACTCAACCTGGTATTGCAGAATGAGGAAATGTGTATATGGAAATTCTAAGTCATCCAGGTCATAGTTGTCCCAAAAGTGCTTTTTCAAGAGGCAACTGAATTTTCTGTTTTTTTTTTGAAGATGTTTCACTTCTCATCCAAGAATTTTCTTCAGGTCTGTCTGGATGGTGGGAATGGTAGGATTTATACTCCTTGCAGACAGCTGGTCATTTGCATTCTTTTAGAGAGTCACTTAGGCCACTTGGAGATTTGTCTGTGTTCTCAGGGTCACGTTAGTAGTGCAAATTGGTGCGGAGCAGTTCCAAGAAGGTTCTACTACAACTATTTGTTTTATTGACAGACAAATCTCCAAGTGGCCTCAACAACTCTCTAAAAGAATACAAATGACCAGCTCTCTGCAAGGAATATAAATCTTTCCACTACCCACCATCCAGTCAGAACTGAAGAAGCTTCTTGGATGAGAAGTGAAACATTTTCAAAGAAAAATCAGAAAGTCCAGTTGCCTCCAGTTGAAAAAGCACCTTTGGGACAATTAGGAAAGTGTTATGGTATATGGTGCTTTATCATCTTCATCGACAATAATTTGTATTTAAAGAGGCAGTTGAAAGAACTTATAATTCTCTCGGAGGATTATAAATTTAAATTATTAAGTAGACAGTTAACCCAATAAAACAATATCCCACCATCATATTTATCCTAGATGGCCTATTAGGACTGTCATCCTGTTCCACAGCCATGCTTCACCTGATGTCATAGCACCTGGGGAGGGAAGGAGCTTCAGGTAGGGCACTTTAGGGAAGAAAAGGAAAAACTGAAACTGTGTGTGCCCTACCGTCCCTTGAGAGAATCTGGCTGCTTCAAGGTCAACTGATGGAACCCACTGCCCAGCCTGCAAAAACAGTCCAAAGAAGGAACAGTTCCAAAACAATTTGTTTGAACCTAATTTGACACTAAGGGATAATTAGGGGGAAGATGAAGGAAAAGGCAAGAATCAGCTTCGATGTGTGAAAATCCCAGTTCCAGCTTTGCTACACTATAACCATATGGCTTCAGTAAAGTGTACTTTTGCTAACAGTGGAGTCGAGAGTCTTTCTTTTCTAACTGTCCAAATCGGGACGGCTGACATGGTCCCAGTCAGCTCTTTAAGTATTTGGCAGGTAAAGTAATGGCAAATCTGATTTTCCCAGAAGGCTATTCCAAAATAAAAATGCTGATACCAAGGATCTGCACTTTGCCATTCTATATCTCAACACTTGTCAATTCATAGACGTGGGGAACAGCCAAAAGCATTCTAAGTCAACCATGTTGGTTATTTGGGGCAATTTGAATTGAGAATGTGGTTTTGTAGGTATCCAAAAGCTAGGAATGCATTTTTTAGTTTTTGGTTTATGGGACATGGTCTAACTTTGTTCTATCTGGAAGCTTATTGAAAGTCACAAAACCGTCATCCTTTGTTATCAGCTTTCCTTTCAGTGATGTATGGGGACAGAATCTAGCTCTCCCATAATTCCATGAAAATTATCACTACTATCTTTTCTTTATCCATATTCACATACCTGGCATCATAGGAACAATTCTTCTTTTCATTTTTACCACTTTTTTAAAAAAATATCAGCTAATTTATTTATGATCGTTATTATGTGTGCTTTTGAGACACTTGATTTTTGGCATTTGCCGTTTTCTTGGCAATGTTTTCTAAACTGGCTTGTCACTGCCCTCTTGCTATGGGCTGAGAGAGCATGACTAACCCAAGATCATACAGCTGGCTTTATACCTAAGATAGGGCTAGAACCCACAGTCTCTGGTTTTTAGCTCAGTGGTTTAACCACTATACCAAATTTGCTCACAATTTTAGTATTACTGTAAATTTTATTGATGGGTCCAAATCTTTATCTAGCATTTTGCATGTTAATTTTATGTAAAAGTCTAGCTTTACAGAAACTGAAGCCTGAATGACCATGTTCACCTTAAATGGTACAAGTTTAGATTGTTGCTTGACACTGGTCTTCTGAGCCTTTGTTTTTAGATGCCATTTTTATGGAAAAATAAGATATTAAGAAGATTCTAATCAAAAGGGGGGATTTAATTTGTTAGTGATACTTATACAGATGCTTTCCCACATGTAGCAGAGTTAAAGAATAAATTTACTGTAGTTTTGCCATGTGATGTACCGTTTATTTAGCTTAAGCCTAAACTTACATTCTTTGATAAACAGCCAAATCTGTTAATGAAGCAATTTTCTCTTATCATTTCTCCTGAAATATATAAAACTGCAGGTAAAACTCCCATGGATAGGAGGAAATTGAACAAATAAAGCCCTATACTTTTTAAATTTGTCAGTCAATTGCAATTTCTGCACAGAAAAAACCCAGTGGTTTTTCCAGATTGATTGAGACTTTCATCATGACTTTTTGTCAACATCACAAACACATCTGCAAGGATGTTTCTGGTTAGGAATATCTATTACAAGGAATTATGATCTGAAATTTGTAATAATCTGAAAGACTTGTCAAGTGTTTTACTGTATATATCAAAAGAGACCATAAGATCCTGTCAGGTGGAATTGGCTAGCAGCTAAGAGCAAAGAACATTTATAAGCAAAGAACATTTTGAATCTGTCAAATATAAGAAAAATATCTTGACCAAATACTTGCTTCCACAAAAGCAGGGAAATGTTTTTGTTGGTTTCTAAAACATCTAAACCAATATGACAGGGCTTAGTGAAATTTTGTATTTAAATCAATTTTACATGGGATTTAAGTAGGTTTTATGTACATTATACATAAAAATCAATATTGCTACTAAAATTAGAGAGAAGGTTCTCTCACATCTGTCTTGGAATTTCTGTTTTATTTACTTAATATATGCATGGTTCATTCAGCTTCACAGAAAATGCTTCTTTGCTGGAATCACTCCATGCAGTTAATAATTTATTAACATTCATTCTGTTCAAGACATAAATATTTTTCTTGTAAAACAAGTATAACTGAAGTGCCAATACAATGTATTCCTAAGCTATTAATACAGATTTTCATTTTCCTGGATAGTTTCAGCAGTGATTTAAAACAACAGACGTGATTATCTTTACAATGTTCTGTACATCCTGGACCAAGACATTCTCCAATGCCTCTGAATAATTAATCAAAAGAGATCTATATTTTGCCTTTTGTACGATATTAGCACATTCCGAAACCCTCACAACCGATTGGTCTGGACAGTCGAAGACCTGATTGGTCGGAGACTCGGCCATGTTTGGAGCACTAGGAATCTGCTGCGATTGGCTGTGCCGATCACGGGAGATTTAAAGTGCTGCCATTGGCCGCCGAGCCGCGAGCCAGCCCTATATGAAGGGCTGTCGCAGCTCTTATCTGCAGACTATTCCTCATTCTTAATAAAGAGCTGAAATCATTTGAATGGTCTTGCGTCTCTGTCGAACCGATCCACCGCAGATCTAACACTGGCGACGAGGATGGGATCGTGAGACAAGGAGACCATCCAGCACGTGGCGAGGTGGCAGCAAGCAGAATGGCCAGAATCAACTCACCACCCGCTCCCTTCAACCCTGCTACCGAGGACTGGGAATCCTATATCGATAGGTTCCAGATGTTCCTCAAGAGTAGCAATCTTAAAGATGCCAACGGCCACAAGAAACGAGCCATGTTTCTCACACACTGCGGGCCCACAGTGTTTAAAATGGCCAAAGCCCTGGCCAAACCAGAGGATGTCAAGACGATGGAGTGGGGTGATCTCAAGCCCCTGCTGCAGAACCACTACGCCCCCGTCGTGCCCATCCTTATCCGGCGGCATGAGTTCTACAGGCGGGATCAACGCGAGGGTGAGGGGCTTGGCGACTTCATAGCGGCACTTCGAGACCTGGGCGGTCTGTGCGAGTTCACTAACCTGGACGAGGCACTGCGAGACCGCATCATCCTAGGACTCCGAGACCCCATCCTCCAGAGCCACATCATGGCAAAGGGAAACATCTCCCTCGCCAATGCCCTCACCGAGGCCGCAGCAGCTGAGGCGGCCAAGAAATCAGCGGCTCAGATGCGGCAATTGAGCATCATGCCACGACCGACGGCCGGAGAAACAACATCAAACCCCCAGAAGCGACCAGAAACCGACCATTGAGACACAACCACGCACCACAGCAACATTGACTCCTTTGGAAACTAAGGACGAGGAGGAGGAAATCCACCGCCTCCAATCAGCGCAGAAGCCACGGGGGCCATGAGGTCATAAGTCGAGGTTCCAGTGTGCCGGCTGCGGGGGCGATCACCCCCGGGCGGACTGCTGTTTTTTCGACGCCATTTGCCGGCATTGCAAGAAACGGGGGCACATCGCCAAGGTATGCCGGAACAAAAGACACTACAGCCCGCGATGACGAGAAGGCAGCCCGCGACAACGAGAAGGCAGCCCTCGATGGAGAGAGAGCACCCCCACCAGAAACCGCGATCGATGGAGCCGAGAAGGTCGGAACAGGCGACTCCAGGAGACAAGACAAAGGGAGGAGACACACCAAACCATCGTCATCGGCCACTCCTCCACAAGCGACGCCAGGAAGGTATACGTGACAGTGGGAATAGAAGGCCAGCAATGAGACATGGAGGTGGATTCCGGGTCCTACCTCTCAATGCTATCCTGGCACACATTCAAGCGTCTGGTTCCTGCCATCCGCCGCCATGAACTGGAGGACCAAACTCTAACCCTCAAAGACTATCATGGGAACCGAATCCCTGTAGTCGGCAGAGGCCACTTTAAAGTCACCTTCAAGGACCACACAGAAGTGCTGCCCCTGACGATCGTTGACCGAGATCGACTGAGCCTATTGGGACTACAGTGGTTTGCACCCCTGGGCATACAAAGTAACTGGCATACACCACATTGGAGAGGCAGACTGGAAAGCGGCGCTCGTGAGGGACTTCCAGGAGGTTTTCGACAACAGCCTAGGCAAGTACCGGGGGTCCCCTATCTCATTCAATATAGACCCAAGCATTGCACCAATCCGCCTTAAGCCCAGGTGAGTGCCGTTTGCACTCAAGCCCAAGATCGATGAACAGCTTGATAAGCCCATTGCGCAAGGGGTGCTGGAACCGATCGATCATGCCTGGTGGGAGACCCCAATTGTCACCCCCATCAAGCCAGATGGATCAGTGAAAATTTGTGGTGACTACAAGGCCACCCTAAACAATGTGCTCCAACAAAGCGCATACCCCATCCCAGTAGTCCAGCATCTTCTGCACTCACTGCGGGGAGGCCGGATCTCCGCAAAGCTTGACCTGGCACAAGCCTATCAGCAACTGCCAGTCGACACCACAACAGCAGAAGCCCCAACCATCGTAATGCACCGAGGGGCTTTCCGTTGCAACCGGCTCCAATTTGGAGTCAGCATGGCACCCGGGGTCTTCCAAAGCCTTATGGAAAGACTCCTCCAGGCAATAGAAGGGATTGTGCCCAACTTTGACGATGTCTTGGTGGCTGCAAAAAATGAGAAACAACTAGAAGCCAGGTTGAGGGAGGTACTGCAGAAATTTAGAGACTCGGGACTTAAAGTCAAGAAAGGGAAGTGCCAGCTACAGGCCGAAAGGGTCGAATTTCTAGGGTACCTCCTAGACAAACAAGGGATCCACCCCACAGAAAAAAAACTGAGAGCCATAAGGGAAGCACCGCGACCAAAAAACAAAATGGAATTACAGGCTTTCTTGGGACTGTTAAACTTTTACAATGTCTTCCTACCTCAAAAGGCGACCATGGCGGAACCGCTGCATAGGCTGTTAGATAAAACAGCCACCTGGACCTGGGGAGCACGGGAGGAGAGCGTCTTCAACAACACAAAAAACCTGCTAACATCCGACACGGTACTAATCCAGTACAGCGAGACCCTGCCATTGACGGTAACTTGCGACACGTCACCATTTGGGATTGGCGCCATCCTCAGCCACCAGCTACCAGACGGGAGGGAAGCACCCATTGCTTTCTCGTCAAGGACACTTTCAAAGCCAGAGCGGAACTACAGCCAACTCAACAAAGAGGCCCTAGCAGTCGTTGCCAGCGTCAAGAAATTTCACAAGTACCTTTATGGTAGGACGTTTACAATCATCACAGACCACAAGCTGCTGCTAGGGATCCTGGCGAGTAACAGGGCCACACCGAACATTCTATCACCAAGAATGACAAGGTGGTCCGAATTCCTAGAAGCATACAATTACCAACTGATACACCGACCCGGCAAGGACATCGCCCACGCAGACGCCCTGAGCTGCTCACCCCACCTGACTGGGAAGACGACCCAGCACCCACAACAGAGGTACTCCACATAGAGATAATACCCAACCCACTCGTGACCGCGCCAGACATTGCCAGAGAAACAAATAAAGACAAGCGGCTGGCGCGAGTCTTGAGCTGGGTTGAAAAAAGGTGGCCGGAAGGGGACAAGGATGAACTATTCAGACCCTTCCGGAACAGACAAACTGAACTCTTTACCGAGAAGGGCTGCATACTTTGGGGGGACAGAGTGGTAATTCCGGAAACATTATAGGAAAGGGTATTGGGGATGTTGCATGAGGGGCACCCAGGGATGGTCAAAATGAAAAGCCTGGCCAGAAGCTACGCATGGTGGCCAGGAATGAACAAACAGATCGAAACCTGGGTGGCCAAATGCAAGCAATGCCAAGAATCCTGACCTAACCCTCCCGCAGCCACAACCCAAGAATGGGAAACACCCAGAGGCCCGTGGTCTAGGATTCACATAGACTTCACGGGGCCAACCAAGGGACACATGTACCTTATCACAGTAGATGCTTACTCCAACTGGCTGGAGGTAAGCACCATGAAATCTACCACAACAGAGGTGGTAATCAGAAAACTGAGCAAACTGTTTGCCATGCACGGCCTGCCAGATGTAATAGTATCAGATAACGGGCCCCAATTTACCGCCCTAGCATTTGAGCAATTTCTGGCAGGCCAAGGAATACACAATGCATTAACCGCACCAGCAAATCCAGCGGTGAACGGACGAGCGGAACGCATGGTCCAATACACAAAGAAGGCCATCCAAAAAATAGAAGCAGCCAACATACAGGACAAAATTAATAAAATGCTCCTCATACCTAGCGCACCTAGCGCAACCACAAATAGAAGCCCAGCAGAACTGATGATGGGTAGGAAACTGTGGTCAACCCTAGATAGAATGCATCTAACATACAACCCGGACAAACCCCCGGGGTCCTCAAGCAAACACAGAACATTTAAAATAGGGGTCACGGTATACGTGAAAAACCTGTCAGGAGAACCACTCTGGGCACCAGCAACAATCACCCAGATAACTGGCCCCATATCATACTGACTGGAAACAAGCGATGGGAAAAACTGGAAATGGTACATAAACCAACTTAGGTCAAGAATAGCCATCACCACCAGCCAGACACCCGAACAAGAAACTAGAAGGGGGGAGGAATCGGCAAGCGATAGAGAAAGAACTGAAGGGAACCAACTAACGCAAGAAGAACACCCCCCATCTAGAATAGATGAACCAATAAACCGATGCTACTCACCTGAAGACGCAGGTCCAATGGAACACGAAACCCCGGAATCTTCACCTGGAAGGAGCAGCCAAACCAGCGCACTCGGCCCGGAAAAACCTGGCGGGAGCAGAAGCGGCAGCTCAACCAGCCCAGGTAGACCGGGAGGAAGCTACCAAGAAAGGCCCAGCTCAACGTTCCAGGCGGTTGCATCCCAAGGAACCGGAGCGACAGAGAAGGCATCCGAACCGGTCAACGACCACACCAGAACTGAACCACGCAGGTCAACCACGCAGGTCATCCATGAAGCCCCACCTACCTACGTGACTACATCACGACACACCGATGGACGAAACTAAGAGGGGAGGGGTGTACTATATTAGCATACTCCGAAACCCTCACAACCGATTGGTCCAGACAGGCGAAGACCTGATTGGTCGGAGACTCGGCTGTGATTGGAGCACTAGGAATCTGCCGTGATTGGCTGTGCCGATCGCAGGAGATTCAAAGTGGTGCCATTGGCTGCCGAGCCGTGAGCCAGCCCTATATGAAGGGCTGTTGCGGCTCGCATCTGCAGACTATTCCTCATTCTTAATAAAGAGCTGAAATCACTTGAATGGTCTTGCGTCTCTGTTGAACCGATCCACTGCAGATCTAACACCTTTAATCAAGATAATCTGATAATACCAAGAGGGTTGTTATCTGAGGCAATCTTACATCGCTTGGAAGATCAGAAGGAGACAGAAGTGGTTAGTCTATGACAAATAAGGCCACCTACTCTATCAAGCATAACTGCCATCTTACTCCAATTTAAAATTTGCTTAAGTTTATTTATAGCAGTGATTTATAGCAATGATTTATTCTTGTCCGTTTTAATGTATGGAATAAAAGGGTGCTTAAAACTGATTAGTTTCTCCAAATAAAGTAAAATAAAGAAGGAAGCGGGTAAATATTTTCCAAAGGTTTATTTAGGGAGAAAATCATGGCCCTTAAGTCAAATAATTCAGTGTCTACTCAAACTCTTTTAGAACTCTGTCACTCATCAATTTTGCCCTTGAATATTAGATGAGGTAATTAGCAATTATTTATCTCCTTCCTGAAGGGTATGAAAATTAATGACCCACACAAATGAATCTATACTTTGGCACAGTTTATGAGCTTTTAGCCCTATAAGGGTTAACTCATTTTTAAAATAAATTATTCACTCTGAAAGGATACAGAGCTGTTGAAGAGTGTTCACAAGAGTGTTACATTAAAATAAAGACGAAATATGGGCTAGCATGGATTTACCAGTCCCCAGCATTTAGCAAGAATTAATTTAATATTGTTATTATTTCTCTGCTTACACTGTGCAGTAAAGCTCCCTAAAACAGGAAATAATTAGTAAGTAAACAACAGAAAGTAATTATATATCTTTATTTCTGTCATTAAATATTTCATTTAAAAAAAAAATTGGATTGCAATTAATAGGCAACAGTTTTAAACAATTGCAATGTTCTCCAATTGACACAGACTCTACAAGTCTACTCACTGGAGTTGAAAATATTTTGGAATGCAATGGACACCCTTTTCAACTAATGTCTCCAGTGCCAATACATTAATATGGAATATTGCAATGATTCAGTGGTGGGATTCAAATTTTTTTACTACCAGTTCTGTGGGCGTGGCTTGGTGGGCATGGCAGGGGAAGGTTATTGCAAAATCCCATTCCTTTCCCACCCCACTAACCTGCTTTCCAGTTCTGTTCTCCTGTGCAGGGTAACAAAAGAAGACCCAGTTGATCAGCTGGGGCTTGGAAGGCAGAGAATAGATGGGAGTGGGGCCAGTCAGAGGTGGTATTTGCTGGTTCTCCAAACTACTCAAAATTTCTGCTACCGGTTCTCCAGAATACCACCTCTGCAATGATTCAATACAGCAGGTCTAGGCATTTTGGCTGTCCCTATCCAGCCTGAATGAGGTTAACCGGATGTTAGAAATCAAATGTAAATAAGTGTACATCAAACATGCAATTTTAGTGCATTGCTTTTATTTTGAGGGTGCATGCTATTTTTTTTTTAAATTTACATATGTGTATGCATATCTACATATCTTCACTGCCCTATTGGTTCAGCCCTCCACAACAGTTCAAGTTTCTCATGTGATCCTTTAGGAAAAGTAATTGTTTGCCCCGTCATACAATAGGATAAGAGACTGAGATGATGGGGAGTTACTCAGAATTGGTTATAAGTAATTTAAATGCTACATTAGGTTAGTATGCAATAAAACATTTTGTAAATCTTAATTAGAGGTTCTGTTCCATGAATAGTTTACAGAACTGATGTACTGCTGAGTTAATATCAGAACTACCGGTACTATATTATAGCATAGGAGCAGAAAAATAATAATATGATAGATTGTAGATTCAATCCTGCTTCTTTGCAAAAAAAGAAAGTTGGAAATATGGAAATAGTTTCTGTGGAATCATTAAGGAAAATCAATTACTAGGAATAGGCTACAATGTTGCATCTTCATTTAATATTCAAAATGATTCAGTTTCCAGATTTCTTGCACTACATAAGTTTCAGTTGCTGCAGAAAGAAATTTCAGTTTGATCTTCCTTGCTTTGTTGTGTAAACAACCGTTCTTTTACCCTCATCTTTATACTGATGGGAGCTTTTTGTGATTGTAGCACAGATTTATATTAAAAGGCTCTTGTTTCTTTGTGGAGCAGACTTACTGTAAATGTGGCTGGGTCACATTGGGCAACGTTTGGTTCTACTAACGATTAATTCTTGGTCTACTTCTCTTCTGGAGCCAAAATGATTTCTGTACAATTTGAGCTCAACTCAAAACTTCTATAGTACAACTTTTTGTCAGTAATTGCAAATCCCAAGTTAGTATCATCAGTGCCATTTCCTTTTCTTTTTATTTAGAATGCATCTTTTGCATTCCTGGACTTCAACAATGTAGACATAAGCATACATTAGCAACAGCTGTTACTTATAGCAGGACTTAAGCAACACCAGGCACGTACAGAGTTATATTAATAGTAGTAGAGATGAACTGCTGGATTAGCAGAAGCAATAAAGATTTTTTTCCCCCAGCACAAGAACATCACGTAGTCTTCGCAGTAAATAAATGTATCTGGTTGGAACGATTGGATCTGCAATCAATGATTTTTAATATTCACTTGGAAAGTGCATAACTCTCAGCTAGGGAAATCATGAGTTTGTAGTGATGTTCGGATTGATCCAGTTGGAAAAAAAATGTGTTATCATTCATCAAGTTACCAGAGTTGCAATAACAGTTTTCTCTTGGGCCATTCCAACTATTTCCATATGGTAGGCAGAAAGAGGCATTCTTGGATATGTTAGTGGAATATTAAAATCAACGTATTCTTGCAGTGATCATCCCACATCTCATATAAATCATCTCAGAGAGTTAGAATACCAAGGTGTCTCTTCTAAGGATGAGACAACATGACAATTGCACACCCCTATGGAACAGGTGGTGCTCACCTTACAACAGTTTATTTAGTGGCCATTCAAAGTTACAACGGCACTGAAAAAAGTAATTATATGGCCATTTTTCACCCAGTCATTGCAACATCCCCCTAGTCACATGTGTCAACTCATAAAACATTTTGGATGCACGTTTTATAGTTGTCAACAGAAAGAGGGGTGGGGGTAAAAGCAGGATCAAGGATGACAGTGAATTACGTATCTCAGAGTCGGCTGTCAGGATTCCAGCAGTTACTCCAATTAAATCATGAGCCTTGAGCCACACTCCCACAACTGGAAAAGATTTATTGAAAGTTAACATGCCGGCATTAGCCCGGGCATAGCCGATTCTGAGAGAAGTAATTCACTGTCCGGATTGCTCATGATTTAATTGGAGTACTGCCAGAATCCTGACAACATGATTAAAATTTGGACACTTGGCATCTGGTTCATATTTATGACGATTGCAGTGTCCCAGAGTCATGTCATCCCCTTTTGCGACCTTCAGACAAGCAAAGTTAGTGTTGGAAGCCACATTCGCTTAGCAACCGGGTTACTAACTTAACAGCTACCATGATTTATTTAACCACTGTGGCAAGAAAGCTCGTAAAATGGGGCACATTCACTTAACAAATGTCTCACTTAGCATCATAAAAGTTGGGCTTAATTGTGCTCATAAGTCAAGGATATATAACACACAAAATGACAAAAAAGGCACCTCTCTGTTGCAGAGAGAGAACGAGAACGGGAAAAGGAGGAAAGGGAAGATACAGTCGTTTATAACAAAGCATTTCTGCAACCCAACAGGACAGACACAGACTTCAAAGGATAATTAGGACTGCAGAAAAAACAATTAGTACCAACCTGCCTTTCATTGAGGACCTATATACTGCACGAGTCAAAAAGAGGGTTGTGAGAATATTTACAGACCCCTCACATCCCAGACATAAACTGTTTCAACTCCTTCCCTCAAAAGGACGCTATAGAACACTGCACCATCAGACCAACTAGACACAAGGGCAGTTTTTTCCCTGAAAGCCATCGGTCTGCTAAACAAATAATTCCCTCAAAACTGCTCAACTATTTGCAAAGTCTGCACTACTATTACTATTAACCTTCTTATCACTCCTTATTACCCACCCCCTCCCACTTGTGACTGTCTGACTGTAACTTTGTCCCTTGTATCCTTATGATTTATGTTGACTGTTACCTAATATGATTTGATTCCTTATTGCACCCCATGACTATTATTAAGTTTTGTACTTTATGATTCTTGACGAATGTATCTTTTCTTTTATGTATACTGAGAACATTTGCACCAAGACAAATTGCTTGTGTGTCCAATCACACTTGGCCAATAAAGAATTCTATTCTATTTCTGAGAGTATAAAGTTTGTTATTTGGACTTGAAGCACTAATGGAACTATAAAGAAGATAACCATTGATCTTGGAAGCTTATGACAGGTGCTATGCGAGGCTATCAAAATGAATTGTATTTGAAATGATGTCTAAATTCCTGAATCCAAGGCAACAACTTGGGAAGGACAAGCATGAAAAGCTGATAGCTCAAATATATCTTTGGAAACATTTGCTAAATAACACCTGATGTGTGAATACGTACTGGGGAATATGCAACAGCAGTAGACATTACTTCTTGTGGAAACTTTGCAGTAATTGGACTTTCAACAGGGCATGTGGATAAATACAATATGCAGTCTGGCATTCACAGAGGACGTCATGGTGAAGAAAAAGCTCACGAAGGCTGCAGAAGAGGTATAGCAGTGGATGGACTCAACCAATTTACAATCACAACAGGAAGTGAAGGATTGATCAAATTCTGGAAATTCAAGACCACAACATTAGTATATTCTATTGATCTCTCCACGTCCCCAAATAAAATATTGCTTCATAGAGATAGTGGCATTCTGGGAATAGCTATGGATGATTTTGGCATCAAAGTTCTGGATATAGAAACAAGAAAAATTGTGAGAAAATATTCAGGACACCAAGGACTGATTTGTAAGTGACTGACATAGGATATTCTACACGGACTTTGCTAACTGAATATACTTGAATGGACTGACTAAATGATACATGACTAATGGACTGTTATTTTGACTATGCTATAAATGGAATAAACTATATTTTTGATAGCACAAGCGTATCTGTTATTTTTACTGTATGTTAATAAACATACAAACTTATCTCACTCATTTATCTGTGTGCCTATCTGACTAACGCTGCACATTCTGTTCAGCTTGTCTCCTTAACCCTGGTTGAGGAACCCAGGCGTAGAAGTAGACTACATTTCATAGACCATGATACATAGTTTGTTCCATCCAGCTTGGATATAAGGGACAAACTTTGTAGATTGACTTTTGATACACCATTGATAACTGTTTGTACAAAATTAAGTCAGTGCATAGTAATGACAGACATGAAAATTCTGCTTCCATCGTGGACAAGCTGATATGCTGTTGTCTGATTGACCTCCACCCTATTAGTGTCTTACCAAATAATATCGCCATCCCAGATGTTGATTTTTTAGTGTTTATGTCAGTTGCAAAACTTGCATCTGCATAGGCACTAAGACTCAAATCACCCTTTGGTTCTATATACAATGCATGGTTCATTGTTCCTTTAAGATACCTTAAAAATTTTTTTAATGATTGCCAATGACATTGATGCGGATCTGAATTAAAACGTGCCAGCTGATTAACACTATAAGCTATATCTGGCCTTGACCAATTGCTTATATATGATAAGCTACCAATCAAAGATTGATATATAGACTTATCAAATTTGGGACTTTGATCATCAGTTTGGCAAACTTCCTGACTCATTGGAGTCTTTGCCGGTTTACAAAGTTCCATTTTATACATTTTAATTAATTGGCAAATTTTATCTTCTTGAGATATCTTAAATCCATTTTTTGTTTTGTTAATTGTCAATCCTAGATACTTTTTAATTTCACCTAAATGCTTTAATTTTATCTTTTTAGTTAATAATGATATAATCTCATTAGCTTCATTATTAGTCTTAGTTATCAAAGCAATATCATCTGTAAATAATAACAATAATGACACCGTTCCATTATTTTTTCTTTTAAACACACATGGATCTGCTAAACCAGATTTAAAACCAATATTGTTTAACTCTTTCACAATATATTGGTTCCACTCAAAGCCAGATTGTTTCAACCCGTAAAGACTCTTTTTGAGTTTCCAACAATCATTACTATTTACTTTATTGTCTTTTATAACAATTGGCTTTTTCAAATATATAGTGTGCTGCAATGGTGCATGCAAATAAGTAGTTTCTACATCTAAATGGTTAATGACATAGTTTTTCTTAGCTGCCCACACTAAAGCTGCTCTCAAAGATGTTGCTTTAAGACTTGGTGCAAAAACTTCATCGTAATCAGATGCAGTTTGATTAAATCCTTGAGCTACCAACCTAGCTTTATGGGTAACAGTCCCATCATTTCCAGTTTTTACTTTAAATATCCATTTTCACCCAATGGATTTTTCTCCTGGAGGTAATTTAGCATCTTCATATACTTTCATTACCTTTAATGAATTTAGTTCTTTTTCCATTGCCTTTTGCCAATTCTCCTGATCCTTAGCAGGATACATCCTAAGTTCATCTACACTAGTTGGAACTTTAGTTACTTGGCAAACTATACTTGCTTGATACCTATCAGCTGGTCTAGTTACACGTGTAGTATGTCTAGGTATTACAGGACTTACAGGTGGACTTTCATTTATTAACTCTTCTTGATTAACTAACTCTTCCTGATCAACTGTTTCCTCTTGTTCTGGTCCTATTTGCTCTTCATGGACTTCTTCTTTAATTGGACTCTTCTTATAACTAGTCTGATCTTTCTGCCTTTTGTAGGGTTCAATAATTACTTTGTTATTTAAATCTTGCTCTAATCTATTCCATCCTACATGTTCTAGGAATTTAGCACTAGCACTGGTGTAAACTCTAGATGTACCTGGTTCCCAGAATCTATAAGATCTATGATTAGATTTATATCCTACAAAAAATAATCTTTTAGCTCTATGCTGTTCTTTTTGTCTAAGTTGTGTAGGAATATGCACCCATGCTGGTGCTCCAAATGTGTGCATGTAACTTAAATCAGGTTTTGTACCATGCCACAGTGTGAATGGTAATTCACCTGTTGTTGAATTAACAACATTATTTAATATATGATTACCACACATTATTGCTTCTCCCCATAAATTGTCAGGTAATCCTGAATCAGACAACATAGTACATGCCATTGACGCGTCTCTCTATAAAGGCATTATGTTGTGGCCTATATGGTGCAGACTTTTTATGTTGAATACCTAACATTCTAAGTCTATTCTGGAATTTATTATTTGTAAATTCCGTACCATTATCTGTTATAAGAGTTACTAATTTCTTTTTAGTTTTCCTTTCAGAAAATTTAATCCATTTAAAGAGATTTAGATACGTTTCAGTTTTGCTCTTCATTAAATAGCAAAACCCATATCTAGAATAGTGGTCCATTATACTTAGTATGTATCGAGCACCTCCTACACCTGGTTTTTTCGGACCTATTAAATCAGCAAATACTACTTCTAAAGGCTCTTTGGTGGTAAATCCATCAACTCTATTTGCCGGTATGACCTTGTTTTGATTGCAAATAGAACATTGCAAATACTTATTACAAGGTTTCAAACTTATTCCCTTAGATAATTCAACAGTTTTCTTAAGCATTTTAAAATTTAAATGCCCTAGCCTTCGATGTAACAAGTGAATACATTCATCATGAGGTTTCTTATTTTCATAAACCATGTTAGCCATCTCTAAACCATTATCATTTAACACATATAATTCACCTCTTAAAGATGCAGTAATTTTCTTATTTTCTTTCTCAATTATGCAGTTATCTCCTTTAAATGTAACTACATATCCTAGTTTAACCAAAATTCTAACTGAAATTAAATTAAACTTAAGTTGTGGTACATATAACATTTTTACATTCTCTTTTATGAAAGAACAATATGCTATACCTTAACCTTTAGCTTTCAGTTTCCAGCCATTGGCTAACGATATCTGCTGTGTACTCTTGGACATTTTAATAAAATTTCTGTTATCATTTGTTATACAGTGGGATGCTCCACTGTCAACCACCCATAAATTATTTTTTACAGCTCCATTAGTATACATGGCTAACTCTAAATTTTTATTTTTATTTTGGTTACTTTTAGTATTCTGGCCAGCGTTCTGGCGCTTTGCTTTTTTACAAAATCTTGCCAAATGTCCTCTTCCTCCACAATTAAAACAGTTTTTAATTGCATATGCAGTAGGAGATTCATTATCTTCTTTTTGATGTTGCTACCTCCTTAACTGGTCTCTTTCAAGTCTTCTTCTGGCCTCTTCAATCAATCTGCCAGTTATATCAGTTAAAGTTAAACTTTCCTTAGGCAAAATTTCAAGGGAAGTGACGTAGTTGTCATAACTTTCATCTTGTGAAGATAGAATTATGTAGACTTGGTGTAGTTCAGAGAAAATAAGCTCTTTCTCATGCAGTTCTCGAAAAATGCTTTGCATAGTTTCCAAATGACTCAGCATATCACCATTCATCTGGAGATGCGTCCTGAAAAGCTTCCGTGTTAGATTTATGTGTGCACCAACGTTATCTCGAACATAAATCCTCTTCAGCTTCTGCCAACACCCAACAGCCGTTTGTTCTCCGTGGATATGAACAAGTTTCTGGTCAGTTAATGTTAAACCTATTATGCAAATAGCTTGTTCATTCTTTTGCATAAATTCTTCTCTTTGTAGTCTATCTTCATCATCCTCTGGATCCCATTCTTCTACGTTTGGTGGGTTTTCAATTATGTTCCACAGACCTTCTCTACGTAGAAGTAGACTACATTTCATAGACCATGATATATAGTTTGTTCCATCCAACTTGGATATAAGGGACAAACTTTGTAGATTGACTTGTGCCATGTTTTCTTATATGGATATAAAACTATAATTAATAAAACACATCTGTCTGTTTACTGTAATGTATAACAACACAAACTCTCACTTTTTACATAAATCTGTTTTATCCTAGTTAAACTGACTTTGCAGCCTCTGGGCCCTTAACCAGTGTTAAGCCTGGGTTCCCCAACCAGGGTTAAGGAGACAAGCTAAACAGAATGTGCAGCGTTAGTCAGATAGGTACACAGATAAATGAGTGAGATAAGTTTGTATGTTTTGTTATCATACAGTAAAAATAACAGATACGCTTGTGCTATCAAAAATATAGTTTATTCCATTATGAGTTCATAGCATAGTCAAAATAACAGTCCAATAGTCATGTATCATTTAGTCAGTCCATTCAAGGATATTCAGTTAGCAAAGTCCGTGTAGAATATCCAATGTCAGTTCACTTACAAATCAGTCCTTTGTTTATCTCTCCCGTTCGAGTAACGCAGTCTTGCGTCCATGCAGAAATTAGGGATCATCAAAACCAGAGAGAGCAAGCTGACGTTCCTTGATTCTTTTATGGTGCTTTCACAACCACTCCCTTAATTACATTCCTATATTTAAAGTTGCAGACACTTTAACTTATAAACCATGATAACATATTTATTATTTTACCTAAACCCTAGGGTAAACAATGTTATCCCTAAAGTTTGTTATTTGGACTTGAAGCACTAATGGAACTATAAAGAAGATACACCATTGATCTTGGAAGCTTATGACAGGTGCTATGCGAGGCTATCAAAATGAATTGTATTTGAAATGATGTCTAAATTCCTGAATCCAAGGCAACAACTTGGGAAGGACAAGCATGAAAAGCTGATAGCTCAAATATATCTTTGGAAACATTTGCTAAATAACACCTGATGTGTGAATACATACTGGGGAATATGGATGAAAAAGCTCCATTAAGCTGAAGCTTGTGCTAGGTATTGAGAAAAATCTAAATTGAGTTAAGAAATGGCACAACCTCTGGAGCAGTGTGTTATGCTTTAATAATAATAAGTATCATACCATACAGTGACCAACTAATGAGCCCATGAGCACAACAATAAATGGAAGGCTTTTCACAATCAATTGCTTTGACTGAAAGTTGGCCTAAGAAAATAGGCTACAATTTCAGCCAAAAGTTTTAGGTATTTCTTCTATTCCAATTTTTGGCATTTTTTGAAAATGTCAGCAAATTGTAACCTTTTCTCCATTACAGGTAGTCACATAGATACAGATAATCAGAGTTGGAAAGGACCTTGTAGGTCATCTAGTCCAACCCCCCACCCAAGCGGGAGACCCAACACCATTTCTGACATATGGCAGTCCAGTCTCTTCTTGAAAATCTCAAGTGATGACGCTCCTACAACTTCCGAGGGCAAACTGTTCCATTGGTTGATTGTTCTCACCGTCAGAAAGTTTCTCCTTATCTCCAGCTTGAATCTCTTCTTGTTCAGTTTCCATCCATTATTCCTTGTCTGGCCTTTGGGTGCTTTGGAAAATCACTGGACCCCTTCCTCTCTATGGCAGCCCCTCAAATATTGGAAGACTGTTATCATGTCTCCCCTGGTCCTCCTCTTCATTCTTCACTAGTCCTTGATTTAGGCCCCCAGTTGAGCCCAAAATGTATATTGCTAAGTGAGACATTTGCTAAGTGAGTTTTGCTCCATTTTACGACCTTTCTTGCCACATTTGTTAAGTGAATCACTGCAATTGTGAAATTAGTAACCCAGTTGCTAAGTGAATATGGATTCTCCTCATTGACTCTGCTTGTCAGAAGGTCATAAAAGGTGTTTGCATGACACCAGGACACTGAACATGGGAGTGCTGCTGCAACGGTCATAAGTGTGAACAATGGCCATGAGTCACTTTTTTCAATATTGTAACTTCAAAAGTTACAGGACTATTTGTACAGTCCTTGACTTCCCTCAAAAATCAGAGGAGAAAAAAGTCAGAGGAGAAATGAGTTCTTGCAAAAGTTTAATTAAACATAGGATCCTTCACACTATTGTCCTTTTATTGACAAGGCCACCATATTTTCCATTACAAAGAAAATCCATTGTTTTGGGTTTCTGAGAATAATAGGAAGGTTAACAAAGTTTGGGATTTCACCTTCTCAAATAATTTTTGAAAACCTGGCCAGGACATAACAAAGCATAGAACTTCTCATTAAAAGAGCCAGTGGCTGTATTGATTTGACAGAAATATAGTCCTTTTTTTGCCACTAAAGCAGGGGTCTTCAACTTGACAGCTTTAAGACTTGTGGATTTCAACTCCTAGAATTCTTCCTCCAGTCATGTTAGCTCAGGAATTATGGGAGTTGAAGTCCACAAGTCTTAAAGCTGTCAAGTTTGAAGACCCTTGCACTGAAGCATTGCTTGGCTTTCTGAATTTTAAGACTGGAATTCCAGTTCAATAGCTGAGATTTCAGCCTAAGAGACTGCTACAGCAAAGATTTTTTTCCTTCCATGGAATGCCAACCAATTTCCAAGATGTAAGGCAAACTTCCCAAAGCCAGCTTACTCATCTTTGTGAATCTTTCATGAAATATATGGCCCAGAAGGCAGAACAATGATTTTCATTCCTTGTTCTCAGTATTTCATATGGACAGAGGTGAAGCCAGTCTTTGGAATAAAATCAATAATCAGATGGATGTGTTTTGGATTCAACAACATCTGGAAGATTATGGGTTCCTCATTTCTGTACTCCCAAACAAATTAGACTTTAGTGAAATGAATCTAAAGCTATTCTATAAATGCAAAATGTTCAAAGGAATGGTGGGAAAAAGAATGTGTAACAGGAAGGGGAAATAACATCATTTGGAACCCTTATAAAGTAGCACACTTGTGCCATAATAATTGCACAATAAAAGTGTTAAGTTCTGCGCATGGGTGCAAGGAGCGGAGACGAGGCAGTGAACAGTGAACTTCAATTCTTTATTAAGCATACTGAACAGAGCAATCACCTAGGGCAACAGCAGCCCTTTTATAGGGTTGGCTGCTATCCTATTAGCCAATGAAAACCATGGAAGTGTTAAACCCTTGAACCAATGAGAGTTGGCCCGTTAACAGCCAATCAGATGTCCCAGAAAGGACCAATCCGATGTCGCTATTATCGGCCAATCAGAAGTGCAGGCTTAGAACCCTGCTTTTTACTTAAGGTTGTTAAAACTTTATTAAACGCCTTTATTAGTTCATAACAAAAGGTTTTGCCTGGAAGCTTCAAAGTCTTCCAGTAAGTTCTTACAACAAAATGTTCCTTCAACTCTTCCAACAATAGTTTTCTGGCATGTTTTGACACATTAATAGGCTCTGCCTCCTCAGTTTGTCCCTTGGCTTCAATACCCTGACAGGATTATGGCTCACTTGGTAGCTTTCTAGAGCTCGGCTCTTGTAATACAAACTTACCCATAGTTCTGCAGACAACAGCTCAAAAATTTTTCAAGTAGCATGAATTCTTTGGAAGATTTTGATCTGAGGTAGCTAATGTATTTAATTTTAGTTCCAAGTCAGGGATTATATATTTATTTCTGGAAGGCTATTAAAATAGGATGTCTGATGGTATACCTTTGATTTCAGCTGGGACAGAAACATGAGATAAATATTTCTTGAAATAGACCCGACTTCTTTGGAAGCTGAGTTGAGATTTGTGACGGGGATGCAGTCTAATAGCTGGGCATATTGTGAGCCATTTAAGTTATCCTTTCTATACTGTTGTTCTTAAGATGGAGAATAAGAGGGTATGGATATCTATTTGATGGTGATATAAGCAATGTTATATGCTTTGATTTTTCCAAATAGTTTGCATTGACTGTGAATTGGTGAAATGGCAGGGATTTGGATGGATGGAGAATTTGGCATCAGGTGACTTATATCTGTATACTTCTTGGGAGTTGAGGCAGTAGATAAATGTGAACCAGTTGCCAACTATCTGAATTTTGATTGCATGATTGTGGGGATGCTGCAAAGGTAGTAACTATGAAAAGTCATAAGTTACCTTTTTCAGTACCGTTGTAACTTTGAATGGTCACTACATGAACTGTTGTTAATCGAGGATGAACTGTAATACTATGCTTCTTCATTTAGATCAGTGGTGGCTAACTTTTTTGGGCTCCTGTACCAAAAATTATGTGCGTGCTTGTGCATTCGCATGTCAGCACCCAGAAAGCAATGTGCGTGTCCCCCATGCCCCCTGAACATGCATGTGCAATCCCCCCTGCCACCCCTTTAACTGCACTGCACCTCCCAGCTGATTTTTGGCTTCCCAGAGCCTTGAGGAAAACTTCTGTAGCCTTTGCAGGCTGAAAAATGGGCCCTTTTCGTCACTTCTGGTAGTTCTGGAAATATGGGAAGTGACGAGACAGGCCTATTTTTTGGCCTGTAAAGGCTTTCCTCAAGCCTCTGGGAGGCCGAAAAAAGCCTCAAATAGACTGAAAATCATCTGTGAGGTGCACACATATGCAGTGAGGTAAGTTTGCCTGTGGCTCGTGTGCCAGCACAAATGGCTCTGGGTGCCACCTGTGGCACACGTGCCAGAGGTTCGCCATCACTGATTTAGATCAATGTTTCTTCACCATGGCCAACTTAGGTCAAGGTTCAATTAAGTCGGAATGATTAAGATAAACATAGAGAGCAAAAGCGAATTGAAGGCAGTATTTTGCTTTTTTCCATTGGAGTGCATGGCAATTAAGTTGTTTTTTCCAAACTTTTTTTTAATTGATTCCTGGCTCTCAAGTTAGAATATAATTTGAAAATGGGTTGCCAGCACTCAAATACATTTCATGGAAGAGGGAAGAGCCTGGCAGAAGGAATGAGTGTTTCTAGTTTTTTTTTTTTAATTTCAAAATTAAAGTGTGGTTTAGTTTCTCTTTGTTCCAGCTGCAGCAGTACTTATTTATTAAGTATATTTATTAAACTTATATGTGACCCACCTCACCTGGATGCTACAATCTCGCCTGGACCCATCTCAGCTGGAAGCTCACAATCAATAAAAATATCAATAAACATCAAAACATTAAAAGAGTAAATACTAACACTAAAATTGGTTTAAAATGACCAAGAATGGAAAAGAAGAGAGGAAGGTACACACGGGAAAATAGATGGGGTCTTTCTTCTCTTAGTTCATTAACTGTTAAGTTCTGCACATGGGTGCAAGGAGCGGAGATGAGGCAGTGAACAGTGAACTTCAACTCTTTATTAAGCATACTGAACAGAGCAATCACCTAGGGCAGCAGCAGCCCTTTTATAGGGTTGGCTGCTGTCCTATTAGCCAATGAAAAACATGGAAGTGTTAAACCCTTGAACCAATGAGAGTTGGCCTGTTAACAGCCAATCAGATATCCCAGAAAGGACCAATCCGATGTCGCTATTATCGGCCAATCAGAAGTGCGGGATTAGAACCCTGCTTTTTACTTAAGGTTATTAAAACTTTATTAAACACCTTTATTAGTTAATAATATTAACCACCTCCAAACTGTGGCCCTAGGCCAGTTGGCAGAGCTAGGTCTTCAGGCCCTTTGGGGATCCCACGAAGGCGGATATGGATCTTGGCTTGGAGGTCACAAAGTTTCAGATGGCAGGAACCATGGCAGAAAAGGCATTTGACAGAATCTGACAGAAAAGTATGCGCTAATATTAAGTCAAAATGATACTGAGGAGGAATATCATATGAATCCCATCTTTGATGTCTTCCAGCAGTAAAATCATTGCTATTCAAAAAACCAGTTAGGTTAGTAAATGACTAGAGACCACATTTGGCCCGAAACTACAGCTTAAGTAGTTGATGGGATTCGATCCTGCCTATTGCCATCCCCCAAATAATCATGCAATAATTTTACATGCACAAAAATATCTTTTTATCTTGAAAGAGCCCAAAGTATCCACTTTGCAATACAACTTTTCAAGTTGGAAGGTACATCCTGAGATTAAGCATGGAACCTGGTGTTACATACACACATGATCATATCAAGAGGCAACCATATTACAAAAGATAAGGCTGTTGTCTAGAACGGGATCTGATCAGTGGGAGGATTCAAAAATTTTTACTACCAGTTCTGTAGGCGTGGTTTTGTGGGCATGGCAGGGGAAGGTTACTGCAAAATCCCATTCCCTCCCCACCCCACTAACCTGATTTCCAGCTCCATTCTCCTATGCAGGGCAACAAAAGAAGACCCAGCCAATCAGCTGGGACTCAGGAAGCAGAGAATAGAGGGGGGCAGGGCCAGTCAGAGGTGGTATTTACCAATTCTCCGAACTACTCAAAATTTCCACTACCGGTTCTCCAGAACTGGTCAGAACCTGCTGAATACCACCTCTGGATCTGACTTCTAGATAACCTAGGACAATATTTCTCAACTTGGACAACTTTAATATGTGAGGGTTCCAGTTCCCAGAATTCAAAGTTGAGAAACACTGGTCTGGGCATAGAAAGAGCCTGTTTGCCAAGTCAAACAGAACATTTATTATGCAGAGTGAAGTATTGTCGAAGTATAAAGTTATTTATTCAGACATGAATATATCATCTTAATCTTCCTTGTCTTTCGATTAGGTTTATTGATCCCCTACAATGTTAAGAAAAAAACAGTGTAAAAGAGACTTGGCCAAGGGACACTTGTAAGAACCAAGGATGGGATTCCAGCCTTCTCTTTTTATGTACCACTTTCATAACTCCTAACCTAACAGGTTCTGCAATTATTTGAGATGAAGAAAGGGACAAAAATAGTACCCAGCTAGCGATAATGCAATATGAAACTAGGGTCAGATTCCTTTAAAAAAAAAGACAGAAAACTCTATGAATACTAATTCAAATCTACTGTGAATGTTCATTAACTTATAAAGACAAACAAATTACCCAAGAGAGATCCCATTACTCTGTTTGGCAGCTCACATTTTTCACGAAATAGGCTTTAAGATATGGCTTCCTGTGGTTTTGCTTCCCTCCTTCTTTCAAAGAGAATCCTACATGTTCCCTGACTCAACAGTTCCATTCTAATCATTTCGAAAATGACAATTATTTAAACACTGATCTCATTTAATAGACATGTACCTGTATTCACATTAGTTCAGAGAATGCATTTTAAAACAATGGGTACCCCACAAATATGCTTGGTGTACTATGCCTGTATTCAAAAACTAAACATTAAACCTAAGTTTGTGGATACTTGATATGCAGCCCCAAAGCACTAGGTCATCTTAGTTTTCACTGATTATATGATATTGAAGTTGTACCTTGGAGGGTAGGAGAATTCCCTCCACAAAATTCAAGATCAGCAATTAACAGTATTTACTTTTTCTGTATTTTTGTTCCAATTTTCCCTGTTTTTCTACTAGAGGCATATTGACTTTTTAATGTTATTGTACTTATGAAAATGATGTAGGTTGATCTTCTTTAATAAGCTGGTGGGTCTCACAGCTATATTTCCGTAGCAAAATAGGAAAATAAAAATGGCAAATCTATTGTAGAAAATATTCTGTGATTGTCCCGGTTTCATTTTAATCTACCCTGCAGTTTAGAAAGCTAAGAAAAAAGTAGTAATTAAAAAGTAAACTTTGACTCCTGTCACTAAATGGAAATTTCAATGTGGTTCACTTTTTAAATAACTCATTCCAGTCTACAGCCCTGCAATTTTGTTATCTCTCATCAAAATACAAACAAGTTTTCGATTCTGTTTAACTTTGTGAGGTCAGTCAAGATTGGCTAAGTCCTGCCTTCTTGTTAAGCAGAGGCAATGTTAAAATTGTAAAAATTCAGATGTACTGTGACTATACTAATGTATTATTGGAAATTACTCAATGCTATTCAGAAAATAAATTATAATTTTATGGAATTAGCACATACAGGGAAACTATATAGTTCATAGTGATGTATAGACTGGAGTTCTCACTTTTGCTTATAGCACAGGTCCAAAGCATATTACCCAACTTGGCAAAAAATGTTTGTTTTCGCTCAGAAACAGAAATAATGCTATTTGTTACACGATAAAGCTATCTCCCTCCATATATTTGAATAGCTTGTGCCACATAATTATATTTTCTTCCTGAAGGAAAGAAATATATTCCATTTATTATACATCATGGTCTCCATATCATCTGTTCACAAACAATAGACAAATATGTTAAACTGGGCATTTTATATTTCTTTCGGCCCATATTTATATTAATAAAACATGGTTTTAAACTAGTTTTTCAACCTCAGCAGTTTAAGGGGGGGTGCATTTCAACTCCCAGAATTCCACAGCCACACATCTTAAGGTGTTTGAGTTTAAACAGGGCTAACCTAGATATCCTGGTTATTTCTTCAGAAACAGCCTCCAAATCCTGTCAGGGATTCAATTTTGTTGTATACATGATGTACAATGACAATAAAGGCTTTGAACTTTGATTCACATGAGCCAAGAGCCACAAGCCATTTTTAAGCTACTGTTCTCCTGTGAAAAATCTACTGGAAAGGTACAGATGGATCAGAATAATGTCTTGGTTATTCCTAATCCCATCATCAATACAATCACATATAGTCCCCTGACTATTGTATGACTATTATTGCTGATAAAGAGATAACAATTACAATTCCATTTGCTATACTGCTTCCTGATCTTTTACTACTCAGCTTTTATTACTACAGCCTCCTGTCAACCTTCTACTTAATAATCATCCTTTACCCATATCAGCCAATCCTACGCAGCTATGTGCTATGTGAACTCATCTAATAAGTTTAAATTTTGTTTTCACTCAGAAATAGAAATAATGCTATTTGTTACTTGATAAAGCTATATGGCTGCATAATTTTGAATAGTTATGCTGCATCACATTGGAGCAGCATGGTAGCCTAGTAATGAACATGCTCACCTTCCATTCAAACCTAAATAGTCTCTCTCTCTCTCTGTCTCTTTCTCTCATTGTCTTTCTATTATTCATCCATCTGTCTGTCTTATCATCTATCTTCTATTGTCTATTATCTATCTATCTATTAAATTAAAAATCGATGACAAGCACGTGAGTAAGTGAAATTTTGGGTGAAGTGTGACTTGGATGGACAGTGGTCTCGAATGCAATGGTTATACAATTATGGCAACACTTAAGTGCAGTCATGTAACTCCTCTGTTACATGAGTCACACTGGTTGTTATTGAGCTTCTGGGTACAATTCAAAGTTCTGGTCCTTACTTTCAAAGCCACTTTTCCACTGTTTTTGCCCATCCCATAAGATCAGCTAGAGTGGGCATCTTTCCTCTCACAAGTTTCAAGAATACTATCTAGGAAGAGTGGCTTCTTTATTGATGTTTGCTCTCCAGAGAAGAGAACTGCCCAACCCCATGATCCTTTATATGAGCCTTGAAAATTTGGCTCTGTGATAGGCTGGGACATGTCCAAGCAGATGTTATTAGAGTGTATCAGTTAGCTGTGATGTATAGACTTATATACCACTTTACAGTGCTTTACAGCCCTCTCTAAGTGGTTTACAGAGTCAGCATATTGTCCCCAACAATCTGGCTCCTCATTTTACTGATCTGGGAAGGCTAAGTCAACCTTGAGCCTAGCGAGATTTGAATTGCCAAATTGCAGGCAACTGGCAGTCAGCAGAAGTAGCCCACAGTACTACACTCTAACCACTGCACCACCTTGGCTCCCGTCTTCCTATTGTATTTATGGTCTTTCTGTTTTGCTTTAGGTACTATGGTTGCTTTCAACTTGTACTTTGACCAGAATCATTAAGTTTATTTCATGAAATGCATCTGAACTTAAAATATAACAATGGGATTATTGCATGTTTATAAATTATATGTTTATAATTATCTCACTTGTTGAATTGGTTAATGTTAGGCATGCTTACTTGTGCTACTTTTATGCAAAGGATATCCCTTTACTTAATAGGGTTTCCTTAAGTCTGGCTGGTGTCATATTCTGGGAGTCCTCTTTACTGATGTCAGTCAGTGAGTTTACATAATTGCACAAATAGTTATTCAGCTACATTTCACATTCTCTTAACATATATTAATATTGCCAAAGAATTTGATTTAGCAAGAAAACTACATTTTGACTGTTGATATTTTCCTTTTCTGCTTTTGGCTACATACAGTATAGCTCAACATAATTTTATTTACCTTACCTCTAAAGCTCGTATTCAGTATATTTAACAAAATATATATCTTTACATCTGCTAGGTAAACAGATAAAATATAATAAATAGTTTAAAAACAGAATATGCAAAACTGAAACAATAAGTTAAAAGTAAAAGTTTACTAAAATATTGGCATTTATTTCATAATTCCTTTGCAAACTATAAATGCATTTTGAATTTAGTTATAAATATCAAGAACAAAGCAAATAGCATTAAGAAAAATTTGTCTATCATCTACCCTATCATCTATCTATTTGTCTGTCTATCTGTCTATCTATGAATGTATCTATCTATCTATCTATCTATCTATCTATCTATCTATCTATCTATCATCTATCTATCATCCATCATCTGTCTATCTAATGAGATCCTCTTAAATTCTACCAGAACCCAAAGGAATTCTTGTTTTAATATATTGTTTGAGCCATGTATCATTTAGTATGAATAAAAGCATACTAGAAATTGCATACCAGTCATAGGAATTTTTTCACTTTCATTTTTATGTACTACTGTATAAAGTTAAATAGAAAGTTCTGCAGTGGTTGATAACTTTATTAACCTCTCTTTATAATATTTATCTTTTGTTCTGTAATGGGATGGAATTTATACTTCAAGTGAGCAAAAATAAAATAAAATAAAAATCCCTCCACAGATTTTGGGGGAAATAAAATAAAAAAGTTACTTACCAGTTCAACTCTGCCAAAACCTCCAACTCCAAGAGTGTCAATGATGTTGAAGTCAGACAGCTTCAGGTTGGCGAAGAAGGCAGCTTCGGCTTCGTATCTGGATTTTTTTATGTGAAAAAATGGAAATTTCTTAGAGGTGTAGACATAAGTGCTATGTAATTCTGTTCCAAAATGAAGTACGCGTTGACTGGAAGATACCATCTTAATTTCCATCTTTGTTTTCAAAAAGTCTTTGTTTTTTCCCTCATTGGTCCCAAATTCACATTCTAAATTTAGTGATTTCTCTCTCTTTTTTTTTCAGAACGAAAGAACCAAATGTCCGGACAGCACATCTGTAATGTGACCATTTTGTATTATAATTCAATTGGATTTATTGATTGAATTTCACATCTTGACAGCTTCTTTTAGTTTCTGGTGAAGATTTTTTTCGTTGCTTTTTTTTTAGTATTTTGTGAAGATAAAAGTATTTTATATGAGTTTCTCTTCTGCACAAGCTGCCAGAATTTCTACAAATGTTTATTGAAAGTGGCAAGTTCATTAACGTCCCTGGACAAAAATCTCAGTCAGGTTTTATAAAATCAAATTCAATAAGCTGAGAAAATGGCATACGGCCCTCTGAAAGGAATTATTTCAGGCACACAAAACTGTTTCTAAAAGAATATTTTCCTGTACCCTACATCTTTAAACTTGTCCTTAAATCCCGAAGTGCTCCCTTTAGACTGTAGTTCTGAATAAAAATGTACACAGTACTAGCTATGCAAGTCATCTGAAACTGACACATGCACACATGTCAAAAATAAGCCTCCCATGGATATATCCCACAAATATGAATCTCTTAAAATAGTGTCTTGCTAGGGATTATGATATTTTTAGAAAGGCTATGAGAGTAAGCCGAGGAGGACGTTCCCTCTACTCACTGAACTTTGATGCAGGAAATATTTTGCTGAGGAAAGGGGGGAAGCGAACCACATGAACTATTTTTCAAATGTTACCTTTATTCTTCCGAACTGAGTGTTCCAAAATGCACATAGAAAGATAATGCCTTTTCATTTATTTTGAAACTGGCTATTCGTAAGACTAGCAGGTTAACCAAGGGGGCACAATGAAGTGAAAATCAATGACAATTTTTTAGTTCTTGGTCTACAGACTCTTAGCTCCATTATTCCAAAATAATGTAGATGTGTTTTTCTATCATGCTCATGGGTAGGATTATTACAAAGCGCTTTGCTTTAAAAAAAGAAAGTGTTCATGTTTTATTTAAAAAACAGATTATAAACACAATTCTGCTGGGTCTCTCAAGGAGGTTGCCAGTTGTATGGGATGAATATAGTTTGGGAATATAGTTTGGGAATATGGGATGAATATAGTTTGGGGATTCAAGTTCTTCTGTATTCAGCTTGAAAACTCAACACTCTTATTGTGAAGATTAATTTTCTACCAAGGAAAAATAATACCCCATATAAATTATCTACCTAGGTGCTCTGGTGGTAGGGTTAGAACTTTTTGAGGTAGGAAGAGATAGCTCTCTCCCAGTTTTAGAATAAATAAGGAGACCTTAAAGAAAGAACATTCTACAATACATGGATAGAGAAAGAATATATACAACTGTGTGCAACTGGGGCCAATACATTTTTTTCTCCTGTTCCCCATTAAATTGGTGCCTGAGTGAGCAGGATCCTCCTTTTACCAGTCCACAATAGATAGCGCCTTCACATACTGCATTACAGTGTGGTATGCTGGCTTGACAGCCGCAGATAGAAAGACATTACAAAGGGTGGTGAGCACAGCACAAAACATTGTGGGCTGTTCCCTGATACCACCAGATGACCTTGCTAGGGCTCGCTGCCTTAGAAGAGTGAGGAAAATCCTCAGAGACGACTCACACCCTGGTCAGCACTTCTTCACTCTCCTTCCATCGGGTAGGAGATATAGAAGCATAGCCAGCCGCACCAACAGGCTGAAGAACAGTTTCTACCCACTGACAGACTCCTGAATGGAAAATAACAGAGACTTGCGGGGCCAATGCGTTGTGCAACAAGGTCACATAGTGTAATAAGATTGGGACTGGGTTAGGGACTTCTGTCCCCACTGTGAGTTGTGTTGGGTGTGTGTGTGCATGAAGGGAGGCTCAGCCAATCTCATTGTACACATGTACTCTGACAATAAAGGTAATAATAATGTCCCATCTCCACTTTACAAAATGGAGCTTCACAATGAATCGAATGTATAATTTCCTAACAGCAAAGAAAGAGACATTCCATAGAGCAATACACATTGAAGTCCTTGAAAATGGGATCCTTTGATTGTGAAATGACTTAAATGCCTGTTTTTAATATATATAGGATGATATAGTGGCCTACAGAAGACAGATGCCTTCCAGGGAGGCATAAGAGTCGAAGAAGTCTATTTTAGATGTCCCTTAGGGGTCAGGCTTCTGCTACTTCTTGTAGGTTAGCTTGTTTTAGAATCTTCTGGTGTGCAAATGGGTTGAGAGAGGTTCATTGTTCTGTGCTGTTAAATCTGAGAAAGAGGCTCAAGGTTTTAGTAATCAGAATGTTGATCAGAAAGTTGACCTTTTTAGAAAATATTGGGATCTGATCCCTAGGAAAGTAATGCCGTTTTACTTCTTCCTCTGTTCTGATCTCTTGGGGTATCTGGTCTAGAAAATTCCAAGAGTGACATCATAGTAAACTGGATTTAATGTAGTATTTCAATTCTCCTGCAATGGGCTTAGTAAGGATCTCAAGAGACACATTTAGTTACAACCTCACAAAGGTCTTCTGGGGGGAAAAAAACATGGAGAGCAAATTACAGTGAGTTTTCTGGCTCCAAATCCCCTAAACAGCCACAATTAAATTAAATAACTAAAAGGTTAAGTAAAGTGTGGGGGGGGGGGAGAGAAGAAATAAAGAAAACAAAACAAAACAAAAACAAAAAGACCCATGTTCCAACCAAGTATAGAGAATAGTAGAGATGACCTTGGAGAAACTATGGAGAACCGTTAGCAAAACATGATTTCAGAACAGAAGAAAAGAAAGAAAAAGAAATCCCTACAACTATTAATTCTCTAAAATTATTCCTAGGCTTTCAAGACTCTGTTACTGTTGTGAATGCATAAGGTTTAATAAAGAGAACTTGAGCTTGGAGTAAAGTGCAGGGTTCTGGCCCAGCACTTCTGATTGGCTGTTAATGGCAGGATCGGATTGGCCCGTTCCGGGGAATCCGATTGGCCATTAACAGAGAGTTCCTATTGGTTAAGGGAGCTAGCGCTCCTCGATTGTTATTGGTTAATAGTTATTGGGGTTGCCTATATAAGGAGGGTTATAACTGCCATTGAGTTGAGAAGTCACGATGTAAATAAAGAGCTGAAGTTCACCGTTCCAGAGGCTTGTCTCCATTCTTTCTCGCCCATGCTCCAAACATAACACTGGCGACGAGGATGGGATATGGAGACGTCTGAACCGACGGAACCAAGAAGAAACACCGAGTACGTGGCTGACGGCGCTACACAACGGAACCATGTCCGCCGGCGTCATACCACCCGCTCCGTTCGATCCAGTGCAGGAAGACTGGGAGTCCTACATGGATCGATTCCAAATGTTCTTAGAAACTAACAACTTAAAGGACGCCACAGCCGGAAAGAAACGGGCGGTGTTCCTAACGCATTGCGGTCCAACCGTATTTAAGATGGCTAAAGCACTAGCAAAACCTAGAGAAGTGAAGGCGATGGATTGGGATGACCTCGAACCTCTACTAAAAGATCACTACGCACCGACCGTGCCTACGCTCGTGAGACAGCACGAGTTCTATCAGAGAAACCAGCGAAAAGGAGAAAGCGTCGCCGACTTCATAGCAGACCTCCAAAACCTGGGAGGCCTCTGCGGATTCACCGACTTAGAAGAAGCACTAAGAGATTGGATAGTTCTGGGACTAGATGCACCAGGCGTCCAAAGCAAGCTGATGGCAAAAGGCGACATCAGCCTTGCCGATGCCATCGCCGATGCTACTGCAGCAGAAGCAACCAGGAAGTCGGCTGCACAATTATGCCACAACTGCTCTCCGGTACAACAACTGACAAGCAAAATTTTACCCAAGTCAGAAGGGCAGCTTTCAACGACATACCATGAGGACCTCTCTTCGTCGTGAGACAGCGACGAAGAAGAGGTCCATCGACTGCGGTCCGAACGGGACCACCACCGAAAGTCTCTACACCCTTGCGCTGGCTGTGGAGCCAACCATGACAGGTCCAAATGAAAATTCCGCGACGCGCTCTGCCATGCGTGCGGGAAGAGAGTCCACATCGGACAGGTCTGCCGAAGTTTACAAGGACCTGGCCAGGCCTCAAAAGGGGCTAACTATCGCCAATCGACAGGAAACCATCCTGTAAGGCGAGAACCAGTAATCCACTCCTACAGAAACCGAGCTTTACAGCGAGAAGAGGCTCACCATACTATCACTATTGATCACGCCTCTGCCTTGGATGCCAAGAAAATCCGAATCACAGTAGCCATCGAGAACCAGCCTTGCCACATGGAAGTCGACTCGGGATCGTCCCTCTCGATGGTGTCCTGGAAGACCCTCAAGCAACTCATCCCCACGATTCAGCGCCAAGACCTCTGTTTCCAAAAACTCATTCTTAAGAACTATCAAGGGAATTGAATCCCTGTTGTTGGTTCCTGCCGAGTCCAGGTCTCCTTCAAGAAGTACACAGAGTACTTACCGCTAACTGTGATCGACAAAGATCGGCCTAGTCTGCTAGGTCTCCAATGGTTCGTGCCACTTGGGATTGAAGTGGCAGGCATAAACCGAATCAGTGGAAGTGACTGGGAGAAGGACCTCATCCATGAGTTCAAGGACGTCTTCACGGAAAGTTTAGGCGAGTACAAGGGGACCCCAATTTCGTTCAGCCTTGATCCAAAGATAGCTCCCATCCGCCTTAAGCCCCGTCGAGTTCCGTTTGCCTTAAAGCCGAAAATCGACGAACAACTCGACAAACTAACAGCTCAGGGGGTGCTAGAACCTACCGATCACTCTCCCTGGGAAACCCCAATCGTAACACCCATTAAGCCAGACGGGTCGATCTGAATTTGTGGGGACTACCGGGCCACCCTGAACCACGTCCTACAGCAGAATGCATATCCGGTGCCGGTGGTACAGCATCTCCTCCACTCCCTGGGGGACGGAAAGGTCTTCGCTAAATTAGACTTAGCTCAGGCATATCAGCAACTACCTGTTGATGAAAAGACGGCACAGGCACAAACGATTGTGATGCACCGAGGTGCCTTTAAATGCACCCGGCTCCAATTCGGAGTCAGTGTAGCCCCAGGGATTTTTCAGAGCCTGATGGAGAGGCTACTACAAGGGATTATAGGTGTGGTCCCCTACTTTGACGATATATTAATTGCTGCGCCTACAAAAAAAATCTTACAGGATCGTTTAAAGTTAGTCCTACAAAAATTCCAAGACGCCGGTCTTTAGGTAAAAAAGAATAAGTGTAAATTGTGTACAGGTAGTGTTGAATTTTTAGGGTACCTAATTGACAGTCAGGGTATTCACCCTACCGACAGTAAACTAAGAGCAATAAAAAATGCTCCCAGGCCTCGGAACAAGGCCGATCTCCAGGCGTTCCTAGGCCTCATCAACTTTTATAATGTATTTCTACCGCATAAAGCAACGGTCGCTGAACCGTTACACCGGTTGTTCGACAAGAAAGCAAACTGGTTATGGGGTCATAGAGAAGAACAGGCGTTCCATAATGTGAAAAAACTACTGATTTCTGACTCTGTACTCATGCAATACAATGAGACCTTGCTGTTAAATATCACATGTGATGCTTCGCCTTTCGGAGTAGGCGCCATTTTGAGCCATGTACTGCCTAATGGTAACGAAGCCCCTGTTGCATATTTTTCAAAGACACTTTCAAAAACTGAGCGAAATTATGGCCAAATCGATAAAGAAGCCCTCGCAATTGTATCGGCCGTTAAAAGATTCCACGAGTACGTGTATGGCCGGGCTTTTACTATCGTGACTGACCACAAACCGTTATTGGGGATAATAGCTGGAGATAAGCCGACTCCCTATATATTATCCCCCAGGATGACTCGCTGGTCAGAATTCTTGGCTGCTTATAATTATCAGCTGCAATACCGCCCAGGGAAAGCCATTCCCCATGCCGACGCATTGAGCCGAGCACCGCTTCCAGAGACTCTCGATGATCCTGCACCAATGGTAACTACGTTGCAAATTGAAACACTCAACTCACCGCCATTGACTGCCCGAGATATCGCGAGAGAAACCAAACGTGACCCCACCTTAGCGCGAGTTCTAGGCTGGGTAGAACGCGGATGGCCATTGGACCAATTATCAGATGACTTCACACCATTCAAGACTCGACAAACGGAGTTGTTCTCTCAAAAAGGCTGTGTATCTGGGGCGATAGAGTCGTTATCCCAGAACGACTCCAAAAAGCGCTGCTGAGAACCTTGCATGATGGCCACCCCGGTATCGGGCGAATGAAAGCCAAGCATGGTGGCCGGGCATTGACAAGCAAATCGAAAATTGGGTTAAAGCTTGTCATAAATGCCAGGAAGTGAGCAACGCTCCACCTAAAGCCATCCCTACCGAATGGAAAATACCACGGGGACCCTGGTCCCGTATTCACTTGGACTTTGCGGGGCCGACCAAAGGCCACACCTTTCTGCTAACCGTCGACGCCTATTCGAATTGGCTCGAGATTCACCGCATGACGAACACAACCACTGAAGTGGTTATCAAAAACTTGGAAAGACTATTTGCAACCCACGGATTACCAGACGTCCTGGTATCCAACAACTGGCCCCAATTTATAGCACTGTCGCTCGAGCAGTACCTGGCTGACCGTGGCATCCGACATGCGCTCACCTCGCCTGCGCACCCTGCGACCAATGGCAAAGCAGAGAGCATGGTCCAATTTGTTAAGAAAACCTTGCAGAAGGTAGATTACGATAACATTGACGACAAGATCAATCGAATCCTTTTTCTACAACACATCACACCTTATTGTGTCACGAACAAAACTTCCGCCGAAATGCTAATGGGATAAAAACTCCGCTCCCACCTCAACTGGTTACACCCAGCTTATAAACCGGAAAAACCACTAGGATCCAGCGGCCGCTGTCGTGCCTTCCAGGTAGGCGATTTGGTGTACACTAAAAACCTATTGGGCGATCTGCTGTGGGTGGAGGCGACAGTAGTTCGTGTAACCGGCCCGAGATCCTACCTTGTACAATGCCTTGACGATAGACAATGGAAACGCCATATCGATCAATTACGATCGCGGCTCCCGTCGGGCATTCCTGAACTCCCTTATGACCAAACTGAGGGGGGGGGAGATACGGAAGAAGATGAATTCCAAGTAGAAGAAAACCCTTTCGAAGGGAACGACGGCGTAATAGAGACACAGGAAGTGGAACCAGAGAGGGAAACAGATGCACCTCGGGAATTACCGAGAATAATGGCAACGACGAAGAAATGAACTCTGAACCAGAGGCGACCCTGTTGCCAAACAACGATCTACCTCAGCGTGATTGCAGCCAAATGACACAGCGAAAATCAAAAAGACTAATAAAGCAACCGTCCTATCTAAAGGACTATGTAACTGCGCCCTGCAAACACAAGCCAGGGGGAAGGGCTGTTGTGAATGCATGAGGTTTAATAAAGAGAACTTGAGCTTGGAGTAAAATGCAGGGTTCTGGCCCTGCACTTCTGATTGGCTGTTAACAGCAGGATCGGATTGTCCCGTTCCGGGGAATCCGATTGGCCAATAACAGAGAGTTCCTATTGGTTAAGGGAGCTAGCGCTCCTCGATTGTTATTGGTTAATAGTTATTGGGGTTGCCTATATAAGGAGGGTTATAACTGCCATTGAATTGAGAAGTCACGATGTAAATAAAGAGCTGAAGTTCACCGTTCCAGAGGCTTGTCTCCATTCTTCTCGCCCATGCTCCAAACATAACATTTACTACAACCTATATCAATAAAATATGGTTCCATTATGACTTATGGAATCTGTTTCCTGACCTGATCTACATTGAAAAACTAAACCCCAAGGGAATCTTGATCATATGATTGATTGGCATAACCCATGAGTGTGTAAATACTCTGGTTCCAGTGAGTGGGATTGGAAAGGTGTGAAAGTGATCACCATCACAGCCTCGGTCTTTTGTGTCTGGAACTGCAATACGAAAGGTTTGCTTCTTCATTCCTCTTCCCCCCCATTCCTGGTAGGACTGGAGGGGAAAAGTCCTACAAGGTGTGGTGGTTGCCACTCATGCTGCTCCTATTATTCTCCTAAACTTTATGAGCCCACAGCAATGTCAAAATGGAACTATCCGGTTCCCATTGTCTGCTATGCAATCAAGAAAAGTGGAAACTGTGTAATTTAAGCCCTGTGGGGATAGTGCAGAGAATTTGTGGAAAATGGACCACAAAAAGAAACAAAGCAAGGGCACTGCTTTTAAAAGCTCGGGTAAAAAAAACAAAAAAATAATTCAGTTCAGTTCTGGGTTTTCTTCTGCAACCTTTCAATAACCTTACATTCGTGGCCATTCTGTTGCATCACATTTTGGAAGCTAATCAGAGTTGAGCCTGTCCTAGTTCATAGAATAACCTTGTTTCACATTGCTGCTTATTGATCATTTTGTTCTTGTCATGATATGAATCTTAAATGTTTAGACAACTAAACAGCTATCAAATGGAATATCAATTCACAAATCTCTTTATACCTGAATTATAAAGAACACAGGCTTTATACCTGAATTATAAAGAACACAAACTTGAAACATAATCAAGACGGGTGATATGCCTAAATCTATTTCATTATTTTTATCAATGGCTGTTACTCTACAAGACAGCAATGATATTTAAAATAATAAGATAGAAAAAAATACTGAAAACAACAGAAGGAAATTTAAGAGTGAGGGTTTAACTTAGGAAACAAATAAATGGAGATGGGGGAAATTCTTTAGGGAAATTGAAATAAAAATAAATTAATAACCAATAACATGTGCTGAAAGTGAGTCAGATAGATGACATGGCTCCAAAAGTGGTCAACATTTTCATAATATCACAGACTAGGAAAGTATGTTCATCAAATTCTGAAGACAACATAATACAATTTCAGGTTTCAAAAGGGTCTTGACAGTATGGAATAATGGGTTTTCCCAATGAAATGCAGTTCAGTGGTGAGAAATGTAGGATTCTGCATTGGTAATAAAAATAAACAGGTGTATAATAGGAAGTACCTGGCTTGGCAGTAGGATTAAGAGAAATTAAGCGTGTTCCACCAGTGTGCTACAGTTGCAAAAACTTATTCAATCTTGACTGCATCAAGAGACTTACAGTGTTGAAATCATTAGAAGCTATACTTCTACCCTAAGCTGTACTGTCAAACAGTATCTGGAATACTGTGTCCAGTTCTGATCACCACATTATAAGGAAACTAAGAAGGGCGAAGAACAGCAACAAAAATGATGAAAGGCTAAGTACATAAATCTTCTGAGCAATTGTGCATCTGTGTATCTGTAGCCTAAAGAACAGAAAGCTAAGACTGCAATCCGACCAAGAATAAGACAATAATTAATGAGTGGAAGTTACAAAGGGGGATCCAAACTCAAATTTATGACTGTGAGACCTACTAAAGCAGTGAAACAGCCTGCCTCCTGGAGTTGAGAGTGCTTTATTAGCCCTGGAGGTTTTCAACCAATCAATGGACTCCCATTTGTTTGAGATGGTCAGGAATTCCTACCCTCGACATGAAGTTGGAGTAGAATAGAAGTAAAGAAGAATAGAACAGAATAACAGAGTTGGAAGAGACCTTGGAGGTCTTTTAGTCCAAATCCCTGCTGAGGCAAGAAACCCTTCACCACTTCAGACAAATGGTTATCCAATCTCTTCTTAAAAATGTCCAGTGTTGGAGCATTTACAACTTCTGGAGGCAAGTTGGTCCACTGATTAATTGTTCTAACTATCAGGAAATTTCTCCTTAATACTAAGTTGCTTCTCTTCTTAATTAGTTTCCATCCATTGCTTCTTGTCCTGCCCTCAGATGCTTTGGAAAATAGCTTGACTCCCTCTTCTTTGTGGCAGCCTCTGATATTGGAACACTGCTATCATGTCACCCCTAGTCCTTCTTTTCATCAGACTAGACATACGCATTCCAGCAACCATTTTTATATGAAGAAGAACCATTTTTATATGAAGAAGACCTTCAAAGAACCATTCAATCAGTGGTGGGATTGAAAATTTTTTACTACTGGTTCTGTGGGTGTGGCTTGGTGGGCGTGGCAGGGGAAGGACACTGTAAAATTTCCAGTCAGAGGTGGTATTTGCCAGTTCTCAGAAAGACTCAAAATTTCCACTACCGGTTCTCCAGAACTGGTCTGAACCTGCTGAATACCACCTCTGCATTCAATCCTAAAATTCTATAACTTGCAATTTCTATGTCTTTAGAATAGTTTCTATCTCAAAGGAAGAAATTGTTTTGGTTTATCCTGCATGGTCAAATCCCAGCTCAAGCACTGTATTCTATAACAACCACAGTTTTTTAAAAAATCAAACAAGATTGAACAGGTCCAGAAAAAGACAAGGATCACCAGGGGATGAGAAACTAAACTCTACAAAGAGACAACGGAGGCACTAAGAATGTTTAGCCTTAAGAAGGCTGAGATATAGATGACATCTTCAAATAACTGAAAACACATCACATAACCTTCAGGGGAGGTTTAGTTACATAAAGGCAAATTCTGATTGCATATTGAGGGGAAAAAACCCCTCCTAATATCAAGATTAGTTCTCAGTTACCTAGAGAAGTGGTGGTTTCTGTTGTGTATGCATAAAGATTTAATAAAGTGTGAGCTTGGAGTTAAGTGCAGGGTTCTGGCCCTGCACTTCTGATTGGCTGTTAAGCGGCCAGACCGGATTGGCCTGTCCTGGGGAATCCGATTGGACCTTAACAGAGAGTTCCTATTGGTTATAAGAGCTAGCGCTCCTAACTCGTCATTGGTTAAAAGTTACAGGGTTTGCCCATATAAGGTGGGTTTAACTGATATTGAGTGAGAAGTCACAATGTAAATAAAGAGCTGAAGTTCACTGTTCAGAGGCTTGTCTCCATTCTTTCTCGCCCATGCTCAAAACATAACACTGGAGACGAAGGTGGGATTTGGAGATATCTGAACCAACGAAACTTCAAAGAACACCGAGCAAGTGACAGATGACGCCAACAACGGAACCATGTCCGGCGGCATCGTATCACCCGCTCCATTCGATCCAGCACAGGAAGACTGGGAGTCTTACATGGATCGCTTCCAAATGTTCTTAGAGACGAACAACTTAAAGGACGCCACAGCCGGGAAGAAACGGGCGGTGTTCCTAACGCATTGCGGTCCAACCATATTTAAGATGGCTAAAGCACTAGCTAAACCCCGAGAAGTGAAGGCCATGGATTGGGACGACCTCGAACCTATCCTATGAGACCACTATGCCCCGACCGTGCCTACGCTCGTGAGACGCCACGAGTTTTATCAGAGGAGATAGCGAAAGGGAGAAAGCGTGGCCGACTTCATAGCAGACCTCCGAAATTTGGGAGGCCTCTGCGGATTTGCCGATTTAGAAGAAGCACTAAGAGATCGGATAGTTCTGGGACTAGATGCACCAGGCGTCCAAAGCAAGCTGATGGCGAAAGGCGACATCAGCCTTGCCGACGCCATTGCCGATGCTACTGCAGCAGAAGCAACCAGGAAGTCAGCTGCACAACTATGCCGAAACCGCGCTCCGGTACCACCACCGGCCAGCGACATCTCACCTAATTCAGAAGGGCAGCTTGCGACAACGCACCACGAGGACCTCTCTTCGTCGTCAGACAGTGACGAAGAAGGGGTCCATCGACTGCGGTCCAACCAGGACCATCAACCGAAACCCTTACGCCCTTGCGCTGGTTGTGGAGCCAACCATGCCAGGTCCAAATGCAAATTCCGTGACGCCCTCTGCCATGAGTGCGGGAAACGAGGCCACGTCGGACGGGTCTGCCGCAGCTTGCCAGGACCCAGACAGGCCTCAAAAGGGGCTAACTATCGCCAATCGACAGGAAACCGTCCTGTACAGAAAGAGCCAGTAAACCATTCCTACAGAAATCGAGCTTTGCAGAGAGAAGAGGCTCACCATACTATCACTATCGGTCATGCCTCAGCCTTGGACACGAAGAAAATCCGAGACACAGTAGCCATCAAGAACCAGCCTTGCCACATGGAGGTCGACTCGGGATTGTCTCTCTCGATGGTGTCCTGGAAGACACTCAAGCAACTCATTCCCACAATTCAACGCCAAGATCTCCGCTCCCAACGCCTCATCCTCAAGGACTACCAAGGAAATCGAATCCCCGTCATCGGTTCCTGCCGAGTCCGAGTCTCCTTCAAGAAGCACACAGCATACTTACCTTTAACGGTCATCAATAGAGATAGGCCTAGCCTACTAGTCCTCCAATGGTTCGCGCTACTCGGCATTGAAGTGGCCGGCATAAACCGAGTCAGCGGCAGTGACTGGGAGGAAGACCTTATCTCTGAGTTCAGGGACATCTTCGCGGACAGCTTAGGCAAGTACAAGGGGACCCCGATTTCATTCAGTCTAGATCCAAAAATAGCTCCCATTCGCCTAAAGCCCCATCGAATGCCGTTTGCCTTAAAATCGAAAATCGACGAACAACTCGACAAACTGAAAGCTCAGGGGGTGTGAGAGCCAATCGATCACTCCCCTTGGGAAACCCTTATTGTAACACCCATTAAGCCAGATGGGTCAATCCGAATTTGTGGGGACTACCGGGCCACTTTGAACCATGCCCTGCAGCAGAACGCATATCCAGTTCCGGTGGTGCAACATCTCCTCCATTCCCTGGAGGGCAGGAAAGTCTTCGCTAAATTAGATTTAGCTCAGGCATATCAGCAATTACCAGTAGATGAAAAAACGGCACAGGCCCAAACTATTGTGACGCACCGAGGTGCCTTTAAATGTACCCGGCTTCAATTCGGAGTTAGTGTAGCCCCAGGGATTTTTCAGAGCCTTATGGAAAGGTTATTGCAAGGAATTAAGGGCGTGGTCCCCTATTTTGACGATGTATTAATTGCAGCCCCTACAAAAAAAATCTTACAGGACCGATTAAAATTAGTCCTAAAAAAATTCCAAGAGGCCAGTCTTAAAGTTAAAAAAAACAAATGTAAATTGTGTACAGACAGTGTTGAGTTTTTAGGGTACCTGATTGATAGCCAGGGCATTCACCTACCGAAAGTAAACTAAAAGCGATAAAAAATGCTCCCAGGCCACGAAACAAGGCCGATCTCCAGGCGTTCCTAGGCCTCATCAATTTTTATAATGTATTTTTGCTGCACAAAGCAACGGTCGCTGAACCGTTACACTGGTTGTTAGATAAAAAAGCAAATTGGCTATGGGGTTACTGTGAAGAACAGGCGTTTCGAAACATTAAAAAACTGCTCACTTCTGACTCTGTACTCATGCAGTATAACGAGACTTTGCCATTAGTTATAACCTGTGATGCATCGCCTTTCGGGGTAGGCGCCATTTTGAGCCATGTACTGCCTAATGGGAACGAAGCCCCTGTTGCATATTTTTCAAAGACTCTTTCAAAAACTGCGCGAAACTGTGGACAAATTGATAAAGAAGCCCTCGCAATCGTCTCAGCTGTGAAAAGATTCCACGAATACGTGTATGGCCGGGCTTTTACTATTGTGACTGACCACAAACCATTATTGGGGATAATAGCCGGAGATAAGCCCACTCCCTACATATTATCCCCTAGGATGACCTGATGGTCAGAATTCTTAGCTGCTTATAACTATCGGCTGCAATACCGCCCGGGGAAAGCCATTCCCCATGCCGACGCATTGAGCCGAGCACCGCTTCCAGAGACTCTCGACGATCCTGCACCAACGGTAACCACGTTGCAAATTGAGGCAATCAACTCGCCGCCACTAACCACCCGAGATATTGTGAGAGAAACCAAATGCGACCACACCCTAGCCCGAGTCCTAAGCTGGGTAAAACGCGGATGGCCATTGGACCAGTTATCAGATGACTTCACACCATTCAAGAATCGACAAACCGAGCTCTTCTCCCAGAAAGGCTGTGTCATCTGGGGCGATAGAGTCGTTATCCCAGAACAACTCCAGAAAGCACTGCTGAGAACCTTGCACGATGGCCACCCCGGCATTGTGCGAATGAAAGCCCTTGCGCGAAGCTACGCATGGTGGCCGGGCATTGACAAGCAAATTGAACAGTGGGTTAAAGCTTGTCCCAAATGCCAAGAAGTCAGCAACGCCCCACCAAAAGCCATGCCTACTGAATGGGAGACACTACATGGACCCTGGTCCCGAATTTACTTGGACTTCGCGGGGCCAACCAAAGGCCACACCTTCCTGCTTACCATCGATGCCTACTCGAATTGGCTCGAAATCCATCGCATGACGACTACGACCTCCGAGGCGGTTATCAAAATCTTAAACAGACTCTTTGCAACCCACGGATTACCAGACGTCCTGGTATCCGATAACGGACCTCAATTTACCGCACTAGCGTTCGAGCAGTACCTCGCTGACCGCGGCATTCGCCATACGCTCACCTCGCTTGCGCACCCGGCGACCAATGGCAAAGCAGAATGCATGGTCCAATTTGTGAAGAAAACCTTGCAGAATGTAGACTACGACAACATTGACGACAAGGTCAATCGAAACCTCTTCTTGCAACACATCACCCTACATAGCATCACCAACAAAACTCCCGCCAAACTGCTAATGGGACAGAAGCTCCGCTCCCACCTCGACCGATTGCACCCAGCTTACGAACTGGAGAAACCACTAGGATCCAGTGGCCACTGTCGTACCTTCCAGGTAGGAGACTTGGTATATGCTAAAAACCTATCGGGCGACCCGTTGTGGGTGGAAGCGACAGTAGTACGTGCAACCGGCCCCAGATCCTATCTTGTACAATACCTTGATGATAAACTTTGGAAACGTCATATCGATCAATTACGATCGCGACTTCCAGCGGCCAGTCCACAACTCCCATATGACCAAACTGAGTGGGGGGAGGTACAGAAGAAGATGAATTCCTAGAAAACCCGTTCGAAGGAAACGACGGCTTGATAAAGACTCAGGAAGCGGAGCCGGAGGGATAAACAGTTGCACCTCAGGAAATTGCAGAGAATGTGGTCAACGACGTAGAAGTGAACTCTGAACCAGAAACAGCCCCACTGCGAAACAACGATCTACCTCAGCGTGATTGCAGCCAGCTGATACAATGGAAATCAAAGAGACTAATAAGACAACCGTCCTACCTAAGGGACTATGTAACTGCGCCCTGCAAATAAGAAGCCAGGGGGAAGGGGTGTTGTGTATGCATAAATATTTAATAAAGTGTGAGCTTGGAGTTAAGTGCAGGGTTCTGGCCCTGCACTTCTGATTGGCTGTTAAGCGGCCGGACCGGATTGGCCCGTCCTGGGGAATCCGATTGGACCTTAACAGAGAGTTCCTATTGATTATAAGAGCTAGCGCTCCTGCTCGTCATTGGTTAAAAGTTACAGGGTTTGCCTATATAAGGCGGGTTTAACTGATATTGAGTGAGAAGTCACAATGTAAAAAAAGAGCTGAAGTTCACCATTCAGAGGCTTGTCTCCATTCTTTCTCGCCCATGCTCAAAACATAACAGTTTCCACATCCAGCTGCATGAATTCACACATTCATGCATCTTTTGTGGCTGTTTTGATTTTTTGTTCTTGCACTGAAAAGAGGATTGGACTAGATAACCTAAAGGACCAGTATCAATTTTATGGTTTTGATGATTATGATTCCACTTGTTATTTCTTACCATCCGTGATACTGTGTTATTTCTAACTGTTGTGTCACAACTGTCACATTTATTTCCAATAATTGCGAATCTGGTTTTGAGCTCTGTCATAGCCAATATTAGCTATCCCATCTCTATATTCTTTCTCCGACAGCCTTATATTCAGGATATCAATAGAAAAGGCCACAGGCTTAGTATTTGAGTGCAGAACTTTTTGTGTTCTCACACCCTCTCCACTCAAAGCAGGGGTGGGATGTTAACGGTTTTTCCCGGCTCTATAGAAGCGATAGTTCTGAAGAGCAGCAGACACCGAATCAGTTCAGTGTTTACTGCTCGCCCGGGCTCTTACCTGTCCTTTATTTCCTGCTTTTTCAACCTCAGCTGCTTTGCACGGCACAGCTTTTTACTGAAAAAGCAGGAAAAAAGAGGCTTTTCAAACGCTGTGCACTCGCACTCAATGCTTTTCAGCTGTCCAGGAGGCACAGCTTAAGGTTTTTTACATGCGTGCACCTGGACTAGGATAAAAATTAAATGAGAAATTATAGTGTTTGATTTTATAAATCTTCCCCTCCTTGATATTATAAATTCTAATTTTATGGAATTGTTTGTATGAGGGATTGTGTAGATAATATTGCATCATTCGGGGGAAAAAAAAGCATAGATTTGGATTTTTCACATTGTAGCCTGCCTGCTCATTTTTCGTCCTTTTAGGGTCAAAAGCCAAAACATAATTAAATAAGGATACGAATCTTCCACTATTATAGTGGCATCCCATTAGGAAGGCTTTATCAATAAATACCTTGCTATGCATCACATTGGAGATTAAAAAAAAAAAAAAAGTGAAAATCTTAGAAGTTCATGTGGTCATAAAATACGTTGACTATGTTGGCTATCCGTGCCTAGAAAGGACTGTATTTTGTTCACACCCCATGAACAATTTCAGTTGTGAAAAGCAGTAGCAAATTAGTAGGAAGTGAAAAAAGAGAGAGACTTTGAATGCTGTCTGAATAATTCTCCAATCAAAAAGCTGAATGAACAGAAAGAACACCTGAAAAATAATATCTTTCCACTCATGAAGCCTCTCCAGAAGAGAAAATATTCTGTCAATGGACTGATACTACCTAGCAATAAGCCAATTACTCTCTCCCTCCCTGCATGTTTGTGTGTGTGTGTGTGTGTGTGTGTGTGTGTGTGAGAGAGAGAGAGAGAGAGAGAGAGAGAGAGAGAGAGAGAGAGAGAGAGAGGAGACATATAGAATAGATGATTATAAAAAGGATAGGGGAGGGTGTTTGTGAAAGAGAGGTAGAGAGAGAGAGAGAGAGATGTATCCTGATACTGAGATTGAACAGAGGTTTTCATTTGATGTTAATAAAATGAGGCATTCAAAGTTGGAGGAAGGAAAGACTGGCAAACAAAAAAGAAATGTTGACAGCTACTGAACTGGATCACATTTGTTAGATACGTTAACCACACAATGTCAGTTGGAACTGGGTATCATCAAAGTTGAATCAATGAATAATTAAATTCTTTTTATTTATTTAGTTTATCCTACCTTTATTATGTTTTAATAAATAACTCAAAATGGCAAACATACGTAACACTCCTTCTTCCTCCTATTTTCTCCACAAAAGCAATTCTGTGATGTGCGTTGGGAAGACAGACAGTAACTGGCCCGAAGTCACCCAGCTGGTTTTCATGCCTAAGTCAGAACTAGAACTCCTGGCTTTTAGCCTGATGCCTTAAACCAGAGGTCTCCAAACCTGGCAACATTAAGGTTTGTGGATTTCAACTCCCAGAAGCTGGCTGGAGAATTCTGGGAATTGAAGTCCATAAGTCTTAATGTTGCCAAGTTTGGAGACCCCTGGTTTGGAGACCTCTGCCTCAAACCACTAGACCAAAGGCTAATTAATTGATGTTTAAAAAATTATTTTGGTTACAGACAACTTTGAAAATAACACTTCTTCTTCTTGTGCCATATCCATCATTGGACATTGGTGACTATGTTGGTGATCCTATTTTTATCAACAGCCAGCATCCTTAAATAGAGTTTAATATTATTGATTCTGTATGATCTGCCAGTCAAAGCCTCTAAAGATTCTGTGATTTCAACCAATGACACTGTTAAAGAAGCAAAGCTGGGTTAGGAAATGGGGAAGGGAAATTAAATACATTAAGCTACTGTTTTCAAATCTTAAAAATGTGACACTAACATGAGACTAAAACATATAATATCATCAGCCATGCCAAGGTAGATCCCAAAGGGCAAAAGCATCTCCTAGACGAAATAATCAGTATCTATTAGAATAAACAGAAATTATTTATGGCCAATAATTTCTATTGATTTCAATAGATCTTCTAAGCATGGCTAATTTGGATCCAACCAATGAATATTTGCTAAGGCTTTCAACTACATACAAGAAGCTGATCTGAAAGCTGTAATGGCCCCTATCATCTTAATTTTGTCCTTAGAAGTCTATATTACCAGTGAGATTTATGGATCATTATGGCCTTCCTAAATATCTGTCTGTAAGATGATGACAGAAAATGTAAGGAAGCCCAAATAATTCACTTTTCAGAGTTCCTTCTACGTCCTCTATTTTTCCATAAATACTTTTGACTAAATTAAATATATTTCTGTATCATTCTGTAGTCTTCTAGAAAGCTACACTAAACCCGTCATAATAACATCAGAAAAGGAATGGCATCTAATAATGTGTGTTAAACTTCAGGAGCTTCTTTGCGATTTCATTTATTGGTGATTGCTTGCATGTGTGTGTGTGTTGTGTGTGTGTGTGTGTGTGTGTATGGTTGTATAATATCATCCAAATCCATTTAATGAATTGAACTAATTAACATATTTTACTAAATGAAAAACCAAGGCTGTCGCATGAAAACTATAATCTTTTTTTTTCTAAATTGGAGCACCTAATTGGACAATTGTATTCTTAAAACTTGTTCTGACCAAGGATTCCTGAGACTGTAATTAAGCACACGCTTAGTTAAAACAACTCTTGTTTTATTTCAACACTGGGAATTATGTTCATTCCCAGCCCATAATGAGTCCCAAACAGTCCCTTCGAGATAAGCACCGACCTTTCTTTCCTTTGTATTGCTGCCAACAACTAGAGTGCCAAATGAATTATAAAAAACAAGTGAAGTACAAAGTCCACACACAGCTTCAAGAATTAATCCGAACAAAACTAACGACTTTGCTTCCTGCAAAGGTTTCATCACCTTTGCCTGTCCTTTATACCAGTGATGGGATTCAAAAATTTTTACTACTGGTTCATAGCTTAGTGGGCGTGGCAGGGGAAGGATACTGTAAAATCTCCAGTCAGAAATGGTATTTGCCGGTTCTCCAAACTGTTCAAAATTTCCACTACCAGTTCTCCAGAACTGGTCAAAACCTGCTGAATACCACCTCTGCTTTATACCTTTTGGGAGAGGCAATCACCTCCAAGCCTTACTTCCCAGTCACCTCTTTTGTCTCAGCTGGTCTTGCCTTCTAGCAGCTCTGCGCACATGGGCACTGGGAACAGGCTCCCCTTTTTCCTCGGTCTCGCTGCTGCCAGACTCTGGAGGCTCTGGAGTCAGCACCCTACTCCCAGATGGTCCTGGCCCCATCTCTGCATTGGATGCAGGACCCTCGTCTGAGTCCTCTCCAGACTCCCTGACTGTCCGATCTTCCCCATTGTCCAATTCCACTGCTGTCTGCACAGGCTGCCAGTGAACTACAACAAAACTTTCCTATCCTTTTATCAAGTCTCACAGGCACATCACTGTGTGGTGCTTTGTTAATTAGAGGCCATGAAGTTAAAAATCTGATCATCTAAGCATGTAAATACTTGATGGGTCCCTTGTCTCTAAGCTAGAGACTTAAAAATGGCATTGCTTATATAACTGGATGTTTACCACAGCAACAGGAATGCTCTGCTGAATAACTTAATTGTTCCTTTTTTGTCTTCTTTAAGAAAAAGTAAAATATTGAAGACAAAAAAATATCACATACAATCTTCCTGTGAGGCATAACTTAACAGCTTGCTACATGTTTATGTGTACTGCTTTTCATGTTGATAATTATATATTGATTGAAATGGCATTGGGGAACAAATTATATTGGATTGCTTAGAATGCTTCCTTTGGCGAAACATTCATAGTATTCCAGGTTCAAAAAAATTCCTTTTAAAGTCAGGTAGAACAACTTTGCTAATAAATATACAGAGTTCATAGAAGATGGACTAGAGCAGTCTAATCTGGGAATAGAGAAGTCACTATTACACAAGTTTAAAATTCATGGTAGCTACATTTAAATTGTAATTATATCTGATGAAGATTCATATTTTATATTCCAACAAATAGCAATAGCACTTAGACTTATATACTGAATTATGGGTTCTCATTTTACCCACCTTGGAAGAATGGAAGGCTTAGTCAACCTTGAGCCTATTGAGATTTGATCTGCCAAATTGCAGGAGCTGGCAGTCAGCAGAAGTAGCTTGTAGTACTGCACTCTAACCGCTGCACCACCATAGCTCATATAAATATAAATTTTCCTACACCATCTTTGATTGTGAACTATCAAAAACAGGTTAATGTTCTATACTTATCCAGAAAAAGGCCCCCAAAAGTATGATAATCATTTTTACAAATAACTCAAAATGGCAAACATATCCAATACACTTCCTCTTTTTTCTCTCCACAGCAAACAACTTTGTGAGGTGAGTTGGGTTAAGAGAGAATGACTAGCCCAAGGTTCATGATAAGGGTACCCTTTCATGGTTAAGGCATGACTAAAACTCTCCTGCTTGCTAGCATAAATCATATTATTGTATTCTTTCCCCTTGATTATCCAATTTATCATAGAACTCATAATATTTATTTATTTGAATGTATAAGCCACACAATTCCAATATATTTCCTGACATTGAAAATATAGATTTTCTTGATTTGGCATGGCCTGTTGCTTTAAGCCCATGTTTCCCAAATGTGGGTAAATTATCCAAAATTGGCTAAAAGTGTTTTTTCTTTAGGCATACAAACCCATTACAACCCAACCACAACATGGATATTTAAACTGACTTAAAAGCATTTCACTTACATTGGGTAAAAAGAAGTTTCTGATAAGTGATTTTGGGTAAGGAGAAAAAAAAACCAGTTTGGGAAGCACTGACACTAAACTGCATTGTTACATTTGTGTTTTTCTATTTCTCTAATGAGATGCTTTATCCATTTCATATACATGGATTTTTAAAAGCAATAATTTCCATTCAGGAATAATTAGTTCTGAAGGCCACATAAGTATGGAAAATGCTTATTGTCACCTAAGATGTTCCTTCTCTGCTTTCCTACCCAATAACCAAGGAAGGAACATAGTTATTTTTTTAAAAACAAAACAAAACAAAACCTCATAGTTATAGTCTAATGATGCAGAGAAGCCATTTTCCTGAGAATGTGAAATAATGCTGAGGATAAGCACTGTCTAGTTTTGTGGGGAAAAGGCATTATGGTTAGAAAAACTAACTTCCTCTGTCGATAGAAAAAGTATCCGCAAGAAGTCTTTCTCCCCTCTAGATAGAGAATGCAACTTCATTTATTGCCAATTATCTAAGGGCTATTTCACTGAAAGAAAATACATTGGCTGTGAACCAAGAATTAATGGAAGATCACAACCACTGCATCCTGGGGGAAATGGTATTAATACTTAGGGAAAAGAAACCAGTGCTATTCTTTGACCAGTGAAGGATCCGTTTTAGAAAGTGTTCTTTGCAACTTTGAAACATAAAAAAGTTAAAAGCAAGAGAGAACATATCCTTACATGATGAGGATCTATGTACTAGAAAATGTGCCAAATCAAATACTATAGCACTATTAAGAACCATCACTAACAAAGAAACTCAGCCTAATCCAACTGCATAGAGCCCTTTTAAAGTTCAACTTGTTACATCTCCCCTTCTTTTTTCTTTCTTTTCAAGCTTGCAAGACTGGGATAAAGCCTGTTTCCCATTTATATTGATTCACACTGCAGAGAAGCTGCCTAAGAAGCAGGATTTTAAAAATTAAAAAAGTATGCTTCTAAATTAGTACTGGGTTTGTTTAAAACCACTAGGAGATTTGCTTGCAAGCAGAGCAATTAGAATTGAAGGATAAATTATGGGTAATGCAGCCTGCTTGGTTTTTCCTTGAATAGCTTATTGGCAGGACAGGGCTTTGTTTTCCTTTTAAAGTTCAGAACGCAAGGGGCAAAAAAAAATCCATATTTTTTAATCCATTTAAAATTAAATATTTCCTGTTGTTTTGTAAAGACTGGTGTTCTTAATTCACATATAAGGTAATAGCATAAGATAAATGAGGGCCAGTAATAACTGATATGAAATAGAACATCGTTGCTAATATTGTGAGATAATGCTTTTGAAATACATTTGAATGTGTTTTTTTTAGAAAGCTGCCTTGTAACAAGCATCCTGGATACAGTATTTTACTAAACTTCCACTTGGGGGCAACCATGTTCCAGATTTTTAGAAAGAAAATACAAGCCTTCCTGCAAATTCAATCCAGATGATATATTTTCATTTTAAGGATAATAATAACATATAAATAATTCAACCAATTTTAAAAAGTAGAATTTTTCAGAAAATACTGCATTCCACATGTTTGTGCTTCAGTAGTAATTGTTAAAATACCCTTTTAAACACAGATAGAGACCAGATTCTATTGTTTCCAAGTTTTGCGTCTTCACTCAATATGCGCTTGCCAAAATATTGATTTATATATTTTATCAAAACAAACAATCCAATGATAAAACTCTAAAAAAATGTAAAAAGTGAATGCAGGAACAGCAAAATCTACATGGAAGAAGTTTAAAAATATTTGGAGAACATGTACGGTATTGATTTCAGTTAAGAGAAGATTTTAGTTATGCTATATGTTGCAACATGCTTTTCTTTTAAAAGGATATAAGCTACATTTATAATTGCACCTTTTGTGGAAAATATGTCACTGCTTTTCATGAAGCACATTGAAATATTTCTGGTATTTGTGAAGAAAAGGTAAATATTTTTCGACATTCCCATTATCTTTGATGTTGGAGGGGACTTAACCAAAGACAAGATATAGTTTGGAATAACTTTTAATCTTGTTTTTCATTTGAGAAACAAATTCTTTTCTATATTTTTCTTTGAATGCAATGTCTATGGAGAGTCTTGGGTCATGCTTGTCCCAAAGATGCTTTTTCAAGAGGCAATTGGATTTTCTGTTTTTTCTTTGAAGACTTTTCGCTTCTCATGCAAGAAGCTTCTTCAGCTTTCTTCAACTTCTTGAAAAAGCACCTTTGAATGCAATGTTTCTCAACCTTGGCAACTTTAAGATGTTTGAACTTCAATTCTCAGAATTCCCTGTTTGAAAATTTTGGGAGTTGAAATCCAGATATTTTCAGCTTGCCAACATTGACAAATTAAATTGCATTAAATGGATATAGTGATAATTGATATTTCCACAGCACTCTTAATGGTTTCTATGTTTCCTAATACTAGAAATAGTTGTTCAAAATTAATTTCCATTTTTACAAGGATTAGAATATAACCCTATTATAATATTCATATAGACCAGTGTTTTCCTACCTTGTCAAATTTCAGGTAAGAGGATTCCCAGAATTAACCTGCCTGTATGTTTGTTCCTGGGAATTCTGGAAATTGAAGTCTCTGTTGCGATATCTATTTATTTACCTAAAACTTTTGGAGGGCTGCCCAATTTTACCTAAGTGATTTTGAATAGCTCACAGACAATTCAACAGAACCTAAGATAAAGAAGAGAGAACCACTGTATATAAACTAATAATAACAATAGGTTACCAAATTAGTGGGGTGTGTGTCACACAGAGTAACCCTAGCCACAAATCAATCCTCCTTGGCATTTAATGTCTGCATGGACTCATGGATATGCAAAGAACTAGTAAGCAACTATGGCTAGAACAGACTTGGCATCAGCAAAATGTAATGCCAGCCCCCCCATCCATCTTGAATCAGATTTTGGGCTGCCACAAGAGAGGATGGGTAATTGTGGGAATGCAAGTAAAGTGAGAAGAGAGGTTAGCCACAACAACATTCTCCAGAGCCCAAGGCCGAGTCGCTGGAGTTTGGAGAATGACTGGACTTGGTGGGAGTTCAGAATGGAGATGGATTGGAGAGTGTGACTTGGCTATCATCAGAAAGGGGGCTGGGTGTGAGTTTAATCTAGCAGGGAAAAACGTGGGAATTCAGATTCGAGTTTTGCCAATATGACTTCTCTAATAAATTCTTACTTGGATGGACTTTGTCTCTGAATGCTGAATTGAAATGGAGAGCTTGGTTGGAATGCTGACATGTTAATCTTTCCAACTTCAATAGATGTTTGTTTTGCTCCATAGATCATAGGCCTAAGGAAGTTTAGAGATAAAAAGCATCCCTGCCTCTGTTTTTCCAATACCAATCATAACTATTTTTTTTTCTGGTTAATTGGTAATCCTAAAAGACAGGTGCACTATAGCAGTAGAATTGCGCTTAGACTTATATACCACCTCATGGTGCTTTACAGACAAGTAGTTTACAGAGTCAGCATATTGCCTCCAGCAATCTGGGTCCTCATTTGACTGATCTCGGAAAGATGGAAGGCTGAGTCAACTTTGACCTGGTCAGGACTGAACTGCTGACAGTCGGCAGAATTAGCCTGCAATACTGTATTCTAACCATTGCATCATCATGGCAAAGTTTGTCACTCCTGGTTTACCATGAATAAGTATAGTAGTTTAGTAACTCTGTGCTAATAATTTGAAAATCCTCTTAACAAAAGAGAAAAACATCAAATAACTAACAAGTAAAATAGTCTTAGCAACTATTACATATCACTATAACAGGAAGGGTCATTTAAAATAATAATCTCAACCTATAATAAGATACAATTCTTTTAATCAACACTGTGAAATGCAAAATATTCCACATTAGGCTTAATTTTGCTTTCTGTCTTGTAAGTTATAAAGCTTTGACTACCCCCAAAGATTATGCAATTGTACCTGGTAACAAAATCATGTAACAAATGATGAATAATACAAACGTTATTTCAAGATACAATTTCATTGCCCAGGAACTTTGCTAAGAAAATCTATCTCCCTTACTGTCTGTTAGACAGATGCTTCTAAAGGGGAAAAAAACAAAGAAAAATGCTCGGTGACAGTTTTTACACTTTGATTAAATTGTTCAGGTATTTTCCCACGTCATAGTAGTGGTGCTTTTAAAGTTGTAGCAACGTTTCAGCAGAATCTCATCTGCCATCATCAGGCTTCTGTATATGTTTGTCTGCGAGTCAGACTTTTACAGTGGTTTCAGATTTAAATTTGGGGCAGCCTATTGCTGTGACAGAATGGTTTTTTCTTCATCCTGATTGGTTGAGAGTCTTGGTCTGTGTTTATTGGTCTTGGAGTTTGCTGTGTTCTGCTTCTAATATCTTCTGTCTGTTTTTTGTTTTTGTTTTGGGTGGGTGGGGCTCTTTTTGTATCTTGATTGGCTGGCAACATTGTGTTACTTTATTGGAGGCCTTTAGTGCAGCTTGGCTTCGGGTAAATGGACAAACAGATCCCCCCTAATACCTCCAGCTCAAACACACCCCAACCAGGCACCAAGATGAAACCCAGCTTCCTAACTAATGATAGCCGTCCATTTATATTCTTAAGTTTTCGCAGGTACTTACATGTATGGCATTCAGCTTAGTTCGGGTATTTTCCCACGTCATAGTAGTTGTGCTTTAAAAGTTGTAGCAACGTTTCAGCAGAATCTCATCTGCCATCATCAGGCTTCTGTATAGTGTTCATCTGTGAGTTAGATTTTTACAGTGGTTTCAGATTTAAGGTTTAAATTTAAGGTTTAAGATTTAAGATTTAGGCTGCCCCAAATTTAAATCTGAAACCACTGTAAAAGTCTGACTCACAGATGAACACTATACAGAAGCCTGATGATGGCAGATGAGATTCTGCTGAAACGTTGTTACAACTTTAAAAGCACCACTACTATGACGTGGGAAAATACCTGAACAAAGCTGAATGCCAGACATGTAAGTACCCGCGAAAACTTAAGAAAAAACACACACACACATATATATATTTCTTAAGTTTTCACGGGTACTTACATGTATGGCATTCAGCTTAGTTCGGGTATTTTTCCACATCATAGTAGTTGTGCTTTTAAAGTTGTAGCAACGTTTCAGCAGAATCTCATCTGCCATCATCAGACTTCTGTATAGTGTAGTATATATATAATAAAGTAACACAATGTTGCCAGCCAATCAAGATACAAAAAGAGCCCCCCCCCCAAAAAAAAAGACAGAAGATATTAGTAGCAGAACACAGCAAACTCCAAGACCAATAAACACAGACCAAGACTCTCAACCAATCAGGAGGAAGAAAAAACCATTCTGACACAGCAATAGGCTGCCCCAAATTTAAATCTGAAACCACTATAAAAGTTTGACTCATAGACAAACACCATACAGAAGCCTGATGATGGCAGATGAGATTCTGCTGAAACGTTGCTACAACTTTAAAAGCACCACTATTATGACGTGGGAAAATACCCGAACAAAGCTGAATGCCAGACATATATATATATATATAAATATATAAATATATAAATATATAAATATATATATATATATATATATATATATATATATATATATATATATATATATATATATATATATATATATTATACAAAGGATAAAGAAACAAGCAAATTGAAGGAGCCTCTATGGAATCACTACTGTCACCTGTCATTGCAAACCTGTTCATGGAAGAATTCAAATCCAGAGCCCTAGCTGACGCCACCCACAAACCCAAACTATAGTTAAGATACATCGATGACACATTTGTGATTTGGCCCCAGGGAAAAGAAAACCTAAACAATTTCCTAACACACCTAAACAGCACACAGCCCAAAATCAAATTCACCATGGAAACGGAAACAAACAACTACCATTCCTAAATGTACTAATCTACAAAAAAAACAGATGGCACACTAGGACACACCATATACCAGAAGAAAACACACACCAACTGCGACCTCAACGCCCAATCCCACCACCACCCAGCACAGATGAACTCCGTGGCCAAAACACTAATCACCAGAACCAAATGCCTGGCAGACAAGACACACATAAAGACTGAACTATGCACCCTGACTAAAGCACTGACAGCTAACGGCTTCCACAAAAGCAAAATCACCGACTTGATCCACAAAAACACACTGAGACATAATGGAGACCTAGAAGATGAACAGACCTATGGAACAGCTGTCCTGCCCTACATAAGAGGTACTACAGATAAAATCAGTAAGATACTACACAGGCATAACATCAAGACAGCCTTCAAAACAGACAGAAAAATAGCAGCCATCCTAAGAAACTCTAAAGATAAAATTGACCTGGAAAACCAAGGCATATATGAAGTCCCCTGTGCATCATGCCCTGCCACATACATTGGACAGACCAATAGAAGAATTGGTACCCACCTGGATGAACACAAAAATGCCGTAAAAAAGCTGGAACACGCTTCCTCACTAGTCCAACACATGGAAGCCACAGGGCATAGCATCGACTTCAATGGCACCAAAACCCTAGCCACTATAGAAACCCCAGCAACAGAATTATCAGAGAAGCCATGGAGATTGAAAAAAAGACCTGAAAGCATGAATAGAAGAGATGATTCCACCAGACTGTCAATTATTTGGAAGCCTGCACTCACAAACAAAAAAATCTCCACACCACAAGCTAGGCAAACACCTGGGCACAAACAGATCCCCCCTGATACCTCCAGCTCAGACACACCCCAACCAGGCACCCAGATGAAACCTCGCTTCCTAATAAATGATAGCTGTCCATTTACTCGGAGCCAAGCCGCACTAAAAACCTCCAATACAGGAAACACAATGTTGCCAGCCAATCAAGACAAAAAACCCCTACAAAACAGACAGAAGATATTAAAAACACCAATCAAGCAGAACACAGCAAACTTCAAGACCAATAAACACAGACCAAGACTCCCAACCAATCAGGATGAAGAAAAAAACATTCTGGCACAGCGTAGGCTAGCCCCAAATTTAAAACTGAAATGGCTGTGAAAGTCTGACTCATAGACGAACACAATACAGAAGCCTGATGATGGCAGATGAGATTCTGCTGAAACGTTGCTACAACTTTAAAAGCACAACTATTATGACGTGGGAAAATATCCGAACTAAGCTGAATGCCATACACACACACACACACACACACACACACACACACACACACATATATATATATATGGCATTCAGCTTTGTTTGGGTATTTTCCCATGTCATTGTAGTTGTGCTTTTAAAGTTGTAGCAACGTTTCGGCAGAATCTCATCTGCCATCATCAGAGGCCTACAGAAGCCTGATGATGGCAGATGAGATTCTGCCGAAATGTTGCTACAACTTTAAAAGCACAACTACAATGACGTGGGAAAATACCCGAACAAAGCTGAATGCCATACATGTAAGTATGTATGCCATACATGTAAGTACCCATGAAAACTTAAGGAAACACACACACACACACATTATTCATAGTATGTTAGAGACATCAAGAGCACAGTTGAAAACAATGCAGAACAATGTCAAATGAATTGAAAACAAATAGAATGGGAGACAGAGAAAAACAAGTTATAATTGGAAAAGAGCTACTGTATAGTTTCATTTATCAGAATAGGTTAAAGAACATGCAGGACATTAATACTAAGGCAGACTAATGCATGAGTAAATCAAAGTTCAAGACAAAGTAGTTACATTCAGCACTGCCCCCCAAATTTTCTTGCAAGATGCAAGGTTATCTTGCAAGCTATAAAATGTGAATTTTCAATTTATAATTAAAATAAATATTAGGGGAAAAGTTGCACAACAGAATTTTAGCAACTCTTAGGCTGCTCTTTAGGGTAGTACAGAGGCAATTTCTTTAAAACAGCTAATTTTAATTTCTACAGGACAGCCTGTAAAATCAATTTATATCATTTTTCTATTTCCAAGTACCCTAAATATCCATCCAATGTTTAAGACAGTGTCTGAATTTAAGAGCACAGATTATTAACAAACACAGTCTGTGACATTAGCCCTTGCCACTTTTGTGGTTTTTCTCCCAGTGTTGTAATTTTAAGTTCAAGTAAACACACAACTGAAAATATTAGTCCCTTCATTGTTTCTGACAGGTATATAATCCATGGAATACTGAGATTATTTATATCCTTGAAGAACTGTCTTCTTGCCTTTATTCTCTTGTTGTCACATAAATTCAAGTTTCCATGGAAACTGAGATGAACTAGGGAATTTGTGAAATCCAAATGAACAGGACCAACTTGACAATCTTATGTTTCATAAAACATTAAAATGCAAATAAACAACACACTAGCAAATTTGAGCAGGAGATAAACGCCCAAACTGGTTATTTATTGAAGAGGTTGAGTAACGTTAGTGCAGTTCTAGTACCCACTTATTTAAAATGAAACACTCGATTAATGCAGTCATACATGAGCCTGATACGTCACTACATCTTACAAATATTCCTACTACTGATTGTAGCTGAAGACTGTGACATTTGCATCAGATTCGCAACACCTTGATTAGGGCTTGATTAAACCTATACAACTCTTGGTTAATCTGTCATAAATCCATATTTCTCCACAGGAAGAGTCAAGCAACACTGTGGGTTTAATATTATACTTTTTTTTCTGTTCATGGAAGAAAACAGAAACTCCTCAAGACTGAGAGACGATGGTTCAGGCTACCAGATTTATTTCTGTTAAGGTTGGCTGAATCAAAGCCTTTTTTATTCCAATTTATGTTTTATTCCAAATACTTTTCCTAGTCTTTATGATACAGCCCTCTGATTCTTTAAGTGCCAGCTTCTGTTTCCGTTTCGGATGTCACTGTTTTCAATGCTAGCACCCGGCCTTGTCTGAACTGCATTTTCTAAGATTGGCTTGGCTGACTTTTTGGGGTTTTGCCAGTAGTGATGACAAGCCTACTGTTATGATGTCTTGTATATCAGTAAACAAACTTATATCAACTGCTTTGCCGAATCAAATGAACTACGAAGAGGAATAAAAAGGGAAAGAAAAGGGAGGGGGGGGAAGAGTTTGGACACCAAACCACACACACATACACAAAAGCAACCAGACAAACATTTCTTCAGCAGTTGTTTGGTAGTAATACATATGCAGATTTCAAAGCAAATATTGACTATTCGTATTCACTACCCATCAAAGTAAGCATATTCATAATCATTTGGTGCAGGCTAATTTATACACAATAGCTTTTTGGCAGCTGTGCAAGCACACTCTACACACGCAGAACAAAATTTTTGAGAAAACATTTCTTGCAATGCATGATTAATAGGACTGGGTAATGCCATGGATCTGATCCCTAAAATGTGTTTTAGAAATGGAAAAAACATCCATGCAATCCTGGAAAAAGACCCAGCTGCTTTAAAGAGTCATAGTATTCACAAACCACTGTGTGGATCTTCATTTGCCATATTGATTAATCTGCACCATTAAGTAGACACACACAAACACACACATATAAAATCTGTGTATTGCACTTCAGTGTAGAGCTGCTAACATGCAATCAATCTGAAAATTTTAACCTCCACAAATACAGATGAAGAATACAATCTTGAAGGTAATCGCTACTCTAGGGGTATTACTGGCATTAATAGAGCTCCTTTAAGTAAGAAATAAGCTATTGAAGACTCATTTGGATGTCTTTAGGGGAACAGATTTAAACGTAATTGAGCTATTTTTATATTTGGCCTCATTTAATCTCATACGCAAATGAGTTACTTTGGCTGAACCAATAAGCTCCCATTGCTGGCAAGAGCTTTATTTTTCCCACAAAAATTTGACAGTTTTGGTTTTTGGTTTTAAAATGCTGTCAGCATTTAAAAAGAAATTAAATGTGACTTTGTGAATTAATTAACTTTTGAATACATACAATACAACAATTTAGTAAATAGACGCACTTCAAAATCATTGCAACTATTTACAGTAGCAAGAACTAATACAATGCAAAACCTTCACAAGAGCTACATCATACCAGTGCAAGGGAGCTCCCCCAAAATAAATGATTCAATTTATTAAAGCAGTTGCATCTTTTCCCAGGCTTCTACTGCTGCTTTGGAAGCTAATCCTGGTGCTCTGCACATACTTACATAGATACACAGAAATGTATTTATCTAGCGCAAGCATGAAAAAAGTGTGCAGCTGTTTTCATGTTTGAAGAATTGTACTCTGGTTTTGTTCCAGGCCATTGCAAAGCACCAATGTAGAAAGGGAAATGCATGCATGACGATGCCATAATGCATGCATTGGTGTTAGATATAGAGATGCAAGTATATAATTATCACATTCATATTGTTATTTTGCATCATGATTCCTCTGCTTAGACTCCATATCAATGTGGACCCAACAGTTTTAATGTCGTATAGATCAATGGGTTTGACAAAATAGATAGAGATGATGAATGCCATACACAGGGTTCAGCCCTATGCCCTGTACTGTTGAATATATTTATAAATGTTATTTATTTATCTTGTCATGTTTATTTTTATGTTTATATTACAGGTGAAGACCCTTTGAAAGCTGTATGCAAGGAATTTCATTTTAATGTCAATTAGTGTATACCAATTAGTGTATACTCAAAAGTGACAATAAAGTATTCTATTCTATTCTATTCTATATTCTATTCTATTTGTAAATAACTTGATGAAGAGGTAGAAAACATCACTATGAGATCTGTGAATGATACAGAGATGGGGAGGAATAGTAAATACTATATATAGGGCAAGAGGAAAAATAGACAAAAACCACAGAACACATGTGGTTCTGGAAAACAAATCAAATGTATGAATATAGAATGTGGGTTATGGAACAGTGGGCTTAAATTGCAAGGATACTGATTTTCTGGGGAGTTTGGGAAATCATTCCTAAAGATAAGAATTGTTCAAGCATGGATGAGACTTCCTTAGGAAGTGGTAGACTCTTTTTCATTGGAGACATGTCAAAAAAGAAGCTGGATACCAAAAGCATATGGAATGCTGGGAGTTGGAAAAAGTGACATCTAAATTTTATTTCCAATTATTACTATGAATACCTCCATATGTGGATCAGTGGCTTGATTTAATAAAATAGCAATAGCACTTAGACCTATATACTGCTTCATAGTGCTTTTACTGCGCTCTGTGGGTGGTTTACAATGCAAGCATTATTTGAATATTACTCCCATTTTATGGGTCCTCATTTTACCGACCTTGAAAGGATGGAAGGCTGAGTCAACCTTGAGCTGGTCAGTGAGCAGAGTCAGCCTCCAATACTGCATTTTACCCACTGCGCCAGCCTATAAAGTATTTTAAGTACTTAAAGTATATAAAGTAAATTTTTTTCAGCATGGCAAACAGCATAGTGTATGCTAAGCAGCATAAGAATTCAGTCAACTTTCTCTAGTGCTTGCTTTGATAATTTATTTATTTATTTTGTCAAATGCTTACAATATAATAGAAATAAGAATAAACATAAGTTTAAATACATGAAATAGAAACTAATAATTGGGGACAATAGGACAGGGCCTATACTATAATACTATCTAAAATACTTTTAAATATTGGAGTAGGTAAACAACCCTAGTAAATCATATAATGGGATTATATTTCTTTAAGATAAATTTAACTTAAGGTAATGAAAGATGTCCTGAAGTAAATCCCTGAATATTACTTCTACATCATTCAAGATTGCACATAAAGATCAGCATCTTTGACATCACACTTTTGTATCAAAGATAACTTGCTTATTGATACTGTATGTATAACAGATATCCTTAGTACAAATTTGGTTCTTCTTTTTAAGTATTCAAATGTATTATCGGTTGCAAGATAACCATACTTCTCATGCCATCCATTACAGTATCATCCATTACATAGAAGAAGATAACATGAATGTTGCAGGGCTTCTGTGGAAAGAGCCTTTTAATGTTGTACAGAGTTCACAGATAGTAAGAATATTTTGTTTTTGTTGCCTGATTCTTTTCTTCGTGGCCTATGTTGGGGAGTCAGCAACATTTTTAATGCCAGTTGCTATTAAATTATTTTGCATGAATATTAAAACATTTACCAAAATCTTCTTTCAGAGACATCACCATGAATATTTCTCTGGTTTCCATGAAAGTATTGACAGGACACTTGGTCTCATGCATTTATTATTAAAGGATTTGTAGATCATGTCATACTGATCATATCACATGACATTTGGGACATTTTAGAGATGGGGACTGTTGTGGCCCACCAGCGAGCCAAATTCAGACAGTGAGAAGGCTGAAGAACCTGGGCCAGTCCTGGAGTCTGGGGAAGGCTCTGAAGAGTGCTCTGCCTCAGAGGCAGAGATGGGGCCAGGGCCTTCTGACTGTTATCAGCTGCCTTTGAAGTCAGACATTAGTGAGACAGAAGAAGAGCTGGAGCCTGTTCCCAGTGTGTGCATACACAGAATTGACAGAAGAAGGGAACAGCTAAGGAACAAGGGTTGACTTGGGAGTAAAACCACAGGTGGACGGCGAATGACCTTTCCCACAAGGAATAAAAGTGGAGCGAAAGGGGAGTGTGGTTTTGCAGGAAACAATTAGTTCATTTGGGTGAAGATCTGTCCTGCATTCTTGCTACATTGTGGCGTCTGAAAGATATAGGCCTGGCAACTCTCCAAGCCTGATAAAGGTCAGTAATTGGGAAATATCTTGAAAGATTGTTGGCCGGGACTTTGCTGGAGAGGAAGTCACTGTAAATGCAATAAAAGGGGTTTCTTGGGACGAGGAATCGCCTTCATGTTGTTGGGGAAGCCTAGGCCAGAACAGGGACACATACTCTGCATGCTACTTGTCCTGTCCATTCATCTACCATAGAAGCTCATGTTTGCTCTATATCGTTTACATGTTTATTACTGTGGCACGGTTATGCTTTTGGCAAGAAACAAATGAACACATTTGAACTTAAAAGCCCCCTGCCCCCTGATTTTAAAATGCCATCCTTGGATTCTATTTTTATTATTTCCATTTTTTTAATTGGTAGGTTAATTTTAATTGCATTTGTTGTGAAGTTGGAACCATGGATATCTTTTTTAAAAATGTATTTTGCATGGCACAGAATTCTTCTCTTATTGCAGCAGGTTAGAAATGTGCTAAATAAATAAAGAAGTAAATAAAAAGTTAAAAAAATAACATCTATTGTTTATGTAGATTTAAAATAACACATTTATTTGCCACAGAAACTGCAGTGCAAACTTTTTCAGCTAGAAAGTCTTCTATTTATTTGGAGCCTTAATATCCTTAAAAAGTTCTTTTCTTGTTAAGTTAACTTCTCACAAAGAGAAAATTAATCCAATCTTTCATGTGTTATCTTCAATTTCTATCAAGGGAACATTTGTAATAAGACAACTCTACACATGAGAATCCTCTGCCTTTATACCACATTAACATTAACAGTGGATACCTATTCAAACTGGCTCGAAGTCCACAAGATGAAAAGCTAATAAAGATAAAAAACAAGATAAAAAACTAATAAACTATTCACTACCCATGGACTTCCAGATGTCTTGGTCTCTGACAATGGCCCCCAATTCACTGCCCTGCCATTCGAACAGTACCTGGCAGATCGGGGCATCCGCCATGCTTTAACATCTCCAGCTCACCCTGCAGCCAGTGGTAGGGCTGAGCGAATGGTTCAATTTGTAAAACAGACCTTGCACAAAATGGACCACGGCGACATTGATGACAAAATAAACCGGATGCTTCTTCTCCAGCACATAATCCCAAACAGTACCATGAACAAAACCCCAGCTGAACTCCTGATGGGCCGGAAACTTCGCTTGCATCTTGATCGCCTCCACCCAAACTACACGCCAGAACAACCCCCGGGATCCAGCAGCAAGTGTCGGGCATTCCAGAAAGGTGACCTCGTGTTTGCGAAAAACTTCTCAGGTGACCCATTGTGGGGGTAACGATAACGCAACTTACGGGATCCCGATCCTATTGCTTACAAACTGTAGATGGTAAGATGTGGAAACGCCACATAGACCAACTCCGTTCCAGATTAGCACCAGAACCTCTAGCTAGGGGGGGAAGGAACACTGAGGAAGCTGAAGAAGAAATGATAATTGAAACCCAACAGCCTACACAACCAACCAGGGGATACTCACCATCCGAAGGAGAACCGAGCCAGGGAGTGGCCTCGCCGCGTGACAGCACTGCGATGGAAGCAGATCCAGGGAACCCAGAAGACAGGACTGACATAAGCAGGGAAAGCAGCCCAGGGGCACAATCTTCACCATCCAATCCAGCTAGCAGCCCACCGGAACCAGAACCAGGACAGAAACCGGTGGAACAGTGCAGGTCAAGCAGACAGGTGAAGCGACCTGCCTATTTACGAGAATACGTCACCCCACCCCTCAGACAGAACCTAGGGGGGAGGGGTGTTATGGACTAAGCCAATGCAGCGATACAACCCTCAACAACTTTACTTTACAGCAGGCTTGTAATCCTGCACTTCTCATTGGCCCATAGATAGCGAGACGTGATTGGTAGTTTTTGGCCAGTCTGATTGGCTGTTAACGGCCCCCCCTGATTGGACGCTTGTGAAAGCAGTAAACTCAATTCATTGGTTGTTTTGACAGCAGCCAGCTCTATAAAAGAGCTGCTGCTGCCCAAATATTTTGCTCTGTTCTTTCTTGTTAATAAAGAGTTGAAGTCACCGTTCGATGTCTCATCTCCGTTCCTTGCGCCCATGCCCAGGACTTAACAGCAACCATGTTACTAACTTAACAACTGCAGTGATTCCCTTAACAATTGGGGCAAGAAAAGTCATAAAATAAAGCCAAACCCATCTAACAACTGCCGTACTTAATGACAGAACTCACTTTTGGTCGTAAGTCAAAGATTACCTGTACTTGTTAGGCCAACCGAGAGCCACAAAATACCATACATGATTTTGAGATCTTCCAAATGTTTTTGCATAAAGTAAACAAAGGGAAAAGGAGGAAGAATAAATAGGAGGATTTAATGACTGGGAACATTGTTTCTACGAGTAGCCTACAAACTGTTGGATGGCTGGATTTTACCTAAAGAATCAGTTACTCTATGTTTGCTTCTTTCACTCTCTTGCCCTTGCAAGAGTCTTGGACACAGTGATATCATCTAAGCACCTTGAATGACTTTAGCCCTTCCCACATTCTATTTTAAGGCTGCAGTTTAGCAGATGTCATGGTTTGAATTGCAGCTACATTTACAATCCTACACCTCATATTGATTTTACTTATCGTTTTATCTGATTCAAGGTTCTAGATAGCTCAGAACCCACATGGATCAGAAGAATGAAATGTTGCTTTTCTTTTGTTTCTGTTTAAAAATCATGCAAACTGTTTTGCATCTAATTCATGAATTGGATTTCTAAAGCTTTTGGAATCTTTTTTTTTTTAGTGGGCAATAATACAGTTAATTTGCTTTTAGGATTCAAAAGACTAAATTTCAACTCTGACATAAACAGAACATTTAGGAATATATTTTCATTTGCTAATAAATTCTGTTCGGTATTAATGACATATGTTTTCATTTGCGAATACATTTAAAACATTTCCACACTACCACTTTAGAAACAGTTCACATTTAATCCAAGCTTTATTTTATTTTATTTATCAAATGTATATACCTACCTATCTCACCTACATGACTCTTGGCAATTTACAAATGAAAGCCACACAGACATATCAAAGAGACAGAGATAAAAACAAAGTTAAAAACAGGAGTACAAACAACTATAAAGTTAAACGCAAAGGGATTGCCTTCAAGCCATCAACCAACCAACCCAAACCTGTATATCATTCTTAGTTCACAAGTTTTGTCTTCTGAAAAGCCAGCAAAATGGGCTCCTACATCACCTCTGAGGGCAAGTTACTCTATAGGGAGGTTGGTTTTTTTTGACTAATTGGGTCTGCAACATACTCTACTACTTGACTGGGTGGTATGAGTCAATGTAATTGGAACCAGGTGGTTGCTCACTAACTTGGTCCCATGCTATATACAGCTTTAAAGGTAATAACCAACATCTTGAAATAGTCCTGGAAGCAAACTGTATTCTCCAATTGTATTCTCCTCTAGTTATTTGAAATGTTAGAAACAGAGCAGAATTCACTGTCCAACTCAAGCTGTTCATGATGCTGAAGTAAGAAAAATTCCCAAATTCTGACAAAGTGGAAAGAAAACTTTAAAAAGTAGCTTTACACATTCTGTGCTCACTCATATCATGCTGAAGAGATATGGATTTCTGAGGGAACAGTCTAAACCAACGGTCTTCAAACTTGGCAAGTTTAAGACTTGTGGACTTCAACTCCCAGAATCCCTGAGCTAATATGACTGGAGGAGGAATTCTGGGAGTTGAAGTCTACACGTCTCAAAGCTGCCAAATTTGAAGACCTCTGCTCTAAAGTCTGGAGCAGGAACTGCGAAACCACCAACTAACATCTCTTTTACTGTATCTTAAATTCAGGAGTTAAGTTGAAAAGTGTGACAAGAGTTCCCTCCAATGGGGAAACTTAGATATCCAATACTGCTGATTTTATGAAAGCGCAGAAGTCCAGAGCTATTTTAGAATGATGCTGAATCCCGTTCTCCTTTTTAATTCAGCTTGTCCTGGCTGATCTGCATTCATGTTTACTTCTTTGAGTTCTTTTCACTGCTCCCACACTTATAAATCTATAGGGTGAGCCACTGGGTTAGGGTTAGGAACAACATAATCAAAATTTCAGAATGATGATAAATTTTAAAGAATCTCAGATTACCAATGAACCAATTACTGTCTGCTGTAATTGCAATTCGCACAATAGAACTTTTGCTGGTCTTTGACTATAATAAAGATTTGATTTGATTTAATTTGAGTTCGCTATACAGTAGTTCATTTTAATGATACTCACAGCTCAGTTGGTCATGCTACTGGGGAATGCTAGAGAAGACTAAACTGCATATATTACAAGGAATTCCGTCTGTCTGTCTGTCTGTCTGTCTCTCTCTCCCTCCCTCCCATTTTACCACAAAGTAAATTAACTTTTAACTTTTCTTCTATCAATGAATGTAATAAAAGAAAAAGAAGGATAATTAGTGTGTAATTAATTACTAGTCAATAGTTTCCCTCACAAAACAGTCCCAATTCTAGATCAAATTAGATGGACATAATCCAGGTGCCTTCCCTGAAATATAGTTATCCAGTGGGACCTCAGAAGTGTGCCTGCTTCATGGCTGCCTTACCTCAACAATCCAGCATACTCTCACCCTCTTAATTTTCTGAAAGCTATTAAAATTTGGCACCTTACCAAAATTGGGGTAAAATAGTAGAGCCTGCAGACAGTTGTTGGTTGATTGCAGCCTCTTTTTTTATAGTGTTGTAATTTTATTGTTGTGAGCTTCCTGGTTATTTTAAGATGGGCAGCCATACTTTAAAAAAAATTAATTAATTAATAATATTCTCCCTTTTGTTTGATGAGAGAAAATTCACTGTTTCCTTTCTGACAAAAGATAACTAGAAATGTGAAAAATTATTTACAGGGAATGGCTTGAATACCCTATTTCTTATTCTACCACTTCCAACTTTTGCTTATCTAAAATACGTCTATGTGTAAGAGAGAGAAAAAATGAATATATTATACAGATTTTTGCCTGACTGATAATATAATTCTTTGATACAGATTCAAGCCAAAGGATATTTCACTGTCCATATCCCTACTGATATTTTTCTCATATGCAGTGAAGCTGGCCAGCTTGTGGCCACAGATAGCCTTCATTCTGAGGTCTTTAGAATACTCCCTGATTGTACAGCTGAAATATGGTAGCCCAGGTTTGCCGAAATAAGGGGTAAAAATGGTGCAACAAATTTCTGGAAAATGCCATGCATTCATTTTATCCAATAATCTGTTTAATTGAATAGTCCAAAAAACAAATACCAAAAAAAAAACCACCCCAATACTGCCCACAGATACCAGTGTAGCCCCAATTAAATCCTGGTCTCCTTCTCAAAGCAATAAATGAAAAAGTAAGACAAGTGCACAATATCTCTCAGGTCTCTTTCTACATCCAGATGGTGTTGTGCTTCAGACTTGTTAATAAGTTTAAATGCATCTCCCCACACTCAGGCCTGCATTGTTTAAATTCTCAAATACGAAGTTGCATTTTCAGATCTGGGAATAGAGGGAAAATATTCCTAAGGCTCACCTGACTTTCTATGAGTTTCTATGGCCATAGTACATCTTGGTTGTAGTGCCTACCCTAGCATTACCCCCAGAAATCCAGATGGTGCTGATCCTGTTGGCCTTTCACAATGCATTAAAGACCTTTCTTCCCCGGACTTTTGGACCAGGGCATTAAGTGAACCCTATTGATTTATTTGTTTAGCTCTGAGCTGGAATTGGAGGTGGATAATTTTAAACTCCATGCACATTCAGTTACTTTTGGATGTTATATTTTTATCATGCTGGGATTTATTCTTTTGTCCATTACCCAGAATGGATGGCTACTTAAATTACATACAGTCGATAGATAGAAAACAGATAATAAAAAGATCATTGCTAGGATAGTTTCTACTTCTAAAATGCTTGTATTTATTTGTCTGTGTATAGCCTTCAATTTGACAAAACAGTACAACAGGGCAACAGTTTTGAATCAAAGTACCTCAATGGGCTGCTTTACAGAATGCATCCAAAATCCAGGACGCATTACTTTTGTGGGATTGGCAAAATTGTGGCCACTTCAAAACCACAGTGCCTTCTCAGTACACTTCCCAGAAACCTATAGTTTGTGTGGTGCAAGGGAAGATGGGTGGCGTATATCTTCACCCTATTTCCCACTTCCTCACACTCAGTTGGCACCCACGTTGGAACCAAGGATGAAATTTGAAATTTCTTAATGACAATTATTATACTGCCATCTTATTTGGTCTCGAAGACACCAACGAATCAGATAACATCACCAAAGTTTGCGATATCATAAGAAACTCAAATACAACAAACATTTCTCCCGAAGATATAATTGAAATAACCAGAGATGGCCCTGAGCATAAATACAATGATGGCTCTGTGGCCCCAAGATTTTGTAGAGTTGTATGCAAAAATGAGTCCAGCAAATGCATATTCATTCATACAATAAACGCCATTGCAAAAACCAATCCCAACCACAAAAAACTTCGCTCAAGGCCAGACTTTTCCATACTGCAAAGAATCCGCTCCCGTGAACTCCACGCAGAACTCAAAAACCATCTTGACAATGGAAAAAAGCATTGACTACAGAGCTGATTGCATCAAAAGAAAGTCACACAACCCACAACTCAGCATTCAACCCCACCCCATCCAACCCAACAAAACTAGGCATGTACGCCCCTAACTACCTCTATTCCAACCACAACTGGCCTTAAATGCAAGAGACTCAATGCAAGAAGCCTTGTAAATAAAATACCTGAATTTCTCTTCTTACTAAAAACGGCTAAATTCGACATTATATTTGTCTGTAAAACATGGCTCAACGCATCTCTTCCTGACTCCATTATCACAGTAAGAGACTATTATGTTTACCAATCAGATCATAAAATCTGTAGAGGAGGTGGTGTTGCTATCTTCTATAAAAAGTCCCTACATCTAAAAAACATCCAAGTTACCCAAGAGCTTGCTCTTCCTGAGACCATCGTCTGTGAACTGTCCTTAAATATCATATTTCAGTTCTTACTATCTTACAGAGTCCCTGATTATGACATCGAACATGCAAACAAACTAAATACAGTACTAACATGGGCAGCATACTGTCCACACATTTTTATCTTTCTTGGTAACTTCAATCTACCTCATATTAACTGGACCCTTAACGAATGTACAATTGAACCCACACATGAAACCTTCTACAATACAGTAACAAATCTGGGACTAGAACAACTAGTAACCAACAACACAAGACTTAACAACTGCCTCAATCTCATCTTCTGCAATAGTTAGAATTCAATTTATGGAATACAAATTAAACAACCCTTTTACAACATGATTGACTTTTGTCTCAACATACATCCACACAAAAATCATCACAATGACGGAATCCCCAATTATAACTTCAAAAAAGGCAACTATGATCTTATAACAACGATATCTCATCCCTTGATTGGCAATTTCTATTCTCTGGATGCAATACTGTAGAAGACCATTACAACATATTTTTACTTGAAGTCAAAAGAGTCATCAAACTATATGTACTATTAACAATTCCCAAAACCAGAAAAAATAAATTACCCAAAATAATAAGGAAGCTTCAATCCAAAAAGAAATCACTTTAGTGGAAAAACAAATCTGGTCACGTTGCCAACTTCAAAAGCCTATACAAAAATTTATGCCACCAAATAAAAACTGAATGCATCAATTATCACATTAAACAAGAAGAAAACCTATGCACCAATTCCACCCATGCTTTCTACAATTTTGTAAACAACAAACTAAAAGACTCAAGGTCCATCCCACCCCTGAAAGGACCTAATGGTAAAGACTGCAACAACGACACTATTAAAGCCAACCTCTTTAACACATTCTTTGGCTCAGTATTTGTAAACAGCAATGGATCATGCCCAGTATTTCCTAGTCAAACCACAGACAACTACAATGATCTAATACATATTGATTTTACAGAAGACAATGTTGAAAAAGCACTACACAATCTAAAACCATCTCTATCTATTGGACCGGACAGAACATGTGCCTACTTCTTAAAAAAGCTATCCACTGCCATAGCAGAACCTCTAAGCATAATCTGTGAAAATCTTTCAGGACCAGCTCCTTGCCAAAACTATGGTCACAAGCCATGGTCATCCCCATCTTCAAAAAGGGAGACCCCAGCCTAGTTGAAAATTACAAACCAATCTCTTTATGCTGCATCACCTGTAAAGTCATGGAATCAATTATTAACCAATCCATCATCTTCCACATAGAAACAGACAACCTACTCTCCAATAAACAATTTGGTTTTAGAAAAAACTTATCATGTAATCTGCAACTCTTACACTGCAAAAACATATGGACTGCACAACTTGGTCAGCGCAAAGCAATAGACACAATCTACATAGACTTCTGTAAAGCCTTTGATTCAGTGGTACACGACAAACTACTCCTAAAACTAAAATCTTATGGTATCTCTGGTCACCTGCATAACTGGATAGAAGCATTCCTGTCAAACAGACAACAAATGGTCAAAATTGGGAGTGTCCTATCAAATTCTGTACCTGTCAACAGTGGTGTCCCCCAAGGCGGTGTTCTAGGACCAACTCTTGACATCCTCTACATAAATGATCCCTGTGATCATATCAAGAGCAACTGCATTCTCTTCGCTGATGATGTAAAGCGATTCAATACCACAGACAATACTGCTACCCTTCAAAAAGACCTTGACTATGCATCAGAATGGTCAAACAAATGGCAACTTCAAATCTCAACAAATAAATGCTCTGTCCTACATATTGGCAAAAAAATCAGAAAATAAAATACAGGCTGAATAGTCAAGACCTTGTTGATGATCCAAACTCTGTAAAGGACCTTGAAATATTCATCTCTAATGATCTAAGTGCTAGAGCCCACTGTAACCACATAGCCAAAAAGGCATTAAGAGTTATTAACCTAATCCTATGTAGCTTTTTCTCTGGGTAATATGACACTACTAACTAGAGCATACAAAACATTTGCTAAACCAATACTCAAATACAGCTCATCAGTCTGGAACGCACATTACGTATATGATATTAGCACAGTTGAGAAAGTCCAAAAATATTTCACAAGAAGAGTTCTCCACTCCTCTACTTGTTGCAGAATACCTTATGCCACCAGACTCGAAATTCTAGACCAAGAAAATCTAGAACTATCCCACCTTCGGTCCGATCTAAGTATAGTACATATAATCATACATTGCAATGTCCTTCCACTCAGTGAATACATCAGCTTCAACCATAACAACACAAGAGCAAACAACAGATACAAACTCAAGGTTAATCGCACCAAATGTGATTGCAGGAAATACGACTTCAGCAAAAGAGTGGTCAATGTCTGGAATACTCTACCTGACTCTGTGTTTTTTTTCCCCAAACCCCAAAAACTTTAACCTTAGACTGTCTATTATTGACCTCACCCCTTTCCTAAGTGGTCTATAGGGGGCGTGCATAAACGTACCAACGTGCCTACTGTCCCTGTCCTATTGTTTCTTTTATATATATTTTTTATTTTTCTTACATGTATCCATGTATTCATAACTATGTTTTTACTTATATCTATTATCTTGCAAGCAATTGACAAATAAAAATAAAATAAAAAATAAAAAAATGGTGGTGAAAAAAGAACAAGAGGAAGAGGAGGGATTTCCAATGCACTCTGCTAGCTTCTCACAAGGAAATTCAATGGGAAAGCCAACAGGAAGAAATTCAATGGGGAAACTGCTGGCATGGCTTTTTGTTGCCCTGTTTATCATTCTGTTCCTCTTTTTTAAGTAAGGAAATATCTCTAACAGGATGACCCCCATGAGTCACAGGTTCCCTCTAAACTTCATTGTAAGCATCTGCATGAATATATAAACTGAATGAGAGTGATGGAACTACTCTAGAAGAAGTAGACAAATACTTTGAGAGTTAGATATAAGATGAAATCTGAGTCTTTAAAGAAGGTAAATGTAAGAGGTTTGAGAGCCACAATTTCTTTGAATGCAACCCAGATGCAATATGGGTCAGATACGGGATCACAGAATTAGTGTTTTGAGCTTCCACACTTATGCTGGAGCCCATTCTTAGGGAACTTTTCTGTAGCAGAGTGCGTACTTTGGGCTATTTTGTGTGTGGCATTTATATACTATACACACAGAATAGCCCAAAGTTCACACTCTGTGTGATGACCTGGGGTGTGGCACAAAGGCAACACAGTCAGATAATCAATAAGAATCCTTTATTAACTCCAACTTTGTCACCAATGTCCAAGTTACCTTCTGGCTGGAGAAAAACTCTCCCAGGAACAACCTTTGACTGCAGAGAATTAAGTCCAAAACATGGTCAACACAAACTGTAACTATAAATCCAATCAAGCCAAATGGAGGTAATTAGTTTGGTAGGGAAGAAGCAAGAATTCCAGACATGAGGGCACAGCAAAACTCACATGGTTGAGAAGACGCCAGGAACACAGATAAGCACAGGATAAAGTCACATTTGCTCCCAGCAGCTGCTGCAGTCAGCATTCATTTCTTTTAAATTTTCATTCCCATGTATGGCTAAGAAAGGAAATCAGGGCCATTTCCTCCCCCATAAACCACGCAACCCATGTTGCTTTCTTCTCCGTTCCTCCCTTCCTGCCCTAGAATGAAGAGGGGGTAGGCCTGGGTCTTCCTCTGAACTCCCTCTCCCTTGTTCTATCTCTTCCCTGCTCTGCCCACCTGGACTTTGCCCTTCCCCAGGCTCCTCCACAGCCAATGGAGCCATACTCCCATTCCCTGTTATCTGTTCATCTTCCTCCTCAGATTCAGGGGCCTTGACACTCTGCTGGAGAGACGTTTCCTGAGGATGGGATCCAGCATGATTCCAATAGCTCAGAAGACTAAATCTCTGGTTCTGATCCTGCAACATTATCCTGGGATACATATATTCATCTTCATGCATCACAACCAAGATAAACGTTCTAGCCATGATCATCCTCAATTCTATCAGAATTTTACCTTCGGTTCATATGGCATAGAATGTTTCAAAGAGGAACATGTTATGCTATATGAAGGTTGGCTAAAAATGAATAGAACTTTCTTTGTTATTTATGAAAAAAATTATACTCAGATTCAGATGAATAAACATAGATTTTTTTTTTTTTCAAAACTTGCTGCTCTAGGATTTGAAGAAAATAAAGTGAGCACAGACCAAGGTCAATTCTGTATGACCTTTTTGTTTTTTAACAGAGTTTGTAGTTTTGATGAGTGCAGGCAAATAATTTTAAAAAGCATATACATTACAGTGAAAATGTAAGGCTGGGAAAATACATTGCCTAATATCTTTTAATACAAAACTGAGTGTGTCATGTAGTTTACAGTGTTTGCATTATAACAAAAATGACAGTTCATACTACACTAATTAACTAAAATATGATAATTTTCTTAATGTGGCCTAAAATATTTTCTCTATTCTACTGAGCAGGAATAAACTCCATTTAAATGGCCCTCATGACCTTTTGAATTCTGTGTAAATCTTGATATTTAAATAGTGATACATCAAAAGAGCTTCAAATCATGGAACTGTCAAGTCAGACAACATAACTGCTTAAACATCTGTATTCACACAAGCTAGAAAAAAAGCTTTTTTTTTAAATGAAGGAATAAAATCTCGATTATTACCAAGAATTAACATAATGAAGAGCTCTATTATTTCTGGAAAATCATTTAATTAGGGATAAAAGGAAACACATTCAACTTCTGATTATAGCTTTCCCTTGAATTAATTAAATCAGCCTCTCCCGCCCCATTCCCTTGGGCAGGTTTGCTTAACTTTCCCGGGTAATGAAGAAAATATTGTTAACCTCCCAGATATATGCATAGCTGCTGGAACTTTAAAAAGTAAGCATTGCTCTCATTTTAATATTTCTTTTGTTTAATGAATAAAATATTCCACTTTCCCCTTTTGACTTTTATGTCAAGGGTCCCCAAACTTGGCAATTTTAAAACCTGTGGACTTCCTCAACAAGACTGGCTGAGGAATTCCAGGAGTTGAAGCCTACAGGACTTACATTTGCCATGTCTGAAGATCCCTCCCTGCTCTAAGCCTTCGTTTCCATTCCCGCTGCATTGATCCTGAGGCATTTCAACTCCCTAGCTAGGTTGTTTGAGGAAAACAACCCAAATAGCACAATGAACAGCCAACGTGGTTTGGATGGAACATTTCAGTTTGGACACAGGTCCTCTGACTTTAAACTGGGTGCTCCACCATGAATTCAAGAGATAATCTTGATCCAATCATTGGTTTATCTGCTTAATTGACTGCGGTGCTTCTGTTGCAAGCACAATGATTTTAAAAGGAGGAAAGAAAAGAAAAAAAGGAAAGGAAATTAGAAAACCAGGATGAAAGCAGAGAGATGCCACAAGTCTTACAAACAAACAGGGGTTTTGTAAAAGAAGAGGAAGCAAACAGTTGCAGGGCACATAGGAGAAAATCTAAACATTATACCTTTGTATAAGCAGAATGGGAGGAGAAGAGGACAGATGAATAAAACAAACACCCACAGTCAGCTTAATCTGGGTAACATCCTTACAAAATACAACCAAAATGTTACAAGGTCGTATAACAAGCTTCTAAATTCTTTATCCAGACAGAAAAAGTCTCGTCCAATTAGAAGTTCTGGAGAGATCAAAAAGAGCTGGTTACAGATAATCCTCAATTTAGGACCACAGTGGAGCCCAAAATTTCCTTGCTAAGCAAGGCAGTGAGTTTTGCCCCATTTTATGTCCTTTTTTGCCACAGTTGTTAAGTGAACCATTTCAGTTAAGTGAATCATGAAGTCGTTAAAGCAAATCTGGCTTCTGTCACTGACTTTGGTCATCGAAGTCAGGTGGGAAAGTTACAAATGGAGATCACATGACCCCATGACAGTGTGGCTGTCAAAATACATGCCAGTTGCCAAATAATCAAAATTTGATCATGTGATCATGGGGATGCTACAACAGTTGTAAGTGTAAAAAACAGTCATAAATCACTTTTTTCAGTGTTGCTGTAACTTCAAATGATCACTAAATGAATGGCTGTAAGTCAAGGACTACCTGCACTAATGTTTAACTATATTCCTTCCATTGTTCTTCTGTGAATTCCACACACCTTATGGGCCTATGCAGAATCCCTCTCTTCCAAGCAATGTCTAATATATTCAGGTATCATCCTCTTTTAATGACCCCATAATCCCTTGTGGGGTGGAGCCTGGGCAACTGAATGGAGCTAAGTGTTTATTGGCCGGATGCCCTTCCTGTTACCAATGCAGATTTTTTATTCAGCAGATATATTCCCAGTGTGCCCAGAGACAGAAATATCTGCCTCCACCTAGGATCGAACTCACAGCCTCCTGATTGTGAAGCGAGAGTTCCTCTTCAAGGCCACCGTATCACTAACTAATATATTCAGACATGCCTTCTAATAAATCAACTATTTTCCTTCTTAAGTTCAACACAACCAACTTTAGAAGGATATTAACCTCACTTGGCTTTCACCAAAGAAGACTCTTCTGACTCAAACCTGGTTCCACAAGAGTAAACACAAGACAAAGGTACCAGCACAACCTTTGACTGTTTCATTCACGAATCCTGTTTTTTCACAGATAAAAGGCTGCTTCCAACTAATTAGCTCCGACAAGGAAGAGCCTTGCCAAGTTTTTGCAAGGCTGCCAAGAACAACAGATAAAGTTCCTAAACAATAAATCAAAGAGTCTCCAAATACCAACTCAGATATTCTAACATCCATCAGGCTCAAGACCTCAGCTGTCCACACCTGCTGCCCACAAACCACAACCAAGACAGGCATGTTGGTTGAATTCAGAGAATTGCAAATAAGCAACTTTCCCGCCACCCTCCGCTACCATTGTAGTTTTTATACATGGATGCCCACCAAGCTGCATTAATGGATTGTCAATCAATGTCCCTGATTTGGAGCTCTTTCAATGTATCGCTATTTAGATAATCAAGCTTTACACTTTCCCTTTTTAGTAATAACAATAACTGGGTCAAACTCCTTCAAGAAGATAAATCGTGCAATTACCTATAATGCATCATTGGACTCTGATTGGAAGGAGAAAGGCATGTTGAAGCAGAACTAGAAATCATGGCTCTCTAAAAGCATCTGAAGATAAGATACCATTCTCTGAAAGACCCAACATGTCTATCGGAGGTTCGGCTAAGAGCTCTATGCTTTTATTTATTTTCTGTATATGCCTCCAAGAAGCACTTGTCTTCTCAGGCCCTGAAAACCATAAATCTTTCCACTCTAACTGTAAATCCCAAATATGTGCAATCTTCTGGCTCCCTGAGCAATCTATAAAAAATAATGCATGTCAAAGAGATAAAGGAAGAGGGTTTTAAAAGCCATTTTTGAGGGGGGAGAAGGCATAGTTAAAGGTAACCAAACTTTCTGCAGTTAAACAAGATTTATATTGAAAAGTCATTTCTATTTTTGATGGGAAAAACGGGTGCTTTTTATGTCACATAAGTTTTATTTATAAAAATAAATAAGGTGCAAGAACAGAATAAAGAGGATTAATGACAATTATGAGTAGCTTCTCAAAACTCTGAAGTAAGATTGCCAACTTTTTTCCTAACAGTATTGCTTTCTGAAACAGTGATGTTTGTGTTTGCATATGTATAGTATAGCTTATGTAATATCGTGCTCCAATTAGTGAGAGGCAACTAAGGAAGAAGGAAATCACATTTTTATGCTTCAGTGAAGATTGGAGGCTGGGCCTGCACTGTGCAGTTGCAAATGTGCTAAAGTTAAGAAAAAAGAATTGCATTTTTCATTAACATAAACTGTGGAGCCTACTATAGCATTGTGTGTGTGTGTGTGTGGAAATTTTATGGAAAACTGATAGAACCAAAAACTACATTAAATCCTGAAATTTCAACATGGACTCAACATTACATTGATTCACACGTTTATATAGGCAAGAAATGGCTGTTTATCTATATAAAAATATGAAAGATCTCTAAGGTTATGCAACAGAAACAGAGCTTTTAGGCAGAAAATTTCAATTCCGACAGCATTGTAGAGAGAAAAAAAAATCAAAAGATTCAGTGGGGTACAACAGAGTTTATAGATAACACCAGTAGAGTAGCAAGCTTAGAAAGTTACAAGACAATGCACTTACTGTTAAGTGTGGAGCATGGGTGCGAAAAATGGAGACGAGCCGGTGAAAACAGTGAACTTCAACTCTTTATTTACATGATGTGACAGCTCAAACTGGATGGCTGCTATAGCCTTCCTTATATAGGCAACTTATTAACTATTCAACCAATGGCAACCTGGGAGCGCTAGCTCCGTTAACCAATGAGAACGGCTTGCTAATGGCCAATCAGATTCTCCTGAATGGACCAATCTGATCTTGCCATTTAACAGCCAATCAGAAGTGCAGGGCCAGGACCCTGCACTTGACTTCAAGCTCTAGATAACTTTATTAAACATTTATTCATTCACAACACCCTTTCCCCCTGGGTTCCGTTTACGGGGTGCGGTCACGTAGTCCTTGAGGTAGGACGGTTGTTTTATTAGTCTTTTTTGATTTTCACTGTGCACCCGGTATTTGGCTGCACTCTTGTTGAGGAAGGGTGTTGTTTGGCGAAATGGGTGCCTCTGCTTCAGAGTTCGCATTTTCGTTGTCACCAACATCTTCGGTATCACCCTGAGGTGAACTCACTCCCATCCCTGATTCCTGTTCTCACGTCTCTGTTCCGCTATCGTTTCCTTCAAAAAGGTTTTCTGCTAATTGAAATTCATCTTCCTCTGTATCTCCCCCCCCCTCAGTTTGGTTATTAGGGAGTTCAGAAATGCCTGACTGCAGCCTTGATCGTAGTTGATCGATATGGCGCTTCCAAAGTCTATCGTCAGGGCATTGTACAAGGTATGATCTTGGGCCGGTTACACGGACCACAGTCGCATCTACCCACAGCGGATCGCCCAATAAGTTTTTAGCGAACACCAAATCGCCTACCTGGAAGGTACAGCATCGGCCACTGGATCCGAGTGGTTTCTCCGGTTCGTACGCTGGGTGTAACCAGTCGAGGTGGGAGCGGAGCTTTCGTCCCATTAGCAGCTCAGCGGGAGTTTTGTTGGTGATGCTGTGAGGAGTGATATGCTGTAAAAAGAGGATTTGGTTTATCTTCTCTTCGATGTTGTCATAGTCCATTTTCTGTAGTGTTTTCTTGATGAATTGTACCATGCGCTCAGCCCTACCGTTGGCCACAGGATGCACAGGCGAAGTGAGCGCATGTCGAATACCGCGGTCCGCCAGGTACTGCTAAAAGGACAGCGCGGTAGATTGGGGCCCGTTGTCGGATACCAGAATGTCTGGTAATCTTTGGGTTGCAAACAGTCTTCCTAGTTTTTTAATGACCGCCTTCGGTTGTCGTGTTCCTCATTCGGTGGATTTCGAGCCAGTTCGAGTAGGCGTCTACGGTTAGCAAGAAGGTGTGGCCTTTGGTCAGCCCAGCAAAATCCAGATGGATACGGGACCAGGGTCCCCGCGGTGTCTCCCATTCGGTTGGGATTGCCTTTGGTGGAGCATTGCTTACTTCCTGGCATCTATGACAAGTTTTGACCCACGACTCAATTTGCTTGTCGATGCCTGGCCACAACGCATAGCTTCGTGCGAGGGCCTTCATGCGCACGATGCCGGGGTGGCCATCGTGCAAGGTTCTTAGTAGTGCCTGTTGGAGTCGTTTTGGAATAACGACTCTATCGCCCCAGATGATGCAGCCCTTTTGAGAAAACAACTCTGTTTGTCGACTTTTGAATGGTGCGAAGTCGTCTGATACTTGGTTCAATGGCCATCTGTGTTCCATCCACGTGAGGACTCGTGCTAAGGTGGGGTCGCGTTTTGTTTCTCTCGCGATATCACGGGTAGTTAATGGCGGTGCACGGAGTGTCTCGATCTGCAACGTTGTCATTGTTGGCATGGGGTTGTCAATAGTATCTGGAAGCGATGCACAGCTCAACACGTCGGCGTGGGGAATAGCTTTCCCGGGGCGGTATTGCAGCTGATAATTATAAGCAGCCAAGAATTCTGACCAGCGAGTCATCCTGGGAGATAATATATAGGGGGTTGGCTTATTCCCAGCTATTATTCCCAGCAAAGGTTTGTGGTCAGTCACTATTGTAAAAGCCCGGCCATACACGTACTCATGAAATCTTTTGACAGCCGACACAATTGCAAGGGCTTCTTTATCAATTTGGCTATAATTTCGCTCAGTTTTCGAGAGCGTCTTTGAAAAATAGGCAACAGGGGCTTCGCTACTGTTAGGCAATACGTGGCTCAAAATGGCGCCCACTTCGAAAGGCGATGCATCACACGGTAGGGTTTCATTGTACTGCATTAGTACAGCGTCAGAAGTCAGTAGTTTTTTTACATTACAGAACGCCTGCTCCTCTCCATGACCCCATATCCAAATGCTTTTTTGTCCAGTAGACGATGTAAAGGTTCAGCGACAGTCGCCTTGTGCGGCAAGAATACGTTATAAAAATTGATAAGGCCCAGAAACGCCTGGAGGTCGGCCTTATTCCGGGGTCTGGGAGCGTTTTTTATTGCTCTCAATTTGCTATCTGTAGGGTGAATACCCTGACTGTCAATTAAGTACCCTAAAAATTCGACATGATCTGTACACAGCTTACACTTATTTTTCTTTATCTTAAGGCCTGCGTCTTTGAATTTTTGGAGAACCAGTCTTAAACGATCTCGTAAAATTTTTGAAGTAGGGGCAGCAATTAACACATCGTCAAAGTAAGGGACAATGCCTTTAATCCCTTGTAAGAGTCTTTCCATTAGGCTCTGAAAGATCCCCGGGGCTACACTCACTCCGAATTGGAGCCACGTACATTTAAAGGCACCTCAGTGTGTCACGATTGTCTGTGCCAGTGCCGTTTTTTTTTTTTTGAAAAAGATTTTATTATTTTTTTACAAACAAACAAGACAAACAAAACATAAAACCATCAACTCTCATATGTACATCCAGTGTGTCAGTTGGTTCATCATTTTTGTGCATTCATTCTGTAGTCTCAATTACAATTATGTTACATAACAACTCATATTGTCAATCCAAACTTATATATCCTAATATCACAAAAAAAATTTTTGACTATATTTTTAATCATTCATGCTTTATGAGCTAACAATACTTTAAACCAGTTTACTCTATAACAAATCATATAATCATATCAAATCAATCCTAAAAAACCCTTTATAAATATAATGTCAAACAACAAAATAATAGCAAAAAAGCAAAATAAAGATATTCCTTACTGTCTAGCATTCTAAATATTCTATTATCATATTTTATCATCTAGCCATTGATAAAAAAGATCCCAAATTACATAAAATTGTTTATCCTCTTGCTCTCTAATTTCAAATGTCAATCTACTCATCTCAGCACATTCCAATATTTTCTTAATAATTTCTTCCTGTAATGGTATTTTCTCATTCTTCCAATTTTTAGCAAATACAATCCTAGCCGCTGTTAATACATTTACAATCAGGTACTTCAAATCTTTACTATATATATCAGGTAAAATTCCCAATAAGAAGATCTCTGGTTTCAAGTCTATGTGTTTCTTTGTCATTTTTTCCAACCACATGCGAATTATAGTCCAATATTTTCTAGCGTCCTCACAAGTCCACCACATATGGTAATATGATCCGGGTATCTGATGACATTTCCAGCATTTTTCAGATTTGTTCTTAAACATTCTTGCTATTCTTGTCGGGGGAAAGTGCCACCTGTAAAACATCTTATACAAGTTTTCTTTACATGCTGTTGACATTGTCATTTTATAATTTTGAGACCACAATTTCTGCCATTTCTCTAGATCAATCCCATATCCAAAATTCTTCCCCCAAACAATCATAGTTTCTTTGACTTGTTCTTCCTCTAATTTCATTCCCAGTAAATAACCATATAATTTTTTAATCACCTTCTCATCAGTACCCATCAAGATCTTATCTAAATCAGTCTGCTTATCATAGAATCCCTCCGTTTTAGAATCTTCATCATACCTTGAATGTATTTGCGCATATGAAAACCAATTCATCCTTATACCTTGTTCCTCTAAGTTTTGGATCGATTTAAGTTCACCCTTTTCATCCAAGAGTTCCCCATATCTAACTGTTTGTTCCTTCTTATAAATTATAGGATAGGAAAATGCTTCAATAGTCGATAACCAAACTGGAATTTTCAAATAACATTGTCTTTTTATCTTCTCCCAGTTTAACCACAAAGACTCCCGCACATAATGTCTTTTAAAATAACCCTGTGTTTTAGTTCCCTTATACCATAAAAAAGCATGCCAGCCCAACAGCAAATCATGCCCTTCTAATGTCAACAACCTATGTTTTCTTAATGTTATCCATTCTTTGACCCACATCAAATTTGCAGCTTGATAATACAATTCCCAATTAGGCAGGCCAAAACCTCCTCTAATTCTAGCGTCTTGCAAAAGCTTTAGCTTTATTCTCGCTTTTTTACCTTGCCAACTTCAACATGATTTTATTTAAATCTTCAAAATAGTCTTTTCCAAGCCTAATTGGTATTGTTTGGAACAAAAATAAAATTCTAGGTAAAATATTCATCTTGATTGTTGAAATTCTCCCTATTAATAACAATTGCAAGTTTTCCCACTTCTTCAAATCTGTAGCTATCTGTTGTTTGAGTTTAATATAATTATTCTCTTTTAATGTGCTACATCTTGCTGTCAAATATATTCCCAGATACTTAACCTTATTTGTAATTTGGATTTTCAAAAGATCTGCCAGTTCTTCTCTTTGTCTCAATAGCATGTTCTTTGTCAAAATCTTTGTTTTATCTTTATTTATTTTCAAACCAGCCATCTCACCATATGTCTCTATCTTTTCCAATAACCTTGGAGCTGTTTCTAACGGGTCTTCCAGAATAAAAGCTAAATCATCAGCAAAAGCTTGTAGTTTAAATTCTTCCTTCTTAATTTTCATTCCTTTTATACTTTTATCATCCCTAATATTTCTATTCAATACTTCCAAGGTCAACACAAATAGCAAAGGAGATCGGGGACACCCTTGTCTTGTGCCTTTTCTTATATTAATAAAATCTGTAAGTTCCCCCTCCATCATTACTTTTGCTGTCTGTTTATTATATATGGCTTCGATTGCTTGAATAAATTTTTTAGCAAAACCCATCTGTTCCAATAGTAATAACATAAATCTCCAATTCACGTTGTCAAATGCCTTTTGAGCATCTAAAAATATCAAAGCCATTTGCTTTTCAGGATGAGTCTCATAGTATTCCAAAGTATCCAAGATTACTCTCATATTGTCTCTGATTTGTCTCTTTGGCAGTTTTTTTCATCAACCGGCAGTTGCTGATAAGCCAGAGCTAAGTCTCATTTAGCGAAGACTTTTCCGCCCCCCAGGGAATGGAGGAGGTGTTGCACCACCGGCACAGAATATGGGTTTTGCTGCAGGGCATGGTTCAGGGTGGCCTGGTAGTCCCCACAAATTCTAATTGAACCATCCGGCTTAATGGGCGTCATGATTGGGGTCTCCCAGGGAGAATGATCAGTTGGCTCTAACACTCCCTGAGCTATTAACTTATCAAGTTGTTCGTCGATTTTCAGCTTTAGTGCGAACGGAACTCGACGAGGCTTAAGGTGGATGGGAGCTATTTTTGGATTAAGGCTAAATGATATCGAGGTCCCCTTGTACTCGCCTAGCTTTTCCACGAAGACGTCCCTGAATTCATGGACGAGGTCCTCCTCCCAGTCACTGCCGCCGATTCGGTTAATGCCTGCCACTTCAATGCCGAGTGGTGAGAACCATTGGAGGCCTAACAGGCTAGGCCGGTCCTTGTCGATCACAGTCAGGGTTAAGTACGCTGTGCAGTTTTTGAATGAAACCCGGACTCGACTGGATCCCACGACTGGAATCCAGTTCCCCTGATAGTCTTTAAGTATGAGTCTTTGGGAATGAAGGTCTTGGCGCCGGATAGTAGGGATGAGTTGCTTGAGGGTCTTCCAGGAAACCATCGAGAGCAACAATCCTAAGTCGACTTCCATTTGGCAGGGCTGATTTTCGATGGCCACTTTAATTCGGATTTTCTTGGCATCCAAGGAAGAGGCATGACTGATAGTGATAGTTTGGTGAGCCTCTTCTCGCTTCATTAGGCGATTCATGGGTCGGCTTCTGTAGGAGTGGTTTACTGATTCTCGCCTTACAGGACTGTTTCCTGTTGATTGGCGATAGTTGGCCCTCTTTGAGGTCTGGCTGGGTCCTAGGAGACTTCTACAGACCCGTCCGATATGGCCTCGTTTCCCGTACTCATGGCAGAGCGCGTCGCGGAATTTGCATTCGGACCGATAATGGTTGGCCCCGCAGCCAGCGCATGGTTGCTGGGACTTCGGGTAATGGTCCTGATTGGACTGCAGTCAATGGACCTCTTCTTCGTCGCTGTCTGACGATGAAGAGAGGTCCTCATGGTGGGCCGTCGATAGCTGTCCTTCTGACTTAGGTGAAATGTCGCAGGCTGGTTGGTGTGTCAGAGTGCGGTTGCAGCGCAGTTGGGCAGCCGACTTCTTGGTAGCTTCTGCCGCGGTAGCATCAGCCATTGCATCAGCAAGGCTAATGTCACCCTTTGCCATTATCTTCCTCTGCACGTTTAGCGCATCTAATCCAGAACTACTCGGCCTCTCAACGCCTGTTCCAGGTCGGCGAAATCGCAGAGGCCTCCCAAGTTTTGGAGGTCCGCAACGAAGTTGGCAATGCTCTCTCCTTTCCACTGGTGTCTTTGGTAGAACTCATGCCGTCTTACGAGTGTTGGTACGGTCGGTGCATAGTGGGCCCTTAGTAGAGGTTCGAGGACGTCCCAGTCCATAGCCTTCACTTCAGCCGGTTTTGCTAGCGCCTTGGCCATCTTGAATACGGGCGGCCCGCAATGCGTTAGGAATACCAACCATTTCTTCCTGGTTGTGGCATCCTTCAAATTATTGGTTTCCAAGAACATTTGGAAACAATCCATGAAGGACTCCCAGTGTTCTTGCGCTGGGTCGAACAGAGCAGGTGGTATGACGCCGCTGGACATGGTTCCACCACTGTGCGTTTCAGCCATGTGCTCGGTTGTCTTCTTCGTTGTTTAGTCAGCTCTGACGTCTCCACAACCCACCTTCGTTGCCAGTGTTAAGTGTGGAGCATGGGTGCGAAAAATGGAGACGAGCCGGTGAAAACAGTGAACTTCAACTCTTTATTTACATGGTGTGACAGCTCAAACTGGATGGCTGCTATAGCCTTCCTTATATAGGCAACTTATTAACTATTCAACCAATGGCAACCTGGGAGCGCTAGCTCCGTTAACCAATGAGAACGGCTTGCTAATGGCCAATCAGATTCTCCTGAACGGACCAATCTGATCTCGCCATTTAACAGCCAATCAGAAGTGCAGGGTGAGAACCCTGCACTTGACTTCAAGCTCTAGATAACTTTATTAAACATTTAGTCATTCACAACACTTACAACCTCTGTCTTGCCCTACAGCTGGATCTCTGTAGTTTGTACAAATTAAAAGTGCTTTTTATGACTTTATATTCAGCAATTCACTTGATGGTATCAACACTTTTTTTCTTACTGGAAAGAACAGGTTGAGACAAAACTGTTGGTTCTGAGCCAATGCATATACTGAGTTCCATGTGCACTATGGAGATTTGTGTTTTTATAAGCAGAATAATATTTAAAGAAGGAATTTCTTTACAGTTAAAAAGAATGAATGTAGAGTGCTGACACCCTCTAGCCAATATCCAATTTGTATCTATATGTATTTACACACATGAATACACTCATATAGTACAAGAGTTTTCAAACAGTTTGTGGAGCTTGTTTGTTTTTAAATAGTCTCAAGAATCTATGATTTTAAGACAAAGTTCTAGAGAAAGAAAACAGTCTGTGTTACAAAAAAAAAAGATAATATTTATAGCACAGGGTTAAACTATGGAGTCCTTGGTGCTCTCTGAACTTGGTTGTTTGCTTACAGATGTTTCATTATCCAACAAGGTAATATCATCAGTACTAGAAGGGAATGGGGTTTGCTCTGTTTATATATATATAAAATGGCTTGCCCTGTCAGTATTAGTGGCAAGGCTTTCTTTTTGATAGTTCCTTGACTGCTTGATTTTTATTTTTATTTTATTTTTGCTTTGATATTAATCCTGAATGTTAACCTCTGCTTTTCAGATTGATGGCTGGTGAGGAAATATTTTGGTCTTTTTGCTTCCTGTTTAACTTTCTGACCGTGTGCAAGTAAATTTCCCTCCTTCCCACCCTGAAACTACTACTTATTTATTTGTATCCCACTTTTATTATTTTTTTACAAATGCCTCAAGACAGTGAACATATCTAACATAACTTTCTTCTCCTATTTTCCTCACAACAACAACCCTGTGAGATAGGTTGGGCTGAGAGAAAGTGACTGGTCCAAAGCTTTTGTGGCTAAAGTGGAATTTGAACCCACAATCTCCTGCTTTCTAGCCTGGTGCCTTAACCACTAGACCAAACTGGCTCACTACAGTACACTACAGCAACTATCTAAGACTGGTTTATTTTCAGCACAAACAATGCAGTGATATTATCATGTTTCTTTCCCTAATAGCACCACAATGTTTAGGAAGAATGAATATTGTCACCCACTGTCATCTCACGGCTTGATACTTTGAATGATATTCCCCTGAAGGGCAATTAGCTGAGCAACATGAAGAACCCTCTTACAAGAGAAACTCCACCAGATGCAATTTTCAAAAAAGTTTAAATGTGCATTTTTATGAAAGCAATTTTAGTGTGGCTGCTAGTTAAGTACAATTTCACTAATATATTTTTTTTTATTCTTAATGTAAGTTCTTAACTTTGGAGAGCACAAAAACAGACGTAACTTCAGAGTGATAACTGGTTTATTTGTATCAGATGGTAGGCAATGTAGGGAAATATAACCCAAAGCTATAGATGATCTTTAAAGTATTTTGGTGATTGACATCTGGAATAATCTCCTCCCTGGCATGTCACAGGCCCCAATTCTACTCACATTTAGGAAAGTAGTTAAGAATTGGCTTTTCCACCAGGCACAAGGCCAACTGAGTAAGAGATGCACCTTTGGGTGGTTCTGTTATATACTGGTCGCCATTTTATACTTTATACAGATAATCCTCAATTTACAACCATAATTGAGCCCACAATTCCAGTCATGAGTCATGATGGCTGTAAAGCAGGTCACCGCATCACCGTGTCTGATTTTATGACCTTTTTTTGCGGCAGTTATTTTATTACTATGGTAATTACATGAACCCATTCTTCACTATGCCAGACACCAAAAGTAAATGTTGGTTTCCAGCAAAAAGGTAAATTCTGGTTGTGAGACACTGCAAACAGCCAGAAAAGTGGGCCAGTTATCTGGGGCCTGAAATGCATTCATGTAGTTTTGAGGGAGTGGGTGGCGGAGGTCAGAACTATGAATCTGGGTCATAAGTAACTTTTTCGGTGTCTATGATAACTTTGAACAGTTGTTAAGAAACCGGTTGTAAATTGAAAACTATTGTATTTATACTTTGGAAAGACTTATTGTTAAACAGTCAGTTTTTTTATTGCTTGTTTTAATCCTGTGCATTATCCAGAATCACATTGTTTGGGTAGCACAGTATTATATATTTTGAAAATAAATAAATAAATGGTTCTGTTTTGTTTATCAGCCTCATTTCTAAAAAAATAATTCAACCAGAGTACCAAAGTGATAAAGTGAGGCTGAGTCTTTCTTTTTTTGTTGTTATTTTTTTTTACCCTCCCACTCAATTCCCTCAACACTATCAAACTATTGACTAAGTCTGCATTACTATTACTATTAATCCTCCCATCCTTCCTTTCACCCATCTCCTCTCACAACTGTATGATTGTAACTTTGTTGCTTGTATCCTAATGATTTTTATTGACTTTTTCTTGGTATGATTTGATTGCTTATTGTATCCTATGACTATTATTAAGTGTTATACCTGATGATTCTTGACTCTTGACAAATGTATTTTTCCTTTCAAGGATCTGCTTTTGCTCATTTAGTTCAAAAATTGATAGAAAATACATTCCGGATTCCCAGAGAATATTAAACTATAATGCATGGTTGTAAAACTTTTTATTCAGGTGGAAGGATATATAAGTAGCAATTATACCAGCCTCCTATTTCAATTTGCCAAATGTGGATTAAAATGTATGCCCAAGTCTAAGAAACAAGATTTTATTTCATCTTAAAAAATAATTTTCCTGATATAGTATTCTGAGGATAGACTTTCAAAGTAATCTTCCTAAGAAATTTTCTTCATATATTTAACCTGCAGATAATATTCTGTAAACCAAACCTGAACCTTGAGAGACATGGTGGCAATGCAAAACAGAACCTTGCCAACTAGAGCATGTTGGTTGTGGGAGTCCTTTTTTTCTCATCACTTACATTTATTTTGCAACTGTGGAATATCTGACTATTCAATGCTGATGATTATAGTTTGCCTTTTTTTGTCGGCTTACTGTTTTACTGCATTATAACCAAGGTGGTCAAGGCAAGGCAGGCCTTTAGAGAATTCTTTATTGCCCTCAAGAATATTCAATAACTGACTCTCCAACAACCAAAAAAGACTCCATCCCATCTACCCTGAAGACAGCCACCTCAGTCCTCCAAACAATAGCCCATAATATTACCAGGAAGGTCCGAAAGACCAGGCATAAAACAAGTGGGCAGTCCTGAAAAGCAAAGACAGGGTACAAGGCAAAGGCAGTTCTGGAGTACAGTCCACAGGGTTTGGGTAAAGCAAACGGCACAGCAAAAAGCAGTCCTTGAAGCAAGGCAAAAAGGCACGAGTCAAAGCCAGGGGAATGTAATTCCAAATGAACATTTGTTCCTGGCAAAGAGTAACTCTCCACAGTTTCTATTCCAGGTGTTCCTTGTGAGGAGGGCTGATGCAAACCTTCTCCCAAGCAGCTTTGCAGCCCTTCTCTCCGCTTGCCTATGTTCCACTTTTCATGCCCTTGGATGGAGTGGAGGAGGCAGCTATTCCTCATCAGAGGAGATCTGCTGCCTATCAGCACCACTGCCTATCAGCAGCTGATCCTCCCCTATGTCTGTGAATGCAGGCAGTTCTCTGTCTAGTCAACCATTTCCCCCAATGACTGAGGGACAGCATCGTTGTCAGCCCAAACATGCCAAGTGAGACATGTCATCCCTGTCAGATGGTCCCAGTTCCAACTCCTCCTCCTCTTCCTCCTTCTCCTCCTCCAAACTGGGCTCCAATGGGGCCATGACATTCTGTAGTTTTATTATTTGCACCCTATCTTGAGAATCATGGTGGACTGGAAGCAACTTTTAACTAAACACAAAAGGGGTTGCCCCAAAGAAGAGGCAGTCAACCTGTTCTCCAAAGCAGCTGAAAGCAGGACAAGAAGCCATAGATGGAAACTAATCAAGGAAAGAAGCAACCCAGAATTAAGGACAAAATTCCTGAAAGGTAGAACGATTAATCAATGGAACTCCAGAAGTTGTGAATGCTCAAAATGTCAACCAAATGATACTCCTTTGGTCTTTTCAGCTGCCAGAAAAAAAGGGAGTGGGGGAAAACAAGGCATTCTTGAAATGCCTAGATAATCAACTCAGCAGACCAAAATTGTTGGAACATAAGAAGGTTATTGGAGAGCATAATGGATGGACTCTTGGAGATGGATGTGCCCCATTGGACAAGTCACATCCAGGGGCTGGGGGGAAGACCAGGATCAAGGGAGAAATGTATGATGTAATCTATTTGGAGAGAAAAATGCCTTAATTAGCTCTCTCTCTCCCCTTCTTAGAAAGTAGCATGCTATAAAGAATAATAAAGAGGATATTAGAAAATCAGATTAACTGAGACTTACTTTGCTTTTGCTTCAGCATCCTCATATGCTTTATTGGAAACATCATCCAGGCCTCCAATCAAATGTTTGAAAGAGCTGTAAAATTAAGACACAATTTAAAGAAAATGTTTCTGATATAACTGAAGAGTTGCAAACATTCTCTATTGGGTAAGATCTGCCTAAAGTCTTATAAAATACCATGACAAAATAACGCATGTGCACCACAAATAGATTACTATGCCAATGATTTTGATTCAATGTCTATTTCTCAAAAACAAAAGGTTTCCATTGGACCATGAAATCATGATTAACATTGATTTTATTTCTATTTTATTCACTTATTTCATTTTTATCCCATCACAATCAAAACTATTCCTGAAAGTTAATTTAACTCAGTGTCCTCTTGAGTAGAAGGCTCAGAATTTTTTAGCAGGTGGAAGAGGGAAGATATAACAATAGTTAATAAATAACACTTTTTCGGCAGATGGAAGAGAGAGGTGATATAATAAAAAAAAAACAATAGTAAATAGTAAATAACATACAGAGAGTATTTGCACCAATTCCTGTGTGTCCAATCACACTTGGCCAATAAAGAATTCTATTCTATTCTATTCTGCATTGGGAAGCATACAAGTTTAATTTATTATTATGGTTTGGCTATCCAGTCTAAACATCTGGCTGACCGCCACCAATAATAAAAATAAAAATAAACAAAAGTTAAAAAGAACAAATAAGAAATGAAACCTGTATGCTGCCCAACTCCTTGTAGTCTTTGCTGATTGCTGTTCCATTTCAAATTACCATGACTGAGGAAAAAAAGTATTTTGGAATATATCTAAAATTGAGATAGAAAAAAAAAAAAGGAAATTTTCAAGTATTGAACAAGATGTTTCTCAGCAGTTGTCTTCTCAGAGATTTAATTTCCTCTAATGTAGGAGCAGAATGCATTTTGAGACATGCTTGGTGCTCTCTGAAGTTGGTTGTTTTCCTTCAGACATTTCATTACCAAACTAGGTAACATCATTGCTAGAGGGTTAACTACTTTAGCAATGAAACCTCTGCAAGAAAACAGCCAAGTTCTGAGCGCACTGAGGACCTCATTTTAACCCTGAGCTAAAAATATTCTCTTTTTTTTTTTTTGGTAGAATGCATTTTACTAAATATGAATTTACCTAATTATTCTTCCAATAAATATTAAGTTTCTGAATATTTTAACAGCATCAACTGTTATTTCATCCCCATAACCTTGTCTCATATACAAACATTTTCCCCTGAAAAAAATTGGAGGACAAAGACTATTAACTTCCCCTTACTCCTTGATTAGCAACATTGAAATTTTCTTTTGTTCATCACATGGGAGAAAGACAATGCATTAAAGGTTCCTTCTAAGATAAATATTACTGTAATGAGACACCTAAATACATAAGATATGTCATTATTCTATCTGCAGAGCATTAATTATAAAAACTTAATGCTTTTATTGCAGAAGATCATTACTTTGACTTGTCATAAGTTATTGACATTTCCTTTTCCCAATAATAATTAAATCTAAGCATCTTCTAGCCAAAATCTGTACGATAAAAATACTGTATCACTGAGAAACATCAATATGTAGATTTTGTGTCCTCTTAGGGAGAAAAACATTTTATGTCCCGACAAAATAATTAATATGAAATTAAAGAGAGTACCTCTGTCTGACACCCCTTTTTAACAAAATAAGGTCATACCAAGATGTTTATTGTGTCATCTTTACCTTCACATTAGAATGCAACTCAAGCGTTAACTTAGGCCTATCAATGTCAGTTGTCTTGCATTTCCCCACAATGTAACTTATTAATAGGATTAAAAATGCATGTAAGATCAAGAACTAAGGGGCCACTACTATATTTATGCAGCCTGACCTTCAAAGCTACACAAAGTTGCATCCTTATAATACATCTTATAAAAGGTCCTTATAAAAGCCAGGCTGGTTTGAGTAAGGTTTTCCTTTCTCTGTATTAGACCTCTAATTTGTTTAAAAGCTACTGAGTGCATAGTTTGGAGAAAACATACACCAGGGGTAATAATTAAAAGATTACAATGTATTGTCTTTCTAGTTAAACTGTGTAAATAATACATTGTCTCTAATTGCCAAGCATTCAAATATTTCACACTAATTTAGATGAATAAGTATGGGCAGTTTTAGAACAGAATGATGCACTGAGTATATAGGGTATCAGAAATTGTTCAGAGGAATTGTTTCAAGTGAAGCAACATCATGATTGGTGGTACAGTGGTTAGAATGCAGTATTGCAGGAGAACTCTGACTGCAACCTGGAGTTCGACCCTGATGGGGCTCAAGGTTGACTCAGCCTTCCATCCTTCTGAAGTCGGTAAAGTGAGTACCCAGATTGTTGGGGGCAATATGCTGATGTTGTAAACTGCCCAGAGAGTGCTGTAAAGCACTATGGGGTGGTATATAAATCTAAGTGCTATTGCTATCTTGCCTCAAATGTCCAGGTACATTTTAGAAGATGGTCAATGTAGTTTCAAAGGCTTTGGAGTGCTCGTACAGGTACCTCTTTAATAATCTTCTCAGAAACTGGGAGGGAAGGCAATTGGTTTGATAAAATTCACAAGCTTGGAAAATCTTTGTATCCTTTCAACAAGATGGATAGCTAACACCCCTGTCTAGCAAAATATTATTAACAAGAGAATAAAGATATACTTTTAACACTAAATAAAAAGTACCATCTGTCCAATTCTCTCACTTATTTCATTTTCCATAAATCTAGTTAAAGAAGTCTCTGTGAGAAACTTGCTTTCAGGCCTAATCAACTATTAAGAAGCTAAAAGCATCATTAAAAATACTTTAGGACTGATGATTTGCACAGTCCCAATTCACTATGAATATTTCAGGTAACACAATGTCCCATCAGGAAGTTTTCTCCCAGTTCTGTTACTAATCACCTGTATATGTTCTGATCCTTAGGCTACACCAACACTGAATGAATAGTTAATTCCTTATGAATAACAGAATCGCTGAAAAACAATGAAACCGAGTTTTAGCGGCAATTGTATATGTAAGCATTTATTAAAGCATAAAACCATATTTTCAATCTTCTATAAAATATTAAGATCAGTTCCCATTCATTGATCAACATAATGATAAAATATTCCTATTTGATTAATTAACTATTTATTTAGCCAATGGCAAATGAATTAATGGCGTATTACAAAGTAGGAATGAAAAAGAATTTGCATATCTCATAACATTAGTTTTAATAGGTAAATTGAAAAGTTAATTGATAAAATTGCTAGCCAAAATAGGATGCTTCTAATTATCAGCAGACAATTAGTTTTCAATTTTCATATTTTTCAACATGAAGAAAAAATGAGGAATGACAGGAATAAGATCTAGAAAAGTCCACTGTTAAGGTACAGAGATCAGTAAAAATACCCACAAATTGAAAATGATTGTTTGTGGCTTTATGGAAATAGGATATGGAGGTATTTTTCTATTTCAGGATGTTGGCTACTCAAAATAATTTTGGAAGAGATAATGATTCTGAACCTGGTACTTTTTTACTCAGAAGAAAAATGTAATAGCAATAGTACTGAGACTTATATACTTATATGCCACTTCACAGTGCTTTACAGCCATCTCTAAGCAGTTTTACAGAGTCAGCATATTGCCCACAACAATCTGGGTCCTCTTTTTACTGACCTCGGAAGGAATGGAAGGTTGAGTCATTTTTGAGCTGCTCAGAATCGAACTCCTGGCCATGGACAGTGAGTTAGTAGTCTACAGTACTTATTCTAACCACTGCACCACCACGACTCTTATTGCAGCTAACTCCAATTTACATGGCTAGAAATGGAAACAAGATGTTGAAGCTATGGAAAGAGTGCAAAGAAGAGCAACAAAAATGATTAGGGGACTGAAACTAAAACATAAAAAGAGCGGTTGCTGGAGATGGGTATGTCTAGTTGAATGAAAAGAAGGACTGGGGGGGGGGGGTATATGATAGCAGTGTTCCAATATCTAAGGGGTTACCACAAAGAAGAGGGAATCAAGCTATGCTCCAAAGCACCTGAAGGCAGGACAAGAAGCAATGGATGGAAACTAATCAAAGGAGAGAAGCAACTTAGAACTCGGGAGACATTTCCTGTCACTTAGAACAATTGATCACTGGAACAAGTTGCCTGCAGAAGTTGTGAATGCTCCAACACTGGAAGTTTTTAAGAAGAGATTGGACAACCATCTGTCTGAAATGGTATAAGGGTTTCCTACCTGAGCAGCAGGTTAGACTAGAGGACCTCCAAGGAACCCTTCCAATACAGTTATTCTGTTAAATGAACCAGACAGATAATTTAAAAACAAAGTGTACCAAGGCACCCCACAGGGATAGCTTATCCTCCAGGCACTGATATTTACTGTAACTACATTGGACCAGACACCAAGAATGGCCATTGTGCTTCCTGGATATAAAGAGTACTAAAAGTTGTCCTTTCCTAGCTGAGATCTAATGGAACAATTTGTCTTGGCTCAGCAACGGAGTGCATGCCTGTGTATGGTGGTGGTAGGACAGGAATAGTTATTGTTTTTGCATTCCTTAATGCTAATTTAAGCATTTCCTGTCAGTTTTGACCCCAAAGTTTATGACCTGGCTCCAATTCTCGGCTGGTGCTCTCAACTCTGATTCTCTGGCTCACTTCTTAGGGCTGTTGACAGTTCTCTTTATCACAAAGTGCTCATTATGTTCTGTTTGCTGCATATTTATGTGACTCATTGATCTTTCCAAAAAGTGCATCCAAGTGAACAATCCAATTTTTATGATACAGGCTTGCATGGAAATTATCAACTCTTTTTAAGAGAAATGTTTAGCGCAAAAACCTTCAGCAGGCACTACTCTAGAGCCAACATTCTTATTATTCTGTCCAAACTCACTGAATATTGTGGGTGTGTGGAATCACTATATAAAACGGATTGAAATTGTCTTGAATAAAGAGGACCAAATTCTGTATAGCAGCAGAAGCTTACAAAAGAAAGTGGAGTAAAAAAATTGGCCAGATCCATCAGTGCTATTTTGAGAGAGTGGGGGGAGAATCCTCCTAACTTATCTTCTAAGAGAAAACTATATTTCCCTGCTGTTCAATCTAACCTCCCTTCTTCCTTGCCAAGAACAGAGCATATGCAGAACACCCATTCTTCACTTCCTATACACAGACACACACATACAAATACACACAAGTCCAGAGATACTTCCTATAAACCTTGCTGGCAATGAAGCTGGAAAGAATGTCAGAAACCATACTCTGCAAATATTTCAAGGGATTTGGAATGATCTGTCCTTCTAGTGCATCAGCAGCATAATTCTTGAAAAGCTGAACAGCACAGGACCAAATTTAGTGCGTGGGGAGAAGCCATCAAGTTTGAGTTTAAAAATGAGCTATGTGACATTAGAGACTGGAGAGTGGGGAAAAATCCAGCATTATGGGAAAGACAATTATGTAGCAATTCAGAAGATTGGCAACAACTCCAGCTTAAGGCCACCTTCTCCTGTCTTCTTGTCATGTGATCCAGAGAAGAACATATGTAGCCAGCTTCCCAGTAGACTCATATATACAACTATACAGCCACTGCTGATAAATGGCTTGGAAATAATTCTCTACATGTTTTTGTTCCATCTGTCTGTCTGTCTGTCTGTCCATCCATCCATCCATCCAATCATCTAGCTATCTATATCTCCATTACCAATAAATAAATAAATATATGTTTTCTATGGTAGAGAACTACTGCCAACGAAAAGAATTTAATGCATGAGAAATGGACAAATTAGATTCAAAGCAGATTTTTAAAAAAACCCACACTGAAATACATACAAGGGGAATAACAAAGTGACTGATATATTGATATATCAGTGTTAGTGGCTCTGTCATCACAACTGTATCTGTTTTCATCCTGACAGTATTGACTAATAACATCTTTGTAACTTCAGCCAGCCATCACTGAAAAGGTATAAAGCTAATCCTCATTATTTTTATTCTGACACAACAATGATTGGATAACTCAAGAAGTTGCTCTAAATCCAAAGTGTATATTCTAGAAACTGGAAAAGATTGGTGTATATGCCTATAACAAAGAAGGAAGACATAACAGAATATGCCAATTATCATACCATTCCTCATGCAAGCAAAGTTTTGCTTAATGTCTCAAAAAAATTAGAATAAATAACAAAGTTGGAAGGGACCTTGGAGGTCTTCTAGTCTAATCCCTCTGCTCAGGCAGGAAACCTATACCACTTCAGACTAATGGTTATCCAACATCTTTTTAAAAACTTCCAGTGTTGGAGCATTTACAACTCCTGGAGGCAAGTTGTTCCACTGGTTAATACTTCTAACTGTCAGGAAATTTCTCCTTAGTTTTAAATTGCTTCACTCCTTGATTAGTTTCCACCCATTGCTTCTTGTCCTGCCTTCAGGTACTTTGGAGAATAGTTCAACTTGCTCTTCTTTGCAGCAGCCCCTGAGATATTGGAACACTGCTATCTTATAAGCATAGAAGAGAGAATGGAGAGAGAAATGCCAAAGATCTAAGAATTTCATTGAAAAGACAAAAGGATGTGAGATCGAATAGTTAAGATAGGATGGCTTATGAAAGTGCAAGAGACAAATAAGGATGTTTAGCTTTGTTTTATTGATAAATGTAGCCGATTCAAGAAAGAGTTAGAAGTAATGAGTGTACAGAAACATCTAATTATTCTTTTGAAATAATATTTAGAACAATTAAAAAAAACCAGAGTGATTCAGAATAGGAAAAGGAGCGAGACAAGAATGCACATTGTCCCTGTATGGTTAATGTGAACATAAAACTGGGTATATCTAGTCTGATGAAAAGAAGGATGGGGTGATAAAATGTTCCAATATTTGAGGGGCTGCCACAAAGAAGAGGGAGTCAAGCTTTGCTCCAAAGCACCTGCAGATAGGACAAGAAGCAATGGGTGGAAACTAATCAAGGAGAGAAGCAACTTAGAACTAAGGAGAAATTTCCTGAAAGTTAAAACAATTAATCAGTGGAACAAGATGCCTGCAGAAGTTGTTAAGTCTCCAACACTGGAAGTTTTTAAGAAGAAATTGAACAACCATTTGTCTGAAGTGGGTATCTTGCTCAAGCAGGGGGTTGGACTAGAAGACCTCCAAGGTCCCTTCCAATTGTTATTCTATGCTATGCTATGCTATGCTGTGCTGTGCTGTGCTGTGCTGTGCTGTGCTGTGCTGTGTTGTGTTGTGCCACGCCACTCTACTCTACTCCACTCCATTCCATTCCATTCCAAGGCAGTATCGGAAAGCGATCTTTCTGATACAGAAGATGAACAGTCAGTAAAATCTAGATGACACCAAAAGCAAAAAGGACTTTAAGAAGTACTTAAAGAGTAAATATAGACAGTGCAAAAAAATGTAAGTTAAAGAGATAAAGTAGTTACCAGAGTTAGTTAATTTAAACTATGCAAACATGCAGATATTTCTGTTTTCTTGGGCTCAAAAATATAAAGAAGTAGAATGTGCTGAAGACGCTAAAAAAAAAAAAAAAAGGATAATTTTAGGAAGAAGCAATAATAAATTAGGTCCACCAAGCATAAGGGTGTTTTTATGACAGCAGAGATCATGATAATAAAAGCAAAGTTCCTTCCCAGTTGCTGAAAGCATGGCTGTGAAAGATGTACATTAACAAAGAGTAAGAGAAGGAAGAAAGCAGATTTGAATTATGAGTCAAGAGACTGATACTAAGAGCAGCATGGACAGTAAAAAGAACCAATCAATCAGTCCTGAACCAAATAAAGACTGACTGCTCCCTTAATGCTGTAATCAACAAAGAGAAGCTCAAAACCTTCTCTGTGTTTGAAACCAATGGATGATCAAAAAGAAAAACATCATAAACTTATGAAATGAAATATTGAAACATTCATTTTCTAATGCTTCTAAGCTCTCCATTTTTCTTATTTGTTCTTTATTTTTCCTTTTGGTTTGCATTTTTCCCCTTTTCTTCTGTGTTTGCCTTTTCTTCTTTTCTTTCTTTCTATCTTTTTCTTAAGAATCCATAAGGAAAGTAGAGAAATGGGAAAATGATGAGTTAATTGGATGGTGGATTTTAAAATGCTAGATCAGGGTGTCAAACTCAATTTCATTGAGGACCACATCAGGGTTGGGTTTGACCTTGGGGAGGGGCTTTGTGGGCATTGCTGGGTGGGCGTGGCCAGCTTGATGTCACTTGTGTCAGGCGCCTGTAGTGGCTCAAGTACTCTACAGCAAAAACAGGTTCCGTTTTGGGCTGCGATGGCCTCCTGCAGCCCTCTGCCAGCAAAAATGTAGCTTGGGTGGGCCACACGCATTCCCCCGGGCTCCATTTTCACAGGAGGCTGTCACAGCCAAAAATGGAGACTGGAAGGGCTGGGCGTGGCCCTCCCAAGTTCCATTTACGCGGGTCCTTCACTGTTTCCAGGGTGGTCTTACAGACCAGATCTAAGCAACCCATGGGCTGGATCTGGCCCACGGGGCCTTGAGTTTGACATCCTGTGCTAAAGAATACCTATTAGTTATTACTAGAGATTGATACAGTGGTATCTAACTAACTATGAAATGGAAAACTATTCTTTGATCTCTCACAGGAACTGATTTATATGGTTTACTACTAGTTTCTCTACTCAACAGCTCCAGGTTTACAATGATTGGCAGTGGTTCTACAGGGACTGAATTTGGGAGCTTTTGAAAGCAAAAGATGTGCTCTACCACTGAATTATAGCTTTCCTGTTTCAGTGCTAAGCTGTTGAGGTTCCAATTAAATCTTATAGCATTAGTAACTGACAAAATCCCTAGATATGTGGGTCCAGATATTACTGCACCGTGACTAGCTTACTTATAAGCATTGTAAGGTCAAAGATTGGTGCTCAAAATATCTTATGACATAAATTGATGACATGGGCAAATAATTTTCACAAATATGTCCACAGATATATTAGTTGTTTTTATTGTTCTGTATTTATAAACCACCCAGAGTCTATGGAAATAGGTGGCAATAATTAATGTAATAACAAGGACAATAATTCTGAGGATCCCTTATTTCAACAATCAAAATGAAAGATAGAATTTTGATGACGTGATGGAAACTGCAAACAGCCAATTTGTCTCCAATTACGTTTAACAAATAGTGACTTCAGGAAATATATTGTCCCATTAAATGTTTGTATATAATTCCCATTAGTCTTGAGGAAGCATTAGTATGTGCTTTAATAAGTACTTTGCTAAAAATGGGCTACTCTTAACCAATAAATAAATAATATGCAATATACAGTATAATTTCCTGTAAGCAATATTCTTAAAATATCATATCCTTTCAAACAAATAATTGGAATGGATATATTTGAAATTTGATATTTAAACAGAGGAATTAAGAGTAAGAATATTATCCTAAATTTCATAACAGAAATGAGGTAATCAGTACAATCTATCAGGATTTTAGAAATCCATATGTAGATTTTTCAGTACCAAGAACATTTCAGGGAAATAATAAGAAAGCACCAAAATGAAATTTATGTCAGCATCATGACAGTTGTAGAATACACGTATGGAGCTCTCTGTTCTAACATGAGGAGCTTGGAATAAATGTGGGTAGATCGGGAGCACTTCCATATGAAGATTTTATGCCATTTGTAAAGAGGTTCTGCAGCTCCATGTTCTCACAGCCTTAGGGGTAATGGAAAGTGAGCTGGCTGACTTTTGGCTTGCTTTCACTATTTCTCTGGTCATGTGGCCAGCATGGCTGTATGACAAAGTTGCATGGAATGTTGTTACCTTCCCCCTGAACTGGTGCTTATTAATCTACTTGCATTTGTATGCTTTCAAACTGCTAGGGGGGAAGGTCCTGGGCCAAGTCATGGGAACTCAGCCCGTTGCGCAGAGCTCGGGTCTCAAACCTGGGCTGCCAGTTCTTCAGATGACATGCTCAGTGTTTTTAATCACTGAGCCATCATGCCCATCCCTTAATATATTCAGTCTTAATCCTGTGATGACCCAGAGTGTAAAACAAATGTAACAAAATCCAAAAGGTAAATAAATGTCCTTTAATGCCTCCAATTTGGCCCACTGTTCAATAATACTCAGTTGGAGATAAAACATACTCAAAAATAGTTTTCAAAAGAAAGCAATACAGTCTGAACTTAATGAGCAGATAGAGGTGAAATAAAAAACCAAACAAACTACAATGATGAAGTTTCCACGACGGAACAGGAGAAATATTTACCAAATTCAAGGAGATAACAAGGCACAATCTGTTGGAAGGACACCAGCCAAGTTAACTTCAGACCAAAATAAAACACGCTTTGTTTCCAGCATTTGCCAGTACTCAGGTCCAAAACTCTTATTCAGTTCTCATACCTGCAGCCCATGAAGAGGATCAAGGCCCTCTCCTCCTGAGGAGACCACATCTCTCCCTTATCCTCTCCTCCCTGCGTGCCTTAGGATGGGTAGGGGATGGGCCTGGGTCCTCCTCTGACTGCTCAGCTGGCCTCTGCCCTTCCCCAGCCTCCTCCACAACCTCTGGAGCCACATTTCCACTCCCTGTCAGCTGTTCCTCCTCTCCCTCAGTCTCAACCAGGGGTATGACAAATCCTTCCAGCCAGTTTCTACTCAGTTCCATATTCTTGCTCTTCATTGAAAATTAGTCTGTACTAAATTCTTGCCTACAACATAGGTTACAATTGTTAGAAAAACATCTAGTAAATAAACTTTGGGGTCATGCTGGAACCACTGCTTTTCATAGGAACTCATAAATCAGAGAATGATGGCCAGCTTTGTCTTATCCAATAGATCTGATTTTGGAAAGGCCAAAATACATCACCGTGGCTTTGAATATGAGGAAGAGGAGACTAGGATGTTTGCATGCATGTGTATTAACAACAGCACTTAGACTTATTTAAAGCTTTACAGTGCTTACAGCCCTCTCTAAGCAGTTTACAGAGTTGGCATATTGCCCCCAACAACCTGGGTCCTCATTTTACCAAACTCACCTTGAGCTAGTGAGAATCGAACTGCTGAACTGCTGGCAGCCAGCAAAGGTAGCAAGCAATACTGCATTGTAACCTCTCTGTCTCCGTCTCTCTCTCTCTCTCTCTCTCTCTCTGTATGTGTGTGTGTGTGTGTGTGGACTAGGGGTGACATGATAGCAGTGTTCCAATATCTCAGGAGCTGTCACAAAGAAGAGGGAGTAAAATCAGTAGTGGTATTTTACGGTTCGGCCCAGATCTGCCGAGCCAGTAGTACCGATGAGCAGCAAAGACCGAACTCTCTCTCTCTCTCCGCTGCTCAGCTGTTAGGCCCACCCACCCGCCTGGGCTCCCATGCTCACCTTTATTCCCTGCTTTTGAAGCGCAGCTGCTTTGTGCGGCACAATAGAGTGCCGTGTGGCAGCTGCTGAAGGGACAGGGAGAGTGCAGGCTTGCAGGAGGTGAGTTGGAACGCCTCTGTGCTTCAGCAAAGTGTGTGTTTGATATGCACGCAAAGCATGCGCATACACGCAAAGTGTGCACACCAAGCCATGCCCACTGAACCAATGGTAAAAATATTTGAATGCCACCACTGAGTCAAAATATTCTTCAAAGCATCTGAAGGCAGGACAAGGAGCAATGGGTGGAAACTAAGGAGAGAAGCAATTCTCCTCAAGGAGAGAAGCAACTTAGAACTAAGGAGAAATTTCTTGACAGTTAGAATAATTAATCAGTGGAACAACTTGCCTCCAGAAGTTGTAAATGCTCCAACACTGGATGTTTTTCAGAAGAGATTAGATAACCATTTGTCTGAAGTGGTGTAGGGTTTCCTGCCTAAGCAGGGATTTAGACTAGAAGACCTCCAAAGTCCCTTCCTACTCTGTTATTCTATTCTATTCTATTCTATTCTATTCTATTCTATTCTATTCTATTCTATTCTATTCTACTCCATTTCCCCACACACACACATTTCTCTCTGGGGCAGGGGTAGGGGATTATTGTATTACATAAACCATCATAGCTATGCTGCACTGACCATTTCCCTGCATTTCAAGGTCAGCAGGAGTACAGAAAATCACATGGGCAGCTTCAAAATCTTCTCCAGACATGGAAACACTGTTCTCAAGTGAACAATTATGAATCAATGTTTAATGATCATGATTTAATTCATAATTCATGAATTACAAATCATTACTCATAACATTATTTATTATTCATGACTATAAATGTCCTTATAACAATAGCCAGATGGACTCTTCCAACACAACAAGGTCACTGATTATGCAGCTTTTTTCTTGTCCAATACATGTTACTGTATTTCGTTCCAATGGCTATAAGGGTCTCTGCATGAATTAATTGCTTCTACCTCTCCCAGGAAAGGCACAAGAAAAACAACACTAATTTCATACTGGTGTAAGCTTTCATGGCTGGGATCTGCTGGGTAGTGCTGAGCTTCAGAGTTTAGTGAATGTGGCCAGAACTTTTCCTTTTAAAATTACGGGATAAACAGTTAGTAAAAAAAAAAGCTGTGGAAGATTATTTCAATATTAGTATCGCCGTCAGCCTGTGCAGATGGCAGCGGGATCAGACAATGGCAAAGAACGGGGACCAGCCCAGGAGTCTGGAGAGGACTCAGATGAGGGTCCTGCATCCGAAGCAGAGATGGGGCCAGGACAGGAGTGGGGTGCTGACTCTGGAGCCTCTGGAGTCTGGCAGCAGAAAGGCAGAGGAACAAGGGGAGCCTGTTCCGGTGCACGTGTGCGCAGAGATGCTAGAAGGCAAGAGCAGCTGAAACAAAAAGGGAGACTCAAGAGTAAGGCTTGGAGATAATTGCCCCTCCCATAAGGTATAAAGGGCAGGAAAAGGTGAAGAAACCTTTGTAGGAATCAAACTTATTCGTTCTGTTCGGATTAATCCTTGAAGCTCTGTGTGGACATTGTACTTCCATTGGTTTTTGGCACTTTCGTTGCTTGCAGCAATTCAAAGGAAAGAAAGGTGAGTGCTTATCTCGAGGGACTATTTGGGACTCATTACAGGCTGGGAATGAACATAATTCCCAGCGTTGAAATAAAACAAGAGTTGTTTTAACTCAGCACGTGCTTAATTACGGTCTCAGAAGCCTTGGTCAGAGCAATAAGAGCATAGTAGCAAGATTACTAAATGCATAGAGAAGGAAAGAGTTGGCACCCCCCAGTATGGAAGAATGGGTTGGGGAAGGTGACAGATTTTGCTGAAATGAATATTTTAACTTATTTCATTAGACAAGTCATTAACTACATTTCTTGCTAATTGGAAGCCTCTTATAGCAATAGCATACATACTTATATAGGCTCAGGGGCTAAGATGCTGAGCTTGTTGATTAGAAAGGTCAGCAGTTCAGCGGTTCGAATCCCTAGCGCTGCATAACGGAGTGAGCTCCCGTTACTTGTGCCAGCTTTTGCCAACTAGCAGTTCGAAAGCATGAAAAATGCAAGTAGAAAAATAGGAACCATCTCAGTGGGAAGGTAACAGCGTTCTGTGTGCCTTTGGCGTTTAGTCATGCTAGTCCACCTTACACACAACCAGCTGGATGACCTTGGGCTGATTATTCTCTCTTAGCCCTAGGAAGGAGGCCATTCCCAAAAAGCCTTTCCAAGAAAACTTTAGGGACTTGTTGAGGTCTCAAAGGCACATACACTCACATACGTGCACACAGATTTTATGGGACTCATGCAAAAATATCAATAGATATTCAAGATAACATATCTGAGATGTACCTACAAAAATATTGATAGAAACCATTCACTTAAGGCCTTAAGTATTACATTTTAACAAAACCTAAAAAGTTTCCACTAATTTACAAGTTATTCCACTTAGTTTCATGTGTATAATTAACTGAGAGCTGGACACAGATATGCTGACAACAAAGTCAGAATCCCTAGGGTCACAATGCAACTGAAAAAAACATCCACTATAAATAGCATACTTGCAGTCATATTCAATTGCACAATGTTGAACTCTCTGGCATGCGGTTGATTAAACTTTAGTCTTAGAAGTTATATTTACACCCACTTGGTAGTACAAGGACATTGTCAGCAGCAAAAGAAAATATATATTAAGTTAATCCCATAAAATTAGAGAAGAATTATCCCATTAATAAACTCTAATCCTGAATTAATTCTTCCTTTTTGTTTAAATTGTCATTGTAAATTCCAGTGGCAAAATATTTGACATATTATTCAAATATGAATAATTATTTAAATACATTTTCCTCAATAAAAAACTGGCATGCATTAACTCTTTTCTATAAAGGTATACTTCATGGCTATTTTATAATGCAGAAAATGTCTTGTATATGTATCACTTAAGTTGTTGGCAATTTTAACAGTTCCATTTATTTTGTAAGAGATGGGTTTCACTTTAATTGTCGTGGAGCATATATTAAATACTGGATATTTTCATACATATTCTAGGAAACATTTCAGTAAATGTAAATTATTATAAAGGATATTGTCAACCCCTAACTCTCTCACTTCCCCCCATCTCTTTCTTTCTATTTTTCCTCTATCTATCTATCTATCTATCTATCTATCTATCTCTATCTATCTATCTATCCATCCACCCACCCACCCACCTACCTACCTACCTACCATCTCTTTTTTTCTAGATAGATGAAGCATATATAAGTATGCATTTGCTGTTTTACAAAATTTTTGGTTTTATAGAAAAAAATGGTATTGTTCTTTACTCCATGAATCTCTCCCCATTAAGAGAGTGAAATGTAATTTTTCCTTTCACTTTTGTGTAAGCTTTAAATTTGAAATTTTCATTAAAAGAGGTTATTTACAGTGTACCTGCTGTGAAATAGATGGGAGACGGGGAAAATGAAACACTGAATATCGTCTGTTGTAGGCTAAATGATAGTTCACTCACTTGGCAACACCATAATGCGTGCAGCAGGTAAACAACAGATTTGTTAACTGTTCAGTGGTAACTAATCATTGTTTTATTCCTATCCCAAGCATGTTTGGAACACACAAAAAACAATGAATGAACCGGGAACTGAGAATTTTGAAACCTCAAGAGAAAGAAACCTTGACTTATTTCAGATTCAGATAAAAAGCTATGAATATTCCTCTGCTGTATGATTAACCTTCCAAGTATTTTCATGTTTCTATTCAAATTGGAGTCATTATCAAATGCATTTAATAAACTGTGACTCAGTTGGGGATCTATTTGATCTCAAGACCAGGTCAGTGAAATATTTTCCCCTCAAATGTTCCAAGATTAAATAAGGTCAGTTGCTAAGCACAATTAAAGTGACTGGCAGTTTGAAATAATTAGCATCAACGCTGAAAAGTGGCATACTTACTCTCTGTCGATGACCAGACACGTCACGGGTTCCGCACTAATAACATTCGCTGTTCTGACATCTTCCCTGAAAGGACAACACCACAGATTTTACACAAAATGGCTAGGCAGGTATCTCTACACTACTATGCAACATTAGGCCACAAATGCATCTTGCAAATGAGAATTATGTTTACTGATATCATGCTTTAAATCATTGACAAATAATGCTATTCTAATTTTGCTGCTCTTGAGAAATGTTTTCAAAACATTATCAACATGGTAATCAGAAATGTTGCCCCAGCATTTTAATGTTTTTTCGTAAGACCATTTCCTTCATCCTTTTCTCACTTGGCAATTCATTTAGCAGAAGCAGACCATTTATATATTAATATGGGTCACAGAAAAAGTGTGGATATTTTGATATAGTGACGTCTGCACAATCTATCATTTCTATAAATAGAGAAAGGCAAAAAGCAAACAATTAATGAATCAAGCTGCATTAGATGGGAGAAGGCTAATTAATGTGGACCTGCTCTATGAAGAAAACCAGTGTGTGAAGAAGTTAATAAATAGGTTTTAATATGTTTCCTACTTTTGGTTTTTCCTTATGCATCCCTACATAGGTTTCAGTTTGCTATGAATTCCAATTATATCAAGAAAAAATATCTTCAAGATATGTAGTGTATAAATTGGGTGGACAAAACTTTTAAAAGAAGTTGTTTTAAAAATTTTTAGTCTCGCACCAAACTGTGCAGCTTTGAAGACACCAATTTTTTAACAAAGATTCTTTGAATACAAAAATAAATGGGACACAAGTATGTTGCAAGGGAATATGCAGTAACTTTTTAAATGTAACTAATTGGGTGCCATGTAGGGCCATGGGTATTGTTACATAATCAAAACAATAAATGATTATGGCTTAAGTGTTTTGCTTGGAAGAGGGTCCTGCTCCTCAGAAAATTAGTCAGAACCAGTGGTGGGATTCAAAAAATTTTACTACTGGTTTTGTGGGAGTGGCTTGGTGGGCATGGCAGGGTAAGGATACTATAAAATCTCCAGTCAGAGATAGTATTTGCTGGTTCTCTGAACTATCCAAAATTTCCACTAGCGGTTCTCCAGAACTGGTCGAAACCTGCTGAATATCATATCTGATCAGAACATGCTGTAGAATGCATTCTAGAAGAGAGACAAGATAACAGAGGAAAATCTTATGAATTCCCATTTTCTAAGTGGATTTGGGGTTTTGCACAGAACACGAAATGTCTGTTCAGGAAAAGAAAAAGAAAGAAATATAAAATAGACAAAAACTATGAAAAAGGCAATCATTGGAAGCCATATTTGCCATCATATGGGGGGGGGGGGAATAAATTGTTTAAATCTTGATATAGAGACTTATCCCTTTAAAAAGTGCCTACATTGGTCCAGTAACACTATCACAATATTTCTATTATGCTGTTCAAGGATTATTTGCAGCTATTGTTTTATACAGAAATATTGTTTAACCAACAGAGGATTTCTTATACTTCCCCTTGAACAGCTAAGTTAACTTTATGTGGAAATATACAATTTGTCATGGAATTATATATCACATTGAGATATCACTCCTATTGGCACTACAATGATTTTAAAGAATATGTGCTAATAAATATTCCATCAGTAACTCTGTAACCACACACCATTCCAGATCTGATCAAATGATTCCTCACCGTAGAACACCATGTATGTTTTTAAACTTGTTTAGTTATGCCTGTCAAGATTAATACCTGTAAATTAAGATGTGATAAATTATACAAAATGTAAGCATGCAGTCAGTCTTTTTATTAGATTAACTCAAGTATTTGTTATAACACAGCCCTTCGACAGATCCAGTGCTATAGCCTAGCTTAAAAGTACTATAAAAATGCAATCTGGCAATTACTAACTCTGATTTTTTTTCAGTTTCAAGACTGTATTCTTCATCACTACTTCCAGAGAGGTAAAATCCATTCTCAGAATCGCTTTCACTGTCTGAATAACCCATAGCGATGAGATCAGGTCTACCATTTTTCTCCTGAAAGAAACTTCTGTTTCCTTCTGTTCACAGACTCTTCCCTACGTGCTATTACTTGCTCTGGAATTTTACGGACCTTTCCATTTAAAATCTCTAGGCTTGGAAAAGGTCACAGCTGCTCTGGAAGTCTCTCCTATGTATCATTGGAAAATGAAAGCAAAGCATCTAGTAAGCCACATGGGGAATACTTCTCATCACCAGTATGCTGACAACAACAGCAAATGGTTCTCACGAGTATCCACTTTATTTGTTTATGCCTTTTAATTAAAAATATTTATGCTTCAAACTAACGCCAATTTGCAAGAAGGTTCAGAAAAATCTGCATATCATTTTTGTGGGGTTATGTTGTATTTATAAAATTGACTGACCCACTCAAGAAAAATGAAAACATTTTCTTCTGGTTGTTTCAGCAATTTCCTAGTTCTTTAGAAAAAATGATACAATGCTCTTCATTATGAAACTGAAATTGTTTGATATAATCAAAAGAATGCTTAAGCTTGAAAAAGGCAGAATTAGTTAATGATTCATACAACTGTTGGAAAATACTTTTAGGTAATTGGACCATTTTAACATTTGGCAATTGAAATATACCAAGCAATGAATAAACTAGATTACTAAAAATAATATATGAATTTGCATTTAATTACTAAAAGTAATGTGTATTGTCCTCCAATAATAATTGAACTTTGTAGTGAGATGATGTTCTTGCATTTCCTGAAGCGACCAGCTCGAGCTATGCAAAGCAAAATTGTTTTAATTTTTGATAAGATGATCAATTAATTTTATAAATAGAATGCATTAGTTTATAGGAATATCTTGATAGTGTTTAATTACATACATTGCTTATATGTCATAAGTGATAAAGTGAGACAACAGTCTCCAAGATATATATACCTTTAGATATGCAATCCTATCTTACCCAAATAATGTGACCATGGTAAAACTCGGTGATACTTGGCATACAGGCCAACATGTGCCAAACACCAACTAGTACAGTGGTACCTCAGTACTCATCAATAATTGGTTCTAGGAAGCATGATGAATACCAAAAATGATGAGTACCAAACAAATTTTTCCCATAAGGAATAATGTCAGGGGCATCTGTGGTGGCCAAGTGCTAAGGCAGGAATTCACTCAGATTTTCCCACACTCTCATTATAATCTCCTTCCTTCCTTCCTTCCTTCCTTCCTTCCTTCCTTCCTTCCTTCCTTCCTTCCTTCCTTCCCTCCTTCCTTCCTTCCTTCCTTCCTTCCTTCCTTCCTTCCTTCCTTCCTTCCTTCCTTCCTTCCTTCCTTCCTTCCTTCCTTCCTTCCTTCCTTCCTTCCTTCCTTCCTTCCTTCCCTTCCCTGTCTTCTTTTTCCTTTCCTCTTCATTCTACTTTCTTCTTCCCCTCTCTCTTTATTTTTCCTTCCTTGCTCTCCTCCCGTCTTCCCTTCTTCTTTATATTTCCTCTTTCCCTTTCTGTTTTCTTGAAAGCTCAAATGCAAAGGGGGAAACTGGTGTCAGTGGAAAACATTTGTTTGTTTGTTTTTCTAGCCCTCTGCCAGTGAATGGAGGGCCCGCTTTTTTGGCCTAGACAGTCTCCTGCAGCCCTCTGCCAGTGAAAACAGAGCTTGGCAGAGATCTGCAGGAGGACATTGTGGCCAAAAACAGAGCCCGGGAGGGTCATGTGAGGCCCTCCTGTGCTCCGTTTTCGCTGACAGAGGCACCATGGGATAGTCCTTTGCTGTTTCCAGGGCGGTCCTGCAGGCCAGATATAATCATCCCGCAAGCCGGATCTGGCCCACGGGCCTTTAGTTTGACACTCTTGTTCTAGAGTGTTAGCTATTCCTGCCAGCTTGTTTGCAAATTTGATGAGTTCTTTTTCTATTGCCTCACCTAAATATATCGAACAGTATTGGGCCTAAAACAGAACCTTGGGATACCCCACTGCTTCCTTCTCTTCATGTAGATATAGTTCCTTCAAGGACTACATGCTGAGTGCAGTGTGTCAGTCAGTTACAAATCCATCTGGTGGTGATGTTGTCCCACATTTGTTCTAGCTTTCTGTATAAACTTACAATGGCAACTGAAAAAAAAATGACTTATGACAGATTTTCACACTTAAGGCGGTGGCAGTGTCCCAGGTTCATGTGATCTCATTTTTAACCTTCTGAGCAAGGAAAGTCAACGAGAAAGCGAGATTCACCTAACATAAGGGTCTTCAAACTTGGCAAGTTTAAGACTTGTGGACTTCAACTCCCAGAATTCCAGAGCTAACATGACTGGAGGAAGAATTCTGGGAGTTGAAGTCCACAAGTCTAAAAGCGGACCCTGCCCTGACCTAACATGTCACTCACTTAACAATTGCAGCAATTTAACAAATGTGACAAGAAAAGTTGTAAAATGGAACAAAATTCATTTAACAACTGTCCCACTTAGCAACTGAAATGTTGGCTTAATTGTGGTTGTAAGTTCGAGGACCACCTTATTAAGAAGGTAAATGAATGCCAATTTGGAAGAAAAGTTAGTGCTTTGCTATTATACAGAAACAGGAGAGGAATGTACATAAATTAGAAAGAAATATAAGGGTAAAGCTCTAATGCTCTGTTACTATGAGCATCTAATGCTCATGATAGCAGAGGTAAACATGTCAATTAGTAAGTGAGAAAATGGGCTAGGAAAGTAAAACTTGTAAAATCTAAAGCTAGAAATATGCAGATCTGTTATTTATACCTGCCTGTAAAATGGCTTTGCATCTCTTGCAAGGGCCAGTCACACTCTATGCTAAATGCTTTTTCCTTGTGTGCTAAATAAAACTTTTGAACTCTGAATTATGGCATCTGACATTTGGACCAAAGCATGTAAAGAACCAAGGGAAGAAATTCTTCTATTAGTTTCAGACCATTGAGATAATGTCTTAATAATGTTCGCTTCTATATCCAATATCTTCTCATAGTAATTCACGCAAATATGAATTAAGAATACATTCTTCTTCCCAAACTAGAGATGGTATTCAATAGGTTCTGACCAGTTCTGGAGAACCGGTAGTGGAAATTTTGAGTAGTTCAGAGAACCGGTAGCAGAAATTTTGAGTAGTTTAGAACACCCCTCTGACTGGCCCACCCCCTCTAGTCTTTGCCTCCCGAGTCCCAGCTGATCGGCTGGATCTACTTTTGTTGCCCTGCACAGGAGAACAGAGCTGGAAAGCAGGTGAGTGGGGTGGGGTGGGGAGGAAATGGGATTTTGCAATATCCTTCCCCTGCCATGCCCACCAGGCCATGCCCATCAAGCCACACCACAACCACCAGGCCATGCCCAAAGAACTGGTATTAAATTTTTTGAATCCCATCATTGTCCCAAACCCTACTAAGATAGCATAAGAGATTTTAGTTAAGTATGAGCATTTGTGTCTGATATTCCATGTCTTCATGTCTTGGGTAATCCTGCTGGGAATATGTAATGGCACTTAGACTTATATACAGTGCTTTTACAGCCCTCTCTAAGTGGTTTACAGAGTCAGCATATTGCCCCCAACAATCTGGGTCCTCAATTTTACCCACCTCGGAAGGATGGAAGGCTGAGTCAACCTTGAGCCTGCAATACTGCATTCTAACTTACTGGGCCACCATGGCTAACATTCTTCACTCATCCCCCTGTCAAAATGAAGCAATACAAAAGTATGTGTGTGTATGTGTGTGTGTATGGTATGGATATGTTGTATGTGTAAGTCTTTGTGTGAATAACAAACTTTTTATGAGAAACATAAATTTTATGGGAAACAGAGAATTTGGTGGGAAAATGAACTCTTATGACGAAGAAATAGGGGAATGGAGAACACAATCTGAAACTATCTTGTAATGGGAGCTGTAAACTTTATGAGCGAAGGCTTTCATTGCTGAGTACCATATGGTACCATGGAAGGAAACAGTGAAGGGAAAAAAAGTTGTATATTTCCCACACTAACATATATAATTTATGACACCATATGCCATGTTTTCTAACATTTTTATTGTCACTGAAGCCCTGCTAAGTGTAGCTCTTCAAATCAACTCCTGATTAAGTAAAGCCACAGTCTTCTGTCATACACAATCTGTGCAAAGCAGGTGGCTATCCCTGAACTGACAATGCTATTTTTTTTTTATCTGCCAAATCAGATTCAGATTATACAGTCAGTAGGAGAATATTATGACAGTGGTATGTAATTCATAACCATCAGCCAGCCATCAAGATCAAACGCTTCTAAAATATCTCCTTTATCATGATTTAGTCATGCGATTCTTTGCAATCCCATTTTTAAAGCAACTCTTTGCTGTCAGATATTTTACTAATCCCATTTGCTGAGTTAACATCACAGAAGCTGTAGTGCCAAACTGTATTTATTTTTCTTTTACATGTGTTAACAGGGACATATTCTTTTGTGCCTGACATATAGACTAGACAAAATAAAGCAAATAAATTTTCTGCACAAAACTTCAACTTCCTATCTCTATCCCTAATTTTGGCAAAAAAAAAAAACTGGACTGAAAGCAGATCTTGCCCCAAAGAATCCATTCCCTGCTCTTTAGACCATATTTCTTATATGGTGTATTACGTTTTATATTGGGATGTGTGATGACTCAGTGCTTAAAGGCTCTGAACTGGAAAGCTGACAGCCTAGGAGCTAGATTCAAGCACCACGTGACAGGGTGAACTCCTGTTTTTTGTCCCTTCTTCTGCCAACCTAGCAGTTCGAATGCATGCAAATGAGAGTAGATAAATAGGTACCCCTTCAGTGGGATGGTAACAGTGCTCCGTGCACCTTGGCCAGGGGTGGGATTCTACCGGTTCAGCCCGATTCTATAAAACAGGTAGCTCCAAAGAGCAGCTGACACCAAACCGGTTCTTTCCGAAGTTTTTCTTCGGTTGGGCCCACCCGCCTGCCTGGGCTCTAGGCTGTCTTTATTCTTACCTTAGTTGCTTTGTGCGATACAGCTGACTGCCGCACATCAGCAGGAGATGGTGATTGCTTTCAGGAGAAGTTGTTTTGCAAGTACTGCGCATATGCATGTTCAACGAACCGGTTGTTATGCCGGTAGGATCCCACCCCTGACCTTGGCATGTAGTTATGATGGCCACTTGACCACGGCACCATCTTCGGACAACTCTGGCTCCCATGGCTAAGAAAAGAGGTGAGTACTACCCCCCTAGAGTAGGACATGACTGGACGGGGGAAACCTTTACATTTACCTGTATGCTATTTTTTTAACTTGCTGAATAAAGGATTTATTTCATTACCTTCATTACTTGCACCATTTTTTAAAATCTCCCAATGCAAAGCTATGCAAGCTTTCCTCCCAAAGGGTCCTTAGCTTAGGTTACAAAGTATTTCAGGTTAAGGAATATAATATCATGACCTTTGAATTTATATGGATTATTAACTGAATGCTATTTGTAACTGTGGTAGAAACAAGTTTTTTTAGGAAAAGTTTGTTTGCTATCTCTTTCTTTTAGCTGCACTGAAAATCCAATTCTGAATATTTTTGCAAGCAAATAAAACCATAAATAAATTTTGTATCGTGGTGATGTCTAAAATGAAGCAATATTTGTATTTGAAGTCTATGCATTGCTACTTCTTAATATATTGCCGTTCTAGTGGGACTAAGTATTGAATCAAGGAAAAGCTGCAAAAAATAAAATAAAACAGAAAGTAGATTGATTCTTGATAGGAATTGGACTAGGACTCATATAAAGTCCTGAGTAGGGCAGTTATATACATCAATGCAGGAAATAAACAAACTTCTCAGTGTATGGCATACCCTCAAACATCATGGAAATCACAATTTTGCAATCTGAAAAAATGACAGGCGGAGAAACCCTTTAAACTAAGATTAATACTCTGCAATTTCTTAGCTCTCCAATCAGGTTTTCTGCAATATTCTATGAAGACTCAAAGAACCCATGTAAGCATGAGGTTAATTTTGAAATGGAAAAACCTAGTAGGCAAAGGATGGGGGAGGGAGTGAAGAGGGGAAACTATCTGATAGAATTTGAGAAAGAACAGAAATATAGAAAATATATAAATTGCAACAGAAAAAAAAAAAATCAGGTTGCATCTAGACCTCTACAGCAAATGGAAAACACTTACCAAGTTTCTTCATTGTTATAAATCAGGGGTGTCAAACTTGCATCGTCATGTGATGTATTGGGATTTCCACCCCTTTGCCAAATTGGGTGGGGGAGGGGCCAGCACGTGACGTATACAGCTTGCGGGCCATGAATTTGACACCCATTATATAATAACTTGGGGCAGGGGTCACCAACCTTTTGGATCGCAGGGACCACCAAATTCATATTTTTAAATCCCGAGGACCACTAATATGAATTTTTTAAAAAGCTTCCAGCCTCACCTGGAGACAGGCAAGGAAAGGTGTCCCTAGGGGCACTTCAAACCCAGCCACAACCAGTGATTATTTGGGGGCAGAGGAGGGGGGTGGAGAGAGAGAGAGAAAGCATCTTTCATATTACCAGGGGAGGAAAGGAGGTAAAACAAAACTCACTCTTTCACCGAGACCTACAAAACACCAATCCATTGCGTTCCAGGAGTTCTTAAAAACCACCAAACGCTCCCACTTGCAGTTCCTGTGCCTCCCAGCTCAGGTCCCTGAGATCCACACTCTCACACATGGTGGTGGCAACAACAGTCTCCTCCCCCAGCACCCGCTGTCAGCTCTCTCCATTCGTTCTCTAGCTTTGAATTGCTCCCGGCTCTCTCTCTTTCCTCCCTCCCCCCCCTGCACCCACCTGCAGGCAGGAAAGGAAAGGGAGACAGAGCTGTGCACAGCTCTCCTCTTTTCCAGCCCTTGCTGCCTCTCCCAAGGTCGAAGCCTCAGAAACACAAGCACAGCCACCACAGCCGTAGCACCATGAGTTGCTTGCTTCTCCACTACTGCCTCCTCCTCCTCCAGCACCTCCTTCTCTGGGTAGGGTGATTCTTAACTAACCGAGCATGCTAAGGCAACTCAGGGCGCTACTACTGCTGTGTCTTTGCCTGCGTCTCCGAGGCTTTGATGTTGGGAGAGGCAGCAAAGGCTCTGAGCGAAGTCACTACAGAAAGAGCCAAAGTCACTACTGAGCTGAATGTCACTTTAAGAGCTACTGTCACTATTCGCAAGCATGAATTTCAACTTTCCTCGCAAGATCCGGCACCGCTGAGTCAAGATGACTTCGAACCCTGCCTTCCCGCCTTTCAGACCAACAGCGGGAACATGGGAGTCCTACAGAAACCGATTTGATTGTTTCCTAGATGTCATAGACCTTGCTGACATGTCCGACCATAGGAAAAAGTCCTACTTTTTAAGTTTTTGCAGAGCCACAGTGTTTCCAACCACTATTCCCCTAAGCCATCCCAAATTGCCAGGCATCATGCTTTTAGGAGATGGATTCAGGCTGAGGGAGAGACGATTAGTGGGTACATGGCTGCTCTACGAACAGCTGCCTTGCATTGTGGGTTTAGAGACTATCTGGAAGACATGTTATTAGACCAACTAGTTTGTGGAGTCAGGGATTTAAGGCTACAAAGACGTCTATTGGCTAAAGGAGATTTAACCCTTAAATTAGCAATTGAAGAGTCTCAAGCTGCTGAACTATCAGCACTTTCAGCAGCAGAAATTCAGAGAAATCCAATTAGCCAGGGCAGCTCAGCCATCCATTACGATGAAGCCTCCTCAGAAGAAGGCTATGAAGAGGCTAATGATGTAAATCGCCTCAGGCAGCAAAAAACCAGTCAAGGGGAAAACAGGCCAAACCCCAATCTACCTCCATGGCATCAGCCCATTTGTCTAAGCTGTGGGGGAAACCACCTCAGGGCATCCTGCAAGTTCAGGAATGCCATTTGTCTAAAATGCCAAAGCAAGGGTCATTTAGCCAGGATCTGTCAAGCAGGAAAGACTTTTGCCCAAAAGCCTCAGACAACCCAACATTTCCAAAAACAAGCTGAAGACTGTTTTACCTGCTAACAAGCCAAGCTGACTAACAAAGGCTCTAACAAAATTAGTGTTTTTGTTTCTATAGAAGGGAAACCTTGCAGGATGGAGGTTGACACAGGCTCAGCACTGTCCATCATCTCACGGAGCACCTTGAAACAATGACTTCCCAGAATGGCTAAGAAGAAGCTTCAGGGCTGCCAGTTAACGCTACGCGACTACCAAGGCAGAACCATCCCAGTCATCGGAAAAGGCAAGTTTTTTGTACAATTTCAAAATTTTAAAGGTCACTTGCCTTTAGTGGTAGTGGATGGTGCCCTCCCTAGCCTGTTGGGGTTAGACTGGTTCCCTGCCCTTGGCCTCCATATAAGCGGAATCCACTCTATTACAAATGCTGAAGTGGACACCTTGTTTAATGACTATGCTGATGTGTTCAGTGAGGGGCTGGGCTGTTATTCAGGAACCCCAATATCTTTCAACTTGGACCCTCAGGCAGTACTAATCAATTTAAAGCCTCAAAGGGTACCTTTTGCAATCCGCCCCAAATTAGACATGGAGCTTGACAAATTAATTAATTAACAATTAACAAATTAATTAAACAAGGTGTATTAGAGCCTGTGGACTTTGCAAAATGGGAAACTCCAATAGTGACACCCCTGAAGAAAGATGGGAGCATAAGAATCTGCACGGATTACAAGACGTCATTGAACAAATATTTACAAATCAGCGCCTATCAAGTCCCTGCTATCCAGCACCTACTACATTCTTTTGAGCCAGGAACCATTTTCGCTAAATTAGACATGTCACAGGCCCATCAACAGTTCCCTGTTGATGACACAGCCGCTGAACTACAAACTATTGTAACGCACAGGGGCGCTTTCAAATGCAGGCGCCTCCAATTTGGTGTAAGTATAGCCCCAGGAATTTTCCAATCCTTAATGGAAAGACTTCTTCAAGGATTCTGGGTCTAATTCCATATTTTGATGACATTTATCTTCCCCTGACAAGCCTCAGTTACTGCAAAGAGTTGACAAATTCTATGAGTTTCTATATGGACACTATATCGAGTTGATCACGGATCACAAGCCTCTGTTAGGCCTTCTGCCTGGCAAAAGACAAATTCCTCAGATTTTGTCTCCAAGAATGACCAGGTGGACCTTATTTCTGGCTGCCTATTCCTATACACTGGTTCATCGACCTGGCAAGAGTCTATGCCATGCTGATGCTCTTAGTTGCTGCCCCCTGCCTGTTCCTGTGGAAGATCCTGCACCAACTAATGCTGTTTTCCAGATCAACGATCTCAAACTCCCCATCACTGCCCTCGATATCGCTGCCCACTCTTCCAGGGACAAGGTAATCTCCCACATTCTTGACTGGGTGGGAAGGGAGTGGCCAGCAATTCCTTATGCCCCTGACATGTGAAATAGCACACTCACTTCTTTTAGGAATAAGTACTCTCACATAACAAAAGCAGCTAAACTGAAATTACAGATTCTCACAAAATGCACCTCTCTTTTGCCTGAATTATCCTTTGTTCATCCTATTACAGTCCACACATAAGGATTCAGCAAAGTTCCATCATTTCCTAAGGATGTCATGGAAAATAAATACCCTCTGTTTATTTTTAAGCACTATCAATATCTCATGAAGTTGTGAGGTGATGTCTGCTACTGGTTTCTGAAAAAGATGATGGCCCCTGAGCTTTTATTCTGATAAAGATGGAGGATTTAAATAGTTTCGAGAAACTTCCCCTGCTGATTCTGAACACCCCAAAGAATTTTAAATAACATCCATGAAAATTCACATTTTAATACCTGCAGGCATTTTTAGATTTTGTCTCATTTTTAAAAGTAATTTCACATCATACAAAATATATTTCATATTTCTACCTATCTATCACCTGTCTCTGTCTCTATGTCTTTCTCCATATCTATCTATCTATCTATCTATCTATCTATCTATCTATCTATCTATCTATCTATCTATCATCTATCAATGTGTGGTGTGCGAAACACTGCACACACCCCTTTATATTAATTGACAATGCTTTGGTCAAAAATAGGCATTGCTATTCTTTACCAAATTTCCTTCCTCAGATTATGCTTTCTTGTAACCTAATCTAAAAACATTCAATAAAAGTTATTTTTGTATTAAAAATAACAGTGAAGATATCAGTTTCAAGTTGATAAATAGAATTATTGAGAATTTTAGAGAAGCTGATCAAGTGATTTAAAATGCAAATCAGGAAAGATTTTTTTTTAGAAAGACAAAATGAAAACTAAGAATGAGGATTTATATTGCATATTTGTTACATAGCTTTTTTTTCCTTTAAAGCTGAGCAGTGACCTGAAACAGATTTCCCCGCTAAGCAAATTCTTGAAAGAATATTATGAGAAAGTAAACAAGATGATTTGCTTATTAGGAGAATGGTACTTACTGGAAGCTCAGGCTATGATTCTGCAGATATAGATATAAAGAGAAGCCCAACTAAACCTAAGTCTGCGTAAACAGCAACAGACCTATCTACAACTGAGAACAAAATGGACTGTCTATAGAGTTTATTGGGGGAGAATTTAGATCTCCAGGGTCTATCAGAAACAGGGGAAATTATGCCAGTCCTTGGAAATAAAAAGTATCGTAGTATTATTTTTGTTGCCATTAAAAGCCATGGGAAGAAAAGAAATAATATAACCATACTTTAAAAAGCACTGGGAAAGCAATATAGAAATTCCACCATGGCTTTCACTGTGTCTTTTGAAGGCTTTCTCCAAACTCAATCTGCCTTTCAATTATGCCCGGGCTACAGCCTGGGAATGAAAAGGGTGGAAGTGTTTTAAATAGGAGGCATCGAGGCAATCCAAACAAAAGAAGTTAGTGGGAAGAATGAGAAATGTAAAAGCAAGATACTTGTTCAAAGATAGTAGAACTGATATAGAGCTTCCAAATTTAGATACAAAAGCACACATGCATAAGGTTTCTTTAACTCAAAAGAAAAAAAAAAGAAAAGCCATCAAAAGGTTACATTCACATCAGTGAATTTCCCTAGAGGCATTATTAATGTGTAGCAGACTGAAGAGGGGATTCTAAAGAGTCTGGGAAATAAATAAATAGATTATGGGGCAGGGAAACACTTAACTCCCTTGTTATGACCCTGTAGTCCCTATTCAGGGTAGCATTGGAACAACTGGATGCAGCTGAGCATTGACTTACTGGATGCCCTTCCTGACTTCTCTGTGGAGTTCACAATAGATTATTTTTGCTTTGCATCCTAGGAGAGAAATATCTGCTGCTCCTTAAAATTGAACTCTTGACCTGAGAGGCAAGCATCTTCACCCTTAGGCCACTATGTCAGTCTAAGGAAACCCTTAATAATAGCCATCAAATATAATCAATGGGGACATAGGATCGAGGAACATTGAAAAAGATTATAATCCAAATATAGGGAAAACACATTTTTTTTCTTATTAGATCTAGAAAAATGATACTTAAATACTGCATGTTAGAGGTAGTATAAATGGAAACAGAAAGGCATACAAAATGGAAACTTTTAAAATTATGCAGCTTATTTTGTGCAGTATTTAAAATGCTTATAGAAACTCTAAACTTTTAAATCTTATCCTGTAGTACTTGTTGACTAGATTCTAATAGAAGACTATGGGAATGGTGCTGGGAGGCGGGGGGAGGGCAGAGCTGCAGGCTAGACAAAGGATTTGAATGAACAAAGACTTGTAACAAAAGTCAAAGATAATTTTAAAAACCCTTTCTTTCAACGTATAAATAACAAGAAAAAAGGCAGAGAAACAGTCAGCCCACTAAAGAGAGAAGATGGCAAGGAAGAAACAGGTAGTAGAGAGGGCTTCTTCACTCAATCTTTGCATCAGTCTTCATGAAAAAAGAAACAATAGTCCAACCTATAAGAAACATAATTGTAAAAGACAGACTAGAAATAAAAATTAAGATAAGCAAGAAAATGATAACAGAACATCTGTCTGATCTTGATGAATATAAATCATTGGGACATGACAGATCACATCCCAGGGCTCTGAAGGAGCTGGCAGATGTTATCTCAGAACCATGGTACCATATCTTTCAAAAATCCTGGAGACCAGGAAACTACCAGAGGACTGGAAAAGAGCTGATATGGTTCCCATCTTTTTTTTTTTTTTAAAAAAAAGAGCAGGAAACTACAGACCTAGGAAGATACTAGAAAAAATAATCAGAAAACAGACCAGATTGATTTGTAACTGGCTGACAAACCATACTCAACGAGTAGTCCTTAATGGTACTACATTTACATGGAGGGAAGTAAGCAGTGGTGTACCACAAGGTTCTGTCCTAGGCCTAGTACTCTTTAATATCTTCATAAATGACTTAGATGAGGGGATAGAATGGGAACTCGTCAAATTTGCAGATGACAGTAAACTGACAGGAATAGCCAATACCTCAAAGGACAAGCTCAGGATCCAAAAAGACTTTGACAGACTTGAACAATGGGTCCTATCCAGCAACATGACATTTAATGTGGAAAAAATGCAAGATTTTACACTTATGCAGGGAAAACCAATGGCACAAGTACAAATTAGGCGAAACCTGGCTCAAAAACAGTAACTGTGAGAAGGACCTTGGAGTGCTGGTGGATAATCACTTAACCATGGGCCAGCAGTGTGCAGCAGCAGCTTAACAAGCCAATCATTGGTTGTATAGAGGCACAAAATCAAAATGTGAAGTATTAGTAACACTTTATAAATCCTTAGTAAGGCCAAACTTGGAATACTGCATGCAATTTTGGTAACCACATTACAGAAAAGATGTTGAGACTTTGGGGAAAGTGCAAAGAAGAGCAACTAAAATGATTAAAGGCTTGGAGACAAAAACATATGCAGAACATTTGCAGGAATTGAGTATCGCTAGTCTAGAGAAAAGAAGGACTAGGGCAGGGGTGGGATTTTACCAGTCTGCACCTATTCGCTAGAACCAGTTTGTTAACATTCTAAGCAGTTTGGAGAACCATTTGTTAGAAGAAATTACTGGCCTAATCCTGTAAGGAAGGCAGGAAGGAAACATTCTGGTGTTGCTTACAGAAACTGATTCTCCGTTAACCCTTATTACATTCTTGGCAGGACTAGACTTCCTGTCTCTGGAACCTCTCTGGAGTTTTCTTCCCCCTCTTTTGCTGGTACTTTGCTTGTGTGGAGGGACCATTCAAAGTTACACTGGCACTGAAAAAAGTGACTTATGACCATTTTTCACACTTACGACTATTGCAGCATCCCCACAGTCACAAGAGGCCAGACAAGGAAATATATGCCTCGATGTGATGTTGAGTTGGCCATACCCAGCCAGTCACATTACCACCAAGCCATGCCCACCACCTAACCGTGCCCACAGAACCAGTTGTTAAAAAAATTGAATCTCACCCCTGGACTAGGGGTTACACGATAGGAGTAATTCCAGTATTTGAAGCAGCTGCCACAAAGAAGAGGGGGTCACCTTATTTTCCAGGAAGCAAGACACCAAAGAACCAGAAGGCAATGGATGTAAACTAATCAAGGAGAGAAGCAACCTAGAATTAAGGAGAAACTTCATAGCAGTGAGAAAAATTAACCAGTGGAACAGTTTGCCTTCAGAAGTTGTAGCTGTTTCATCACTGGAAGTTTTAAGAAAAGACTGGACAGCCACCTGTCTGAAGATAATAAACAAAGCACTTATCCAGGCCTCATGAAAGCAGTTTTTGTCTGTTTTCAAGATTATGTATTTGTAAGATTACACGTGACAATAGCCATGTCTTCATTTGCATACTCCTGTGCTCTGAATCAATAATTTTCAACTAAATGGCCCTAATACACAATGAACAAAAGCATCTGCCCATCTCCCCTCTACCCAAATGCAAGGACATTTCAAAGGCCTTTGATGGCATGTCAGAAACTGAGAAATTAAGAATTCTGCACAGAACATTCTAATTACATTTCAGGACACCTGCAGATAATCTAGAAATGCATTAGAAAATACATAACAATAATGGATGTTTAAGGGAACTCTAATCCAAAAACCATTTTCATCAGTTACAGAATGCATTTCTGTACTGGCATTTGTGTTCGTTTAAAAATCTGACCTATCTCGCTTGCTAATTTGTATCACTTACTCACTTGCTGCTTCAATCAAACAAAAAGTAACATTGCAAAAATCTAATCTTAGCCTATTCATTTTCTTGGCTACTTTTAACAGATAAACAGATAATCAGAGTTGGAAGGGACCTTGTAGTCCAACCCCCTGCTCAAGCTGGAGGACCCGACACCATTTCTGACAAATGGCAGTCCAATCTCTTCTTGAAAGTCTCAAGTGATGAAGCTCCCACAGCTTCCAAGGGAAAGCTGTTCCATTGGTCGATTGTACACACTGTCAGAAAGTTTCTCCTTATTTCCAGGTTGAATCTCTCCTTGTTCATCCATTATTCCTTGTCTGGCCTTCAGGTGCCTTGGAAAATAGCTTGACTCCTTCCTCTCTGTGGCAGCCCCTCAAATATTGGAACACTGCTATCATATCTCCCCTGGTCCTTCTCTTCACTAAACTAGCCAGGCCCTGTGTTCACTAGACTGGCAGTTGCAGAGTAAAAGAATATTAAATTCATCTACAATACAACAGTATATTTACTAACAAAAGTTACAACAGCACTGGAAAAAGTGACTTAAGACTGGTTGTTATTGTTTTTGCACTTCTGACCATTGCAGCATGCCCTGGTCACATGATCAAAATTCAGATGCTTGACAACTGTCTCATATTTATGACAGCTGCAGTGTCCCAGAGGCCATGTGATCATCTTTTGCGGCCTTCTTGCAAGCAAAGCCAATGGGGAAGCCAAACGCACTTAATAAAATGTTAGTCATTTAACAACTGCAGTGATTGGACTGTGACAATAAAGGTCATAAAATGGAGCAAAGTTCACTTAACAATTATCTTACTTAGCAACAGAAATCTGGGGCTCAATTAGGGTCATAAGTTGAGGATTACCTGTAGATATCCCCAAAGATATTTTACTGCAGCTTATTTTCAAACACAACTGTCCCTGTCCAGCTGTGGAGGCTACAGATATACTACAAACTTGAATGGAAACCATGAGGTCAAGTCTCATAATTTTTTTTTGAAAAAGATTTTATTAATTTTCTAAAGTCTCATAATTCTGATACTTACTAAAATAAGTGGAATGAATCAGCTATGCCTATGGGGTATTTATTTTAATAGATCCACTCTAAGTATGTCTAAATTCTGATTTAATTCCATGTGTATTTTCCATCTCCAACTAATCAGATATGCCTGTTATATTTAGGCCTTACTGTGGTTTAAATTAAAATGATTGATTTTAGTGACAGCATCCTTTACTCTATAAAATGTTATTAATGTGTATACAGTGGTTTTATATAGATTTTTGCACATCACTTAGGGAGCGCTTGATAAATAGAAAAACCAGGAAAAAAAACCCCCACCTATTCTAGATGCTCATCACAGTGCTTATTGCATCTGAGCTTTTCAAATCTCAGTGATGTACTCTTTTAGGTTTCCATCAAGTTAGGATTCTCATATCCGTGCTCCAAAGTAGCAGAGATAAAATCAGCCTAGGAAAAAGTATCATAATGCAAGGCTATCCTGAATAAATATACATTTAACAGCAGCAAAAACAGATTCCTTTTTCTTTGGCATCAAATGTGCATAGCATGTTATTGAAATATTATAATTGCAAAAATCTTATCAGTTCTGCAGTTGGTCCTAGTAGTAGTATTTCAAACGGTCTCTACAGTGATAATCTGAAAATTCAATATAACTACTTGGAGAATGGAAACATTTTACTTGCCTATTTTTTCCTAGTATGATTTGATTGCTTTGACTATTATTAAATGCTGTACCTGATGATTTTTGACTCTTGACAAATGTATCTTTTCTTTTATGTATACTGAGAGCATTTGCACCAAGACAAATTCCTTGTGTGTCCAACTGCACTTGGCCAATAAATAATTCTATTCTATTCTATTTTGTTTGTTGCCATTTTTAGCAGCAAGTTTCAAATAATCATGCGTTTCAAAGAGGAAAATTCACAGGAGAATTTGCATTAGATGTGCTTTTTGGCAACCCTTTACAATAATTTGTGCTGTGCATTGGTAACCTCTTTGATATCCTATATCAGAGATCTCTAATCCTGATATACATGGACCGGCACAGGTCTGCGGCATGCCAGAAACCAGGATGCTCAAACAAGTGAAGTCCCATCTGTGGGATGCAGGCAGCATACAAAACCATGCACCTTTGGTCCATGGGAAACCTTTCTCCACAGAACTGGTCCTCGGTGCCCAAAAGATTGGGAGCCTCTGTCCTAAATAATACATGTAAGAACTGATAAAGCAGAAATCCAGAAAATTTTGAATTCTGAAAGTCTGCCTAATATTCCTTTATGTATAGTTATCAGATTGAAAGTCTTCAATGCATGCAATCATCTCAGCAGCTGTCCTAACCTGAAATGCTGATTTACAATGCCTAAAATTTTCTTCTGGGAATTCTGGGGCTTCAGTTTTCAATACATTTGGAGGGTGCCAAGTTAGAAAAGGCAGAGTTAAAAAAAGAACCAAGTATTTTACTTAAGTGTGTTTCAAAGATAACAAGATCTAGTCTAAAATTTAGTTAGCTTAGTCATTTCCATAAGGGCAAACATACAATTACATTTGATAGAAGCTAAATTCAAATTGCAGCATTAGTTACAAAGTAAAGAGTCATTACTATGAATTCTTAAGCCTATAGCTCTCTAGTGAACATAGGTATGTTTTTTTTAAATATTTGTCATTATAACTAATTCTCAGAAGTTAAAGTTATTGACATTTGCAACTATTATTCACTTGTAATGAGTCTTGCTCCATTTAGGTATCCTATGATTTACTGATCTCTCATTGTAGTTATCACTGGTTCATCAGAATTATCAGTTAGCACAGCTGAATAAACTGGGCTAAAATATTTTGCAACAAAGCAGATGAACTAGACATTAACAAGGAATGTATTTTACATGTGTATTATATATTGTTCGACCCATAATAACTGCTTTGTTGATTGTAATATTTGCTGAGCTATAGGCCACCTACCCAGAAATCTTTTCTTCAGCTGTTTCCATGAATACAATGTTAAAGAAAATGCTGCTGGAGGTAGCAGAATTCTATATTCTATATTACAAATGTTTTTAATTCTTTGATCAGGGAGGGGATGTATAAAACAGCAGCAAGAAACAACTTCAAGGGCTCTAGGTGTATTTTCTTGTGTATTTTCTTGCATCTATGCTTTCTCTCACTTAAGCCATTTGTGATGAAGGCTGAAAAAGTTAACCTTTTTTTTTTTTCAAACTTCGTGCTCCTATTTCAAACTGTTCGTACATGCTTCCTGCTTTCTCAAGAAGACAAGTTAAAAATCATGGCTGTTATTCCATGAGTAATGAGTTCAAACACCTGAATAGAGACCTGTGTTTTTATATCAGATCTTTAAGCTATGTTAAATTATACTATATATTAATTATATATAATTTTACCCTTTGTTTTCATCAAACCGTTCTTAACTACACAGTATGAAAAAAATGATTTCTTTCAGTGGTATATTTCACTGGTCACATAAGCTATCTATCTAAAATAACTCAGGAGGAATCAAAGTGAAGAATTAGAAGAATTCATATATTGAAATACTAAATCTTATTGGCCTATTTTCCTAAAGAAAATAATTTATTCCAAATGCATTAGGACTACTAAAATTAGTACACTTTAAATATTTTACAGGTTGATCATGAGATTTTAGTATACAGAAGGCATTCCATAGTTTGACACAGCCATAACATACATGGACATATAGCATTAGATTGCTCTGTAAAAGGAAAGTATTTTTCATGCCAAATTTACATAATGAGATAGGTGTGAAACACATTTTATAAAAAGTAAATAAATTTACATTACAAAAGACCACTGTCTTATGGAATTTGAGTGTTAGAAAATTTTGCTATATAGGCAGTCCTTGTTGAACAACTACTTGTACAACAACCATTCAACTTACAATAATGTTGAATGAGGAGGATTTATGACTGATCTTTGCTGCTGTCCAAGTGTTGTTGTGGACAAAGGACACTGCGACAATGTCCTATGTGACTCGGTAACCAGCTTGCAATTTCGAGAGAAGCAGCATCCCATGGCAACATGACAACTATTTGCAAGTTTTCACTGCCATCTTCTGTCAAGCAAAGTCAGTGGGGAAGTTTCAACTGCCATGGTGAGTTAGTGCAGTCCTGTGACGTTACGCTTTATGACCTCGTTGTTTAGTGATGGAGTTGCCAGTCCCAAATACCATAGTCCTTGTAAAAGGACATTCCCATAACTAGCTTAGCAATTACCATAGTTGGATTATAAAAATAAATACAAAAAAACACAACATCTATTTTATTATCTGCACAAAACAGGATATTCTTAACTGTTAGTTGCAAAATTTATAACAAAGCAACATTGGAAACTTTTAGATTACTTGTAAAACAGTATTTAAAGCCATGGTCTATAGCTATGACTAAATAATGAGGGGTAAAATTAAAATTTTAGGTGTACAGAGCCCTGAACCACAATTTTGTCTGCTCTGAAATGCATACATTCTATATTTCAATAAGGTGTAACTATATTGTGACAAGGAAATATTTTAAGTGTTGTGAACTTGTGATGCTACTGAATTAATACAAAAGAAAAAAAAGAAATGAAAAGAAATGAAACTGGAGAACACTTTTTATGAAAGTAAAAAATTCCAGCAAGGTTACTAAGAGCATCAGGGCATTCTATATTCCTTTCAATTAGGAGCACACATCTTTTTGGTCTCATATTAATGCCAAACTGTTTTTTCTAATTTTCCTTCAGAGCTCTACTTCTTAGCAAATAACATTCCTTTGATGCAAGTAGTCCAAATAATTCTCACCCCGCACTATTTGCAGTGAAAACAAAGATAGAAAAATGGTGTAACAGGTTATAGTTGAAGACAGATAGTGCTCAGGTTGTGTCTGTTTGTTCAGCAATTGTTCCAAGTTATAGTAATGTTGAAAAAAACCAAACATATGACTGGTTCCCAAAGTTTTGGCCTGTCTGGCATCCCAACTTCAATCTGGCTTGATGACAACATTCCAGGGATCTGTGTTCAAGTGACCTCCTTTTGCAAACTTCCCTGCCAGCTTACCACAAACAAAATCAGTGGGGAAACCAAACAGGGAAGTTTGAAATCAGTCCAGTAGGTCAGTGGCCCCCAACCTTTTTTGTGCCATGGTCCAGTACCGACATGACAAAATGATCCATGGCCTGGTACTGGCATCAGCACGCATGGCAAGGCGAGCTGAGCGACCGGCAAGCCAGCCGTCCCCCGCTTCTCCCCGCCACCTTCAACTCCTCCTTTGTACCTTTGTCGATGGGCTTCGGGATAGCTTTGGGACAGTTGCTCGGCTCGCCTTGCCTTGGGTGCTGAAAGAATCCTTGTGCCTTAGTTTTATTTGAAGCTGCCCCCCGCCTTTGATGAAACTAAGGTGCGAGGATTCCTTCAGGACCCAAATGCTGCTTTCCAACTGGAAAAGCTCACTGGAAGCACTTTCTCATCAAAACAAGATGACGGTGCCCAGCAAACCGGCGGCTTGGTAGAAAATGTTCCACGGACCGGTCCCGGTCCGGGGCCCAGTGGTTGGGGACCCCTGCAGTAGGTAGTTCTTGCCTGCAGTCACCCCCCACCCATGCACAGTCTCCAATAACCCTGCAGGACCTCTCTGGCATCCCTTAACTCATGCACAACCTGGGGTGGGCCCTCCAAACTATCCCCCAACTCATATGTAGCCTGTGCTAATTCTCCTAGCCCCCTGTGGCACTTCCATACTCCCACACTCTTTACCTCAGTCCCCAGTTTTTTCCTGCTTAACAACCTGCAAATCTTGGGGTTGCAATGGCAGACAGGACTGCCAGGATTACCATCCCTAAGTGAAGCAGTCACCTAACATTATACTTGACAACCACATCATTTATTGATGGCAATCCTGGTCCCAATTGCTGTTATAACCTGTATTAGGAAAAGCTTCTTCACTGTTATAGGAATTGGGGAATATAATGTTTGAGAAAGGTACTGATCAACTTTTCATTGGAGAGCCAAATTGGGATGTTTCAGAATGAAAGCTATTAGATTTCATGGCTTCCAAGTTTCATTTTAATGATATTATTCTATGCCAAAAATAGAATTTTCAGGACTCCATGGACAGGCTGTTAAGGATTACAATACAGAATAGTGAAAACAAGGACTTAATCTTTCTTTAATGGAAAATGAACAGAGATGCTTTCTGTAAATTGGAGATTAGACAAGATAATTCTTTAGTTGGCAACTGCAGAACATAATCTCTGAACTGGTAAATCCAATTATAGGAAATCAAGGCTTACTGCTATATTCTGCAAACCTGAAGTAACATAGTTTATATTAGGAAAAAAAGACCCCTATTGTCCAGTTCCTAAGATCTATAACTTTCACCTTCTCTGCTGGTTTGCAGAATCTATTTCTAATCCTTCTGAAGAGATCTAATATCTCAAAACAATACAATTGTGGAAAATCAAATAAATATTTTCCACCTGATTGAAGTTCACTCTGGCTAGTTATCTGGGAAGAATTTGGATCTATTAATCCTGAGAAATTGGGCAGGTTTTGTCCAATCTCCAAACTTACCTTTTTTAGAAAAGGTTGTTGAGAAGCCAGTTGTGTAGTTTGTGCAGAGAACTCTGGATGAAGTAGATAATAACCAAAGTACAGGACTGAAAAAGCATTGACTGAATTTTTAGATAAGGTGAGTGGTATGTCTTTTCTTGTTCTCTTTGTTCTTTGTTTTCAATGTTATTAATTATGAGATCCTTTTGAACTGGCTTTGGGAGGTTGGAATGGTCAAGATTATTCCTTCTACCAGAGTCCCACTAAATGTTATGGAAGGAAGAGGACTAACCCATACAGTGGTGGGATTCAAAAATTTGTACTACTGGTTCTGTGGGCATGGCTTGGTGGGCATGGCTTGGTAAGCATGGCAGGGACAGGATACTGCAAAATCTCCATTCCTACTCCACTCCTGGGGGAAGGTTACTGAAAAGCCCCATTCCCTACCCACCCCATTAACCTGCTTTCCAGCTCTGTTCTCCTGTGCATGTCAACAAAAGAAGACCCAGCCAATCAGCTGGGACTTAATGGGAGGCAGAGAATAGATGGGGGCGGGGCCAGTCAGAGGTGATATTTGCCGATTCTCCGGACCACTCAAAATGCCCACTATCGGTTCCCCAGAACTGGTCAGAACCTGCTGAATACCACCTCTGAACTCATAACCCTTTGCTGTATGTGGCACTAGCAGCTTTAACATAGTCTCAACTCCTTTCATTCTGATCAAACCATAACTTTAACATTGTCTCAAAGTCTTTCATTCTGATCAAACCATAAGTGCTTCTCAAGTCCAGTCTGAATGCAGTCCACCAGATTTGAAATATAAGGCCATGGTTAGTGATAACGGTCAGAGAGTTCTGAAGTCTGCCATTATGAACAAATCTCAAAGCTTAGGGTTTTTTGAGTATGGAAAACATAAGTGCAATGCTGGAGAGATAGAATAGTAAATGGATCTTTTCACCTTTTTATCCAAAAATGTTTTAAAATACTCAACTCTGAGTTGATTAGCTCCCTGTTAATGGTACTGTCACCTGCTCAGAAATGAGACAAGGTGATCATTTCTTTTTCTTAAAATACATCAACAAACTCTGCATATTTTTCTGACAATTAAAGGGATTCAGACAGTTGAGCAGAGAAGGGAAAAGGAAAGGGTAAGATTGTGAAGTTTGCAAATCCTGCTGCTGACATATTTAAATGGAAAATTTCTGGATTATGGGTTTGAAGCCAATTAATTCTCAACACCATGGGAACAGGTAAGCAAACTGTGATAGGGAGTGGCAAGAATTCTGTAAAATCATTTATTGCCAGTTGCAACAGCATTGTGCATTGCAAAGTAGGACCATCTTAAAGTGCTTGTCCATCAATCATATCCATAAACCAAATGTAGGTTAGTCCACTTTACTGTGTTCCCCATAGCTACCTATGTTTGTGAAAGGTGGACCTTAAAAAAGCAAGAGGGGAACAGAATCGACTCGTTGGAGCTGTGGTGCTGGAGAAGGCTATTGTGTATTTCTTAGACAGCAAAGGTGTCAAGCAAGTACCGGAGCACATAACACTAGACATGTCACTAGTAGACAAAATCACAAAACTGTGTCTCACTTATTTTGCCCATGTCATGGAGGAATTCATTAGAGAAAGCAAATATGCTTGGGAGAGTTAGTGGTAAAAGGAAATCAGGCTGTTAAAGAACACAGAGGCTTTGGTATCATCAAAGCTGATGCCAGCCAGGATATAGAAAAACTCAAAGAAATAGTGCCAGAGCAGAAGAAGCACAGAGACCTGGCCTACAGAATCGCAAAGACTGAATGGATAACATTATCACCATCACACATAATGTAGTAAATGGAAACATTGTTTGGTTTTTTGCCTTGTATGAGTCTAAACACTGAGATTTGAAAACCATGATGAGGGAGAGAGTAGGTTAATTCTATTGGTCCAGGCTGGGCTGCAGTACAGCAGGAAACTATCCAATGACCAGCTGAACACATTAGGAAAGATGAAGCCAAAACTATTTGGCCTACTTTTGATACCAGTTGGTGAGAAGAACTTATATTTCAAAGCCATTACACTCCCAGTGCCTCCAAGTTCTGAGAGAGAGAGAGGGAGGGAGACAGAGAGAGAGAGAGAGAGAGAGAGAGAGATGCAAAACTTCACTCAGCCAAAATCCATTTTTTGTAGCCAGATTTTTGTGTTGCAGAAGGCCATAAAGGACATGCTAGAAGCACCAATGACTGATGGCTTAGTTCAAATAAAGGCAACCCTTGGGCATGATGTGACCTCAGCCAAGTTTTATGGCTTGACCACAACTCAAAATGTGATGAGAAAGTAACAAATTTCAGCTGTGAGAATGTTCACATTTTGAAAGTTTCTTTTTGGCATATACTTTACCATCATTCACAATTTTTAAGAAGTGATTAATAGGTTCATCTTTTTTATTTTAGAAAACTGAAATCCTTCGTGGTTTTTTAAAAAAAAACCAGCTTAAACTTTCCAGGTCATTTCTCCAATGACATCTCTGCAGTGGTGAGATTCAAATTGTTTTAACACCAATTCAATGGGCATGGCTTGGTGGGCATGCTTTGCGTGCACATGTGCACCTTAGATGTGTGCGTGGCAAACATGTGTTTTGCGTGCATGCATAGGCTTTCCTACTGACCTTCTCCTGCACTCTCCCTGTGTCTTCAACAGCTGATGCGCGGCAATCCACTGTGCCACATGATGCAGCTGAAGTTGAAAAAGAGGTCAGGAAATAGAGGTCAGGAAATAGAGGTCAGTATGGAGCCCGGGTGGGCAGGCAGGCGAGCCCAGCAGCTGATCGTCAGAGAGAACCAGTTTGCTCCCAGATGATCTTCAGAGCTACTGATCCAGCTAAACTGGGCCAAACTGGTAGAATCCCACCCTTGCATCTCTGGGTAACCACCACATACTCTATGACTCTTTGAAGCAGAGAATCAGCAAATCTGGTGCCTTACTGCAAAAACATTGTTGCTTATTCTAGCTTAGTATAATGTGTGAACCTAGACAATGTCTGGAAACTGACCATTTCCCAAAAGGTCCACCTCTCAAATCCTCCATTATACAAACAAACAGGCATAGTAACTCTTAGAGAAGGAAATAGAGGAAATCTTACTTCAGCCTCTTGTAACATGCTATGTGATTGTTGATATATAAAGAAATAAGAAAAATTGTGAACATTCTCTGGCTCTCATACATGTTGACATCCTCAGTTGACCATACAACTTTATTCTATTATCCAGATCCTAAAAATAAGAGTCCAGTTCTGTGCAAGGTTAAAGAAAGATGTTTTAGACATAAAAGAACTAGTACTGTATTTATGGTGTGACATTCTTTTCTAAATTAATGTGTATTCTTCTGCGCTTGTAAAGATATTTGAAAAATGTCAAATCTTTCACAAGCACACAATTGCTATAGTATGGCACCTAAGCATTTTGTAATTAATTTGTAGCAGTAAGGCAACAAACAACAACTACAAAATAATTCTATATTGAAAATATGGCTGAACCTCTAATGTGGGCACCTTCTATAAAATGCCAAGCTATTAATTTATTTCTCAAAGACAAACAGAACCTTTTGTCATAAAATGAGACTCCCAGAAAGTCATATATTCTACACAAAAGAACTGCTGTGGGTTAGCAACATTGTCATAGGCATTCTTTTAAAAGGAAGAATAAAGTCAATAGCAGACACAAACATATTGACATGCATTGTACAATGCACAAAGTGCGTGTGTGTGCCTTAAATTCAGTCTTGACTCTTGGCAAATGTCCAGGCAGGATTTTTTTTTTTTTTTTTGGCAACATTTATTACAGTGGTGTGCCACAACTTTCTCTCTAGGGCTGAGAGGAGTGACTGCCCCAAACTTATCAAGTGTATTTTTCACCTAAGGCAGAACTAGAACTCATGATCTCTCAACTTGTTAAACCATTCCACTAAACTGGTTCACTTTCTGAACTCATGTTACTGCACATGAAAGCATTCCCATTATGAATTGGACATCAAGAGCATTTTATCTAAGTGACATTGTTGTCACTTAGAAAGAAAGGAAGAAAGAAAGCTATTCAGGCTTACACTTTTAAAACAACAACAACGACAATAAAATGGTGAACACAACTTGGGTGTAGGTAAGATGACATGATCTATCTAATCTTGATAAAGAATCTTAGATTTTTTTTTTTTTTGCCTGAAAAGAAAGTCAGTGCTAATTAAAGAAAAATTAGTTTGGTATTTTTTGATGCTGTAAAAGAATGAGGGGAAATGTAATACTCTCTACAACTGATGATATACTATAGATATTTTCCAGTGAACTAACCTTTAGTCACAAAATGGTTTATGAGTGCACCACATGCTCCCATGTGTCCTTCACACTTTGGCTTATGGCTTCTTTGCTGTCAAGAAGGATAAATGATATTCTTGGAAATGTGAACTATCTGCACTTGGAGCATACCAGACTGAAATAATACCGTGTTTCTCATATAATAAGGCCGGGTCTTATTTTTTTTTTGAGCCCCGAAAAAATGTCTAGGCCGTCTTTTTTGGGGTGACTTAATTTCCCCCCCCTTGCATCTTCGGGCGGGCGGCGATGGCTTGGATGTTGACCTTGGCGTTGGTGAGGCACTTCATATTGGGATCAACACAGGCAGCACCATATCCGGGTGTGCAACAAAAGTACTTCCTAACAGCAAGCCCCCCCCCACCATTCCCCCTATTTCGCATGTTTTAATATAGGCCTTAATTTGGGGGGAGGGGCTTAATTTCATTTCATGCCTATAAAACATGCTGGGACTTCCTATTGGGGGAGGCCATATTGTTGGAGAAACAGGGTATGTTTATGCATATCTTTTATGAATTAACCCAAAGAAAGCTTTGGGGAAGGAAGGGAGGGAAGAGAAGGGCAGGGGAAGGGAAGGGAAAGGAAGGAAGGGAATGAGTAAAGGTAGCGTAGGGAGTGGAGAAAGAGGAGTGGAGAGGGAGAGAGAAAGAGAGAGAGAGAGTTCTCAAGTAAAAGGACACAGGTATGAAATCAGCTGCACATTTTTTATGCTCCAATGTTGGTTGACTCTTATTTCTAGATTTACTGAAGGGTCTATTAGGTTCTGCAAGATTATAGATAGAGATATACTGGTTCTCCTACTGCTAACCATGTGGTTGGTAAAAATAATAATAATGAAAGATCTCTTTGTTACAATTATACTCCCAGTCAGTTTGTACTTTAATGAAGAGGGAAAGCAAGAATGCAATGATGGCTTTGGGAAAGTCTGAAAATTTGTTGCCATGAGAGACAATTCAATGGCATAAAAGGCTATTAGATAAGTATGATAAAATTGGAGGTTATTCCAAATCTATATGAAATAAATCCAAATAATTATGGTTTTGCTTTGGCTATGCTTTTCAGGAACATGTCATCTATATATAATAAAAATGATTTCAGTACTTCGAAGTTAGCAGTAATTAGCCACACACTGAATTGCAAGAGTCCAGAGAGAGGAGAGGGGGGTGAAATCCCTAAGGAGACTCACTCACAAAAATAGATAGTTGTGGATGAAATGTGCTCAGAGGGTATGAAATAGCCACTTCTAAAGAAATAATGGAGATGAAATTAGGAGGAGACAGAGAGTGGAATGAGTATCCCAATAGCAGTTACACATCACTTCTTCTCTAGATCTGATATAGCTTCAATACTGTCTGTTTTGGGAAGCTGAATCTATTTTTGGCTTTGCTCCTGTTTATTGGAAGCCACCAAGTTGATATTTTCCTATGGGGATCTCTGCAGGATTTATAGGTGGGCTATTTTCCAATTGGCAGAAAAAGTTGCACCACCTAACCTCCGGATTCCTGGATTCGGGTCAATCATCATTTTCTCTCTAGTTATAAAGATTCGGTGTCCTGTTTGGGGACTTTGTCCCCCTCTTATATGTATTGTTTAGAACATTCTACTTACTATTTGGAAAAGCATTTAGTTGCAAAATTGCCAAAATTTTACCTTGGCAACTCAGAAGGTTGTTCATGAAGCATGGTAATGTAGCCCAGATGGTAGGAAGCCTTGGTAGAAGCTCAGTGCTTTGGGTTAATTGTTTTCACAAATGAGCTTTGCTCACATAGCTTTCCTTGCAAACCTCCAGACAAAATGTGTGCAACAGCCTGGATTTAAATGGATGAAGAGGATGTATGTTAGTACTTGCTACACTTCCTTTTTGTATGCAATGAGAAAACACTTATTCCATGATCAGTGATGAGTTAGGAAATGAGGGAGAAGACTGAATAACCATTTTCTTGTTCTCCTATTAGCTGAACAAAAAGGATAGACACTGACAGGGTTATGGTGATGCAGGAACAGCAGACGTGAAAATGTAGAATGAGCATGACTGTAGGTTCATTTTTCCATATATTTTGTGAGAGATGGAAAACTGTATATAGAACTGCCTAAGATCAGAGGTGGTATTCAGCAGGTTCTGACCAGTTCTGGAGAACTGGTAGTGGGAATTTTGAGTAGTTTGGAGAACTGGCAAATACCACTTCTGAGTCCAAGCTGATCGGCTGGAACTTCTTTTGTTGCCCTGCACAGAAGAACGGAGCTGGAAAGCAGGTTAGTGGAGTGGGGAGGGAATGGAGATTTTGCAGTAATCTTCCCCCAGGAGTGGGGGGAATGGAGATTTTGCAGTACCCTTCCCCTGTCATGCCCACCAAGCCACACCCGCAGAACCAGTAGTAAATATTTTTGAATCCCACCACTACCTAAGATAGAAATTTCAAATGCAATATTTGGTTTTACCTGTAGTTTCCTGTTTCAACACACTGCCGACTATTTAAACTTTGCTTAAAGGGTAATATATAAACCTCACAACTGTGTTAAGAATGTTTGCTTTTGTTTCAAACAAGATTTCTTTTAATAATACAGCTAACCACTTGACCCAGAGAGTTTACATCCCCACAGTAATTAGGCAAGCTGTTAAAATCTGGTCATTTCAACAGATCTTTGAGTGGGAGATGATTTCTGCTGTGCAAAATAACTTCAACTATTAATAATGCTTCTTATCAATTCAAATGCAAAAGTGGAAGATTTCTCCTAATAGGTCTCTTATTGCTTATTTATCTTCTTCTGTACCCAAAGGAAACAACATGAAAGAAATCTAATTAAAATGTGGAATGGTCAAAATGGATACAATATTTGATCTCTCTCTGTGTGTATATGTCTGTCTGCCTGTCTGTCTGTCTGCCTATCTATCTGCCTGCCTGCCTGCCTATCTGTCTGTATATCTTCATTCCAAAAGGATTTCACATGACTAAAACTCTATACCACCATTCTGATATGAGCATTTTTTTTTCAAGCAGGAATAGTAAGTAGATGACTTCCTATTTCTATTAAAACATGTATTTGACATTTTGATACTAAAGTATTGCTTTTCTGCTCTCCAACCTATTTAAACCAGAATTTTAAAGAAAACTGCAGATACTGTTTTCTACAATGATACTGAGTGAGAAATTCCCACAACTGATATTTCTTTGGGTTACATTTCTGCCACTACTTATGCTGTGTAAAAGTTATAGCAGAAACTGTGCAATAGGAGTCTATAAACCCACACATCTGCATCACTGTAGCTGTTCTAGAAGGAACTTTAAATACATTTTAAAAAATAAATGAAATGTGGCAAGTTGGATTAATTAATTTCATACCCTGCACTGGGCACGACCTTAAAGTCAATGGCTCAGGTGATTTTAGATTTTTAGATTTTAATAACTAAATTATAATGTCAAGAGTGTGCACATGAATATGCATATGAACATCTATCCTACAATTTCAGAAGGGTGATTGTGATATTGTAACAAAACAACAAACTTAAAGATTAATTTATCTTTTGTGACCAGTGTCCAATGTTAATCAGATCTTACACAATGTCACCATAAGCACAGTTTACTCTTGCTAACATGAGTTCAATATAAAATAACAGCTTTGTACAAATGTAGCCCATCTATTACTTCAAAAAAAAAAAAAATCCTCTTATTCATTTCAATTCTTATTCCTTTCACCTCTTATTCCTTTCAAACATCCTAAAACAATCCCTCTTCTACATGAAAAGCTCTTGCATTTCAAAAGGTTGCAGATAATTCCTGTCACCTAAAATAGACAAGATTGGTAAGTGAGGACATTAAATATGCTGTCTTAAAGCTTTAGGAATTTGGACTGGAACCTAACACATACAAAGAACAGATGCGGAAATAGGGTATGTCTAGTTTAACAAAAGGAAGACCTAGGTGTAACATGATAGCAGAGTCCCAATATCTGAGGGACTGCCACAAAGAAGAAGAGGTCAAAGCATCTGAGAGCAGGACAAGAAACAAAGGATGGAAACTGTTCAAGGAAAGCACCAACTTAGAACTCTGGAGAAGTTTCCTGACAGTTAGAACAATTAATCAGTGGAACGATTTGCTTCCAGAAGTTGTAAATGTTCCAACACTGGAGATTTTTAAGAAGAGATTGGACAACCATTGTCTGAAATGGTATGGGGTCTCTTCCTTGACAGGGGGTTGGAATAAAAAAGACCTCCAAGGTTCCTTTTAACTCTGTTACAGGGTCATTCAGTGGAAGTAGAGCTGTGTTTGGCCATTGGCCAAAAAGCACAAGGACTCTGGTAGCAACTTTTGAAAATAACATATTTGATTAAACTTTTGAAAGACACTACGAAACTCCTCCTGATTTAAGGATAACTTCAGAAACCATCAAATTCTATTCTATGCAATACATCCTACTTGGGAGGAATAGGGTAAGTTTATTTCAAACTTTAACTCCCAAATAGGATTAAGGACATATCCAGTTCAAGTGAATCAAAATCTACTTTTGAATTAGAGCAGTCAAGGCCTAATATCCAATTCGCAGAAATATGCAGAACACAAAAAAAAAGCCAAGTTTCTGACTTCTTACTTAGTCATAATCCAAACCACTGTAGGGGAACATTCCTTGTTTGCAGAAGTTGTTTTGATTTGGTACTTTACAGTACTATGATTCTTAATAAACATATATTCAGAAAATACAGGGAACAGTCTTTTAGTGTCTACAATGTCAACTTGCAAATACCTAGGTAAATACTTAATTCAACACTCTTCCCTGGGCTTGTTTAAACTTCTCCACAATAAGTTCCATTTTAACATATAAGTATAATTTAAATTTCTGGGAAAAAAATGTTCATCCTGCTACATTTGCATTCACTCACTCAACAGCTTTAAAAAAAAAAAAAACATTCCATAGTTCTGGTACTTTCATTTCCATTTTCCTCTGAGAATAAGCTCAAGATCATTGTCAGGTTTTACCACATGTCTATAGTAGTCTCTTCTACCTCAAGCAATTTTGACAGCCACTTTCATTAACACCAACAAAGTTGGGATAAATTTACATTTGTACCACAGAGTTTCAGAAGGGGGGGGGGAGAATTCAGAGATTTAATGCCATCAGAGAGGATATTAGCAAGTTCTACTTACAGCTAAAATATAAAGTGGTGATTTATTAATTTATGCTCCTCACTTGATAGTTGATAACAGGAAACTTTGATGATAGGATGCTTTTCCATGAGGGAAGCAACTGAGAGAGTTCTTATTTTCAGCACCTCTTACCACAATTCCTCTGGGCTTTTTTGGGAAGTTTTTATGGCACAATTAATGAAAGAATAGCTACTTTTTCATTCCCTGCATATTTCAATTAGCTTCAATTGTTTCTTTTCTTACAGGCTTTCCCATTTGTGCACGTAATTCTCATCCTGGTTTGAGATATGTACCAATAAAGGAGAATATTTGGACTTCAGGGTTGAAATGAGGGGTCCTTGTTGCTCTCTGAGCTTACTTGTTTTCTTGTAACATCATCAATTCTTGTAAGGTGTAGTGTTTCCTGTCAGTTTGTATTCTATAGGCTTGCCCTGTCAGTGTTGGTCTAAGAGATTCTTTGGTTGGGCTGCTTACTATTGGCTTCTTTGATAGTTTCTTCATTGGGGTATTATTTACTTGATAGTTGGCCTGATGTTAATCTGGTCTGGTGTTATTCAGAAGATTATTCCATCAATTACTGTGACGAAAACCATTATTCATATTAAAAAAAAAATGTTTTCTAAATCAAATATCCCATGTGAATGGAAAAGCATAACTTCTTTTTTTTAAGGGCAACAATATAAAACAATCCAAAATTGCCATTACTGTTGTATACCAGCAAGAATGGCTGTTCGTGAGATCAGCCAGTATATAGATGTACTAAATAAATAAACATGTTTATATTTTTCCAGTCTGAGAAATGCATTGCCATGGAACATTTAGCTAGTTCTTCTTTTGTTTATGGTCTGAAAAAAGCTATGCTCTTAACTGTCCAGGCAGTTACTAGGAGGCAACATTGACTCATTTTCTGCCAGTCATTAAACCTGTTAAATAGCTGAGTTTCTCTTGGCTTTTCTAATGACTTCTCACTATTATCTCTTTATTTTTATGTATGGTTTCTCTCTGTGTTACTTTTATATTATTCTTGTAACATAAGGGGAAAAAAATACTGCATTGGGGTCAAAAGCAAATCTAAGCCCTTGAGGTCAGCAGAAAGGTAAGATAAAATGGCTTCTCTAGACAAATAACTGTCTAACTGGGAAATTGATTCTGCTACTCCTTTCCTCCCTTGGCTTATAAGCCACAGACTAGCTTATACAATAGCTTGATTGTATAATTGTGGTAGATTTGGAAGCTGAGATACAGGAGAGAAGGGCTTTTTCTCAAGGAGCTAAGAAGCAAATCTTGGAATGTGGAAAGAAAGCCAAAAGGAATACAGCCTAAACCATCAAAAGTTTTATCTGATAGTTTTGCAGAGTGCTTTAGTCTGGTAACTATATGGTACACTTCATACTAGTATCCTTCAGATGGCCTAGGATACAAATTGAATAGTAATTGGGGGAAAAACCCATAAATATTCATGGATTGCTTCTGTGACTTGTGAAATTTTCAATCTTTTTGTTCATTTTTGAATCTCTCTGTTTCCACCTAAGCCATTTTTCAAATGCCAGTTTTAACATTTGCCATGCTGATTTTCACTATTAAATTATCTTCAACCCTTATAACATTAGAGTGCTCTGAGATTTACAAAGAGCAGGGCATTTGAGCAATGCTTTCATTTTTTTTTAACCTAGAATGTACAGGTGTGTTAGTTGAAGCTCCTGAGATTTAAAATGAATGCATAACAGACTGAAATTTAGAGCACCTTTGCTACAGCAGCTTTTGCTTCAAAAAAGTTGTTGAGATTCCAGAAAAAATACAGAGAAGAGCAACCAGGATGCTTAGGGGACTGGAGACAAAAACACATAAAGAACGGTTACAGGAACTGGGCTTGGCTAATCTAGTAAAGAGAAGGACCAGGGGAGACATGATAGCAATCTTCCAATATTTGAGGGGCTGCCACAGAGAGGAAAGGGTCAAGCTATTTTCTAAAGCACCTGAAAGCCATACAAGGAATAACGATGAAAACTGGACAAGGAGAGATTTAACCTGGAAAAAAGGAGAAACTTTCTGACAGTGAGAATAATCAACCATTGGAACAGCTTGCCCTCTGAAGTTGTGGGAGCACCATCACTTGAGACTTTCAAGAAGAGATTGGACTGCCATTTGTCAGAAATGGTGTAGGGTCTCCCACTTGGGTGGGGGGGTTGGACTAGATGACCTACAAGGTCCCTTCTAACTCTGATTATCTGTTATCTGTTAATCTTTGTTAAGATTCATTAGATATACACATTTATTTTAAAATATTATCTTACCTGGAGTTTTTACTTGAAAAGTGAATTTTTAATTATATCATTATTCATTCATTCATTCAATTTCTATGGACATTCATCTCAATCAATGACTCGGAGATTATATATTCACAAGAATTGAGAATGATATTTAAACTACAGCACTAAGTCTAGTGTCAGAGGCAAAAAGGTTCACCAACATGTGCTCAAACTTCAACTGTGACAAATGTTGCAATTGCCACACATCACATCCAGCAGGAAAGGACTCTCCTCAATAAAATGTGCTCTTTTGTTACTTAAATGATTGTTTCACTCTTTGGAAAGAAACATATTTCATAGATCAAGCATGGTCCAGATGTTGTTTCATTTGACATATTTATAGAAGTACACAAAGCTGCCACAAGAGAGCTTCAGTTTGCAATAAATCTTTATACCCATTTGAACTGCCTGGATCTTCTGAATTCCTCATGCTTAACAAAAGTATTACAAAGTTACAATGGAAATTTAAGAAAAAGAAAAGCAAAGATTGTTGGGGACAATATGCTGACTCTGTATATTGCTTAGAATGCTGTAAAGCACTATGAAGCGTATAGTAAGTGCTATTGCTATAATCTCCTCCAAAAACCCTGAGCTTTGCACTGTTAGTTCTCTGGCATCAGGAAGAATTCTCTCTTGGATTAAATTCATCTTTTTTTCTGAGTGAAACAACAAATTTTGAAGTTTCTACATGTCATCCCCATTTACTTCAAGTAGACCAGCTAAGAGTGCCTTTGGAATTGAATAGGGAAAATGTTGGCCAGTTATAGGTAATTGACAGAGCTACCTTATACATACTTTCCTGAATAAAATTTATTGTCAGGTAAATATCTAAAGGATTACCATATACACAAAAATATTCATATAAGGATATAAAATATTCTGCAAGAAGACCAACAAATATTGATCTTTTAAAATGAATGACTCTAACTTTAAGATCTTGTGTAGATTTTGAACTTTATTTTACAAATTGCTTGGTTTACTCATTAAATATCATGAGTAATTTTAGTTCTGTCTTCTCCAAAGAAATATAAACCTCCTGCACATATTAAATAGACTTATAATTTTTTGCCTTTTTGCCTTTTGCCTATGGGGAGATAGAGTTGTCGTCCCAGAGCGGTTACAACGAGCAGTATTGAAAACATTGCATGACGGTCACCCTGGCATCGTGCGTATGAAAGCGCTCGCACGAAGCTACGCATGGTGGCTGGGCATCGACAAACAGATTGAAGCCTGGGTAAAGACTTGCTTAAAGTGCCAAGAAGTCAGAAGTGCCCCACCTAGAGCAACTCCAACAGAATGGGAAATCCCCCAGGGGCCGTGGTCCCGCACCCACGTTGATTTTGCAGGACCTACTAAAGGACATACGTTCCTCCTAACAGTGGATGCCTATTCCAACTGGCTCGAGATCCACAAAATGAAGAATACTACAACCGAGTCCGTCATCCGAAAATTGAATAGACTATTCGCAACGCACGGGCTGCCAGATGTTCTGGTCTCCAACAACGGACCCCAGTTTACTGCCCTGGTTTTTGAACAATACTTAGCCGACCGGGGTATCTGCCATGTGCTAACTTCGCCAGCGCACCCTGTGGCTAACGGCAGGGCTGAGCGCATGGTACAATTTGTTAAAAAAACTCTCCACAAAATGGACTATGGGGACATTGACGACAAAATAAACAGAATACTCCTACTCCAACACATCACTCCGCACAGCATCACCAACAAGATGCCAGCTGAACTGTTGATGGGATGTAAGCTCCGTTCCCACCTCGACTGGCTTCACCCGTCCTACAAGCCAGAGAAACCCTGTAGATCTAGTGGAAAATGCCATGAGTTCAAGGTAGGTGACTTAGTTTTCGCCAAAAACCTCTCCGGCAAACCATTATGGGTCGAAGCAACTGTAATTCAAACCACTGGGCCCAGATCATACTGTGTGCAAATCTATGTTGGAAAAATATGGAAACGCCATATAGATCAGCTTCGCTCTAGGTTACAACCCAGTTCCCGCGACTCCTGTGACTCCCAAACTGAGGGGGGAGGGGATGTCGAAGAAACCAAATTCGAGATGGTGTAAAGCAGAAGCGAAGGAAGTCAGCAATCGGGCACGATAAATGAAGAAGAATCAAGGAGGGGAGTGTCCTCGCCACAGAGGAATACCTCAATGGAGGCTAGCCTCAACAATGACAGAATTAGCGGCACCGAGTCATCCAGTGAGAATGTGGAACCGCCTGTACCAGATATGTCCAAAAACGTCCCACCGAAACCGGACTACAGACAGGAACCGGTGGGACAGCGCAAATCTAATAGACAGTTAAAACAACCTACATATCTTAGGGATTACGTCACCACACCCTTCAAATGGAACCTGGGGGAAGGGGTGTTATGAACTAATAAAAGCACTTAAATAAAGTTTAAACAAACCTTAAAGAAAAAGCAGGGTTCTAATCCTGCACTTCTGATTGGCCGATAATCGCGATATCGGATTGGTCCATTCTGGGGAATCTGATTGGCTGTTAACGAGCCACTCTCATTGGTTCAAGGGTTTAACACTTCCATATTTCTCATTGGCTAATAGGTCAGCAGCCTGCCCTATAAAAGGGCTGCTGCTGGCCTAGGGTTTTGCTCTGGTCAGGATGATTAATAAAGAGTTGAAGTTCACTGTTCACTGCCTCGTCTCCATTCCTTGCATCCATGCGCAGAACTTAACACATATTATATTCATTTGTTCATTAGTGTTACTAATTTTGGAATGAATTTTTGTGGTTCAGTTTTATTGCATATAAAAGCCACAACAAATCACACAGCTAAGCATAATTTCTGCCTTTATTTAGGGCACCTTCACAAAAATAATTTCTTTCTTGAAATGAAACATAGCTATTTGAATGTTTTTAGATAATAGATGCAGAGAAGCTAACTCAAGTCACATTTCTAATACTTCAGTGGAAAAGTTTCCCTTGGAAGGACATTCAGGAGATAAAGTACATTGGTTTTCTGAAAAACCGATCTTAACAGAGCTTACTTCTTATTTGTTATGATGGCACATAGCCTTCACAAAGTATGACTTTGTATTATCTGGGTTGAATCCATATAATAAAAAGGACAATATAATTTCCCTGACCAAAGCTTTAGATGCTGCTTTTAAGTAAGACCAATTCAGTAATAATTCCACTTTAAACATGTAGAGTAATTTCTCTAAATGTCTTCATTATAATTGGGCTATTAAAACGATTTTTTTAAAGAGCTACATTTGGGCTAACAAGTGGCCCTAATTTTGAAAAGCATTATTCATTGGAGTGCAACAAGATTGCATGTAAAAATGTGTACACACTTATATAAAATCAAATGCTTAGCCTGTGTGCAGATAAACAGAAAATACATATAGTGAATAATAGGCTTAGTTGCTTATTTGCAGTTTAACCTATTTCAAAAGATGGTTGCTTATGGGGAAAAAATAGAGGACAGTCCACTATGTATGCTACCTTGAGCTGCTAAATGAAAGGCAGATTATTATTAGGGGGGAAAAATCACATATAAATACACAGACTTTCTCCAAATTTCTATCTCAAAACCCTTTTTGCAGTATCTAAATTACATATTCCACATGATCTGTAACTTCAATTTTTCCCTAATTCTTCTTCATACACATCCAACATTCTGTGTTGTTGAAACACAGCTGATGAAAGCTACAGACAAGCAACCCACGCAGCTGTGTTATTTTGTACTTCAGCAAGATTATTCCAAACTCTCTAAAGGTAACAATATTCTTCACAGATAACTTGTGTGAAGAAAACTAGCAACCATGGAACTTTAGACATTCAAATCAGGCTGTTTTCAAGTTTAATATATTTAGTCTGTGATTTAAAAGTCAAGGCCAAAGACAGGAGAGAGGAAGAAAGAAAATAAAACAGATTTATACAAAGTATTGCACAAACATTTGAAACAGGAGCAAGCTTACTAAATGACAATGAATGAAGGAAATTCAAGATTTCAGCACGTGATTCATAATAGGCCATTACAGTTGTCTGTGCTAAAATGAAAAAAGGAAGCCACAATGTTACAGGGCATCTTTAGATGTGACTACAGGTGAAACTTGAAAAATTAAAATATTATGCAAAAGTTCATTTATTTCAGTAATGAGACTTAAAAGGTGAAACTAATATATGGGATAGACTCATTACATGCAAAGCAAGATAGTTCAAGCCATGATTTGTCATAATTGTGTTGATTATGGCTTACAGCTCATGAAAACCCCAAATCCACAATCTCAGGAAATTAGAATATTACGTGCAATTAATAAAACAAAGATTGTACATAGAACAATATCAGACCTCTGAAAAGTATAAACATGCATATGTACTCAGTACTTGGTTTGGGCCCCTTTTGCAGCAATTACTGCCTCACTGTGCATGGCATGGAAGCTATTAGCCTGTGGCACTTCTGAAGTGTTATGGAAGACCAGAATTCTTCAATAGCGGCCTTTAGCTCTTCTGCATTGTTCGGTCTCATGTCTCTCATCTTTCCCTTGGCAATACCCCATAGATGCTCTATGGGGTTCAGGTCAGATGAGGTTGCTGGCCATTCAAGCACAGTAATCCCATGGTCATTGAACCAAGTTTTAGTGCTTTTGGTAGTGTGGGCAGGTGCCAAGTCCTGCTGGAAAATGAAGTCAGCATCCCCATAAAGCTCGTCTGCGGAAGGAAGCATGAAGTACTCCAAAATCTCCTGGTAGATGGCTGCATTGATCCTGGACTTAAAGCACAGTGGACCAGCAGACAGACTGTGGAAACTTCATACTGGACTTCAAGCATCTTGCAGTGTGTGCCTCTCCATTCTTCTTCCAGACTCTGAGTCCCTGGTTTCCAAATGAAATGCAAAAGTTGCTCTCATCAGAAAAGAGGATTTTGGACCACTGAGCAACAGACCAGTTCTGTTTTTCTTTAGCCCAAGTAAGACGCTTCTGACATTGTTTGTTGTCCAGGAGCGGCTTGACAAGAAGAATATGACATTTGAAGCCCATGTCCAGGATCTGTCTGTGTGGTGGCTCTTGATACACTGACTTCAGCCTCAGTCCACTCCTTGTGAAAGTCCCCAACACTTTTGAATGGTCTTTTCCTGACAATCCTCTCCAGGTTGCGGTCATCCCTGCTGCTTGTGCACCTTTTTCTTCCACATTTTTCCCTTCCACATAACTTTCTATTAATGTGCTTTGATACAGCACTTTGGGAACATCCAACTTCTTTTGCAATTACCTTTTGAGGCTTTCCCTCCTTATGAAGGGTGTCGATGGTTTTCTGCACAACTGTCAGGTCAGCAGTCTTTCCCATGATTGTGATTCCTACTGAACCAGACTGAGAGACCACTGAAAGGCTCAGGAACCCTTTGCAGGCGTTATGGCTTAATTAGATGATTAGAGTGGGACGCTTTGAGCCTAGAATATTGAACCTTTTCACAATCTTCTAATTTTCTGAGATTGTGGATTTGGGGTTTTCATGAGCTGTAAGCCATAATCATCTCAATTATGACACATCACGGCTTGATTTATCTTGCTTTGCGTGTAATGAGTCTATCTCATATATTAGTTTCACATTTTAAGTTGAATTACTGAAATAAATGAACTTTTGCACAATATTCTAATTTTTCGAGTTTCACCTGTAAGTGGATTGAGAAGAAAACATAAGAGAACAAATGTCTCTGCTTTTATTTGGCTTTTACTTCAAAGTACATTTATTCGGGGAGTGGGGAGGGTTAATATTAAGAAGAGCAAGCTATATCTGCATGCAAGTAAGTGGGGTTTCAGAGCTTCTAAATATAACTAAACATTTGATTTGGCCTGAAAAGAAACCTGTAAGAAAATATTGAACAGGATGAATGTTGCTGCAGTCAAAGAGACCTGAAAAGATTTTTTAACTGGGATTCAAATGATCATTGAAAATTATTACAGACTCTTCTCTGATCAATAGTGTTACCAATGATCTGCATTGCTAATATAAGCCTTTAAACCTGCATTAGGTATGGAACCCTGCACTGCCCTTTATTATTACTACCCTTTAAGGTTAACCTGCAATGAGAAGATGACACAGCAGTGAATAAAATTATAGCTAGCCACTTTGGTCTGGTAGAGTCAGTTTAGTCTAGTGCAAGAGTGTCAAACACCCAGGCCATGGGCCAGATGCATCACACGCTACCCACGCCCAGTTTAATGAAGGGGAAAAAAAATTCCAATATGAAGTGAGGATGATGAAGTGAGGACATGAGTTTGACACCCTGGTATAGTGCATAAGGCACTAGGCTAGAAAGTGGGAGACCTCTACCTGTTGCAGAATTCCTTAAGCCACCAGACTTGAAATTCTAGACCTAGAAAACCTAGAACTACTCCATCTTTGGTCTGATCTAAGTATAGTGTATAAAATCATAACATTGCAATGTCCTACCTGTCAATGAATACTTCAGCTTCAACCATAACAACATAAGAGCAAACAATAGATACAAACTCAAGGTTAATCACACCAAACTTGATTGCAGGAAATACAACTTCAGCAAAAGAGTGGTCAATGTCTGGAATACTCTACCTGACTCTGTGGCTTCTTCCCCAAACCCCAAAAACTTTAACCTTAGACTGTCTACTATTGACCTCACCCCTTTCCTAAGAGTCTGTAGGGGGCGTGCATAAGCACACTAAGGTGCCTACTGTCCCTGTCCTATTGTTTCTTTTATTTTTCTTGTATGTATCCATATATTCATACCTATATTTTTACTAATACCTATTATATTTTAAGCAATTGTCAAACTAAATAAAATAAAATAGAGTCAGTTTAGGCTAGTGCAGGGGTGTCAAACTCCCGGGCCATGGGCCAGATGCATCACACCTTGCTCACGCCCGATTTAATGAAGGGGACAAAAGTTCCAATATGAAGTGATGACGATGAAATGAGGACGTGAGTTTGACATCCCTGGTATAGTGCATAAGGCACCTGGCTAGAAAGTGGGAGACTATGAGTTCTAGTCCTGTGATGGCGAACCTATGGCATACGTGCCAGAAGTGGCAAGCAGAGTCATTTCAGCCAGCATGTGAGAGGTCACCTGGAAGAGTCCCACTGTGCATGCGGAACACACCGCCTGCCTGACAGCTGATTGTCGGGTATCTGGCACACATGCGTGGGGTGCTGGAGTACACGGGAGACACGCGCATGCACAGAGATGCACGGGGTGAATGGAGGATCACATGCACAAGCGGAGAAATGCACAGCACATGTGGAGGGGGGTCATGCATGCATGCACAAGGGACGTGGGGGGGCACACATTGCCTTCTGGGTCAGGGCAACACAAGCATGAGGAAGCAAGTGCAATCTTCGGCACAGGAGCCCCAAAAGTTTAGCCACCATGGTTCTAGCCCCATCTTAACCATGGAAGCCAATGGGGTGACCTCTAGGTCTCTCTCAGCCAACTCACCTATCAGGATTCAAAGAGCCGACTGGTTTATCTACTGAGGTGAATCCTGACACATTGTCTTGATTGGGGAGTGAAAGTCCATTCCTGCCATTTGCAATATATCCACTTTATCAGAAGGTGTCACTTTCGTTTGAGGATCCCACCCCAGTTCGACTTTTCTCGTGTCAGCGGGAATGTGCAGCGGGGATGGGGTGAAAGAGAGTTTGTCGCTCCAACTCCTCTCATTTCCCGAAATGAAACACAAACAATCACTGGGGAAATTAAAGCACAACCTGGGAACTGAAACCACATTCTGTTTGGTAATTAGTGGCGTTTAGAATTGCGGGGTGGAGGCGTGTAGGACTAATGGGGAGGGTGGATGTTAGTTAGCTGTATAGGGTGGAGCGGCTTGATGAATTGCGCTGAGAGACGAATGATCTCAGTGCTGACTTTATCCGGGATATCCGTTGTTGCCATGTTTGAAGGAAAAATGAGCGAAAATAAACCTACCTATTCACAATGAATCCTGTGAGTAACAGAGTTTATTGCTAGAATTCCTAAGAGTACAAACGAAGGCTAACATCACCTCACAGGGTTGTGAAGACAAAAATAGGAGGAGGAAGGCGTGTTGTATAATGTTCACTGCCTTAAGTTGTTTGCAAAAATAATAAAAGGTGATATATATAGCGGGGGTCCCCAAACTTGACAACTTTAAGATTTGTGGATTTCAACTCTTTGTCTCTTTTTCTTTCTTTCACTTTTCTCTTTCTTTTCTTCCTTCTCTCTCTCTCTTTTCTTTCTCTGTTGAAGTTGAAGTCCACAAGTCTTAAAGTTGCCAAGTTTGCAGGCCTCTGTATCCATTCCCCCCCCCACAAGGCATCCCTAATCTAACAGATGTACTTTTGCAGAGCTCAGAGAATATTCAGATAAATTCTTCATTTGGTCTCCTTCATGTGGCATGTATGTTTGATTAAAAAAAAAAAGAGTTGCAAGCAGTTTATCCTTATTGTTGTTTAGCTGCTGCTTTTTAGAGCATTTATTTGCTGTGGTCCTAGTTATATGTTATTTGCCTGACAGGTTCTATTATTGTTTATGCATGACATTGATGCATGTTTGCAGGAGTGATCAAAATATACTCAATGTAAATACAAATAAACTTAACCTTTTGGAGTATATTGTGGGGCTTACAGTGGTGAAGCAAGAAAACCAATCAAAAAGTCATATAAAATAGGAAGGGATAAAATAATCTGAAAAATAAATCTCAATCTAGTAAAAAATTATTCTGGACTCTTAATTGATAAAAACAATTCAAGGGCTCATTCGTCAGTCTCTGTCTATTGCCTTGACTTTGCTGGTCACCAACAAGAATTTCATCCAACTCTTCAGATTTGGATTTAGGAGATGACCAAAGGAGGGGTCAAATGTGTCATCAGTCATGAGTCCCTGTGTGCCCACAAGAGAACAGTGGATTCCTTATTTACTGTCCAATTGGTTTAATGGTTAGTAGTTCAGATACTTGTAGACAGCTTGAACTTGTAATAAATCTTTACACCCATTTGAACTGCCTAGATCTCCTGACTTCCCTGGCACTTAACTTTTGATTTGCATACAAAAACTGGACGTTACTTTCAAAAGGTGAATTTATTCATGATTTAGCTAAACAAATGGAAAAACTCCCAGTATTATTCCATTTCTACATTGATGATCCAATTAAGATAATAAGAAGAGCAGAGAAACGAGTTCTCACAAAGTGTCTTCCAATTCTAGACCTGGTGTAGATCTGATTTCTGTACAGCATATGGGAAAGACCTTGGCAGGTGAGGCAAAGAGATGCAGTCTAGGGAATGGTCAGAAAAGAGTCAGCATAGTGAGCAGATAGATAGTGAATAGAGCAACAGTCTCAGAAGAGTTCAAGCTTAGGAAACCAGGAGTCAAAGAGGTTCAAGTTTATTGCGTGCTAACACTCCCTACAAGAATCTGAACTATTAATGGTCAAAGCAAATTGGTGGTAGATAACAGTCAATGGAATTCAAGGTGGACTGGTCTTAAATCTTTTGTGGGTGCGAAGGGATTCAAGATTGATAAAGTGCTTGACCTCCCCTCCCTTGTCTCAACCTGGTCATGACCTGCACCAGTGGTTCCCACCAGTGGTTCAGTCCATCGCCTCCTTGGTGCTACAAACTCATCCTCGGTGCATCCCACTCAGGGGTGGGATTTAAATTTCTGTGGATGTGGCCTAATTTGAGGGTGTAGCTTGCTGGTCACGTGACTAGGTGGGCGTGGCTTGCTGGTCACGTGACTGGCTGGCATGGCTTGCTGGTCACATGATCAGTTAGGTGTGATTTGGTAGTCATGTGACTGGGTGGGTGTGGCCAGGTGACTGGCAAACCAAATACAAGTGGTCCTCACTTAATGGCCGGTTGTTTAGCAAATGTTCTAATTTATGACTGGCCTCCCCAGAGATACTTGACCTGTTTTGGGGAGTTTTGACAGCCATGTGCACACATACAAACACACACACCCCCTTCTAACCCTGCTGGAGCAGGTCATTGCACTAGAATTGGCAAAGCATTTTTGATTAGATTCTAGCAATGAATAAAATCTAATCAGAGATGCTTTGCCGATTCTTGTTGATTTATTTTATTTGTATTTATTTTATGTTGCTGAATTGCATTGACATGTGTGTCCCTTCTTGTGCACAACCCAGAAGCTTTTGTGATTCTTTGCAGTAAAAATTACTGACCTCTGGCTTTGCTCTACTCTTCAAACATGCCGACACTGCTGCGTTCTAGGTGCCGGCCCCGCAGGTCCACCCCATTGAGCCCGCTGCACTGGAGGGACCTGCCCAAGCAAATCAAGTCAATGGGGTGAGCCTGAGAGAGGGAAAGAGAGAGAAAGAAGAGAGAGAGAGAGAGAGAGAAGGAAGAAAAGAAAGAGAAAAGGGAAAGAAATAAAAAGGGACAAAGAAAGAGGGGGGATAGAAGGACAGGACAGAAAGAAAAAGAAATAAAGGAGTGAGGGAGGGAGGAGAAAGATAATGAGGTATCTATTCTAGTCCAATCACCTGCTCCAGCAGGGTTAGAAGGGAGTGTCTGTGTGTGTGTGTGTGTGTGTGTGTTCTTGTAATTTACCAGTACATTTTGGTTTTGCCTTCTTCAGAATTGGCACTGTAATACATTGGGGAAAAGTAATTTTTAGGGTGGAGATCTGGGTCAATGGATCCTGTTTAAAGTCTCAACAAAATGTGAGAGCTTCCTGATAGTCTTGACCATGTTTCCTCCACAAAACCTTTAATAGAAGCCAAAGATGTTTCAATGTGGAAAAGGGCCTCAGTCTCAACTAGGCCTCATTTCAATCTGATGCATCAGGTCTCTCTCTCTCCCTCCCTCCCTCCCTCCCAGACTGACTTTGTTCTACTTTCCCAAAGTGCCTGCAGGGCTGGCACTTCGAACATGGATGGATGAATAGAGAGAGACAGACAGACAGACAGACAGACAGACAGACAGACAGACAGACAGAGAGAGAGAGAGAGACAGGTAGGTAGGTAGATAGGCAGGCAGACCTTTTGGATGAATATATGGATAGGCAGGTAGGTAGGTAAGTAGATTGGTAGATAAGTAGGTAGTTAGGTAGGTAGAAAGACAGGTAGGCAGGCAGGCAGACAGACATTTTGGATGGATGGATGGATGGATGGATGGATGGATGGATGGATGGATAGATAGATAGATAGATAGATAGATAGATAGATAGATAGATAGATCAATCGATCTATATTGGTAGGTAGGTAGGTGGAAGGTAGGTAGGAAGGAAGGTAGGTAGGTAGGTAGACAGAAAGGCAGGCAGACAGATAGGCAGACCTTTTCGATGGATGGATGGATGAATGGATGGATGGATGGACGGATGGACAGACAGAAAGAAAAAATGTGACAGAGTGGCACTTTGAGAAAGTAGAGCAAAGCCAGAGTAGGAATTGAAGTCCACATAAGTTGCCAAGGTTGAGAAACACGGGCTGAATAGATCAACCCAGCCATTCTGATTTAGAGTTTAGCATGCTGTTTGATTCTGGCTCAGTCAATGAATAAACCATGGCTAAGATCTTCCTGTTCCTTAATGCAGCTGCCCTCTGCCCTTTCTGCAGCCCCCTGCAACCCCCCATTTCCATCAATGGTTAGACAATAAAGTACAGTAATGAATTATGTAGACTTCTAGAAAATAATAAATATACAAAGATTTTTATAAATATACAAAGATTCTGTACAGCATATGGGAAAGACCTTGGCAGGTGAGGCAAAGAGATGCAGTCTAGGGAATGGTCAGAAAAGAGGCAGCATAGTGAGCAAATGGATAGTGAACAGAGCAACAGTCTCAGAAGACTGTACTTCTTTCTTGTTATATCTACAAAATGATTTTAGGATAGATTTGGGATGGTAATATGAACTGTTATAAGATTTAAGTAAATTATGGTTAACTTGTAAAACATGAATGAATAAAAGTATAGTCAAATGATTGATTAATAATGATACTAAGGTATTTAATTTTTGACTGAAAATACGAGATTATATGCAATGTAATTGTAATTGAAGACTACGAAATGGAAGCACAAAACAATCTGTAAACCAACCGGCACACTGTATGTACACCTATGGAAGATAGCTTGATGTTTTTATGTTTTGTTTGTTTATATTTGTTTTTAAAAACCAATAAAATGTGGAGGGAAAAAAAACATGTTTCCAGGTTTTTTATTTGGCTATATCCACTCAATGTGTCTAAACGAACTCTCTGAATTTGAAAGACTGGGTACCCATCAAAGGAGAGCACACAGTTAACTTATTCAGCAGTACAAAACCTACATTTGCAATATAAGATATATATTTTTTGATCTTGTGGATGGTGAGTTAATGCCTCTGGGTTGAAACCGTGAAACTGTGTTCTATACAGTAGAAAGGGATATCCAGTTCTGCTCCAGGTATCCAGTAGAAAGTAAATATGATAAAAAAATGATGCATATGTAGTTGACAACGGTCTGCTTAGGTTGTGGTTGCAGATAATTCAATTCAGAATGTGTTCATGAATAATTAACCCAAGTTTCTCTGTGACTAAAAATCAACAGCATTACTGACCTATAAAGATTAGTGTTCTAATTGGTATTGATTCCAGGGCAAAGATCATCATCTATAAGCTTTTAAAGGAATGACTATGACTCTTTGTATAATTCATAACATTCTATATAGATTGTTATAATCTAAAGTACTCTAGTCTCTGCCAACACATTTTTTATTATTATCAAGATCTGAATTCCTTAACACTAGTGAATATAAATGAAAGCAGAAACACATGAGACAGAGAAGTATAGGAAGCTTATGTTTGGTTTTCTTTTGTATTTCCATTTCTGAACTTCATGAAATAGTTAACAGCACCCTGACTGCAATCTTCTAGTTGGGGGAGGATTTTTCTTGTTCGCATATATAAAGCCCAAAATATAACAGTGACATTAAGTTACCAGTGTGGGATAATGTTAACAAATAATTCCCTCAACCCTGTTCAACTATTACAAAGTCTGCACTACTGTTAATCTTGTCATCACTCCTTATCACCCATCCCCTCCAATTTGTGACTGTATGACTGTAACTTTGTCGCTTGTATACTTACGATTTATATTGATAGTTTCCTTTTATCTTTTCTTTTATGTATACTGAGAGTATTTACACTAAGACAAATTCCTTGTGTGTCCAATCACACTTGGCCAATAAAAGTATTCTATGATGTAGAACATATTGTAGATATTTATCAGTTCACAACAAGCAGTTGTTAGTGTCATGCCCCTGGTGGAGACAGACTCTGAGGGAGAAGAAGAACAGCTGACAGGGAGTGGAAGTGTGGCTCCGGAGGTTGTGGAGGAGGTTGGGGAAGGGCAGAGGCCGGTTGAGCAGTCAGAGGAGGACTCAGGCCCATCCCCTATCCATCCTAGGACACGCAGGGAGAAGAGGATAAGGTAGAGACGTGATCTCCTTGGGAGGAGAGGGACTTGATCCTCTTCATCGGCTGCAGCTGTGACAACTGAATAAGAGTTTGGAGCAGCGTACTGGCAAACACTGGAAACAAATCATGTAACTATCACCAGTTTATGGTTCCTCTCTGAGTTTGGCGTCCTTCCCAGTGTGTGTTATCTGTGGACATCCTCCAGCCCTTATCTTGCCTGGTTTGTATGGCTTTTTTCCTTCTTCATGTAACTGTGTGGAAGTTTTTTTGTCTTCCATCAAAGATATTTGGAGCTTGGAAGCAAAGTGAAGGAATAAAAGGGGCTTCACCTGTTTTCTGTGACAGTGTTTGTTTTGTATCCCACCTTGGGTCATCACAGTTAGAATAGGAAATGTCACGCATGTAGCTGTATAACAAAACCTATGAACAATAGGTCATCAAGAGGAAATTTTAAAAGAGCAAATCTATGCATCTATAGAAATACTGGCAAATAGAATGATGCTCAGTCAGTAAAACAGATGAAATTCCCAACAGCAACATTTAAGTGATCATCTGTAAACCTCCTCTGTTCCCATGAAACTAAGAGTTGGAGGAACATTATAGTGTAAATTTATTGTACTTTCACTGAATGATATTTATGGGATACTCAAAGTCGTAAAGAATTGGACACCATACACATACAAGTTATAGGAGCCTCTGGGGCGCAGTGGTTAGAGTGCAGTATTGTAAGCTACTTCTGCAGCCAGCTGCCTACAATTTGGCAGTTCAAATCCCACCAAGGCTCAAGGTTGACTCAGCTTTCCATCCTTCTGAGGTGGATAAAATGACGACCCAGATTTTTGGGGGCAATACTGACTCTGTAAACCACTTAGAGAGGGCTGTAAAGCACTATAAAGTGGTATATAAGTCAAAGTGCTATTGATATTGCTATTATTATATACACAAAAATGTGAAAACATAGCTGCCAGTCACTTAACTGGTGTTGGTCCTCATGCTTTGAGTTCTTAACAAGAACCTAGGATGTGGTAATAAATATTATTATTATGGGTAAGTAATCTACTATTTATTTATCTAGTGCATGGCATATCATATATGGCACTAGCAATATATATTGACATTTCATCTAGACTGGTAGAAGACAATACAATATAAATATTAAAAAGATCTATGTTCAAATACCAATGCCTAGGCCATCTAACCACTGAAGTTCAGCATTGTTTATATTTTAAAAATCAGATACTGGACTGGTATATACCCTCAGCTTATAGCTGGTCATGAGGTGACCTACAGTTCGACATGGGACCCTGCAGTCACACCAAGAAGAGGATAATATGCCCCATTTATAAATACAGTCCTGGCAGAAACCATGTGAGGTGTGAATCAGTGGTGATATTCTACCGGTTTGTCCTGGTTCACTTGAACCGGTAGTAAAAAATGCTACTGGTTCGGCCGAACTGGTATTTCTGACTATCAGCTGGGCGACCATCAGCTGTGCCGCGCGATTTAGATTAGCTAGAAAGCACGAAATTGTCAGATTTCTTGCTTTCTAGCTAATCTAAATTGTGTGGCACAGCTGATTCCTCCCCCCTTTGCTTCAAAATGCTTCTTTTTTTCAGTGCTTCCCTGAAGCCACTAGGTCCAAAATAGGGCACAGGGGGTGCTGCATGGGCCCCACTGCACCCTGTTTTTGCTCCCAGGAGGCTTCCCTGAGGGCAAAAATGGGATGCGGGGGGGGGGGGGGTGTGTGCAGCAAAAGAAAAAAAGAGAAAGAGGGAGGGAGGGGAGAAATTATGGGAGGGAGGGGAGAAAGAAAGAGAAAGATAAAAAAAGAAACAGAAAGAAAGAAAGAAAGAAAGAAAGAAAGAAAGAAAGAAAGAAAGAAAGAAAGAAAGAAAGAAAGAAAGAAAGAAAGAAAGAGAAAAATTAGAATTAGTCTTCATACCTCTGAAGGTTCAGTGAGTCATTTGCTTTACATTGAGTGTAATCTACTGTTAGATTTACAGACTGATGAAAACATAATAATTAAAGTTTTAAGAACTATTAAGATAGTATCTAAGAATAGATGATAATTATTATGACTGGTCACATAGTCAGCCAGATGTTTAGATTGGCATTTGGCATTTTTAATCCACCATTGAGTTTCTCCCAAGAATCTAGGACAGGCAAACATTGTTTTCTGATGTATTCTCACAGGAGATAAGCTATTCCAAGTAAAGCTGCCCTCTGCAATTGATTGTGATTTTGTCAGTGCTGATGATATTGAAGCCATGCTCCAGATGTTTTGGAATTTCCACCAAGGAACTTATTATTATTCATACTATCTTTAAAAGAAAGCTAATTCTACTTCTATTTGCAGGCCTTTGGGATTTGGGGTTTTCTCCCATTCTTTCTCTTCTATGTCTTCAGGTATTGTAGCATCCACTATTCAGACTTTTTTTGTCTTTCATATGAACAGTTGTTAAACCTGGGGTGTTATGTGTGTTGAGGTAATTCCCGGTTAGGAGAATGAGCACATACAGGGAGACTATTTGAGAGTAGTGTTTGAATAATGCACACACAGTACACAGATACACTGTACAGTAAATGTTGGGATTTTTTTACTTCCAATAAAGGTTATAAGCAAAGTTCAAAACAAGCAGTCCAAAGTCATTCACAGGTTAAATCAGTCAGTTTTTAGTCCAGAGATAATCCAATAACAAAATCCAGTGTCAAAAACAGTGTTCAGTAACAGACTTACATCAACGATCAGTAACAGACATTTAGGAACGACAACTCTCTTCAACAGAAGGAAAAAGAGACTCACTGAGACACACTCTCTTCTGAGAGAAGACTAAAGACAACCCAGGTTTCTGGCTCCATCTTATGGCCATTTGAGAAACCACACCCAATTGCACTTTCAGGATTCTCTTAAAGAAACAGTATTAAAATGTCTATCCTGGTTTATATATCCTCCAACCCAAATTACTGTTAGGTGACTTATATTCCGAACATTGTGGCAGGTTTGTTTGTATTCTAAAGTCCCAGAGCACTGTAGCCTCTTCATTTTCTATTACTTCATCAGTTTTCTGGTCCCATTAGTTCTTGCAAATGGTATTTCTTACAAATATTCCAATGCACTATTGTTGCTACTTTGTCATGCCATTGTTTATAACCAGTCTATGCGATTTTCTTGTAGCAGCCAACTAGTGGGTCACTGTTTTTTTTCTTTTTTTTTCAGAGACAGCATTTGTTTCTGTTGCTGTCTTCTCAATTCTGGCTTTAAATGCATTTGTTCTTCAAGCTGTGCCTTCTGAAGCCACAATTAGCTCTTCCATCTTGCTTCAATTTTTTTGCTCTTAGCCATTGCCAGATGTTGTGGTTATCTGCTTTGCCTGCTATTTGTTTTATGTACCGGCCATGTAATGTTGTGTCTTGCCATGTCTCTTTTCTAGTCTTCATTTGGTCTTTCTTGTAGATCAGTGTGCTCTCTCTCTCTGGTATTCAATAAGTCTTCATAGTGTACTAGCTTCAGTGCATCTTCTTCACTGGCCTTCAGATATTCTTCCAGCGTTCTTTTTATTTTTAAAACTGTCTGGTGCAGGGGTCACCAATCTTTTGGACCTCAGGGACCACCAAACTCATAATTTTAAATCCCAGGGACCACTAATTGGTTCTGTGGGCATGGCCTAATTTGTGGGTGTGGCTTGGTGGTCATGAGACTGGTTGGGCATAGCTTGTATGTAAATATAAATATTTTTATGAATATTGAATTTTTTATTAAAAAAGAGCAACTTTTACCCAAAATAAGGCAAAGCACGCAGGCAGATTGAGTTGCTCACAAAATCAGATTCATCCAGAAATCTATCTATCTGCCATTGGCTAGCTCAGTCTGTCACATAAAATTTGCTTGCAAGCAAACTCATAAAATTTGCTAGCAAGCAAACCCACAAAATTAAATCACAACATACCATGTATGTAAATATTGAATTTTTTATTTAAAAAAAAGAGCAACCTTTACCCAAAAGCAGGCAAAACAGGCAGGCAGATTGAGTTGCTCACAGAATCACAGATTCATTCAGAGATCTATCTATCTGCCATCGGCTAGCTCAGTCTCTCAAATTTGCTTGCTGTGAGTCTGCACTGAATAATAGAACCTTTCAGTCCTAAAAGAGGTTCAGCTGTGCTTAAAAGCAGAGCCGAAGATCTCAAGACTAGCTAGAAAGCAAGAAATTAAACCATTTTCTGCTTCCAAGCTAATCTAATTCTCCCGGCACAGCAGAACAGATGATGGTCAGAAAAAGGAAAAATAGCAATTTAGCAGGCAAGTTTGCTGGGTAAGGAGTAAGTGGCCGGGGGTGGTGGTTCATGTGGACCATGTGGGCTGTGCAGCCTTGTGTTTTTGCGCAGCATGGATTAATTGCTTTGGGGGGGTGCTCTGGGGGTGAGATTTCTCTGTGGCCCACCAAAATTTTCTCGTGACCCACCAGTTGGCGACCGCTGGTTTGGTGTATGTGAAATTCAATGCCCACCTATTTTCCTTGGTAAGTAGAATCTATAATTATCACTGCATGGATGAAGGGCATGATTCATTGCCATTTATTTTCTGGTCTTCCTATCCAGAATGGTGATGGTGATTTTGTCAAATTATTATTATTTCTGACTAATCAACAGTTGGATTCACAATTTCATGGAAACTTAATCATTCAAGTCCTAACCAACGTTCTAAGTATTATTAAAGTAGCATCCAAAAATATAGGCAGTGCCAAGCAAGGGATTTTTTAGGCTATTCAGGTCTGATAAGTGATATCAAGGGAATCCTTTAGGTATTGCTCCAAGAGCAATAATAAACAATAGTAATTATTAATCGATAGTTGTTCTCACAGTCAGTCAGATGATTAGATTGTATATGGCACTTTTCTTGACTTGTCAAGTCCTTCCCAAAGACCTGGGATATGCAGATATTGATATTTCATGTATTTCATGATATTTTGTGTTAAAAGTATTGTCACAGGATGTAAGTTTTTTCCGAGTAAAGCTGCTGTTTGCAAATGATTCATTAATTATTATTATTGTTATTATAAAGATGGTATTAAAAGGACTACTATTGTTTGGTGTGCATATATGATCATATACTACAGTGGTTTTGTATAGTTTCCAGGACTGCAGCAGGAACCAAGAAACCAATTTCCAGACACCAGAGAACACAAACCAAGCTTCAATTGGAAGCTTTCCAATTTTGCCATAAATGCTGAATTCATACCTGGGTTCCAGATAGCTAATGTGCATATTGTACTATGTAATGAAAAGTATGCCTGTGCCCCGTATTAGCTTTTCTTAAAAAATATGAGAATGACACTCCAAAAGTGGATGATGGATGCAATGCACATATTTTAGAAAGAAAGAAAAATGCATGCAAATACTCTTCATATCAGTTGCCAAAAAAAAAAAAAAAAGGCAAATGTACTCCAATATCTATACCTGAATGTGGAAATATCCTGTTGAATGTTCAGTAACTTTAACTATACCACATCCATTTTTAGTTAAAAATTAGAATTTAACAAACCTAAGGAAAGGATTCCAATGCTAAGTGAATAAGCATTATTACTCCTTGGAAATCTCTTCTCCAAGGCCTTGTTTCTTACTGCACATAACATAGCATAAAGACTATGAGGAAAACATAGCTGCATAGACATCCCCATGTCAAGAAAGTCTGATTTGTGGACAACCCCTACACATGAATGGAGTACTTATTTACTAAAATGTTGGACTTCATTCTCCTTCCTGGAGCTGACAAACACTGAAACCGGCCAATGTTTTCATGAACCACTGAAAACAGGCTGAGTATTTAAAAGGTACTTCAGCCATTCATAAAAATTGAACAGCTTCAGCAGTCTCAGCATGAATATAATTCCTACACAACATGTTTTGCTTTATATTAGCAACATACAGTATTTAACTCATTAGGATTATGACACATTGTTAACAGTTTAAGACATGTTTACATTCAATTGTTTACATGCCTATTTCATGGAAACATGTATTTTCAATAATTGATTGTTGGCCTGAAGTTAATCTTGGAATTGACCTGTACTGATCTGAGTGCTGATTACTGATGGAGTCCTTTTCTCTTTGGGGCTGGTTGATTGTCTCTTTATATAAGGATATAAACTGACAGCAAACAGCATTCCTTACTAGCACCGATGATGTTACCTAGATAGGGTAATGAAATGTCTGCAAGAAAACAAGTGAGTTCAGAGAGCACCAAGAGCCCCTCATTTCAACCCTAAGTTAAAATATTTTCCTTTATTGGTAATTCTTAAAATGCCAGTCTTTGAAATTTATGGAAAAATTTTCTGGCAGCAGCTTATTCAGAAATTCTACTCACCAGAATATTTCATTGACATATTGATATATCTCAGCAATTTAACCATTACTGGTAAAAATCAACACTTGTTCAAGCATAACAAATTTTGTTAGGAATCTGAGCTCTGTTGGAACTCAACAATATATTTTCATTTGAGTATTGATGAAAAAAAGTCCAGAATTTCACTTGAGTTCTCAAACATGAATTATTTTTGAATTGAGTATTACAATGTTGTATATGTATTATATGTATATTTGAAAATGAATTTATTTAAACTAAACAAGTACTATGATTGAAAAGCTGATTAAAAATTAGGATAGAAATGAGCTCTATGGAAGAGGTTGTATCAAATTGCTTAACAATTTTTTGATAAAATAATGTTTGGCCTATTCTTACAAAATATCACATCTTAAGTTAAGTAAGAACAGGTTTCTAAAGAATGAATACTTAGCAGAAGCATTGAGAAATATGGTTTGAGTACTAAAATGTTTTGTGAGGATATGAGTTAAATATTTCAGAGAATACATTAATGGAGTGATGCAATAAAAATATTCAGGGTGTATGATACCATCAAATAGGGATGTGTGAGAAACTTAATAATCATCAATTCAGTACGAAGTGATCTGGCATCCATAAAGAAATAATTTATGCTTATTCCTAATTTTCCTAAGTGATCCCCAAAAGTTGAAAACTGTAAAGTTTTCTCTGACTCAAGTTTGACTTCTAATAAATTACAGATAGTCCTCAACTTACAATAGTTCATGTCAGTGTTCCAGCAACCTTCCATTCCAACCAATAACTCTGAGACAGACAGTATAGTCTGGATAGTAACTGGCACATCTGTGGAATCCTGAATCTGAAAGTTTCAGGCTTCCTTGCAAGAGTCAAAACTACAAGTCCATCCCCCCCGCCCCCCGCTTAGCCATCATCACCTCACATGGTCCAATCACCATCCGTCCTAAAGTAAGATTCCCATTTCATTATGTGCCACACTCAGTGACCTTGAACCAGGACATGAATTTTATTTTGTCTAACTAGATATACTCAAATGAATTCCTCCCTCCCACTTTCTCAGGCTCAATTGTGGCAGCGTAGGAGCATCGAATCTCAATCTGGCTTCCAAAGCTGACAGTTCACCAAGTGACTGTTTGACTGTTTCAACAACATTGAAAAAAGTGACTTATGACATTTTTCACACTTATGGACAGTTGTAGCATCCCCTTCGTCACATGATTTACATTCGTATGTTTGACAACTAGTTCACATTTATGACAGTTAGGGTGTTCCCTTTTGCGACCTTCTGACAAGCAGAGTCAATGGGGAAGCCAGATTCACTTAACAACCACTTAACAAAACTGCAATTTTGTTAACTTCAGGGATTCACTTAACAAATGTGGCAAGAAAAGTCATAAAATGGGGCAAAATTCACTTTACAAAATTCTCACTTTACAACATAAATTTTGGACTCAAATTGAGGATGTGTTGTTTTCTTGACAAAAATGCGGAAATGTTATTGCCACTGTTTTCCTTTTGTGTGTGTGTTTGTATTTGTGTGTGTGTGTGTTTGTGTGTTTGCTACATGTTTACAACTAAGACTATTCCAAAGTCCAGTCTAATCCCAATATACACTTTTGTGATGATTTCTCATGTAAGTAGCCGATGTGACCCAAGTCAGCTAGAATGAAATAAAGCCGAACACAATGAAGAATATGAATGCATGATATAGCATTTAACTATTAAAAAACTTTTTGTGCCTGATTTTTAAGGACTTAACCACAATAGGAAATATGTCTTCATCTTGAATTAGTGAATTTGTGCCAGAGTTGTCTACTTCCTTACTACTTTCAATCTTAGATAGTTTAATAATAATATGGTAATGATGCTACATTTTTTTCAATTTTCAAGGTACATAATTTACCTATTGATTACAGCAAATCTAAATTGTGTATTAATACTTACCCCTGGAGTGCTTTTTCCCCAAACCAATCTCCTTTTCCTAGAGTACGAAGAAATATAGGATCTTCCCCAGGTGAATCTTCACGAGTGACATTTACCTAATTATATGGTAATGCAAAGAAAGTTAGTAAAATCAGTGTGTGTTTAGCTCTCTCTCTCTCTCTCATGCATACAGAATATTGACAGTAGTAAGAATAAATAACTATTTTCCAGCCTCAGGTGCCAAGTGGAATACAAGGCTAATAACTTATACTGCAGTATAGCTTCAGGAAACAATACTGAGGTATATTAGAAAAGCATTCACAGCATGTAGGAAAAAACAGATTTAAATAATTATTATCTTTGGAAGACGTTAGGGTTAAATATTTGGATATCTATGCCTCAATATACTAAAAGCATATTTTGATGTAAAACAAGATCCCAAAATATTAGTGTAAGATTATTTGCATATAATTAGTTTGAGAAACTACCTGATTCTTCTGAATTCATCAGCTGCCAAAGAAATTAGAAATTTATTTGGAAGGGATCTGAGAGATTAAAGTCCTGCCTTTATTTTTGGTAGCTCTTTATTTATTTCCAGAATATAATCAGCTCCAGTCAATTATCTAAGATGTATAGGAAAGATCAACTTTGAGGATGGAAAAAGCTTTCCCCCCCACACACCAGAACTTCCTTAAATTAACTTTAATTTCAGTTGCACAGGGACAGTTTTAAAAGTGTTGTGAATGAATAAATGTGTTAATAAAGATTATTGAGAGCTTGAAGTAAAGTGCAGGGTTCTGGCCCTGCACTTCTGATTGGCTGATAATAGCGACATCGCATTGGTCCGTTCAGGAGGATCTGATTGGCTATTAACAAGCCTCTCCTATTGGTTAACGGAGCTAGTGCTCCCTGTGTTTTCATTGGTTAAATACTTAAGAGCTTGCCTATATAAAGGGGGCCGTTTCAGCCATTGAGCTGAGCTGTCACACTATGTTAATAAAGAGTATGAAGTTCACCGTTTCACTGGCTCGTCTCCATTCTTAGCGCCCATGTTCAGAACTTAACAAAAAGGTTTCTGCACATCATTTATGGAGATTCTCAGTCATCCAGGTCATGATTGCCCAAAGGTGCTTTTTTCAAGAGGCAACTGGATGTTCTTGTTTTTTCTTTGAAGACATTTCACTTCTCACCCAAGAAGCTTCTTCATCTCTGACTGGACAGTGGAGAATGGAAGGATTTATATTCCTTGCAGATAGCTGGTCATTCGTATTCTTTTAGACAATTGTTGAGATCACTTGGAGGTTGGAGTCTTAGATGGTTTCTTTGATCCCTCTTTCCTATAGTCTGCAATTTTTCTAGAAACCCATTTGAAGGGTGTTAATCCCAAAGTGCATATCTAAATATCTATGGAGATTCTCAATCATCCAGGTCGTGGTTGTCCCAAAGATGCTTTTTTCAAAAGGCAACTGGAATTTCTTGTTTTTCTTTGAAGATGTTTCACTTCTCATCCAAGAAGCTGAAGAAGTTGCCTCTTGAAAAAAGTACCTTTGGGTTTCTGCACAGCTTTGTTAGCCACATAAAATTGGTTGTTGCAACCTTACATGATCGCTGACTGACAAGGCATAACAGTGTTAAAATATCTGCCTATAAAAGAAGTCAGAAATTCTATGTCCATTAAGAATTTAAATTAAAGTTTGAAAGATTTAAGATCAGCATCCACAAACCAGTCAAGTTTTCTCTGAGAAGAACATACCTTCCGAAGAACTTCACTGGTGTCCTCTATAGTTTAACGAAGCTGGTGGAACTTTCTTCTTCATAATAATAGAAATACTTAGCATAAAATACAGGGCGTCACTGAACTAAGAATTGTCATACTCATCTGAAAGAATATTGTGATGGGGAGCTTCTGTACCTCTTGTAATATGTACAGTAGATTGCTTAAGATAATCCAGTGCTCTCAATCTGTGGTCCACAGATCTCTGGGGACAACGACACAATGTTATCACAGGGAGTTGGCCAAGGCTTGAAGAACTATTATGATTTAAATCTTGAGTTAAGTCTTGGGGGCTCGCGGCCATGATCCGTGGTCAAAAAATATATATAAAGGGTGTCTGTGGTGAAAGAAAGGTTGAAAACCACTGAGATAAGCCATTGTTTTGTAAGAAGGCTAATCGTTATTGGGATCAAGTATGTACTTTAAATCAGAGAGTTCTGTAAATAAACGTACAATTGAAACCAGAGGTTCATCTTTTAGATTTGATGGATTAGCAATTGGAAGAAAAAAAAAACTCTTTGTTTTTATATATTATAACTATGCACCTACTACACATAGATTTTGCCCAAAGATGGAATGACTTACAGATTTCCACAATGGAAGAATGGATGGTGAAGTTATTGGAAGCAGCTGAAAGGGCAAAATTAACTAAAGAAAAGTCTTTGTCCAGCTTTGTGTCTATATGGAAACCACTTTTGGACTGAAATGTGAAAGAAATGTTATATTAATTTTGGAATTTGACAGTTAGAATTGCTTATGATTATAGAAATACTGTTGAATTTTAGATAAAAGTGTTCATGTGTTTTACAGCTATAACAATATCAATAAAAGTTGGAAGTTAATTTCTTTTCTTTTTTCCCCATATTCCTTTTGAACCTTTACCTTTCTTATTTACTTCATAATTGTCCTTGCTTCTTTTTTACATTTTATCTTTTGCAAAAATATAATAAAGTACATTTTAAAAAGATAAGCCATTATTTAATCTGTGAACAACTCAATGCCAAAGTAAAATATTTACAACTACATAAATGTCATCTACAATCCAATTGTTCTTCTCTGAATAGATTTTGTATACGGATACAAAATGGCAGGGTCAAATTTAGCCTATTGCCAAAACATTTACATTAACTGCTGGATATTTGTGTAATAAAATCTTTGTTCTGTCCTAGAGGGTAAATGGGTAAAATCTCTTCAGCCTCTATCACATTGACTCAGAAATATTTAGCTATCACCCAGTTTCTCAAAAAAAAAAAAAAAAACATTGAAAGTCACTTGATTTATTTTTTTCCTCCTATTTATCTACTCAAATCTTAACACTTTCCATCTGCTGGGGGCATCAGACCCAAATCTGAACTGCCATATTCGGGTTAAGTGACCAATAGGTGGCAGCAAAAAGATTAAGGAAACTTCAGAAACTTGATAGCATCTTTTCCAACTAATAAACATTATAAAAAGGCTGCAGTTCACTTATCACATTTATGGAAAGGCTAAACTGATTTAAATAGAGATTTAATTTGAGATGAGGGGAAGACAGATTAGAAGCACCTTATCAATGAACAATTGTTATTGTGTTCATTGAGAACTTTTGACATAGCCTGAAACCTTTTCACTTGAGTTCAGCAATTTCCTTCTCAAGCATGGTGCTAAAGTCTGTTTTTCCCCCAAATGGTCATACTGAGATCTGTAAGAGTATGTTCTGGGATATTGATATTACAGTGTCCTTGGTATGATTCCTGATGGACTTGTGTCCATTACTTTTTTGTGTGCAAAATTGTTCTTTTGTTGGAAAATATCACAGCAGTAGAAGGGCATGTGAAGACACCTTTAACTTTTGTGTATAGCTATTGGGGCCTGCAATAGTCTCTAGGTAGAGATGTGGGGGCACAGTAGACATCTGTATTTGTTGCAGTTTAATTCCCATATTAGTATCCCTGTTCTGCTATAAGTTATTTGTGAGAATCTGTCAGGCAGTTGTCTCTTTGCAAATATGGAATGCAGTGCCTTTGTCTAGGTTGTAGGTCATTAATGAGTGGTTTGAACTGTGAGTTGTGGGTAACTATCACCAGTGTCTGCTGTTTTTGTTTTTTAATAGGTTCTCTCTCTGGGAAACATTCTGGTTCTATAAGTTTGTCTTTTGATCTTGGTTGGATAATTCGGTCTCCTAATGACTGGTTTAATTCTATTAATTGAGGATCTCTATCAAGTGGGTAAAACAAATGTATTTCTAGCCCACTGCCTGGTTTTATTCTATAGATAGGTTGAAACCAAGGATGATACTGGAACGGAAGCTACTGAAGTCTTGATGGGATTTGATTTTTTTCCCCAAGGTGTCAGATGATTAAATTGTTATTAATGAATTTCAGATAAAGATGGTTTTCCATGGAGAAGTGTTGTCTTAGATCAGCCATGAAGATGTTGGCTGGGCAACTGATTTGCAAGAATATACTATTGACATCTACTAGACATTCAGTTGAGATGCAACAGGCCAATCCAAAACCCATTTGACTATGGAAATTCTCAATCAGATCAGGGTTGTCTCAAAGATGCTTTTTTTGAAAGGCAACTGGACTTTGTTTCTTCCTTGAAGATGTTTTGCTTCTCATCCAAGTTCTTCAGTTCTGACTGGATGGAGGAAACCCCATTGCTAAGAGGTCTGTAAGGGGCATGCATAAGTGCACCATCGTGCCTCCCGTCCCTGCCCTATTGTCCCCATTTATTTGTAGCTATTTCTTTTATTCTTACTCATGTTTATACTTATAACTATTATCTTGTAAGAGATTGACAAATCAAAATAAATACATACATAAATAAATTTATATTTCTTGCAATCATTTGGTTTATTAGCACTCTCTCTGAGAATCATTGGAGTCACTTCGGAGTTTATCTGTAACCGCAGGGTTATCCGAATCACAGTGCAAATGGGTGTGGAATCTTCTAAGTGTTAAAAGGACTCCACTGTAGACAAGAGATTGGTGGTAAATTATGCCACCCCTCTGATGAGAGACAGCTACTCAGTTTTAACATAGATGGCCTCTTTGACCCTCCCTTTCAAACCAGTGGTGCTCTCAATTGATTCTTATTTATTTATTTCAAATTCTAACGTATTTTTAATTTTATTAAAATACTATTAATACAAAAATACAAAAGAAAATAGGGAGGGAAAAGGGAAAGTATGGGGCAAAGGGAAAAAAAGAAAGGAAAGCTTTTGATTTTCCTTTGGTGCAGTAGAATAAGATAATAGCATCAAACTTCAACTTTTTACTTTTCTGTAATAATAGCAATAGCGCCTAGACTTATATACTGCTTCACAGTGCTTTACAGCCTTCTCTAAGCAGTTTGCAGAGTCAGCCTATTGCCCCCAGCCATCTGGGTCTTCATTTTACCCACCTTAGAAGGATGGAAGGCTGAGTTCAACTTTGAGCCTGGTGAGATTCAAACTGCCAAATTGCAGGCAGCCGGTAGGCAGCAGAAGTAGCCTGCAGTACTGCATTCTAGCCACTGCACCAGCGCAACTCTTATAGTGTATTTATTTATAATATAAACTCTGTTATCATCATCATTTTAGCCATTGTCTATCCAGTGCATGTTACATATGATGTTATATATGTTGAAAGCAGCAAGATTATGGACAGAAATGGGAGGAGACATTGGTTCCTACAATGGATGAATGACTATAAAAGTTGATGGAGTTAGCAGAGATGGTCAAATTGACTCTTCTGATCAAAGAAAAAAAATACAATTATTTTTGTTTCTCCTTGGAAACCGATTGAGGTGGAGGAAAAGTTATTTATTTATTTATTCTTATAAACAGAATGGCTGAGTAGCAGAAATGGTATTCAGCACATTCTGACCAGTTCTGGAAAACCGGTAGCGGAAATTTTGAGTAGTTTGGAGAACCGGCAAATACCACCTCTGACTGGAGATTTTACAGTGTCCTTCCCCTGCCACACCCACCAGTCCATGCCCACAGAACTGGTAGTAAAAAAAAATTGAATTCCACCTCTGCTGAGTAGCCATTTCCAATGTGGAAAATGTTGGCTCTACCTCTTGTGGTAAGCTTTAAATGCTGGGCTGCAAAACACCTATACCCTTTCAAAGTTGCCATTTTTGCAAAGGTTTTTGTAAGCCTTCTTAACTGCTGCTGTCACCAGTGTTGTTCCTACTACACTTCCTATCACACCTCCTGGTGAATGGAAATTAAAGCAAGAGACAAGAGTTGACACCTAGTTAGGAAGATTGTTTTGTAGATTCAGATTACTGAAGTAAAACTGTCTTTTTCTCTTAATCTGATTTAACACTTAATTATAGAGCTGAAGTCCAAGAATGAATTCAGAGAATTTCAACAACATCTTTAACTTACAGTGTTTTTTCAGATTTAGTAATTGCATTTAAACAAAAACAAAAACCCACTGAATTTAAAAAGTAATTTGCAACATATCCTAAGTCGTTAATTCAGGGGTCTTCAAACTTGACAACTTTAAGACTTGTGGACTTCAACTCCCAGAATTCTTCTTCCAGTCATTGTTAGCTCAGGAATTCTGGGAGTTGAAGTCCACTTGAATTTGCCAAGTTTGAAGACTCTTGCGTTAATGTATCAAAACTGATATACGAGGATCAATTCAATACATAGGTTTCCTTGGCATATTTTTGATATCATGGGTGTTTATATTTTTATACAGGTTAGGAAGCATTTACAGAATAATGGGTGGAAAAAATAAAACATGTAAATAAGCTTTGACAGGTACATAATCATTCCTGTCAAGCAGTGAATAGGCTTAAATAAACAAACAACTTGGGAAGCACAGTGTTTACCCACACATGAAGATACAATTTTTAATCAAATATGAAAGTGAATATATCCTCTTAGTGTTTTCAAAAGAAAAGAGAAGCAACAGCTGGTATCTCATCCCTATAAGTCATTCCCTTTAAACGGTGTTAGAAAAGCTTACCTTTCCTTTGCTGATTATGAAGAAAGTATCTCCTCGAGCACCTTGCCTGATAATGTGCTCTCCATTTTCATAGTGTGTCTATGAAGGGAAAATGCAAAAACAAAAGGAATCAAATCAGAATGTGTCACCTAAAATAAAACACCTTCACTGTTATAATGAAGAAAATATAGGTAGACCCGTCACAAACCCTGATAAATCTGTGTAAAGGTTAACTCTAACTGCAGGTAGACTTGTCCCAAAGGTGCTTTTTCAGGAGGCAACTGGAAGGATTTATACTCCTTGCAGACAGCTGGTCATTTGCATCCTTTGGATGGAAATGACCCCCTGACTGCAATGGAATCCTTCCATTCCCCACTATCCTGTCAGAGCTAAAGAAGCTTCTTGGATGAGAAGTGAAACATCTTCAAAGAAAAACAAGAAAGTCCAATTGCCTCCTGAATAAGAACATTTGAGGCAACCATGACCTGGATGACCGAGAATCTGTACAGACTTTTAACTGTACAATTTGGCATCCCAAATTGTACCCTTTGAATGGTATGGGAGGAGGAATGGATCCATTAGCACTACTCTGGTGACTCTGAGGACACAGATAATCTTCCAAGTGCTTCAACAACCTTCTAAAAGGATGCAAATGACCAGCCATCTGCAAGGAATATAAATCCTTCCATTCCCCACTATCCTGTCAGAGCTGAAGAAGCTTTTTGGATGAGAAGCAAAACATATTTGAAGACAAAAAACAAGAAACTCCAGATGCCTCCTGAAAAAGCACCTTTGGGACAACTATGACCTCGATGACTGAGAATCTCTACAGACTTGCAATTTACAACCCCAACTGAGCCCAAATTGCTAAATGCAACATTTATTAAGTGAATTTTACCCAATTTTACGACCTTTCTTATCACAGTTGTTAAGTGAATCATTGTAATTGTTAAATTAGTAATAGGCTTGTTAAGTGAATCTGGCTTCCCCGCTGATTTGCTTGTCAGAAGGTTGCAACTGTGACTGTTATAAACACGAGTCAGTTGTCCAGCATCTAAATTTTAATCGCATGACCATGGGGATGCTACAGCCATCATAGGTATGAAAAATGATCATAAGTCACTTTTTATAGCGCCTTTGTTAGTTTGAATGGTCACTAAACAAACTGTTGTAAGTCAAGGACTACCTGCATTGAATTTTAGGTAAAATGTTAATGCATGTTATACTTGTAACAATATCAAGGAAAGTTGGCAGTTAATCTTTTTCTATTTTTTTTTCTTTTCCTTATTCCTTTTGCACCTTCACCTTTCTTGTTTTCTTCATAGTTCTTTTTTATATTTTATCTTTTACAGAAATTTAATAAAGTATATTAAAAAAAACATAAGCCATTGTTTATCTGTCAGCAACTCAATATAAAATATTTACAACTACATAAATGTAACCTACTATATCATGCGGTCACTTTTTTTTCAGTGCCATTGTAACTTTGAATGGTCCTAAATGAACTGTTGTAAGTCAAGAACTACCTCTACATCCAGCAGAAAACTCCTAAAAATATATTGACCACAAGCACGTTTTGACAGTTTATAATTCACATTCTGATCAATTGAGTGTTGATTATTGCTTGCAACAGGAATTGATAGATTGCTTATCACTTGAGCCTGACATTGAGGGCTGAGAAACAGTGACTGTCCTAAAGATGCCTAGCCAACTTTCATGGCTAAAGTGGGGCTAGAAGTCACAATCTCCTGGTTTCTAGCCTTATGCCTTAACCACAAGGTTTGGCTCTCTATTTTATGTTCTGGGATTATTTTGAAAAATCCTCATATGAAGTCTTCCTTCCTTCCTTCCTTCCTTCCTTCCTTCCTTCCTTCCTTCCTTCCTTCCTTCCTTCCTTCCTTCCTTCCTTCCTTCCTTCCTTCCTTCCCTTCTTCTGGAAAAATATATTATATTATGATATGTTATTATTATAACATTAATAAAATTTATGTCACACCATACAGGTGGTTAAAATGATTAGAATTTATATTATGTTACAATCAGGGGTGGGATTCTACTGGTTCAGACCGGTTCTATCAGGTTATGATTCTGCACAGTTCGGAGAAACAGCAAATCATGCCCCTGGCTGGCCCTTCCTCTCTCCGCCTGCCCCTCCCCCTTCCCAGTCAGTCCATATCATGCATGCCCAACATTGCTGACTGCGTTCTTCCCTGCCTAGTCACTCCTTCAGGTATTTCTTTTTTTCCCTCTCCCAACGATCATCTGTTCCTATGATCAGCTATGCCGGGATTCCCCTTGCTTACTTACTGCTTCACCCAGGAGGCTTCCCTGAGGACCAACAAGGCAAAAAATGGAGGGGGGCACAACACCTCCCACCCCCTCCATTTTTTAGCTTCCTCAGCCCCAGGGAAGCCTTTGGGGAGCAAAAATGCCCCACCAGGAGGCTTCCCTGAAGCCCAGGAGGCCCCAAAAATGGGGGCCATGCTGCCAAAAAAGCCAAAGCCACCCAGTCACATGGCCATACCACCTAGCCACAGCCAACTAGCCATACCCACAGAACTGGTTGTTACAAAATTTGAATCCCACCCCTGCTTACAATCTAAAAGAAAACTTTTATAAAACGATGTACTGTTTATATATGATTTCAGAAAAATGTCGAGAATGTATGAAAGAACACTTTTATAAAACGATGTACTGTTTATATATGATTTCAGAAAAATGTCGAGAATGTATGAAAGTACTTCAATTTTTTGTTGGAAATGTGAACAACATGAAGACATGTTATTGTGCCTGGTGGACTTGTAAAAAGTTCAGAGATTTCTGCATTGAAATATATATAATGATTGAAAAAATGTTAAAGATAACTATTCAGCTGAAGCCAGAATTTTTTTAATGGGGATAATTAGACACACAATCAATAATGACATTTATTAGTAACTGAAAATCTTGTATGAACATTTTATTGAAAATAGAAAAAAGTGAACCACGGTCAAAAGGATCAGAATCCAATTCTTTATCATTTTTTTTTCATTTATTTTCTTTCTCACTTATTCTTATTCTCTCTTATTTTTTTTTCATTTTTTAATAGTTACGGTTCTAATAACATTTTTTAAAACTTATTAAAAAGTTCTTCAATAAAAATGATCTTTTAAAAAGTAATCCTGAAGTTGACATTTCAAATGGAAGGATTATTTATTTATTTGTATTTCACTTTTATTATTTTTACAAATAACTCCAGGCAGTGAACATACCCAACACATCTTACTGTACTTGTATTTTTCCCACAACAACCCTATGATGTGAATTGAGTTGAGAGAGAGTAATTGGCTCAAAGTCATCCAGCCAGCTTTCATGGCTTAGGTGAGACTAAAACTCACAATCTCCTGCTTTCTAGCCAGGAGCCTTAACCATTAGACCAAACTGGCTTCGCATTATATGGGCCTGCCAGGCTCAACTACACAGACACATGCACAGAGGCTGTGGAAGTAAAATAATTTGACTTTTCGAAAGCATCTGATGAACTAGCCAGTGGTGGTATTCTATCGATTTGGTCCAGTTCTGCCGAGCTGGTAGTGGCTGTTAAGTTTGAGCATGGGCGAGAAAGAATGGAGACAAGTTTCTGAACGGTGAACTTCAGCTCTTTATTTACATCGTGACTTGCTCATTTAATATCAGTAAAACCCGCCTTATATAGGCAAACCTTGTAACGTTTAACCAATAACAAGCTAGGAACGCTAGCTTTTATAACCAATAAGAACTCTCTGTTAAGGGCCAATCGGATTCCCCGGAACAGACCAATCCAGTCCGGCCACTTAACAGCCAATCAGAAGTGCAGAGCCAGAACCCTGCACTTACTCCAAGCTCACACTTTATTAATTATATTACATACACAACATCCCTTCCCCCTGGTTCCTTAGTTCAGGGCACCGTTACATAGTCCCTTAAATAGGACTTTTGTCTTTTTAGTCTCTTTGATTTTCGTTGTATCGGCTGGTTGCAATCTCGCTGAGGTAGATCGTTGTTTGGCAGTGGGCTGTCTCTGGTTCAGAGTTCACTTCTACGTCGTTGCCCACATTTTCCTCGATTCCCTGAGGTGCAAACGTTTCTCCCTCTGGCTCCACTTCCTGAGTTTCAATTAAATCATCGTTTCCTTCGAATGGGTTTCCTAGGGATTCATCTTCTTCCGTACCTGCCCCCCCTCAGTTTGGTCATAGGGGAGTTGCGAATTGGCCGCTGCAAGCCGCGACTGTAATTGGTCGATATGCTGTTTCCAAAGTTTATCGTCAAGGCATTGCACGAGGTAGGATCTAGTGCCAGTTACACGTACTACTGTCGCTTCCACCCACAACGGGTCGCCCGATAGGTTTTTTGCATAAACCAGGTTTCCTACCTGGAAGGTGCGACAGCGGCCGCTGGATCCTAGTGGTTTCTCTGGTTCATACGCAGGGTGCAACCGGTCAAGGTGGGAGCGGAGCTTTCGTCCCATTAGCAGTTCGGCAGGAGTTTTGTTGGTGACGCTATGTGGGGTGATGTGTTGCAAAAAGAGGATTTGGTTGACCTTGTCGTCAATGTTGTAGTAGTCTACCTTTTGCAAGGTTTTCTTCATAAATTGAACCATACGTTCTGCTCGGCCATTGCTCGCAGGGTACACAGGCGAGGTGAGCGCATGGCAGATGCCACGGTCAGCGAGGTACTGCTCGAACGCTAGTGCAGTAAATTGTGGGCCGTTATCAGATACCAGGACGTCTGGTAATCCGTGGGTTGCAAAGAGTCTGTTTAGAATCTTGATGACTGCCTCGGAGGTCGTAGTCGTTATGCGATGAATTTTGAGCCAATTGGAGTAGGCATCGATGGTAAGCAGGAAGGTGTGGCCCTTGGTTGGCCCCACGAAGTCCAGGGGAATTCGGGACCAGGGTCCATGTGGTGTCTCCCATTCAGTAGGCATGGCTTTTGGTGGGGCATTGCTGACTTCTTGGCATTTGGGACAAGCTTTAACCCACTGTTCGATTTGCTTGTCAATGCCTGGCCACCATGCGTAGCTTCGTGCAAGGGCTTTCATTCGCACGATGCCGGGATGGCCATCGTGCAAAGTTCTCAGCAGCGCTTTTCGGAGCTGTTCTGGAATAACGATTCTATCACCCTAGATGAAACAGCCTTTCTGGGAGAAGAGTTCGGTCTGTCGAGTTTTGAATGGTGTGAAGTCATCTGATAACTGGTCCAATGGCCATCCGCGTACTACCCACCCTAAGACGTGTGCTAGGGTGTGGCAGCATTTGGTTTCTCTCGCCATATCTCGGGCGGTCAGTGGCGGCGAGTTGAGCGCTTCGATTTGCAACATGGTTACCGTTGGTGCCGGATCGTTGAGAGTCTCTGGAAGCGGTGCTCGGCTCAATGCGTCAGCGTGGGGAATGACCTTCCCCGGGCGATATTGCAGCCGATAGTTATAAGCAGCTAAGAATTCTGACCATCGGGTCATCCTAGGGGATAATATGTAGGGAGTTGGCTTATCTCCGTCTATTATCCCTAATAACGGCTTGTGTTCAGTCACAATAGTAAAAACCCTACCATACATGTATTCATGAAATCTTTTCACAGCTGAGACAATTGCGAGGGCTTCTTTATCAATTTGTCCATAGTTCCGCTCCGTTTTTGAAAGAGTCTTTGAAAAATATGCAACAGGGGCTTCGTTCCCATTAGGCAGTACGTGGCTCAAAATGGTGCCCACCCTAAAAGGCGATGCATCACAGGTTATAACTAATGGCAAAGTCTCGTAACACTGCATGAGTACAGAGTCAGAAGTGAGCAGTTTTTTAACATTTCGGAACGCCTGTTCTTCATGTAACCCCATAACCAAATTGCTTTTTTATCTAATAATCGGTGTGACGGTTCAGCGACGGTTGCTTTGTGCGGTAAAAATACATTATAAAAATTGATGAGGCCTAGGAATGCCTGGAGTTCGGCCTTGTTTCTTGGCCTGGGAGCATTTTTGATCGCTTTTAATTTACCTTCGGTAGGGTGAATGCCCTGGCTATCAATCAGGTACCCTAAAAACTCAACACTGTCAGTACACAATTTACATTTGTTTTTTTTAACCTTAAGACCGGCCTCTTGGAATTTTTTTAGGACTAATTTTAACCAGTCCTGTAAGATTTTTTTTGTAGGGGCTGCAATTAATACATCGTCAAAATAGGGGACCACACCCTTAATCCCTTACAATAACCTTTCCATAAGGCTCTGAAAAATCCCCGGGGCTGCACTTACTCCGAATTGCAGCCAGGTACATTTAAAGGCACCTCGGTGCATCACAATTGTTTGGGCCTGTGCCATTTTTTCATCTACTGGTAATTGCTGATATGCCTGAGCTAAATCCAATTTAGCGAAAACTTTCCCACCCCCCAGGGAATGGAGGAGGTGCTGCACCACTGGAACTGGATATGCGTTCTGCTGCAGGGTGTGGTTCAAAGTGGCCCGGTAGTCCCCACAAATTCAGATTGACCCGTCTGGCTTAATGGGTGTTACAATAGGGGTTTCCCACGGGGAGTGATCGATGGGCTCCAACACCCCCTGAGCTATCAGTTTGTCAAGTTGTTCGTCGATTTTCGATTTTAAGGCAAACGGAACTCGATGGGGCTTTAGGCGAATGGGAGCTATTTTTGGATCTAAGCTGAATGAGATCGGGGTCCCCTTGTACTCGCCTAAGCTGTCCACGAAGACGTCCCTGAACTCAGAGATAAGGTCTTCCTCCCAGTCACAGCTACCGACTCGGTTTACGCCGGCCACTTCAATGCCGAGTGGCGTGAACCATTGGAGGCCCAGTAGGCTAGGCCTATCTCTATCGATGACCGTTAAAGGTAAGTATGCTGTGTGCTTCTTGAAAGAGACTCGGACTCTACAGGACCCGATGATGGGGATTCGATTCCCCTGGTAGTCCTTGAGGATGAGGCGTTGGAAACGGAGATCTTGGCGTTGAATTGTGGGGATGAGTTGCTTGAGTGTCTTCCATAACACCATTGAGAGGGACGATCCCGAGTCGACCTCCATGTGGCAAGGCTGGTTCTCGATGGCTACCGTGACTCGGATTTTCTTAGTGTCCAAAGCTGAGGCGTGACCGATAGTGATAGTATGGTGAGCCTCTTCTCTCTGCAAAGCTCGATTTCTGTAGGAGTGGTTTACTGGCTCTCGCCTTACAGGATGGTTTCCTGTCGATTGGCGATAGTTAGCCCATTTTGAGGCCTGGCTGGGTCCTGGCAAGCTGCGGCAGATCCGTCCGATGTGGCCTTGTTCCCTGCACTCATGGCAGAGTGCGTCGTGGAATCTGCATTCGGATCTGGCATGGTTGGCTCCACAGCCAGCGCAAGGGCGTAAGGGCTTCGGCCGAGGGTCCCGGTCGGACCGCAGTCGATGGACCCCTTCTTCATTGCTGTCTGACGACGAAGAGAGGTCCTCGTGGTGTGTTGTCGCGAGCTGCCCTTCTGAACTAGGTGAGATTTCGCTGACCGGTGGTGGTACCGGAGTGCGGTTTCGGCGTAGTTGTGCAGCCGCTGCGGTAGCATCGGCAATGGCGTCAGCAAGGCTGATGTTGCCTTTCGCCATCAGCTTGCTTTGAATGCCTGGTGCATCTAATCCCAGAACTATGCGATCTCTTAGTGCTTCTTCTAGATCGGTGAATCCGCAGAGGCCTCCCAAATTTCGGAGGTCTGCTATGAAGTCAGCTACACTCTCTCCCTTTAGCTGACTTCTTTGGTAAAACTCGTGGCGTCTCATGAGCGTAGGCACGGTCGTGGTGTAGTGGTCTCGCAGGATAGGTTCGAGGTCGTCTCAATCCATGGCCTTCACTTCTCGGGGTTTGGCTAGTGCTTTAGCCATCTTAAATACGGTTGGACCGCAATGCATCAGGAACACCGCCCGTTTCTTCCCGGCTGTGGCATCCTTTAAGTTGTTCGTCTCTAGGAACATTTGGAAACGATCCATGTAAGACTCCCAGTCTTCTTGTGATGGATCGAACGGAGCGGGTGGTACGATGCCGCCGGACATGGTTCCGTTGTTGGCGTCGTCTGTCACGTGCTCAGTCATCTGTCGTCTGTCGTGCTTCTTCGAAGTTTCGTTGGTTCAGATGTCTCCACATCCCATCCTCATCGCCAGTGTTAAGTTTGAGCATGGGCGAGAAAGAATGGAGACAAGTTTCTGAATGGTGAACTTCAGCTCTTTATTTACATCGTGACTTGCTCATTTAATATCAGTAAAACCCACCTTATATTGGCAAACCTTGTAACGTTTAACCAATAACAAGCTAGGAACGCTAGCTTTTATAACCAATAAGAACTCTCTGTTAAGGGCCAATCAGATTCCCCGGAACGGGCCAATCCGGTCCGGCCACTTAACAGCCAATCAGAAGTGCAGGGCCAGAACCCTGCACTTACTCCAAGCTCACACTTTATTAATTATATTGCATAAACAACAGTGGCGATGAGCAGTGGAGACTGAACTGGTTCTCTCCACCGCTCTGTTGTTGGGCTGACCTGCTCTCCCGAGCTCCCATATTATCCTTTATCCTCTGCTTTTGAAGCATAGCTGCCTTGTGCGGCACAGCAGAGTGCCGTGCAGCAGCAGCTGAAGTGACCGGGAGAGTGCAGGCTTGCAGGAGGTGAGTTGGAACTGTGCCTGCGCAAAGTGCATGTTTGGCGTGCGTGTATATGCAAAGCATGAGCACACATGCAAAGTGCACCCACCAAACCATGCCCACCAAACCGGTGGTAAAACTTTTTGAATCCCATCACTGGAACTAGCATATTTTGATCAGCAAGGTAGTTCAGTATTGCTAGATGATATGTCTATTGAATGAGATCCAAACCTGAATTGAAAAATTGTACTCAATGCTCATTAATCATTTCCCATTAAACAAGAAGTGGGATATTAAAGAATGTCACAGTACCGGCCTATTTTCTCCTCAATAAGGACTTGGAAGAAGATGTGAAAGGAACACTTACCAGATTTGCAAATGACATGAAATTTAGTACAGTTAAAAAATAACATAGGAAACAAAATTAAAATTCAAAAGGATCTTGAGCAGTGAGCTAAAAATAACAGAAAGAAATTGAGTAGACAGAAATATAAAGTTGTTCACTTGGGCAATGCACAGAGAGGAGGTATGGGATGTTTGGTATGGTAACAGCATTCCTGAAACGGATCTTAGAATTGTGTGCATAGATTGAGCAGTGAGAAACATGGCTGAAAAACGGCAAATTGATTTTTTTAGACTATATCAATTCTCATTTCCCAAAAACTGGAAGTAATTATTCCAATAAATTCTTCATTGGTCAGGTGCTTATCTTAAATACAGTTTTGGGCACCACATTTAGAAAAAGATGTACTGAAATGGATTCAAGGACATCAATGCACCATTTTGTCTCCCGTCCCTGTCCTACGGTCCCCATTTAATCATACCTATTTTCTGTATTCTTACTCATGTTTATACTTATACCTATTATCTTGTAAGTGATTGACAAATCAAATAAATAAATAAACTCAAATCTTATTAACAGAGAATTATAGAAAAGAAGACTTATTAGTCTTGTTAATTTTCTTCAAGTCACTGAATGGATGTTACATAGAAATATAATAGGGTGGGGCATATAATAGGTGTGACATCCTTTCTTAGTGGTATCAAATCCCTTCTTAATCTTATTTCCTCAAGGCTGAATATTCCTAGTTCCTTCCATTATTCTTAATAACAATTAGTCTATAGGGTTTTTTTTTTTATTTAGTAAATTTTATTTAGTTTTCAAAATTGAAAAACATAAATAAAATTTATATATCATTATATCAACGTCAAGACATCTTTTACATTTCCTTATCATCTTTCTATATACACATTTCTTTCATTGTACAATTTCAATTTAATATATAAATAAATATAGATAGATATGAATATAAATATAAGTATTTACATAGTTTCTTATTCTTTACCTAATTGCCATTTTGGTTTCTTTTTATTCTTAAACCATTCATATCAGGCATCCCAGACATTATAATATATCGACTCTTCTTTGTTTCTTAATTTCATTGTTGGTCTGTCCATCTCTGCACAGTCTAATTTTTTTTATAACAATGCCCTCTGGTGGTACAATTTCTTGCTTCCAGAATTGTGCATACGAAATCCTAGCAGCTGTTAAAATATGTAGCATAATGTATTTATCTTTTTTATTATATTTTTCCATTATTTTGCCTATACTATAACTGAACATAGTATTCAAAGAAAGGCTGACCCAAGTAGGACACAATGGAAATATTATTTCTTCTAATTTGAGTATTTCAGTTGATGAAGCCTAAAATTGCATTTGCTGAATTTACAACCACATCACACTGACTCACATTCAGTTTGTACATTTTCAAGACTGCTTTCACAAGAGCTGCTGCCAAACTAGGTGTGCCATGTTCTTCACTGGTGACTTAAATTTTTCACTGCAACATTATTTTGGATTTTATTGAAAGTGCCTTTGCTGTTCTTAAGAGGCCGCAAATTATTCTCAGAACTGTTTGTTACTTTCAATGATATAATTGTTGTTGTTCATAAAATGGCACAATCGGTTCAGCAGTTGTGACTTCTACATGGGGGTTCATTGTTCACCTGTTTCCATTTTTCCCTCCTGTTTTGTTTTCTTTCAACTGAAGAAAATCTCCAGGCGGTTTTCTTTGACTACATTCTGACTGCATCATAACTCTCATGTATTTTTCTTACTTCACATCACTAGACCTATGAATATAAATGTCACATAACATCACATTCCTTTCTGGTTAACCAGAAGATATAACGAGTGTTTCTGAACAGTCTTGTGTCAATTCGTCTTCATCGCTGATTGTTATATTTGCCTGTGCAATAGGATGGCCCTTGTCCTTCAATTTGTCACATAAAATATTTGTTGAAATAACTGATTAAAATGAATCTTTGCTTCTTTGCTGTTTCAGAAGAGGTGTAGCAGAGAAACTATGTAAATACAAAAAAGCAGGGAGATCTGAAATTTTAAAGTCCATTAATGTTTAACTTAGCCATTGATGTCAATCTCCAAGTTGCTCTGGTGATTTTAAAAATTAGAAATAAACTTCAGCAATACATTTATACCCAGCATTGTTTGCTGAGATCTAAAGAGAACTATAAACTCCTGAGAAAAACTATGCATAATTTTGTAATAATATAATTACTATTATTTCTTTGGCAGCAAGTTGACTGCATCTTTATATGAACATCTTTATATTTTTTGCCAATACTAATTAGCAAATAATAATGAAATGTTTTATTACACCAAGTAACTGCAATGTATTATGTATATTTTGGATTCCGAGCTATTCTAATTAGCATACTTTATTTTTCATCTGAAAAGAAAGTAAATTGATAACTCTCAATTACAATTTACCTGAGGATACAGCATAGCATTCTATATTTACCATGAAGGAAAGTGTTGCAAGGAATTTGATTTGTATTTCACATTTTTAACCCATACCAATTCATACCATGGGGCCTCCTTGGAAACTGCAAAAGACTAACCCACAGTGTCTCTGCCAGCAAAAATAGAGTTTGTGAGGGCCATGCAGCCTCTTGCCAGTGAAAATGAAGCTTGTAAAGGCCAAGCTGTTTTCACTGTCAGAGGGCTGCAGGAGGCCATTGCAGCCGAAAACAGAGCCAGGAAGGGCCACATGCAGAGTGTTAGCAAAACAAACCCACCCTAGCCACATCCACCCCAGTCCCCTAAGGTCAAACACAACCCTGATGCAGCCCTCAATGCAATCAAGTTTGAAACCCCTGGTTTAGCAGCATTTTTTAATCAATAGTTTTAGATATGCTACCTCTGTTTGATTCTAATCTCCAGTTAATACTGTGGATCAAATTTATGAACGAACCACTGTAAATAATCCATGGGAAGTTTAAGAGATTGAGGCAGGGAAAGGGTTAGAAATTTTGTCAAACTCAAACATGGAAAAAGTTACAATCTCTTCTCTTATCCACTTAGTCCTCATCTTTCTAAGTTTATAGAGGTCCTATTCATGTTCTAATAATAGAGAGGTAGAGAGAAACACTTCATGTATATTAACTCTGCAAGAACATTCTGAATACCCACCTTGGTTAATTTTAGTTTTTTAAAAAATTAGATAGGCTATCCACAAACGTTGTTTGATGTCTTAATATAACTAACACAGCTTTTTTGTAGGAATTTCATTAATTTGAAAATAGAAATTAATACTATAGTTAGCTAGCTATTGTACACAGGCACAGACATTCCATAACCAAATTAAAGCTGTTTTATTTCAATGTTCTTTCGGTCCCAGTTGAAAGTCTATTTTGGAAGCCTATCTTGGAATTTATGCTGAATTTTATCTTTGCTTCACTTTTATAGTTATGTCTTAAAATGTATTAAACCTTTATTATTATTACTTCTTTCTATTTGATGATTTATGCTACCAAGAGTCCTATGGGACCAGAGTGGGTTATCAGGACTGTAAAATAAAAGGGGAAAAAAAATATAATTATAACAACTAGAGAATTTTCTTCTTTGGATCCCCTTTCTTGTTTTCCAGAAAAAAATAGAAGCTTTGAGGTATGTTGCTTATAACTAAAATACTTCAGGGCTTAGACTATTTTTAAACACATGTAAATTAATTTATAGATGATGATAATACGATGAGGCAGTCGTTCTGTTTTTCATCACCCAATTCCAATGCTTAAATCAACTCTGCTCTTCTTTATTTTGTACATTTTTTATTGTTCTTGCCTTTTTCTGCATCTGTTCTGAAAGTAATGACCACTCTCTTTTCAGACCCAATACACCTAATCATTTCTCTCTGCCCTTCCCTGAACTCCATTCAGTCATGCAATATCCTTCTGAGATGAGGTCAGCAGGATGGCACACTGTATTTCAGGTGACAATGAACCATTGGCTTCTTTAGTAGAATTATGAGGATTTCAACATCCTGCTCCATCCTATTACATTTCAGTCAAGCTTCACATTACTTCAACAAGCAGTTCAATACACTAAGCTCACGTTTCTTTTTATTCCACTAATGTGGGATGATGTTATTGTAATTGACACTGAGTTTCATCTGCATTAAAGATGTTGAATGGCTACGATTAGGAAGAGCAAGCAGCTAGAAATTCCCTTTTCAATAGAATTAATTTATCAGTCTGATGTTAAAGAGGAGAAAAAAAAATTGTGAAGGACCATGTCGACAAATGTTTCTGAACTGAAACTCACATTTCTTACCCTATATAGCAGGGGTGGGCAAACTACGGCCCGCGGGTCACATCCGTCCCGTTGGTCTATCCAATACGGCCTGCCCCTGAAAAAAAATCGTATTGCCCTGCGCCGCGTGGCCCCCAAAGCTGGAAAACAGTGAGGAGCGCTCTCGGGGTAGGAAAGAAAAGAAGAACTTTGCAAAGGCCTCGGCTGGGAGTTCGGAATCACCTTCGGTTGTGACCTCTCCGAAGGTGAGTCCCCGCTGATCCCCCTTTTTTTTCTGGGGCTTCCAGGCTTAAGCTTTGCAAAGGCAAAGTTTTCAGGTAGGAGCGTCTTTTGGCCAAGGAGTGGGAAGGGTTCCGCCTGGCGGGCGGGCGGGCTGCTTGGAGCCACCTAAAGCTAGGCTGCTGCTGGTGGAGCCTTGTCCTGCCTTGGTGCCCCGTTTCCCGGCTCGGTGGTCCTGCTCGGGCGGCATTTTAAAAGCCTGCTCCCAGCACCCGAGCAACTTCCCAGCAACTTGTTGCTTCCTTTATCCTCGCGGGTGCTCGTGCCTGGCCCTGAGCCACATGGCCGAGGGGAAACCCGGAGCACTGTCGGGTCACCTCCTCCAAGCAGCCCGCCTGCCCGCCCACCGGGCGGAACCCTTCCCATTCCTCGGTGGGAAGACGCTCTCGCCTGCAAACTTTGCCTGTGCAAAGTTTAAGCCTGGAAGCCCCCAAAACCCGAGCAACTTCCCAGCAACTTTCGGCTTCCTTTTAACTCACGGGTGCTCGTGCCCGGCCCTAAGCCATGCAGCGGAGGGGAAGCCCGGCGGGCAGGCGGGCTGCTTGGAGGAGGCAACCCGGCAGTGCTCCGGCAGCAGCAACAGGCAGTTCTGCCTGGGTTCTGCTCAGGTGTCCAGCTGGGGCTGTCAGGAGTTGCTACCGCCGGCGCAGCTCCGTGCGGCTCCAGTCCCACATTGCCTTGGGAAGGAAAAGGTAAAACCAGGAGCTGCTGAGCCTGAGCCTCCAGTGCCGCTGCTGTCGTTGCAAAGCACCACTGCGGCTCTTCCTTTTTGCCTTTCCCTTCCCGAGGCAACACGGGACTGGAGCCGTGCGGAACCACACCGGCGGTACCAACTCCTGACTCAGGGGGCCTCCGAGGGGAGGGGAAGGAGGAGAAGGGGGGGAAAGGTTGGGGGGGCGATTCCCAAAAAATCTTGTGCTGACCCAGCCCATCTGTCAAATTTTAAAAGTCAATGCGGCCCCTGAGCCAAAAAGTTTGCCCACTTCTGCTATATAGTATGGGAAGATGTGTTTAAATATTTAAGAATTTTCTTAGGCTACTTCTGCTGACTGCAGGCTGACTGCAATTTGGCAGTTCAAATCTCACCAGGCTCAAGGTTGACTCAGACTTCCATTCTTCCGAAGTGGATAAAATAAGGGACCCAAATTGTTGGGGCAATATGCTGACTCTGAAAACTGCTTAGAGGGGCTTAAAACATGTAAAGTGGTATATAAGTCTAAGTGTTTTTGCTATGACAAAGTGCTTTAAAAGAGTTTAAAAAAGAGCAAGTTACAAGATGAGGCCACACTACAAAGTTAACATTTTATTGTGTTTTAATACAGTTTTATAACCTACAGTCTCCTGGTCTTTCCAGTGACCTTATTTTCCTTTTTAGCTATACCACATGATTTCCCTACATCTCTTGTATAATGTGACTTAATATCATTTGTCAAGAATAATAAAGTCCATTATGAAAAATTGTCACTAACGGTAAAAACTCAAAAATCACAAAAGTCATAAACATTAGACACTGTTGTCAGCACTGATGATCTCTCATTAAGTTAAGTAGAAAAGTTTATTGCACACACAAATGAACAACATGGGGAAAATAATTTGTATCGGCACAGATGTAGTCAGCAATTTTTTATATCTTATTTCTCTCCCTTTTCATTAAGGGACATACAGAGCCACCATTTTTCCTTAATGGAAATGCCAATCAGATTTTTAATGGCAGTTTGGATATGTATGGTAAACTCAAAATGGGGCATTTTTATTATCTATCCAACAGAATCCAAATAATACATTGTAGAGTATTTTGCCAATGTTTTGTTTTTTCTTAATAAGGCAATGCTATTCTTAATAAACACAACCCAGAAGCAAAATTAAATATATGCTTAAGCTTTCCTTGGATGATCATTTTCTTTATAAAAAAAAGATAAGATTATTTGCTGCTTTATTGTTAATTTTACTGTTGCTTCAGTGGTTTTCTGTATTAGGGATGTTTGGAGGATTAATGTCAAGTATGACACACATTCATCATTCATTTATGAGGAAACATATTCAAGTTATTAAAACAGTTTCCTTAAAAATATTTAACTATGTTGTCAAAAAGTTAAAACTCTATTGCCTTGGTAGCAGTTCAAATTAAACACAGAATCTGAGAATTATCCTTCTTCAGGAAGAATTTAATGAAATGAAGGAAAGTTTTCATGAACTTTAAAATGCAACCTCAGAAACAGTTTGTAATATGGCATGATAATTTGCTAACAGACCACTGTACTTTGAGGTTTCCTTTGACTATACTGCTGGGACATCAGAAGCAAGAGAAATAAAAATAATAAATAAAATCCTCTTTCTCATCTCCTTTCCTGCTTTGTTTTATTATGACAACTCCTTCAATACTAATCATAAATTTATGCAAGTTATGGAAATGTGGTTTATTTTAACCAGGATTTGTTGAATGATTATCAACAACCCATTTCACACCTAACACTAAACTGTAAACTTTCCTTATAAGATGGACTATGGATTTCGTGATCACACAAAAGGAAGATTAAATTTGTAGCTGGTTGTATGAACCAAATTCAAACTCTGTTTTCAACAAGTGATTATACAAGTGAATCCTGAAAGGAACACCACAGTACAATTTGAACAGCTTCAGAAATATTACATTTTAAGCAGACTACAGAAAGGAAGTCTCCTCAAGTCTTTCCAAATACCGGTAGGATCTCGGTGGATTTCAGACAGGTTGACATATCCATCTTAAGATGTGTGGCTTCATGCTTTTTCCAAAAACTACTAACAGATGCCTGCCTGATTTCATGGTTGTTATATCCTTAATGGTATTGAAATATTTTACTAACATGCCAAGCGTATCCAACTAATAAGTAAAAGTAAAGGTTTCCCCTGTCCAGTCAAGACTGACTCTCGTGATGTTATCTTCCAACTTAAATGGTACCTCTTTATCTACTTGCATTTTGCATGCTTTCAAATGGTTAGATGGGCAGGAGCTGAGTCAAATAACAGGAACTCACCTCATCAAGTCTTGAACCCGGGCTATCAAGCTCAGCATCTTTAACCACTGAGCCATTGGGTCTCCATCTGCTAAATGCTCATTCAGTTCTAGACCTATATTTATCTGCACCTCTTTTACTATATTAAACACTGTTTCTGCTATACATATTTTTCCAGAACTGGTGTGGTGGGGCCATAACAAAGGACTCTGACTATGATATACAACGTGCTCTAAATTATAAGAAGCCTTCTTCTTTTCTGTCAATTCCTAGTTTTTCAAATAAGATAAAATTAGTAATATGCATTGCCTTGAGGGAAAAGAAAATACATGCCTTGGTCCCGCATTATTCTTTCACTTGGGTAAATTTGAAGTTTACTCAATTTTTGTATCTCATCTTCATCTTTCTGTTTTGGCTCTCACAGAACATTTGACAATAATTTGAAATGCAGTACAGCAGGGCGCTTTTGCACAAGTACTGGATGCTAATGAGTATATGTATGCATCATAAAATCTTTGTATTTGTACATAATCTGTGCATATGTTAAAATTCTGAAGCATAGCAAAGATCTACTTTTTCCCACCAACTGGGAAGCAATTCACTGGGGGCAATGCAACTGAAGAAAATGGTCTGATCTTAGAATACTCTTTCTAAAGTTGGAAGATCTTCCATGGCTTCAGGCCATCAGACTCAGCTCTATCTGTAAGTGATGATGAAGTATGGGAAGCAAAATCTAGTAAAACATTACTTGCATCCATCTTATAGACAGCTCTCCTTTCATCACAATGTGCAATGAAATGAGGGAGACTTAGGTAATGCCTCCCCATCTTCTTATTGCTCTATTGGCACGATGACTCTAAATCTTCAAAAAAAAAAAAGATATACTATAAATATATTTTAAAGTTTTATGTTTTAAATACTTAGACAAAATAAATTTTATCTCTCTTTGTTTCATCTCACTGCAGCTTCTTCATAACTAAAGTGTGTAAAATTCAATGAAACGTCTCTCTCAAATTACTTTAAAGTAGCTGTGAAGAAGAAGATATAAATCATGGATAAAATACCTGTGATGACGTGGGGTGTGGCACAAAGGCAACACAGACAGATAATCAGTAGGAGTCCCTTTATTAGCTCCAACATTGCCCCCCAATGTCCTGGTTACCTTCTGGCTGGAGAAAAACTCTCCCAGGAACAGCCTTTGGCTGCACAGAATCAAGTCCAAAACGTGGTCAACAAAAACTGTAACTATAAGCCCAATCAAGGGAAAATGTGGTAATTAGTTTGGCAGGGCAGGAGCAGGAATTCCAAATATGAAGGCATAGCTATAACTCCACACAGCTGGGAAAACACCAGGAACACAGATAACTAAAGTCAACACAAGATAAACTCATGTTTGCTCCCAGCAGTTGTCACACTCAGCATTAAACTCTCTTCCCAGCTGTGGCTAATGATCAGGGTCCTTTCCTCCCCCATAAGCCACACAACTCACGTTGCTCTCTTCTCCGTTCCTCCCTGCATGCCCTAGGATGAAGAGGGGGTGGGCTTGGGTCTTCCTCTAAACTCCCTCTCCCTTGTTCTACCTTTCCTCCACTCTGCCCAGCCGGAATTTGACTGTCCCCATTTTCCTCCATAGCCAATGGAGCCATATTCCCACTCCCTGTCAGCTGTTCATCTTCCTCCTCAGATTCAGACTCCGACAGGGGCATGACAATACTGTGGATCAAACTTTTCCTATCTTGAGGCCTTCCAGATTTCACAATACTACAACTTGTACTAGCAAGGTACAAATTGAGAAATATGGAGCTAATTGTTTCAAACCCAATCAATTTCCTTTGTGGATCTTTAAATGATGCTCTAACAATATCTATGCAGATGCATGCTGTAAAGGTAGTTTCCAGGGAGCTGATATTCAGCATAGATTTAAGGCAATCTTCACCAACATACAGAGTTTTGTGTCATAGGACAACATATTTTGTATGCATTGTTTCTAGAATGACTGGCTGTCAGGCTAAACCCAGAGATGACAAAGTAAAAATCCAAGTTTAGTTCAGTTTATTATTTGTCTACCCCTAATAGAATTCTTTATACAATTCTTTATTAGCCAAGTGTGATTGGATACACAAGGAATTTGTCTCTGATACATAAGCTCTCAATATATATACAAACAACAAAGTGATCAGTCATAAGATACCAATACGAGAAGGTAGTAGGAAAGATAGAAGGTGAGAAAGATGAGAAGATGACAAAGTTAATAGCAATACAGTCTACTTACATGGGCATAAGAATGGACAGAATCTTGCCAAACTGATGCCATAACATTCTAATCTACTAGATCTACCATAAAAGATTCTAGGATGGGAACTATTTATTGTCCCTCATTGTTTCTCTGGGTGCACATTCCATTACATTGACATCTATATTTAAAAAACAATGTCATTTTGGAAAAAATATGTTGTTCAATTTATCCACGAATTATGTTACTGCTATTCCAAATTTTATTATCAAAGGACGAAAGGAGGATTTGCAGAGTAGATTCCAGTTTTCATGTAGATTTTGAGGATTATCAAATTCAAAAGATTAGGGAAAGCTAGTATGTGAATTGTAGTTTCTACATCCCTGACTACTGCCATATTGTTCTGATAATGGCTACTAATGACTACTGCCATATTGTTTGCTATTAGTATGGTATATGTTGTGCACATTATGTTGTTTGTTTTAATCTTATTAAATTGCAAAATTGATAATGAAGGATCATATATTTCAGGAAAACATTCCTGACTCCTAGTCCCAGGAAATACAATTTTGTACAAATTTTCTATATAACAAAATTTGTTTTAAAGATAAGAAAATTAAGCAAACCTTAGGGAGTTAAATTGTTTGTATTGTATTATATTGCTTACAAATTGATTATTTAATTTCTCTACTGACTTGTAATCAGAAATACTACTGAAGCAAAGTAGAAGAACACAAAGAATATTTAAGGCAAACATGCACTTATTGTTTGGTGATAAATATTCTACAGAGGTAAGAAGTGACAGCATGTCATGCTGAGAAACTTGAGTCGGACTTTGCACTGTGTTAATCTTATTAAATTGTGTTAATAAGAAACTGTGTTTCTTAAATTGTTACTGTTTCTTAAACTTAAATTTCAATTGAGAAAAAAAAAAGATGAAGAGGTTTTCAAAGTGGCTTGTAAAATGTTCATCTTTTCAGCAAGAATTTGAGGAATCTTGTTCCTCTCCTTACAAAATGTCCCTTTTCTTTATTTGCTTTGATGTATTATAACATATGGTGTAAATACACAACATATGAGAAAACAAAGAATATACTTATTCAATAATTCCAGGCAGGGATGGGCTTTGTAGAACTGGTAGCTCTGAAGAGCAGCAGACATAGAACCGGCTCTATGTCTGCTGATGTTTTTGCCCATCCGCTCACCTGGGCTCTTACCTGATCTTTATTTCTTGATTTTTCAACTTCAGATGCGAACGAGGCACAGCTGCAGTTAAAAAAGCAGGAAAAGAGTGCTGTTTCAAAGGCTGCTTCTCTGCACGCAGCGTGCTGATGATGATTTACAGGCGTGCGGCTCCAGCGTGCAGGGAAGCTCAAAATCCTGAACCGGTAGTTAACCTTGTCGTATCCCACCCCTGATTCCAGGTCAATAGGGAGTTGGTATAGATACTTCTCACTGAGATTTATGGACAACTGTACTTGGGTAGCTAACTGTTATTAGACAATTAAATAATACCTACCCTTAAAATTGGTTACAGAATCCCAAAAACTGATCTATGTGAAACCATTAATCTCTTTTACAAACTTTTGTACAGGGCTTGGTAACTGTGCAATCTCAGTGTAAACATTCAGCAAATACATTCACACATGTACCTTTACTCATTCCCACATTTACATGTGAATAAAGCAAAAATATGTTGACCATGATGAACTTATCTAAAAGATCTTGTATGTGAAAAAGATGTATACATTTGCTGTGAAGTTACATTCACTTTTGACAAGGGGAGATTAACATGGAACCTGTTAATAGGGGCATCGTGTGATTTAATAGCTTCCATATTGTGTTTTGAAAGTACAAGGTCTCCATTGTTTAATTGTTTATTTTAATTTATGATTTCATAAGCTTCCAAAGAAATATGGCCCTTATCATGGTTTAATACATCTCCCATTAATCCCTGAATGACTTTTTGTTAATGCTAAACAGGAAATCAGAGTATCATGTTAGGAACAAATATGCAATGAACAATATAAATCAACATATTGCTGTCTGTATTTTTCTTAATTTGAGACATACTTCATTTGTTTACTTCTAGCATTTTGGTTGCGTTGCCATGAGGATCAAAACCAATTTTATGCTCTCGCATTTATTAAAGATGATTAATTGAAACTGTTCAGAATGTTTCATGGATGTACAACAATAGAGCTGTACTCATTGAACCTAGATTGTGTGCAACTCTTCATAGGATCTCAGCCCTATAAGGATACAGGTCCTGTATCATTATAATTACACTTAAGCCAGGATATAAATAAAAATGTCAATTAAAAATATTTCTTTGGTCTTTTTAGTTGTCAGCAGAACGGGAGGGGAGAAAGCAATGCATTCCTTAAAGGCTTCAGATAATCACTTTGGCAACCGAAGCTTCTGGCGTGCAAAATTATTACTGGAGAGCATGACTGATGACTCTTGGCTATGGATGTGTCTCATTGGAGAATATACATCCAGGGGGTGGGGGAAAGAGCAGGGTCAAGGGTGAAATGAATGATGTGTCAGTGCAACTGGGAAATGCTGACATGTCAACTCCTAATAAATCAATCTTTTTCACTCTGCGGCTAGAGATTTATGATTTGAATGGGGGTGCATCTCGAAGTCCTGTTTCTAGAAAACTGCATTGCAAAATTATGAGAATACAGTACAAATTTTAAGAGATATGTTCTAATTTTAAATAGAGTTGGGAAGTATCAAATTGATAAATTCTTATGAACTTGTTTTTCCCTTTCATTGCTATGAATATTAATCTACATCATCCATCAAAATGAACAGAAGATCCCTTGCTGACAGAGTAACATTTAATAAATGTTCAAGTGTCATTTATATCTCTGAGTTGCAGATGTACAAATGATTAGAACAGCATAAAATGTGATCTAAGTACAGAATATAAAAATCTAATGAACCACATTTACATTATTAAGTTAAGATGGGAGCTTCTTATTTTTTTACTTTTGGAAAAAAAGAACTCTAATAAAAATGGCATTGTATAAGGTATTTACACTGACCGTTAAGTCATCTCCTGTCCACAAAACTATTGCTCAGTGAGTGAATACAGGGAAAATTATTGATTACTTTTAGATCCTCATTAAAAATATCACACATGGTCCATTCCTAAATTAGTTTTTTTACATGATAATTGATGACCTTCTCCTTTCAAATCACTATTGCTTGTTATAGGACCACATTGGATGATTGGCTCCATTATTCATCCCAAATCAGTTTCCACATCTACTTCCAGGCATCTGCAGTTTCCCAAATGGATTTCCTTTTAGTTAAGTTTTAATATCCATCATTTGTTCATTAAACCTTGTTTTAATGCTCCACATGTGACTAGTTTTCAACACAATCCATAATAAAACTTGGTCACATGAGAAGAACAACCAAATAACAGTCAGAATCTCTTCTTGCCTGGTAGATTAAATTCTGAAGCAATTTCTCTCCACCAGTGAAATTGATAGATCAGATGAATATATATATTTTCATTTTATTTTACTTCATTTTTTATTTCATTTTAACGCTGAAATATCTTTTCTAAATCAGCCACAATTTTGAACGTACAGTGTGAATGCCATCCAAGCCGCTTCCCCATCAAACCCAAAGGTATTCCCTTCATTTAAACCCAGATATATAATTGGCCCTGTAGGCCATAAATACAGGCTTCCCATCCGCCCATTTGAATTCTGACCCAGCTACAGAGATGTAATAAATAAGAAAAATGATTCAGGTGGGTCATAGCGTGGTCTCCAAGCACTGAAAGCCACTGTGATGGTTCATATTTCACTTCTAATGCTAGACATCTGTTAACAAACTTGTAAGCTGCTGCTGATGAATCAAATATCATGAATCAAGGGATTAAAGTTCACTTTATTGTTTGTTTGGGAAAAAAGCCTCCAGAGAGAGAAAGCCTAAACACAATTCAGTCAAATTTAACATTTACCCTCACAGCTGTCGTATAGCATAAAAGAACTGCACAGAGTACTATATAGCTAGATCTCACTGAAATAAGACACTCTTAAAGCTCCCTTTAGAAAACTCAGCATATATATTGCTTTTTTTCTAATATGTACTGCTTGTTAGAAAATGTTGTGGTGTACATTACTTTGCAGCTAGCAATTGGGAGAAAATGGGAGGGGAGACTCCTTTGGTCTGTCTCAAATTCTCTTCCAGAAGGGATGGAAAAGTTGGTTTCTTGTTTTAACTGACAAAGAAGCACAAATGCTCTTTAGCATGCACTGCAGTGAACTTTCTGGGCATTTAGATGTAAATGTATCAAGGGCATTATTTCTGATCAATCCATTGGTTTCTAACAGACCTTTCCAGCCTTATAACCAATTTTATTTTAAGCACAGAATTGCCAGAGACTGAATCTGAGGGCTATGGATAGAAAAAAAATGAAAGGAGAATTAATAATGGCCCCAACTAAGGAATCAGACCCATTTTTAAAGATTAGGCAGCAGTGCTGCCTTTGTCCCAACAGCTTTTCTTCCCTGGGGTTTGGACTAAAAGAGGGTTGGACTAGAAAACTTCAAAGGTCCCTTCCAACTCTGTTATTCTGTTCTGTTTCGTTCTGTTCTATCCTATCCTGCAGGTGAAACTTGAAAAATTAGAATATCGTGCAAAAGTTCATGTATTTCAGTAATACGACTTAAAAGGTAAAACTAATACATGAGATAGACTCATTACATGCAAAGCAAGATGGTTCAAGCACCGATTTGTCATAATTGTGATGATTATGGCTTACAGCTCATGAAACCCCCAAATCCACAATCTCAGGAAATTAGAATATTACATGCAATCAATAAAACAAGGATTGTATATAGAACAATATCGGACCTCTGAAACGTATAAGCATGCATATGTACTCAACACTTGATCTGGGCCCCTTTTGCAGCAATTACTCCCTCAATGCGGGATGGCATGGAAGCTATCAGCCTATGGCATTGCTGAGGTGTTATGGAAGACCAGGATGTTTCAATAGCGGCCTTCAGCTCTTCTGCATTGTTTGGTCTCATATCTCTCATCTTTCTCTTGGCAATGCCCCACAGATTCTCTATGGGGTTCAGGTCAGGTGAGTTTTCTGGCCAATCAAGCACAGTAATCCCATGGTCATTGAACCAGGTTTTGGTGCTTTCGGCAGTGTGGGCAGGCACCAAATCCTGCTGGAAAATGAAGTCAGCATCCCCATAAAGCTCATCTGCGGAAGGAAGCATGAAGTGCTCCAAAATCTCCTAGTAGATGTCTGCGTTGACCCTGGATTTAATGAAGCACAGTGGACCAACACCAGCAGATGAAATGGCTCCCCAAATCAACACAGACTGTGGAAACTTCACACTGGACCTCAAGAATCTTGCAGTGTGTGCCTCTCCATTCTTCCTCCAGACTCTGGGTCCTTGGTTTCCAAATGAGATGCAAAAGTTGCTCTCATCAGAAAAGATTGGTGTGGTTATGCATGTCCCTTACAGACCTCTTAGGAATGTGGTGAGGTCAACAGTAGACAGTCTAAGGTTAAAGTTTTTGGAGTTTGGAGAAGAAACCACAGAGTCAGGTTGTGTATTCCAGACATTGACCACTCTGTTGCTGAAGTTCTATTTCCTGCAATCGAGTTTGGTGCAGTTTACCTTGAGTTTGTATCTACTATGTGTTCATGTATTGCTGTGGTTGAACCTAAAGTACTCATCTTACCACAACCTTGACTATTCAAAACCAACCCATTTATTTCTTAATATTTGACAGCAACCGATCTTATGGAATTCTTATTATTTTCCAAAATTGCTAGAATAGGATCTTCTGAAACTTTTTCACACTTCTATTCAATCCTCTGAGCCATATAAACTAGGACAGGAAGAGCAGTTATCAATTTATATATGAAAAGGAAGATGAAGCCAAGAGGAAACAAAATTCCCACAGCTACTAAATCTTACACAAAAGGCTATAATGGTAGACTTGACTGCAAGCAGCCAAGGTCAACTAATAAATCACAATGATCGGGCCAAATGACACCGAACAGCACTACATAAACTTTCTAATATGAAGTATAAATCCATGATGAAATTCTGTCACTCAGCCAGGGAAATAAACAGAGCAGTGGGACAGTGTGGCACAGCAATATAATATGCTGAAATACTGTGACAGGGTGCGACATGTTGATTGCACCTGACTGAATTCAACAGTTCTTGAAAAACCAGGAATACAAGTTAATGTGATCATAAACATTAACCAAAATTTAATTAAAGAATTACTAATTAGTAAAACACATACTTAAGGGGTAATTTATTCCTGCTATAAATGCCACATGTTTTAAGTATACCTTTACAGGCAGAGTGTCAGCTGGTGCTCCATTCAAAATCCAAGAATTCTGAATCTGAGAAAATGGGCGCGTAAATCACATATACAAAGTAATGGTAACGTTCCCACCCCCAATAGTTCAATTGGCTCATCCAATTAAAGTTGTGTATATCATTATGTGGGCCTCTCCAGGTGGTGATGAGACTTCTGTCCGTTGACCTTGACATAGTTTGATAAAGAGTTGCAGCTGCGCATAGCATAGGATAGAAACCTAAGCAAGAATGTACTCCCCCCCCCCCAGCTTATACAGTTCTGGTTTGTAACACCTCCAGCTCACTTCCCATAACCATTCCCCCCTCCTCCCCCCATTACTTATGACAGCCGAAAGATACAAAGCAAAGCGAGAAAAATCTTGAAGGCTGACACAGAGTCAGTATGATATGGGTGAAGTTTCTCCTTCTCTTCACTGATTTTTTTTTTTTTTTACAATACTGTATTATGCCACAAACTCTACAGATAAGGATTCCAGCAGCTGTTTAATTATCTGTAAATCTGTAATATCTTTTCTTTTTTTTATGCACAAGTTTCCTTGTTGCTTCCAATACATAAAATGTAATGGCTGATTTTGCATCATAAAATAAGGGAACACTTGCTAGCATCTTCAAAATCTACTAACTATTATGGCTAGAAAGGCATAATTACTTTGAACACCAGTTCCTGGGAATAACAACAGACTATTATATTTAAATCTTTCTCTCCTATAAAAATCCAATTGTTCCCCAAGGGAATAGCATACTGAGCTTCATAGCCCTATGATCTGATCCAGCACAATTTGTATTAATGTTTTGTATTAATGTTCAGATATTTCAGACATAACAAAAGAACAAGATTTGTCATGTGGAAAATGTATGGGAGATGATAGGAAAAATAGACAATGATAAGTAATGCCAAGTATGTGTTAATAATTAATTATATTAATTGCAGTCTAGGATTAAACATTTTAATTTGGTTACCTTGCATCAATTCTAATCAGACCTTTTTCTTGTAAGGGTTGATACTTGAATATTTTGTACTTATCAGTGGTCATTATCACTATCTAGTCAGGATATATTGCATAAAAACAAGAAATTAGACCATCATACAGTTGCTTTAAAAAAAGAGAAATCAGTGTAGGTACAAAGTATATTCCTATTACCCATGGTGGATATTAATATTAAACATATTACCATGTCTATGGCAATTGTACTTCTAATCACCATACAGATATCTGTTCATGTTAATCCCAAAAGTTAATTCTGTTAAGCAAATACTGTATATATTTTCTTCTACTTCTTTATTTTTCCCTATGTATTTTTTCTTTACTAAACTTCCTTATTATAAAAAAAAAATCAATCAACTATGGGAAAGTTGAAATATTTGCAAACAGTTCAGATCATAGTTAATTAGTATTTAGTAATCAACATCTACACTATTTGTAAATATCAAGGAACACAGAATATGTACTGAACTACTATAATATGCTTATTTTATTTTCCCTGCCCATGGAGTAAAAAAAAAAGGAATAAATAAATGAAACACATCATTTTAGCAATGAGTAAGTCTATTCTGTTCCAAAACTTTTCCTCCTCTTTCAGTATTGGTACTTTGTAACGAATACAGAAAAAAAGTAAGAAACAGTAAGATAAAAAAACTTAATGGCATTAAGAAAAGAAAACACAGGAATAACAAACCTATCTTATATCCATAGAATTCCTTATAGTCATTCATATCTTTCTATGCCTTGTGTATACCATATCTGTACATTTTATACATTTTATATGTAGCCCATTGCTCTTTAATTTTCTCATTTTTCTCTTTATGAGGATCTAAGGTACTCTACAATATTCTTGGTCTTTTCTTCCTTTGAACTCATTCACTCTTACTTCACGCAATTTGCAATTTGAGCCTCATTTATTCTCTTTACATGACCAAACAATCTCAAAGAATTACTTATATACCAGTTGTTCACATATACAAACCCTTCCTCATTTTGTTTTACAAAATACTTTTTAAGTACTTCATTGTATATATATTTCTCTTTGTTCTCCTTGATGTTGCTCCAGACACATCCATCTCTTACTTCTATATGACTAAGCAGGCAGAAACATGTTTTTGTAAATAGATGACATGAAATCATATGCCATCACTAAAACCATTTATCATTTTTTTTAAAAAAAACATCATTTATCTTAAAAGTGCTCTGTGCATTTTCTTGTATTTAGACAAAATTCTACTGAGATAGAAAAATTCATCTATCTGCTATAGTTCTTTGCCATTTGTAGAACTGCTTGTCACCTATTAGGCTCTTTATAGTATGAGAACTGAGTATTTGTAGACAACCCATCTCCAGTTGTTCTGCACATCCTGTAAGATTTTACAGGCTCTTCTGAATCTTTAGCCTTGCTAATTACTCTTTGTGGTGATGCAATTGCATTTGTATTTCTTAAATTGTGATATGTGATTCTGTTTTTTTTCCATGGTTATGAACTTTTGATTGATAAATCAAAATCTTCCATAAGTCACATAGACTTGCGAGTGAGTGGGTGACCTTAAAAAGTGTCAAAATAAAGAAAGAAAGAAATGCAATCACTCATTTTGTTTTCCCTGTAAATTTATATTCACATCTATACCTTTTGCTCTGTCATATTTACTCCAAAATATTGGAATTCTTTTGCAGTTAGAAACATACCAAGGTTTGTCTGTCTGACTGTGTCTGTCTGTCTGCCTACCTACCTATCCATCTATCCATATAAAAATATATTAAACAATCAAAGGAACTATTTATGAAATATTTCATTTATTCTTATGAACTGATTTCCTTACAAACTGCTGCTACTCAATTCAGTAACCAGGCTTTAGCTCCTTATTCATTCAAAACATTCTATAAATCAAGTGTATTCATTTTATCATACATTTTTTAAATCAATACAACACCCTCTATTCTCCCTTTCATACATTCCTCAATGATATCCCAAGGAGCAAATTTTGATGTGTACAGTGTTGTGAACTAATAAAATACTCAAATAAAGTTTATCAAAAGCTTTAGAAAATAGCAGGGTTCTAGCCCTGCACTTCTGATTGGCCGATAATAGCGATATCGGATTGGTTCGTTCAGGAGAATCTGATTGGCTATTAATGAGCCACTCTTATTGGTTAAGGGGGTTAACATTCCACGTTTCCTATTGGCTACTAGAGCAGCAGCTTGCCTATAAAAGGGCTGCTTTTGTTCTAGGGTTTTGCTCTGTTCAGAATGTATAATAAAGAGTTGAAGTTCACTGTTCACCGTCTCGTCTCCGTTCCTTGCGCCCATGTGCAGAACTTAACACTGGCGACGAGGATGGGATACGAAGACGTCAGAGTTGACTGAACACTACAGAGCACTAAACTGAGCACGTGGCTGAAGGCGCATCAATGGCGGAAACCATGACCGGCAGCACCATACCACCCACTCCATTCGACCTGGCACAAGAAGACTGGGAGTCATACATGGACCAGTTCCAGATGTTTCTGGAGACCAACAACTTGAAGGATGCCACGACTGGAAAAAAGAGAGTGGTATTCCTGACTCACTGCGGACCTGCCGTTTTCAAGATGGCCAAGGCACTGGCGAAACCGGCTGAGGTGAAATCCATGGATTGGGACATCCTCGAGCCCCTCCTACGGGCCCACTATGCACCTACTGTACCAACACTTGTACGAAGACATGAATTTTACCAGAGAGACCAGCGGAAAGGAGAAAGCGTTGCAGATTTCATCACGGATCTCCGGAACCTGGGAGCCTCTGTGGGTTCGCCGACCTCGAAGAAGCTCTCAGAGACTGAATAGTTCTGGGATTAGATGCACCACACGGGCAAAGCAAGCTGATGGCGAAAGGCGACATCATCCTTGCAGATACCATCGCTGACTGCAGCAGAAGCAACCAGGAAGCCGGCTGCCTGAATGCGCCGCACCAACGCCCCGCTCCGCCATCTCGCCGGCAAAACCTCACCTCGCCTTGAGGGACATGCAACGGCAACCCACCACGAGGACCTCAAATCGTCATCAGAAAGTGATGAGGAAGAAGTCAACCGGCTCCGGTCTGAATGAGACCAAGGCCACCAGCGTAACAAGAGACTGCAGTATCAATGCGCAGGCTGTGGGGCAAACCACCCACGATCAGACTGCAAATTCCTCCACGCGCTCTGCCATATTTGTGGGAAGAGAGGCCACATCGGAAAGGTCTGTCAAAGTAAGATAGGAGCCAGCCCAATTCAGAGGGGGACCAACTATCGCCCACCCACAGGAAGTCATCTTGTGAATCGGGAACATTTGAACCACCAATGGAACAACCACTCCTACAGAAATAAACCACTAGCCCATTCAACGAAACGAGAAGAGGCACACCAAACTATCACGATTGGTCACGCATCATCATTAGATGCAAAGAAAATCCGAGTGAAGGTCGCCATCGAGAACCAGCCCTGCGTGATGGAAGTCGATTCAGGATTGTCTCTCTCGATGGTTTCCTGGAAGACCCTTAAACAATTGATCCTTGCCATCCATCAGCAAGACCTCAGAACCCAAAGAATCATTCTCAAGGACTATCAAGAAAACTGAATTCCAGTTGTTGGATCAAGCCTGGTCCGGGTCTCATTCAAAAATTGTATGGCATCCTTACCATTGACCGTCATCGACCGTGATTGGCCTAGTCTGTTAGGCCTTCAATGGTTCGCTCCACTTGGGACTGAGGTAGCCGGCATTCACCAGACCAGCAGCAACGACTGAGAGGAGGCCCTCGTCCAGGAATTCCAGGACATTTTTGCAGACAAACTAGGCGAGTACAAGGGGACCCCAATATCATTTAACCTTAACCCTGAAGTGGCCCCCATCCACCTTAAGCCTCGTCGAGTCCCTTTTGCCCTTAAACCAAAGATTGATGAGCAGCTTGATAAATTAAGAGCCCAGGGTGTTTTAGAACCAACTGACCATGCTCCTTGGAAAACCCCAATCGTAACACCCATCAAACCGGATGGATCGTTAAGGATTTGTGGGGACTACCGTACCACCCTGAATCACACCCTTCAACAGAGCGCTTACCCGGTACTGGTGGTACAACACCTCCTCCATTACCTGGGGGGGCAGAAAGGTCTTCGCTAAATTGGATTTAGCACAGGTGTACCAACAACTGCCTGTAGATAAAAAAACAGCAGAGGCACAAACGATTGCTACGCACCGAGGCACTTTTAAGTGCAACCGCCTCCTATTCGGAATTAGCGTGGCCCCAGAGTTTGATGGAGAAACTGTTACAGGGAATAAAAAGGGTTGTACCATACTTTGATGATGTTTTAATTGCTGCCCCTAATAGAGAAATACTAAAGGAGCGTCTTAGACTCGTTCTCCAGAAATTTAAAGACTCTGGCCTTAAAGTTAAAAAAAATAAATGTCAACTGTGTACAGATAAAGTAGAGTTCCTGGGGTACCTAATCGATAAACAAGGCATTCACCCCACCAGTAGCAAGTTAAGGGCGATCAAGAACACCCCAAGACCCAGAAACAAGACTGATTTCCAAGCTTTTCTGGGGCTTATCAATTTTTACAAAATCTTCCTGCCCCACAAAGTCCCTACATTGGCTTCTCAATAAAAAAGCAACCTGGATTTGAGGGCCCCGAGAGGAACACGCGTTCTGACAAGTGAAAAACCTATAAACTTCAGATGCTGTTTTAATGCAGTATAACGAGAATCTGCCTTTAACAATCACATGTGACGCATCACCCTTTGGAGTAGGAGCCATTTTGAGCCATGTGTTACCAAAAAGTAGTGAAGCCCCTATTGCCTATTTTTCAAGAACTCCATCAAAGGCTGAACGTAACTATAGTCAAATCGATAAAGAGGCTCTTGCTGTTGTATCTGCTGTTAAACGGTTTCATGAATATGTTTATGGACGAGTTTTTACTATTGTTACCGACCACAAACCTTTGCTGGGGATAATAGCAGGAGACAAGCCAACCCCCTATATATTATCACCTAGAATGACTCGCAGGTTGGAGTTTTTGGCTGCGTACCATTATAAGCTGCAGCACCGCCTGGGGAAAGCCATTACCCACGCTGACGCATTGAGCCGTGCACCACTTCCGGAAACCGTTGATGACCCAGCTCCAACCCTTACAACGCTCCAGATTGAAATGCTGCATTCACCGCCGCTGACCGCTAGAGATATCGCAATCGAAACAAAACGCGATCCTATCTTAAAACGGGTTCTTAGCTTAAAACGGGTTCTTAAAACGGATTTGAACGAGGATGGCCAGTAGATCAAACCCCTGACAACTTCATTCCCTTCAAGAACTGACAAACGGAACTTTTTTCGCAAAAGGGCTGCATCCTGTGGGGGATAGAGTCGTCGTCCCAGAGTGGTTACAACGAGCGGTACTAAAGACACGCATGAGGGCCACCCCGGCATCGTGCGCATGAAAGCGCTCGCATGAAGCTACGCGTGGTGGCCGGGCATCGACAAACAAATCGAAGCCTGGGTAAAGACTTGTTATAAGTGCCAGGAGGTTTGCAATGCCCCACCAAAAGCAACTCCGACAGAATGGGAAACAACTCGGGGACCATGGTCCCGCATTCATATTGACTTTGCAGGACCTACTAAGGGACATACGTTCCTATTAACAGTGGATGCCTACTCAAACTGGCTCAAGATCCACGAAATGAAAAGTACTACAACCGAGTCTGTCATCCGGAAATTGAACAGATTATTCGCGACGCATGGACTGCCAGACGTTCTGGTATCCGACAACGGACCCCAGTTTACCGTGCTTTCTTTTGAACAATACTTAGCGGACCGTGGTATTCGCCATGCGCTAACTTCGCCAGAGCACCCTGCGGCTAACGGAAGAGCCGAGCGCATGGTACAGTTTGTTAAAAAAAAACCCTCTACAAGATGGACTATGGGGACATTGAAGATAAGTGTTGTAACTATGTATCATTCATGTGATTGCAACTATGTATCAATTGCAACTATGTATCATTCAAGCATTGCAACATTGTATCATTCACATGTAAACATTAGATTTCTGTCTCTTCAGTGATCTTTGCCAGGCACGTACAAGAGATGGGGAGATAAACAACTGTCAATACAGAATGATATCCTAACTGACTTGAACTGTTGTAAATCACGCACATCCTGTTAACCTGGTATCCTAACTGACCTGAACGATTGTAAATCACGCGCATCCTGTTTAACCTGGTATCTTAACTGACCTGAACTATTGTAAATCTTGTATATCCTGTTTGACTTGGGCTCTGAAAAATTTCACCCCCCTTGTGAAAAAGCATAATAAAAGAGCGCGTACCAAGACATTCTGGGCGCACTCATCCCGAGGAAACCTTGTCTCGTGTCGTTTCTCTCTCCCTTGCTCCCTTTCATGAGCCGCCCATCAGATGCGGGATGGCAGATACCGCATTCTGGTGACCCCGACGTGATTCCCTAAGGGGGATACGCAGCGGCGCGCCCATATCTTATTCGCTTGGTGGGAGCATCGCCAGGCCTGGCACATTCATCGGATCTGAAAGACGGTCTCGACTTTTGTAAGTATGGGTGGAGGCTTTTCTCAACAGCAGACGCAGCATCTGAAGGAATTGACAGAGCTAGTCGCTTCTTCTTCTAAATACTCTGCTAATTTAAAGGGCTCTCCTATAAAAAAGAAACCTATTGCTACATTATTGGCTTATGTGTGGCAACATTGTCCCAATTATCCAGAGAAAGGGTCCTTAAAAATTTCCAATTGGCAAAAAATTGGTGAATATCTCCATAATCCTCCTCGTGCACCTATTGGCATTTTGGTCACTTGGAGGAAAATTATGGAGGCTTTAAAAGTCCATTATCAAATAGAAGCAGGGAATGTGTTTGAATCTCCCCCGCCAAGTTATGATAACTTTTCTATCCTTCAACCCTCCGCTCCCGATGATCATAAGTCAGTACGGGAGCCTCCCTCCATTCAATCTACTTCCACAAATGTAGAGTCCCTGTGTCCTCCACCACCCTCCCGAGGTGGAGGGGGTGTTGTAAAAGCCATTCAACAAGCCGCTTATGAAGGGGAAATGGATGAGGACACCCTTGCAGCTGCCTCCCTTTATCCTGTCATACAAGTCGGCAATCCCCCAGCTCCTCAGTATACTTCAATGCCGTATAAAATAGTTAAGGAGTTAAAAGCAGCTTGCAAGGAAAATGGTATTCAATCTCGTTATGTACAGGGTCTTTTAGGATCAATAACCCAACCAGGCGCTGACTTGATAAATGCTGATTGGCGTACATTATTTGCCATGATCCTCACGCCTTCACAATTTTTAGTCTGGGAGTCAGAATTTCTTAAACGTACCGCAGCCGCAGCTGCTAGAGGTTTGCCGGCAAATGTCACTTTAGATATGCTTAACGGTACGGGCACTATGCTTACCATTGCCCAGCAGACTGTCACAGACGCAGCTGCTTTCCCTATATTACAGGATTGTGCTTTGGCAGCAGCTCGAAAAGTTGATAATGCGGGATCCATGCCCAAATCTTTCTCTAAGATTATTCAAGGACCTTCTGAGCCTTTTTCCTCCTTTATAAACCGTCTGACAGTAGCCTTAGAGAGACAAATTGATAATGAGGAGGCTTGTAATGAATTAAGTTTAAAACTTGCTTTTGAAAACGCAAACGCTGACTGTCAGAAAGTTTTGCAACCATTAATTAATAAGAAAAATGTTACCTTGGCAGATTATATTACAGCCTGCTGAATCATAGGAACCACATCCCATTCCATGTCTACTCTGGCTACAGCCATTACTGAAGGCATGCAGCAGAACATGGGTTCTCTTCTTCCCATTTCCCAACAAAATAGTCATAAAATGGGTAATTGTTTTAATTGTGGCAAGCCAGGTCACTTTAAGAGACAATGCACAGCCCCGGGTGGGGGAGCAAATATGTCAAAAAACCAGTTAGCTCACCCAAAAATGCCATGCCCTCGATGCCAAAAGGGCTATCACTGGGCTAATCAGTGCAGAGTCCAAAAGAATGAACAGCAGAATAACCCTGCAATCATTCAAAAACCTTTTTTGAATCAGGGAAACTAGAAATGGGGCAGGCAGCCAGCCCCACAACAAAGGCTGCTGAAACTTGCAACTTTTCTTCTTTTGCTTACGATCTTGTTGCTAATGAAACTGTTACTTATCTTCCTGGTGTCACTGACTTTCTCTTTGTACATCCTGTTCAGCCTTTTCATATGCCCCCCGATATTCCAGTGCTAGTCTTTCCTGTAAGGAATTTAGCTGAACAAGGTATTCTTGCCTCTCCTTTTCTGCATGACCCCACTGTATTGTCTGATGTCTGTCTGTCTGTACTAGCTAATACAGAAGTTACTATAAATGAGGGGGATGTTGTGGCAAAAATGATTGTGCTCTTAGACCAACAACAAGAGCAACTCTATGCAATTGAAAGACCAATTAGTCAACCGAAACCTACGGTGACATTCTTAATAAATGGTCGATCCTTTCTTGGTCTTTTAGATACTGGAGCGGATATTTCCGTCATCCGAACCGCTGAGTGGCCGGACACCTGGCCTGCAGATGTGGCACCAGCGATGAGAGGAGTGGGGGGACTCCAGGAGACTTGCATTAGCAGAAACTGGGTAAAAGCCCATTCCCCTGAGTCTCAATGTGTTGCTTATATTAAACCAGCTGTAATCCCTCTGTATACTAATTTATGGGGAAGAGACCTTATGTCACAGTTTAATGCGCAACTTACCCTCCATTAACCATGCTTCGCTTATATTTGACTAACAATAACCCTGTGTGGATTGATCAGTGGCCTCTCCCTTCTATAAAGCTTGAAGCCTTACATTCTCTTGTTCAAGAACAATTAGATAGAGGTCATCTAGAACCCTAATTGAGTCCATATAATACCCCAGTTTTTGTTATTAAAAAGAAAAACGGCGCTTGGCGCCTCCTTCAGGATTTAAGGGCTGTGAATTTGGTCCTCCTTCCAATGGGACCCCTGCAATGTGGTCTTCCAAATCCTAATATAATTTCTCAAGAGTATGACCTTATCATTATCGATCTAAAAGACTGTTTTTTCTCCATTCCATTACACCAGTTAGATAGAAAATTATTTGCTTTTACAGTACCAACCTTAAATAATCAGAGACCTACCAAACGATATCAATGGAAAGTCTTACCGCCAGGCATGTTAAACAGTCCAACTATGTGTCAATTTTTTGTGGATTTAGCCTTGAAACCATACAGGGACAAATATCCTCATTTTTTAATCTATCATTACATGGATAATATATTGGTATCTGCACCTGGCCCAAAGGGCACGGTATTAAAAACTCTGCCGTGCCTGAACTCCATTTTAGGTAAAGCAGGTCTCACAATAGCCCCGGAAAAGGTACAATCCAAACCACCCTTTTTCTATTTAGGTCACAAGTTACTTGCTTCGGCTGCTGTTCCTTCCCTTCCCCTCCCAACACTTCCCCCGAAACCAAAACTTGTGATTTTACAACAGTTCCTGGGAACCTTAAATTGGGCACGTCCTTATTTGGGTTTGATTACAGCTACATTAGCTCCTCTCTTTAATGCTCTCACGCAAGGTAAAGCCCCGTCCGATGTTATCATTCTAAATAAAGAGCAGTTGCAGGCATTGAAAGACATTTCCCATTTAATGGCTACTAGATGGGTGGATCGGGCTATAGAAAATTGTCCTTTATCAATTGCTTTACTAAATACTGTTCAGAGACCAACAGCTGTCATTATGCAAATTCATCAGACACAGGTTCTGATTTTAGAATGGCTGCATTTGTCTCACACCCCACGGACCACAATTACTAGTAAAGCCTCTGCATATTCTCAGTTGATCTTTAAAGGTCGACAAAGATGTAAACAACTTATGGGATTTGAGCCTGTTTTAATATTCACTCCTTGTTCATTGACTACTTGGGAAATGCTATGGTGTAATTCAGAAGAACTGCAATACGCTTTAGAAGAGTGGCCAGGGCAAATTTCTTGCCATTTACCAGCTGACCCACGGTTCACTTTTCTTAAAACTCTCCCTTTTGAATGGCATTCCCCCCTCTCAATATCTCCATTAGTAGATGCACCTACGCTTTATGCCGATGGGGGGAAAATGTATGGTGCTTGTGCATGGTACCAGGAGGGAGAGTGGAAAACTAAAATTACCCCTCCGCAATCTTCTGCTCAACAGGCAGAACTTGCTGCATCTCTTATTGCGTTTCAACAGTTTCAAAAGGCTCCTTTTAATTTAATAGTAGATTCCTTATACGTTTCTCAGATTTTGAAAAACATATATCAAGCCTATTTATCTCCTAGCATATCTGTTTCTTTGTTAAAGTTATTGCTTCCTCTACAGCAATGTATCAACAACCGCACACATCCATTTTTTGTAGTACATATCAGGAGCCATCAACCTCTTCCTGGTATATTACAGGAGGGAAACAAGGTGGCAGACGCAGCTGCAACAGCTGCATCAGGTAAATCAATTTGTAATCTGACAGCAGCCCAAAGTCATGATTATTTTCATCAAAATAGAAAAGCATTACAAAAACAATTTTCTCTAACTCAGGCAGAAGCTGCTGCCATTATTCAACAATGCCCCACATGTAGTAAGCAAGGACATTCCATTCCCATAGGAGTAAATCCTAGAGGATTAAAAGCTTGTGAAATTTGGCAAATGGATGTAACTCAGTATCCACCTTTTGCCCCATGGAAATATTTGCACGTTTCAATAGACACATATTCAGGTTTTATTCTGGCTACTCCTCAAAGGGGAGAAGCTGTAAAACATGTCATCAATCATTCAATTCGTACCTTTGCCTCGCTGGGACGTCCAAAAGAAATAAAAACAGACAATGGATCTGCCTATACAAGTTCTGCTTTTCAGGACTTCTGTAACAGATGGGATGTAATCCACAAGTTTGGGATTCCTTACAACAGCCAGGGGCAGGCTATTGTGGAACGGGCGCACTTATCCCTGAAAAATGCTCTTGATCGATATTCGTTGCGGGAAAAACCCCCGACCCTCCCAGCATTGCAAAATTCTCTTAACATTTGTCTTTACACTTTAAACTTTCTCAATCTGACTGGCATTCCTCCTACTTCTGCTGCTTCTTGTCATTTTTCCTCCCCCTCACCCCCGCCTAACAGACCTCTGGTATATTATCGCAGATTGCCAGATCCTGCCTGGCAGGGTCCCGCTGAGCTTCTCACTTGGGGACGAGGCTACGCTGCAATCTTACTGCCAGACAAAACCACTTGCTGGATCCCTGGTCGGGCGGTAAGACCCTATCATGGGAATTCCTCCGATACATCTGCATCTTAAACTCTTCCTGATATTCTTGCCTATATCCTCTTTGCAAATTCTACCTTATTCATATCCTACTTATACCTTTGTTCAACATGGTCATTGGACCACATTAGAATTTCGCTTTATTAATTATGATAGTGACTGTCCTATTGTTTGTTGGCATGATAATCTTCCCATAAATCTATCTCCTTATATTCATACATACTTCAACAAAACCTATGCTTCCTGTCAAAAGATTATTCGTGTTAAATCCACTTCATTAACAGAAGGCTATTATACTTGTTCCATGAGGATACGTCATGAAAACGCTACCCATAGCTTTCACTCTGTCACTTCTGTTTTGTTTACAGAACACTCTACCACTCGCTCTTTTGTTCCCTCTTTACTCTTCCTATGGAAAGGAACCTTAAAATCTTTTCCTCTATTCAAGCTAGATATAGGGGGACCTAAATGTCCTTCTATTGTATCATGGGTTCCCCCACCCCAACTAACATCCTTGATGAATGACCAAATTAATCTTCATTGTCATTATTGTAATTATTATCCTTTTTCTACTAATTGTATTCCCTCCTCATTTCGTAAATGTTCCACAACTAACTTGTCCATAGCCCTCTCTCCAACTTGTAATTCTTTTATATACCCAAACTCTGATCCTGTCAACAAACAACACTTCAAAAGAACTGCCCATGATGATCCGCAGAAGCCTTATAGAAGATATAATATTACTTGGACTATAACTGACTTTCAAGGCGTTCGTTTAAACTTTACAACCAATTTTTCTCACATAGAAGACTTCTACCCACCACTTCAATTCGATTTGGCAGAAATGTTTGTAGGCTCCACTGCCTACAACTCGCCTTCTCATCCAACGGAGCCTAATCATAGATTTGTAAATGAACATAGGTTTTATGTATGCCCCGGACAACCCATTTCCGACACTCAGTCCCCTGCCCAACGACTTCTCGACTGCGGGGGGTTGTTGGATTACTTTTGCAAGGACTGGTCGTGTGTTTCAACTGGACATATTTATTGGGATCCGGGCACTAAGGGTGATCTCATTACTGCCACTCGCACCACATGGGATATTCCATGTGGTGGTAAAAAATTGCCCAAATGCAACCCGGTAACCATAAGGTTCACAGACAAAGGCAAGAAAAGTACCCTATGGGACATTGGCTTGAGATGGGGTGCCCGCCTAAAAATAGTCTGGCCAGGAAAGCATTATGGAAATATTTTTCACATTCAACGTCACATTGAACTCCCTCGCTCTGACCCGGTGGGACCACATGAAAAGGTTATTAAATCCCCTTTCTTGCAACCCATAACACAGGAAATTAACCCATTGATTCCATTGATCAAAGCTTCCTATGCCTTGTTGAACTCCTCAAACTCATCAATTGCCTCCACATGTTGGCTTTGTGTTTCTGCCTCTCCACCTTTTTACGAAGCCATCGCTTCCCAAGAACCCATTGTTAATTCCACATCAGATGAATGTTGCCGTTGGAGGAACTCCACTATTACTATTTCTTCCATCACTGGGGTTGGTTGTTGCTTGGGAAATATTCCATCCAATTACTCACAATATTGTCATAATGTTTCTAATGGCTATCATTGTCAATTATACCTTCCTAAGAACTGCCTTGGCCGCTACCACACCATCGGGGGATATTCTCCAGTCTACACCTCTTCAGGAGGAAATTTAACATCAATCCTAAGAGGAATGTATTTTATTCCTGGCAAAAATTCTGTCTGGGCTTGTAACACCGGTCTCACGGCATGTGTCCATGGGGATGAACTTGTTAAATCCAAATCATTTTGTATTCAAGTATGGCTTGTACCAAAAATTAATGTGTATAACTCTGATGATTTTATATCCCTACAGACACCCATGGAATACCCCCTCAGAGCAAAGCGGGAAATTATTAGTACTCTCACTCTAGGTCTATTGCTTGCTCTGGGCGCCACGGGCGCAGCCACGGGCATTGCAGGACTAGCTGTCTCTGACAAAAGAATTACAGCTCTGGGTTCAGCCATTGATGATGATTTATTACGAATTGAGAAATCAATTGTAGCTTTGCAAAACTCCTTGACGTCCCTCTCGGAAGTAGTCTTGCAAAATTGTAGAGGTTTAGATCTGTTATTTTTAAAACAAGAGGGATTGTGTGCTGCGCTTAAGGAAGAATGTTGTTTTTATGCTGATAGCAGGGGGGTCGTGTTGGATTCGATGAATGAATTAGAAAAACGCTTAAAAGATAGAGAAAAAGAAAGGTTAAACATGTATAATTGGTATCAAGGTTCGTTTTCTATTTCACCATGGCTTACAACCTTTTTAACTGCATTGGCAGGACCATTAATAATCATTATATTGATATGTATTATAGGACCTTGTTGTTTTAATAGAATATTGCAATTTTTGAAAAATCAATTATCTTCCATAACTGCTGATGTTAATGTGTTATTGCAAGCTCATGTTATGTCTTTAACACCGGATGAAAAAATATCATTGCTGAGTTACCGCTCCTTGGACAACCCTGACGCTGACGGGTCGCACTCCTGCCTAGATGACGGGGACGGCGAACATTTCAGAAAAATAGTTCCTGTCTTTTTGGATGAGGAAGAAGACTCGTCATAAAAAATAAAAACAGAGGAGATGTTGTAACTATGTATCATTCATGTGATTGCAACTATGTATCAATTGCAACTATGTATCATTCAAGCATTGCAACATTGTATCATTCACGTGTAAACATTAGATTTCTGTCTCTTCAGTGATCTTTGCCAGGCACGTACAAGAGACAGGGAAATAAGCAACTGTCAATACAGAATGATATCCTAACTGACTTGAACTGTTGTAAATCACGCACATCCTGTTAACCTGGTATCCTAACTGACCTGAACGATTGTAAATCACGCGCATCCTGTTTAACCTGGTATCTTAACTGACCTGAACTATTGTAAATCTTGTATATCCTGTTTGACTTGGGCTCTGAAAAATTTCACCCCCCTTATGAAAAAGCATAATAAAAGAGCACGTACCAAGACATTCTGGGCGCGCTCATCCCGAGGAAACCTTGTCTTGTGTCGTTTCTCGCTCCCTTTCATGAGCCGCCCATCAGATGCGGGATGGCAGGTACCGCAGATAAGATAAATAGAATACTCCTTCTCCAACACATCACTCCGCACAGCGTCACCAACAAGACTCCCGCAGAACTATTGATGAGACACAAACTCCGCTCCCACCTCGACCAGCTTCACCTGTCTTACGAGCCAGAGAAACCCTGTGGATCTAGCGGAAAATGCCGCGAGTTCCAGATAGGTTACTTAGTTTTCCCCAGAAACCTCTCTGGCGAACCGTTGTGATCGTTGTGGAAACCTCTCTGGCGAACCGTTGTAGAACACTAGCGGCACCGAGTCATCCAATGAAGAACCACCAGCACCCAACTTGCCCGAAAATGCCCTGCCAAAACAGGCTTATGGACAAGAACCGGTGGGACAGCGTAAATCCAATAGACAGTCAAAGCAACCTTCCTACCTCAGAGATTACACCACCGCACCCCCCAAACGGAACCCGGGGGAAAGGGGTGTTATGAACTAATAAAATACTCAAATAAAGTTTATCAAAAGCTTTAGAAAATAGCAGGATTCTAGCCCTGCACTTCTGATTGGCCGACAATAGCGATATCGGATTGGTCCGTTCAGGAGAATCTGATTGGCTGTTAACGAGCCACTCTCATTGGTTAAGGGGGTTAACACTCCACGTTTCCTATTGGTTATTAGAGCAGCAGCTTGCCTATAAAAAGGCTGCTTTTGCTCTAGGGTTTTGCTCTGTTCAGAATGTAAAATAAAGAGTTGAAGTTCACTGTTCACCGTCTCGTCTCCGTTCCTTGCACCCATGCGCAGAACTTAACATACAGTCTCTACATGGCAAAATAAAAAATAACCACCCAAACGTTCTGTGTTTTCATTCTGTCAAACAGCTTTTCAGGTACATTTAAGAAACAAATCTGCCTGTAATTATTTTAGTCACTCTGGCTACCTTTCTATATGTACGAAAATAGCAAAAAGTTTTATTTTTTTTAATTGTCACATAGAGATGCAATTTTCACACAAATGTTAAACAAATTACGAACAAACCATATCTACACTTTCATTTTAGCATTTCTCCAGTTATGCAATCTCCATCTGCAGCCTTATGATTTTTAAGTTTTCAACATTCTTACAGCATTTATTACCTCCTGTTTATCACTATTTTCTTCTTGGATAGCTAACATTCTTGAATGCTATTTATAGCATTCAGTTCAGTTCCACTCATCAAAGTGTCATTATCCTTTCTAATCATTCCTACAGTATTCTTTCCTTCCAGTTTGATCAATAATCGTGTTATTCCTTTTATATTTCAATTCCAGTCAACTGCTGAAGGATCATCGTTCATCATTCTCTATTGACTTCTGAAGCAACAACTAACATCCATAAAAATTGCTATTTATGTTGTCTTCCTTTTTTCTCCTTCACTATATTCTTAGCAGTTACTTTTCCTATCTATGTTCTAAAACTTAAATACTGAATCCTACTAACTATGAAGACAGGCAACCCTAGACTTACCACCACAAATGAGCCACAAGTTTTGTTGCTAAGAGAGACAGTTATTAAGTGAGTTTTGCTCCATTTTATGACTTTTTTTCCCACAGTTATTAAGTGGATCACTGCAATGTTCGGTTAGTAACATGGTTGTTGAATCTGGCTTTCCCATTGACTTTGATTGTCAGAAGGTCGCAAAAGGGGATCACGTGACCTTGGGACACTGCAACCGTCATAAATATGAGTCAGATGCCCAAAGTCCAAATTTTGATCACCTGCCCATGGGGATGTTTTGATAGTCATAAGTGTGAAAAATGGTCAGAAGTCACTGAACAAACTGTTGTAAGTTAAAAAAAAAAAACTACCTGTAGATGCTGTATACATTCAGGATTACATACTCAGCATGATTTATCTTACCGAAACTCAAAATTATTCTTTCTGCCATGAATTTCATTATTGGCTAACAATGCAGGTAGATTTATTAGAGAAGAGATTAAGATAACCTTTATGATTAGTTTTTAATGTAAGTACACTGGCACACCATTGAAAATGAAATTCTATCCACACACATACATGATAAACATGATTATCTATCTATCTATCTATCTATCTATCTATCTATCTATCTATCTATCTATCTATCTATCTACAGACACACAGACACAGACACACACACACACACACACACACAATCCTGCAGACTCTGCCCAAGCATCACTTATGTACTATGTATGCTATTACCTACTATTCTCAGGGAAATTGAAATCACAGTCCCATAACAAGGCAAGTTTCTGAATTAACCTTTTACATATTTCAGTCTTCATTCATTATTCTTGCTTCTCTGGTCACTCAAGTACTAGTAATAACAGAGGTAGTAATGGTAATAGTTATTGATCTTCATCTTGAACTTTTCAAATACATTATCTGAATGGGTTACGATAAAGTCATGAAAACAAATCGAAGCGGCATTAAAACTGCATTAAAATCAGCAGCCTTATAAAAGGCTACTTCTTATTTACCAGGCACATTATCGCCAGACTGTAACTGTGAACATTAGGCAGTCAAATTAAAAACCCTAATGGTAGAAATTCAAGCCAAAAAAACCAAAACAACCCCACCACCCCCACACCCCACAGCAAATTAACTAAACAATACCACCTTAATCAAATAGGCCAAGGATGCTAGAAATAAGTAAGTAAGTAAATAAGTAAGTAAATAAATAAATATGGTGCTCCTATCTCAAATGCAGTGAGATGCAAAGGTAACTGTCTTCTACCAAACATATTTATCTTACCATGTTTCTAGCCTGCCTTTATCCTAATTAACTGGACTTTTATATTTCATAGTGTTGTAATTTGAATTAAACACCATATAGGGTGAGGGAGACAGAGGGGTCTGACATATACCCTAATTGTATCCCTTGTTTTTTTTTTACTTAGCACTATAGCTATTGGGAGCTCTAGGGGCAGAAGACAGAAAGGAAGACCATTCATTCATTCACCCAATTTCTATAGCTACTGATCTCAGTCAAGTGGCACATAATATTTTGTAATTTTATAAAAATAAAATTAAAATAATAGAAGGGTTTATCTCCAGTTTCCCATCTGGAGACATACACTTAATGTCTGCAGTTGGTTTCTCTTAAATGTCTATCTCCTGAATACATGGTGCTATATTTTCTTTTTTCTTTTTATTTATAGTGCAATGCAAGTAGGCTATGCTTACTTGAGAAATGAAACATTTTTAGGACTTCAAAAGCATTCTGGAATTCAAAAGCGGAAATATATGCAATTTTCATTTTTAAATCATCCTGGGCACCTAAGCTCACTTTGCTATTTTCAAAACCATGCAACATACATTACAATTGTCATGCTTTGTAATGGACATGAAAGCATAATTTGCTCCCTCTGCTTTAAAGTGGTTTCAAACCCTGTCAACCAATGATTCTATATCATGCAGAGCTCCAAAAATGCTAGTATTCTGCAATTGGGCTTGACTGATTGGAAAATAATACAAGTCAAGACTGAAATACCATCAATGTGATCACAAAACAAAGTTACAGTCAATTTTGTCATTTGGGGATTCTGAATTTGTAATTGCATAATTGATATGTGCAGCGCTTTTGCAGTCATTTGTACACACGGAGAGTGGAAAGAAGTTTGAGTCACCCAATACACATATTCCCAGCTGAAATTTTAGTATTCATAAATTCAACGTTCATAGCAATTTTCTGGAATGTAACTAACTACCACGAATGACAAGAATTGATTGTATATCCTTTGGGACCTAATCAAAAGTTTGTCTTTTCCTTGAGATAAGAAGTCAGAAATAAAAATAAAGACCCCATAAACAAACCATATGCTTTGCCTTCCTTCTTTTCTTGAAAAAGGCAGCGGTGCAGAATTTTTTTTTATTACCATGAAGACTGTATCAAAAGAAAGTCATACAACCCACAACTCAGCGTCCAAACCTTCTTCAACCAATCCACCATCACCCAAGATTAGGCAAGCACACCCCCAACTACCTCAATTCAAACTACAACTGGCATTAAATGAAAGCTACTCAATGCAAGAAGCCTTGTAAATAAATACCTGAATTTCTCCTCTTACTAAATACGGCTAAATTCGACATTATATTTGTCTGTAAAACATGGCTCAACGCATCTCTTCCTGACTCCATTATCACAGTAAGAGACTATTATGTTTACCAATCAGATCGTGAAATCTGTAGAGGAGGTGGTGTTGCTATCTTCTATAAAAAGTCTTTACATCTAAAAAACATCCAAGTTACCCAAGAGACCATTATCTGTGAACTGACCTTAAATATAACATTTCAATTCTTACTATGTTACAGAGCACCTGATTATGACATCAAACATGTAAACAAGCTAAATACACTACTAACATGGGCAGAATCCTGCCCGCATGTTTTTATCTTTCAAGTGTGACTTCAATCTACCTCATATTAACTGGACCCTAAACGAATGTATAACTGAACCCATACATGCAACCTTCTACAATGCTGTAACAAATCTGGGACTGGAACAACTAGTAAACAACAATACTAGGCTTAACAACTGGCTCGATCTCATCTTCTGCAATAGTTTGAATTCAATTTACAGAATACAAATTAAAGAACCTTTTTCCAACAGTGACCACAACATGATTGACTTTTGTCTCAACAAAAAAATCATCACAATGACAAAATCCCCAATTATAACTTCAAAAAGGCAGCTATGATCTTATAATCAACAATCTCTCTTCCCTAGATTGGCAATTTCTATTCACTGGATGCAATACTGTTGAAGACCATTACAACATATTTTTACTTGAAATCAAAAGAATCATCAAACTATATGTACCATTAACAACTCCCAAAACCAGAAAAAATAAATTACCCATAACAATAAGAAAACTTCAATCCAAAAAGAGATCACTCTGGCAGAAAAACAAATCTGGTCACCCTGCCAACTTCAAAAGCTGATACAAAAATTATGCCACCAGATAAAAACTAAATGCACTAATTATCACATTAAACAAGAGGAAAACCCTTATGCACAAATTCCACTCATGCTTTCTACAATTTTGTAAACAACAAACTAAAAGACTCAAGGTCTCAATGACGACACCATCAAAGCAAACCTCTTTAACACATTCTTTGGCTCAGTATTTGTAAACAGCAATGGATTATGCCCAGTACTTCCTAGTCGAACCACAGACAACTACAATGATCTAATACATATTGATTTTACAGAAGACATTGTTGAAAAAGCACTACACAATCTAAAACCATCTCTATCTATTGGACTGGATGGAATATGTGCCTACTTCTTAAAAAAGCTATCCACTGGCATTGCAGAACCTCTAAGCATAATCTTTGAAAAATCTTTCAGGACCAGCTCCTTGCCAAAACTATGGTCACAAGCCACGGTCATTCCCATCTTCAAAAAGGGAGACCCCAGCCTAGTTGAAAATTACAGACCAATCTCCTTATGTTGCATCACTTGTAAAGTCATGGAATCAATTATTAACCAATCCATTATCCTCCACTTAGAGACAAACAACCTACTCTCTAATAAACAATTTGATTTTAGGAAAAACTATCCTGTAATCTGCAATTCTTACACTGCAAAAACATATGGACTACATAACTCGATCAGGGCAAAGCAATAGATATAATCTACATAGACTTCTGTAAAACCTTTGATTCAGTAGTACACGACAAACTACTACTAAAATTAAAATCTTATGGTATCTCTGGACACCTACATAACTGGATAGAAGCATTCCTGTCAAACAGACAACAAATGTTCAAAATTGGGAATCTGCTATCAAATTCTGTACGTGTCAACAGCGGTGTCCCCCAAGGCAGTGTTTTAGGACCAACTCTCTTCATACTCTACATAAATGACCTCTGTGATCATATTAAGAGCAACTGCATTCTCTTCGCTGATGATGTACAGCTATTCAACACCACAGACAATCCTACTACCCTCCAAAAAGACCTTGACTATGTATCAGAATGGTCAATCAAATGGCAACTTCAAATCTCAACAAATAAATGCTCTGTCTTACATATTGGCAGAAAAAAAATCAGAAAATAAAATACAAGCTAAATAGTCAAGACCTTGTTGAGGATCCAAACTTTGTCAAGGACCTTGGAGTACGCATCTCAAATGATCTAAGTGCTAGAGCCCACTGTAGCTACATAGCCAAAAAGGCATTAAGAGTTATTAATCTAATCCTACGTAGCTTCTTCTCTGGTAATTTCACAGTACTAACTAGAGCATACAAAACATTTGCTAGACCTATACTTGAATACAGCTCATCAGTCTGGAACCCATATCATGTATCTGATATTAGCACAATTGAAAAAGTCCAGAGATATTTCACAAGAAGAGTTCTCCACTCCTCTTCTCACTGCAGAATATCTTATGCCACCAGACTTGAAACTCTAGACTAGAAAACCTAGAACTATGCCGCCTCCAGTCCGCCTCCTCTGGTCTTGATAGTATATAAAATCATACATTGCAATGTCCCACCTGCAAATGAATACTTCAGCTTTAAACATAACAATACAAGAGCACACAATAGATACAAACTCAAGGTTAACCACACCAAACTTGACTGCAGAAAATATGACTTCAGCAACAGAGTGGTCAATGTTTGGAATATTCTACCTGACCCTATGGTTTCTTCCCCGAACCCCAAAAACTTTATAGAATAGAATACCTTTATTCTCATTGCATTCTACAAATACAATGAAATTTGAAAGCTGTTCCAGCACAGTGTCCCAACACCACATCACAATCACACTACAGAGTATTTAAAAATTAAAATAATTAAAATAATAATTAAAAACCTAGTCTAAGACCTATCTAAAACATACAGTAAGTTAGATAGTTTAAAAATGCCACTATATACATAGAGCTAAATCATATATGCATTGTTTGATTCAAGACAATTATTGCCTTGGAAAAGAAACTGTTTCTCAGTCTATTAGTTCTCATTTTAAGACAACTATAACACCTCCCTGATTTAACAGTTCAGAATATGAATGTCCAGGATGAGAACGGTCTGTGGAGATTTTTAGTGCTCTAGAGAGGAGTCTGGTCTTTGCAATCTCTTCCAAAGAAGAAAGAGAACAACCAATGATTTTTTGAGATGTGTTTATAACTCTCTGGAGCATCTTCTTATCCACTACAGAGCATCCAGCATACCACACTGTTACAGAGTATGCCAAAATGCTCTCAATAGTAGAACGGTAAAAAGTAACCAGCAACTTCTTACCCAGACCACTCTTTTTCAGTAGCCTCAGAAAGTGCAGGTGCTGTTGGGCCTTCTTTGCAGTGGGCATAGTGTGGACTGACCAAGTAAGTTGTCAGAAATATGAGTTCCTAGAAATTTAAAACGATGAACTCTTTGCACATAGTCTCCATTGATATATAGTGGGAGAGGCTCTGCTTTGCATCTTCTGAAGTCTATAATGAATTATTTGGTCTTTTTGATGTTCAGGGTGAGGTTATGACTCTTGCACCACAAGACCAGCCTGAGAACCTCTGACCTATAGGCCATCTCGTCTTCTCCTGATATGAGTCCCACCAACGTGGTGTTGTCTGCAAATATTTTTTAACCTTAGACTGTCTACTATTGACCTCACCCCCTTCCTAAGAGGCCTGTAGGGGGAGTGCATAAGCGCACAATGGTGCCTACCATCCCTGTCTTATTGTTGTTGTTTTTTTCTTATAAGTATCTATCTCATGTATTCAAAACTATATTTATTCTTATACCTGTATTTTGTAAGTGATTGACAAACCAAATAAAAAATGAGGCATCTCCTTCTTGAATTGGAGAATTATTCTCTCTGCTTGTTCTCTGTGAACCAAAACTGTGCAGAGGCAAAAGTCTTCCCATAACAAATTAAGGGTTTAAAGAGGAGTAATTTAGAAGCTTCATCTCTAATTGTAGATATTGTGCAAAAAAGATATTGGAGTGTATATGTTTTTGTTTTTCCAAAACGCTTTAATGGGGTAGATAAGAAGTCCTGGAAAAAAAAAAAAAAACATGCATTCCCCCTACATACCCTGAAGGGGGTTACTAATTTATAGTTCTTAGTTTGATAGACTTACCTCTAAGGAACTGAGCTCAAGGTAAGATGATGATGATGATTTATTTATTTTTATCTATTATGAAATTTATTTGCTGCCCATCTCATTCCAAAGAGACTCAGAGCGCTTACAACATAAAAACATTTAAATCGTGTAAATATAAAGATATCCACTAAAATCACAATACGAACAGAATAAAATGATTGACACAAGATGGAGGAGGTGACAGCCAGTTACATGGGGGGGGGAGGGGGAAATGAAGAGTTAATTCTTGCTTAATCAACCAGCTCTAGTTTGAAGCTCTCCCTTTGGGGTCCCAAGCTATCTGACAGAGCCAGATCTTCAGGCTCCTGAAGAAGGTTAGAAGGGTGGGACCCAATCAGGGAGCAAGTTACTCCAAAGGGCAGAAGCCACAGCAGACAAGTCTCAGACAAAATTACTCTACCAATGGGATACGCAGTATGCTGTCTCTGCCGGGGTGTGGAGGCAGTGCCATCAGATGAGATGGCTCTTCAAATAATTAATTCGACAGTACATTTACTCTTGCTTTTATATAGTGTGCCACAGATCTAAGAAAATTATTTTCATTGTATTTGGTGGAGCTGATTATAGCAATAGCACTTACAACTTCTATACCACTTCACAGTGCTTTACAGACCTCTCTAAGTGGTTTACAGAGTCAGCATATTGTCCCCAACAAAATAGGTTTTCATTTTACCCACCTCAATCAAGGCTGAATCAACCTTGAGCCAGTAAGATTCAAATTGCCAAATTGTAGCTAGCATCAGCAGAAATAGCTTGCAGTGCTGCATTTAACCATTAACTATGGTTTATGGTATGCTATAATGCTGAGTGCAATGATAACCTATTGATATAAAAAATAATAACAATATTGCAGTATTTATATGTATGCATGCACACCAGGGGTGGGATTCTACCAGTTCGCACTTATTTGGTAGAACAGGTTGTTAACATTCTAAGCAGTTCGGCGAACTGATTGTTAGAAGAAATTACTGGCCTAATCCTGTAAGGAAGGCAGGAAGGAAACATTCTGGTGTTGCTTACAGAAACTGCCTCTCCATTAACCCTTATTACATTCTTGGCAGGACTAGACTTCCTGTCTCAGGAACTTCTCTGGAGTTGTTTTTCCCCTCCTTTGCTGGTACTTTGCTTGTGTGGAGTGACATTTAAAGTTACAATGGCACTGAAAAAAGTGACTTATAACCATTTTTCACAGTTACGACTGTTGCAGCATCCCCACAGTCATGAGAGGCCAGGCGAGGAGATGCGTGCCTTGATGTGAGTGATATTGAGTTGGCCCAGCCAATAACATGACCACCAAGCGATGTCCACCCAGTCACATGACCACCAAGCCATGCTCACCAACTAAGCCACGCCCACAGAACCGGTTGTTAAAAATTTTGAATCCCACCCGATGTACGCACATACATAACTCCCCACTTAACACTTGTCATTTACAAGGGATGTTATCTCCTGAAGAAGCATCAATATAACAACATGTGACATTGGCCAAGACAAAATTATTGACTACCAATTAATCATAATTTGTTAACATTTCTCTTCAAACAGAGCCATGAATCTGAAAAGCCAAATATCAAACTGCGCAGAAAGTATGTAAACACCAACTTTGCAATTTAAGCCTAAGAGTGATTTTATAAATTCAGGTGTTAACTCTGGAAATTGTTCACTGGGGATTTTAAAGTGCTTTAATTTTCTTCAGTTTAATTAGGCTGTGTACACACAATTCTATCTTAACTAGGATAATGATGAACACTGAAATGCTGTAGCTAAGAACATGATGCATTAGTGCTTGTTCACTTTTTGTACAATTAGTGAGAGCTATAGCTTATTCCAGAGGCGTAGTAAGTAAGGATAGGTTGGGAGAAGCACAAGTTAAACATCTTTCTCTCTACAACAGGGGTGGGCAAACTACGGCCTGCGGGCCACATCCGGCCCGTTGGTCTGTCCAATCCGGCCCGCCCCTGCCCTGAAAAAAAATTGCTGGGCGTGGCGTATTGCCCTACGCCGCGTGGCCCCCAAAGCTGCAAAACAGTGTGGAGCGCTCTTGGAGTCGGAAGAAAAGAAGAACTTTGCAAAGAAGAACTCAGCTGAGATTTTGAAATCACCTTTGAGAGTGACCTCTCCGAAGGTGAGTCCCCGCCGATCCCGCTTTTTTTCCGGGGCTTCCAGGCTGAAACTTTGTACAGGCAAAGTTTGCAGGTGGGAGCGTCTTCCCGCCGAGGAAAGGGAAGGGTTCTGCCCGGCGGGCGGGTGGGCGGGAGGAGGCGACCCGGCAGTGCTCCTGGTTTCCCCTCCGCCGCACTGTGCAAAGTTTCAGCCTGGAAGCCCTTTCGGCTTCCTTTTAACTCGCGGGCGCTCATGCCTGGCCCCGAGCTGCACGGCGGAGGGAAGCCCAGCGGGTGGGCGGGCTGCTTGAAGGAGGCGACCCGGCCGCGCTCCAGGCTTCCCTCTGCCGTGTGGCTTGGGGCCAGGCGCGAGCGCCCACGAGTTAAAAGGAAGCCGAAAGGGCTTCCAGGCTTAAACTTAGCACAGGCAAAGTTTGCAGGTGGGAGCGTCTTCCCGCCGAGGAAAGGGAAGGGTTCCGCCCGGTGGGCGGGTGGAGGCAACCCGGTGGCGCTCCTGGTTTCCCCTCCGCCGCACTGTGCAAAGTTTCAGCCTTTCGGCTTCCTTTTAACTCGCGGGCGCTCATGCCTGGCCCCGAGCTGCACGGCGGAGGGAAGCCCAGCGGGTGGGCGGGCTGCTTGAAGGAGGCGACCCGGCTGCGCTCCAGGCTTCCCTCTGCCGTGTGGCTTGGGGCCAGGCTCGAGCGCCCGCGAGTTAAAAGGAAGCCGAAAGGGCTTCCAGGCTTAAACTTAGCACAGGCAAAGTTTGCAGGTGGGAGCGTCTTCCCGCCGAGGAAAGGGAAGGGTTCTGCCCGGTGGGCGGGTGGAGGCAACCCGGTGGCACTCCTGGTTTCCCCTCCGCCACACTGTGCAAAGTTTCAGCCTGGAAGCCCTTTTGGCTTCCTTTTAACTCGCAGGCGCTCGCGCCTGGCCCCGAGCCGCGCAGTGGAGGGAAGCCCAGTGGGTGGGCGGGCTGCTTGAAGGAGGCGACCCGGCCACGCTCCTGGCTTCCCTCTGCTGTGCGGTTTGGGGCCAGGGGCAAGCGCCCACGAGTTAAAAGGAAGCCAAAAGGGCTTCCAGGCTTAAACTTTGCACAGGCAAAGTTTGCAGGCAGGAGAGTCTTCCCGCTGAGGAAAGGGAAGGGTTCCATCCGGCGGGCGGGCGGGCTGGCTGCTTGGAGGAGGCGACCTGGCCGCGCTCCAGGCTTCCCTCCGCCGCACGGCTCGTGGCCAGGCACGAGAGCCCGCCATGCAGTGGAGGGAAGCCCAGAGTGCCGCTGGGTCGCCTCCTCCAAGCAGCCCGCCCGCCCACCCGCCGGGCAGAACCCTTCCCACTCATCCCTTGGGTGTCTGCCTCGTTCCTCTCTCAGTCGCTCTCTCGCTCCTCCACCAGCCCAGAAAAGAAAGAGAAAAAGAGGCGAATAGTTATTATTCTCAGCCGAAACAACCAGAAACGAAGGCAGGCAGGCAGAAAAGAGCACTGGCTTGAACCGTGGGTGGCTGTGTGGGGGTGAATGGGCGCTTTGGAGGAGCTGCGCTAACAGGAAGCCACCCTGCCGGCTTCTTTGAAGCAGTTTCTTCCTGGGCTAGTGGAGGAGCGAGAGAGCGACTGAGAGAGGAATGAGGCAGATACCCGAGGGATGAGCGGGAAGGGTTCTGCCTGGCAGGTGGGCTGCTTGGAGGAGGTGACCCGGCGGCGCTCCGGGTTTCCCCTCCACCATGCAGCTTGGGGCCAGGCGTGAGCGCCCGAGAGGAAAAAGCAAGCTGCAAGTTGCTGGGAAGTTGCTCGGGTGCTGGGAGCCGCTGTCATGGTGAGCGGCTCATCGGGCCCGTATGCGAGGAGGAGGGCTTTTAAAGTGCCGCCCGAGCAGGACCGCCGAGCCGGGAAATGGGGCACAAAGGCAGGGCAAGGCTCCACCAGCAGCGGCCGAGCTTTAGGTGGGCTTGGATGCCCCTGAGCGCGGTTTGCTGTTTGTTCTCTCCTGGGACTCACATTTGGAAAGCGTGGAAAGTAGTAGCAGGAGCAGCCGTGGTGTTACTTTTTCATATATATATATGAAAAAGCATGAACAGAAGAGATGATTCCACCACGCTGTCAATCATTTGGAAGCCTGCACTCACAAACAAAAAAATCTCCACACCACAAGCCAGGCAAACACCTGGGCACAAACAGATCCCCCCTGATACCTCCAGCTCAAACACACCCCAACCAGGCACCCAGATGAAACCCAGCTTCCTAACTAATGATAGCCGTCCATTTACCCGAAGCCAAGCTGCACTAAAAGCCTCCAATAAAGTAACACAATGTTGCCAGCCAATCAAGATACAAAAAGAGCCCCCCCCCCCAAAAAAAAGACAGAAGATATTAGTAGCAGAACACAGCAAACTCCAAGACCAATAAACACAGACCAAGACTCTCAACCAATCAGGAGGAAGAAAAAACCATTCTGACACAGCAATAGGCTGCCCCAAATTTAAATCTGAAACCACTGTAAAAGCTTGACTCATAGACAAACACCATACAGAAGCCTGATGATGGCAGATGAGATTCTGCTGAAACGTTGCTACAACTTTAAAAGCACCACTATTATGACGTGGGAAAATACCCGAACAAAGCTGAATGCCAGACATGTAAGTACCCGCGAAAACTTAAGAATATATATATATATATATATATATATATATATATATATATATATATATATATATATATGTATATGTATATGTATATGTATATGTATATGTATATGTATATGTATATGTATATGTATATGTATATGTATATGTATATGTATATGTATATGTATATGTTATATAAAGGGCCCATTATTGGTTCAGCCCTCGAACACAGATCTGATTTTCCATGTGGCCCCCGACAGAAATTAATTGCCCACCCCTGCTCTACAAGGATTGGCATATTCAATGTTCTCATTAGCTACTTCCCGGATTGTCCATAAAACATCTGAGAAAATGTAGAGCTTGTTAGGTTGTACACACATTTTTTCTCATGCTAGGTAAAAACACCGTATGGGTCCAATTTGCTTCCAAGTTGTCAAACTTTTTCTTGATGTGTTTTAAGCTTCATATGAGGTGTTAAATAGTTTTTAAAATGCTGAAGTTTTCAGCTTGAGCTGTTTTCCCTGTCTTGATGTTTCGGATGCTGAAGAGTGTCACTAAATGTGCAGTTGGCTGTCAATCTTGTTTACATCAGATCTAATATGATGAGGTCTGCCTAGGACTTGGATGGGGGATACTAGGATGTACTAAGGGTGTAGGTTAGACTGGGAAGTCAAAAACATCTTGCAAGAAGATAAAGGCAAACCCATTATGTACCACTGGTACAAAAATTGCTTGGTTGCGTTGAATTTAAAACCCACATTTCAAGTACATTACAATGATCAAACTTACCAAGCATAAAAATTAAAACAGATAAATGAAAATTATTGAAGTAAATATTATTAAAATCAAAATTATTTCCACTAACAGTTGACAAAATAGATGGGTCTTTATTTTTTTCCTAAAAGACTTAGAGAGGGGGCCACAAATATATTTCTTGAACAGTACATTCTATAGTAGAAGGACCAGACAGAAGGACCCATGACACATAATACTGATACACATGATACTGACACGGATAGAAGGGAATATGTGTAGCTCAGAGTTGAACTGTGGGGTCCTTGGTGCTCTCTGAGCTTGATTGTCTTCTTGCGGACTTTTCATTACCAAACTAGATAGCATCACCAGAGCTAGAGTTGGACACCAAGTACATATAGAAAGAGAAAGGTATCCAGAGTAACAACACCAAGGACCCCATATAGTGGTTAAGTGAGCTCCTTGCTTTGTGGGATATTCAGAGGCCCTTGAGCACATTTATTTCTTCAGTAGTCATGCAGATAATATACCCCAAATCAAGTTCATCTGAAGGCTGTTTTTATATTTCCAACTTCATTGTTTTTGATTACTGGTCACCTTATTGGACAAAATCACCAACCTATGCAGTTTTCTAACCAAAACGATCCATCAGATGCAGTTGGATTTGTTTCCAAAGAGGACAAAGCAACATGCAAAACAGTCTGCAAATAAGGGAGACTCTCTAAAGTTGTATTCAAATAAAATAAATGTTATCACAGCTATTGTTGATGCATTTTATTTTATTTTACTTTACTTTATTATTTCATTTTATATTCATTTTATTTCTATAGTTGCCCATGTCATCTAGAGACTGTAAGCAGTGCATAGCATAAGACATAAAAATAATTAAAACTTTTAAAACAAGTAAAGCATACAAAAGAAATATACAGTATATGGCACCAAGTAAAACTATTACTATGGATGTTAATACAATCGATGTTATGTTATTTACATAATTTTGTTATACTGTTTTTTAATTATTGGTAGCTGTCCAAAGTAAAGAACTTATGATGGGTGGTCATATAAATTAAATTAAATAAAATACAATTTCTGAGAGGATCTAATTGCTGGACTTTACTATTGTGTGGGTTTTACCATAGAGGATATGTTAATTGTTTGCATAATTTTGTTATATTGTTTTTTTTAATTATTGGTAGCTGTCCAAAGTCAAGAACTTATGATGGGTGGTCATATAAATAAAATAAAATAAAATACAATTTCTGAGAGGATCTAATTGCTGGACATTACTATTGTGTGGGTTTTACCATGGAGGATATGTTAACTGTTTGCCAAGTGAGGATTTATTAATGATATATTTATTATGTATGTATTTATATGATATTTCATTATGATAAAACACTCTGAGACAACTATTGCCCTTTCAAAATTTGCAAACAATTAGATTATTATAAAGTATAATCTAATTAATTGGATTATTGTAGAATTTTTAATTGATTTTCAAAAATATTGTATGATGAAAAGAAAACTCATAAACAAGTTCAAAGAAAAAAATTTACAGTTAAGAAAAAGTTTGAAATATGCAGTACCTTTTAAATAAAATGAGAATTATTTGTTCTACATATATTTGGATTAGGAATTCAAAAACTGAAAAGCTATTATTTGCTTTCATTTTTTTTTTTTATTTTAAAGACTTCCTTAAAAGAATTAGGTGGAATAGAAACAATAAGTTCCAATAGAAAGAAAAGTGTTTTTGAACTAATCCTAAATAAAAACAGAACTTCAGTTGCAATTTCTTATCTTAGATTCCGAGTACATTTTTCATTAATACAATGCATACGACTATATCTATCTATTGGTTGTTTTATTTTATTTTATTTTATTTCAATTTAAATGCAGCGAAATTTACAGTTTTCAAGGGTACGGGACATTAAAATCTTGATTATTTCTTTTCTCAGGGGTGATTAAAATTGCCCCAGTATGCTTACTAAAGGCAAGAATAAAAAGTTCACGCTTGTATTGGAGAGATTTATTTTCTTTGCTATCAGTAAGTAGGTTGGGGTTTTAAAAAGTCTTAATTTGCAACCCACATATAAAATATAAGGTATAGACTAAGAGAACTTCCTTGGTAGCAATCATTTTGGATGGGAATGGCCTCTCTCAAACTGGGTACTTTAGGAGAACTTTTTGCTACATTGTATATGTCTTTTATATATGGAAGAGCAAGTTTAAACTTGGCAGCCAAGAGGGTTTATCCTGGAGTCAGCCTATTATTTCCAATGCATTTAAACCAAATTAAAATTTCAAAATGCTGGAGAGACATGTCATTAGAACATTTTGATGCATTGCGTATAGGAAGTGAAATATAGGAAAATTGCAGATGAACAACTTTGTTTACATACTGAGGCTCATCATTTAAGCAATTTTACCATTATTATTATTTTTTGTATATGTTGGATCTCTGAATTGGTTTGTATCTCTGTGATCTTTGATCACAGTAATACAATTTTCTCTGTTGATGAAACACAGAGGTCTTGCTTATTTACCTATAACTACAACAGCACTACAATATAATATAATACAATAATAACATAAAATAAAATCTCAATAACTACAACAGGGATTTTGGAGTCCTAGTAGACAATCACTTAAATAAGAGCCAGCCGTGTGCAGCAGCTACCAAAAAAGCTAATGCAATTCTTGGCTGAATAACAGAGGGATAGAATCAAGATCACATGAAAAATTAGTACTACATTTAAGGCCTTGGTAAGACCTCACTTGGAATACTGCATCCATTTTTGGTCACCACAGTACAAAAAAGATGTTGAGACTCTGGAAAGAATGCAGAGAAGAGCGACAAAGATGATTTGGGGTCTGAAGGCTAAAATACACAAAGAACTGTTGCAGGAACTGGGTATGTTTAATTTAATGAAAAAAAGGACTAGGGGTAACATAATAGCAGTGTTCCAATATTTGAAGGGCTGCCACAAAAAAAGAGAGGGTTAACCTCTTTTTCAAAGCAATAGGAGGCAAGACAAGAAGCAAAGATTGGAAACTAATTAAGGAAAGAAGCAATGTAGAACTAGGGAGAAATTTCCTAACAGTGAGAACAATCCACCAGTGGAACAGCTTGCCTTCAGAAGTTGTGAGTGTTCCATCTCTTTTAAGAAAAGACTGGACAGCCATTTGACTGAAATGGTATAGGGCAGGGGTGTCAAACTCATAGGCCGTGGGCTGGTTACGTCACATGCTGGCCACGCCCATCCCTGGTTTAGTGAAGGGGAAAAAAGTCACAATACGTCACGTGACAACAATATGACTTAGTGAGTTTGACACCCCTAGTATAGAGTATCCTGCTTGAGCAGGAGGTTGGACTAAAAGACCTCCAAGGTTCCCTCCAACTCTGGAAGCTGAAATAAGGTAAGAGTACAGTTTGATTTTTAAAACAAGGTAATTTTTTAATCTTGTTTCCTTTACTCTGGGATTCCTGAATTTTCCTTTCTTTTACTATATGCCCTCATGATAAATGAAATATCTACTTGAATGGTTCTTTTCTTCATTATCAGTCCCTTTTTCTTTATAATTTATATTGCTGAATTCTGTCAAACTTTCCTGTCTAATTTCCTGGGAAAAATCCACAATGGGCCTTATCAGGGGTGGGATATGACAGGGTTAACAACTGGTTTGGGATTTACGAGCTTCCCTGCCTGCTATGAGTCACACGCCTGTCAATCGTCATTAGCACGTCATTAGGATGCTGCGAGCAGAGAAGCAGCCTTTGAAACAGCCCTCTTTTCTTGTTTTTTTAACTGCAGCTGTGCCTCGTTCGGCAGCTGAAGTTGAAAAATCAGAAAATAAAGATCAGGAAAGAGCCCGGGTGGGCGCGTGAGCAAAAACATCAGCAGACATAGAACCGGTTCTATGTCTGCTGTTCTTCAGAGCTACTGGTTCTACAGAGGTGGACAGAACTGGTAGAAACCCACCCCGGGCCTTATTCTATTCACACTACGGTGGGGTTTTTTTTAATGCTCTCTCAGCTTTGTTGTTGGTTTGAAAGTGTTACATTAACCAATCACATAATCAATGAAAAGACTCTCATGCATATTTTTTTTTAAAATTAATTGTTATTTTTTTATATTTATTATTTTGTGGATATTTTATAATTTTTATAAATTGTTTCAAAAATTATAGCTGCAGTGGAAAATGAGGTAGAAATTTTATTAGGAAGGATAATTTGAAAAAGATTGAGAGAGATGCAATACTTGAATAAAGGCATTAAGGCGCATCATTAATATGAATCTCTTGGAATGGAATTTTTACAAAAGTAGTGCAATTCTAAATGAAGTACTAAAAATGCTGATGTAGCAGGAGAATTAATAGACATTAGATATGTACCACATCTTATGCTAATATTATTCTACTTTTATACTCACAGTAGTTGTGTTTGGAGTGTGCAGTTTGGGAATTTTCCCGAAAATGTGGCTTCTACTTGAACAATAGGTGGCAGCTCTGGCTAGGAGAACTTTTGTACGTCTTTGTGCTGTGTGCCAATTGCATTTGTTCCTGGACCAAGATGTTCTGTTCACAGTGACTCATGAATCACTACCCAAATGGATTACTGTTCAGTGCTTTATACAAATACAATTGAAGAGCATCCAGAAGATGCAGTTCAGAGGTGGTATTCAGCAGGTTCTGACCAGTTCTGGAGAACCGATAGTGGAAATTTTGAGTAGTTCGGAGAACCGGCAAATACCACCTCTGACTGGAGATTTTACAGTATCCTTCCCCTGCCATGCCCACTAAGCCATGCCCACAGAACCGGTAGTAAAAAATTTGAATCCTACCACTAACGCAGTTGGTTCAAAAGGTAGTGGGACAGACAATTGTGAACACTCTTTAACCTACAGATAACACATTAATACTCCACAATTGGTTGACAGTATGCTTCCAGGTTCAATTCAAAATGTTTATAGTTGCCAATAAAGCCCTTCATATTGCATGCATCTAGGTTATTTGAGGAACTGCCTCTCTCTAATTTATTCACGTCAGATTAAAGCAGGAGAGGAGTGCTAGCGGTTGGCTTCTAATTAAAGAGATTGTGAGGACCAACCAAAAGCTCCACTTTGGTGATGGCACCTGCTCCTTAGAACATCAGCCCCTCTGGAGATTGGATTATCCCTGATCTTGTTGGTCTTTCATAAGGCTTTAAAGCCATGGCTGTATCATCAGTCATGGCCTTGGTAAATGTTGCAGTGCCCATAAGATGGTTATGTTGATGGGCAGTTGTGGTTTTACCTCAGCTGCCAGTTATGAAATAATTGTTGTGGTCTTTATTATGTTGAATGTGAATCAATCTAAAAATGGTTTTGTTATGTTTGGAGCATGGGTGAGAAAGAATGGAGACGAGCCTCTGGAACGGTGAACTTCAACTCTTTATTTACATGGTGACAGCTCAAACTCAATGGCAGTTATAGCCCTCCTTATATAGGCAACCCAATAACTATTTAACCAATAACAATCTAGGAGCACTAGCTCCCTTAACCAATATGAACGCTCCGTTAATGGCCAATCAGATCCCCCGGAACGGGCCAATCCGATCCTGCCATTAATAGCCAATCAGAAGTGCAGGGCCAGAACCCTGCACTTGACTCCAAGCTCAAGATAACTTTATTAAACCTTATGCATTCACAACACCCCTTCCCCCTGGCTTCTGTTTACAGGGCGCAGTTACATAGTCCTTAAGGTAGGACGGTTGCTTTGTTAGTCTTTTTGATTTTTGCTGTGTGTTTTGCATTTGGCTGCAATCACACTGAGGTAGATCGTTGTTTGGCAACGGGGTCGCCTCTGGTTCAGAGTTCATTTCTTCATTGTTGCCATTATTCTCGGTAATTCCCTGAGGTGCATCTGTTTCCCTCTCTGGTTCCACTTCCTGTGTCTCTATTATGCCGTCGTTCCCTTCGAACGGGTTTTCTTCTACTTGGAATTCATCTTCTTCCGTATCCCCACCCCTCAGTTTGGTCGTAAGGGAGTTCAGGAATGCCCGAGGTGGGAGCGGAGCTTTCGTCCCATTAGCAGTTTGATGGGAGTTTTGTTGGTGACGCTATGAGGTGTGATGTGTTGTAGAAAAAGGATTCGGTTGATTTTGTCGTCGATGTTATCGTAGTCTACCTTCTGCAAGGTTTTCTTAACAAATTGGACCATGCGCTCAGCCCTGCCATTGGTCACAGGGTGCGCAGGCGAGGTGAGCGCATGTCGGATGCCGCGGTTAGCCAGGTACTGCTTGAAGGACAGCGCAGTAAATTGGGGCCCGTTGTCGGATACCAGAACGTCTGGTAATCCGTGGATTGCAAACAGTCTTTCCAATTTTTTGATAACCGCTTCGGTGGTCGTGTTCGTCATGCGGTGAATCTCGAGCCAATTCGAGTAGGTGTCGAAGGTTAAAAGAAAGGTGTGGCCTTTGGTCGGCCCCGCAAAGTCCAGGTGAATACGGGACCAGGGTCCCCGTGGTGTCGCCCATTCGGTAGGGATGGCTTTTGGTGGGGTGTTGCTCACTTCCTGGCATCTATGACAAGCTTTAACCCAATTCCCAATTTGCTTGTCGATGCCTGGCCACCATGCATAGCTTCGTGCGAGGGCTTTCACTCGCACGATACCGGGGTGGCCATCGTGCAAGGTTCTCAGTACTGTTTTTGGAGTCGTTCTGGCATAACGACTCTATCACCCCAGATGACACAGATTTTTTGAGAAAACAACTCCGTTTGTCGAGTCTTGAATGGTGTGAAGTCATCTGATAATTGGTCCAATGGCCATCCGCATTCAATCCAGCCTAGGACTCGCGCTAAGGTGGGGTCACGTCTGGTTTCTCTCGCGATATCTCGGGCGGTTAATGGCGGCGTGTGGAGTGTTTCAATCTGTAACATGGTTACTGTTGGTGCGGGATCATCGAGAGTCTCTGGAAGCGGTGCTCGGCTCAATGCGTCAGCATGGGGAATGGCTTTCCCTGGGCGGTATTGCAGCCGATAATTATAAGCAGCCAAGAATTCTGACCAGTGAATCATCCTGGGGGATAATATGTAGGGAGTCGGCTTATCTCCAGCTATTATCCCCAATAACGGTTTGTGGTCAGTCACGATAGTAAAAGCCCGGCCAAACACGTACTCGTGAAATCTTTTAACGGCAGATACAATTGCGAGGGCTTCTTTGTCGATTTGGCTATAATTTCGCTCAGTTTTTGGAAGTGTCTTTGAAAAATATGCAACAGGGGCTTCGTTACCATTAGGCAGTACATGGCTCAAAATGGCGCCCACTCCGAAAGGTGAAGCATCACATGTGATATTTAACGGCAAAGTCTCATTGTACTGCATGAGTACAGCATCAGAAGTCAGTAGTTTTTTTACATTACGGAACGCCTGTTCTTCTTTATGACCCCATAACCAAATTGCTTTTTTGTCTAGCAAACGATGTAACGGCTCAGCGACAGTTGCTTTATGTAATAGAAATACATTATAAAAGTTGATGACGCCTAGGAACACCTGAAGATCGGCCTTGTTCCGAGGCCTGGAAGCATTTTTTATTGCTCTCAATTTACTGTCGGTAGGGTGAATACCCTGACTGTCAATTAGGTACCCTAAAAACTCGACACAATCTGTACACAAATTACACTTATTCTTTTTCATTTTAAGACCGGCGTCTTGGAATTTTTGTAGAATTAATTTTAAACGATCCTGTAAGATTTTTTTTGTAGGTGCAGCAATTAATACATCATCAAAGTAGGAGACCACACCTTTAATCCCTTGTAGTAGCCTCTCCATAAGGCTCTGAAAAATTCCCGGGGCTACACTGACTCCGAATTGGAGCCGGGTACATTTAAAGGCACCTCGGTGCGTCACATTCGTTTGTGCCTCTGCCGTCTTTTCATCAACAGGTAATTGCTGATATGCCTGAGCTAAGTCTAATTCAGCGAAGACTTTTCCACCTCCCAGGTTATGGAGGAGATGCTGCACCACCAGCACCGGATATGCATTTTGCTGTGGGGCGTGGTTCAGGGTGGCCCAGTAGTCCCCACAAATTCGAATTGAACCATCCAGCTTAATTGGTGTTATGATTGGGGTTTCCCAGGGGGAGTGATTGGTAGGTTCTAGCACCCCCTGAGCTATTAATTTATCGAGTTGTTCGTCGATTTTCGGCTTTAAGGCAAACGGAACTCGACGGGGCTTAAGGCAGATGGGAGCTACCTTTGGATTAAGGCTGAACGATATTGGGGTCCCCTTGTACTCGCCTAAATTTTCTACGAAGACATCCCTGAATTCATGGATGAGGTCCTCCTCCCAGTCACTGAATCGGTTTATGCCTGCCACTTCAATGCCAAGTGGCGCAAAACATTGGAGACCTAGCAGACTAGGCCGATCTTTATCGATCACAGTTAGCAGTAAGTACGCTGTGTGCTTCTTGAATGAGACCCGGACTCGGCTGGAACCAATGACAGGGATTTGATTCCCTTGATAGTCCTTAAGAATAAGTCTTTGGGAACGGAGGTCTTGGCGCTGGATCGTGGGGATGAGTTGCTTGAGGGTCTTCCAGGACACCATCGAGAGGGACGATCCTGAGTCAACTTCCATTTGGCAAGGCTGGTTCTCGATGGCTACTGTAATTCGGATTTTCTTGGCATCTAAGGCAGAGGCGTGACCGATAGTGATAGTATGGTGAGCCTCTTCTCGCTTCGTGGGGCGATTCAAAACTCGGTTTCTGTAAGAGTGGTTTACTGTTTCTCGCCTTACAGGACGGTTTCCTGTCGATTGGCGATAGTTAGCCCCTTTTGAGGCCTGGCCGGGTCCTTGTAAACTTCGGCAGACCCGTCCGATGTGGCCTCTCTTCCCGCACTCATGGCAGAGCGCGTCACAGAATTTGCATTTGGACCTGGCATGGTTGGCTCCACAGCCAGCGCAAGGGTGTAGGGACTTCGGGTAGGGGTTCCGGTCGGACCGCAGTCGATGGACCTCTTCTTCATCGCTGTCTGACGATGAAGAGAGGTCCTCGTGGCAGGCCGTTGTAAGCTGCTCTTCTGACTTGGGTAAAATGTCGCCTGTCAGTTGGTGTACCGGAGCGCAGTTGCGGCGTAATTGTGCAGCTGACTTCCTGGTTGCTTCTGCTGCAGTAGCATCGGTGATGGCATCGGCAAGGCTGATGTTGCCTTTCGCCATCAGCTTGCTCTGCACGCCTGGCGCATCTAGTCCCAGAACTATTCGATCTCTCAGTGCCTCTTCCAAATCAGCGAATCCACAGAGGCCTCCCAGATTTCGGAGGTCTGCTATGAAATCGGTGATGCTTTCTCCCTTTCGCTGGTTTCTTTGATAGAACTCGTGCCGTCTCACGAGCGTGGGCACAGTCGGTGTGTAATGAGCTCTTAGTAGTGGTTCGAGGACGTCCCAGTCCATCGCCTTCACTTCTGCAGGTTTGGCTAGTGCTTTAGCCATCTTAAATTCGGTTGGCCCGCAATGCGTTAGGAATGCCGCCCGTTTCTTTCCGGTTGTGGCATCCTTTAAATTGTTAGTTTCCAAAAACATTTGGAAATGATCCATGTAGGACTCCCAGTCCTCTTGCACTGGATCGAACGGAGCGGGTGGTACGATGATGCCGGACATGGTTCCGTCGTGTAGCGCTGTCAGCCACGTGCTTGGTGTTTCTTCTTAGTTCAGTCAGCTCTGACGTCTCCACATCCCACCTTCGTCACCAGTGTTACGTTTGGAGCATGGGTGAGAAAAAATGGACACGAGCCTCTGGAACAGTGAACTTCAACTCTTTATTTACATGGTGACTGCTCAAAAAACAAGGGCAGCTAAGGCCTTCTTTATATAGGCAACCCAATAACTATTTAACCAATAACAATCTAGGAGTGCTAGCTCCCTTAACCAATATGAATGCTCCGTTAATGGCCAATCAGATCCCCCGGAACGGGCCAATCCGATCCTGCCATTAATAGCCAATCAGAAGTGCAGGGCCAGAACCCTGCACTTGACTCCAAGCTCAAGATAACTTTATTAAACCTTATGCATTCACAACAGGTTTAATCACTGTTGACTTCATAATGATATGGAAAGCAAAATAAAATAAATAAAATTATAATTTAATAAAATAACAATAAAATAATACATAAAATAAAATAGAAAACAACCTGGGAATGAGTTCAAGCAGTCATACTGAGCATTCTGATTGATTTAGCTGCCTCTATATTTCAAGAAGATATGTGTCCTTTCCAAAGCTTTTAACTGTTTTGCACTGTTATATTACTTTATTGATTTTTCCATGTGAAGATTATATAGAATTACCTTTAGATCACAGCTATTTTCTGTTTCGAATCAAACAAACATAGTTTATACCTTTTTGTTCTGTGTTTTTACCTGTGCCTGGCTTTTTAAAAGAAACTGATTATTGATATATTAAACACGTATTTTTCTATTCATTTTTCCCCTTGCCAAACTGAATGTAAAAGAAACCAAGAAAAAGCCATCATTGTCATGTTAAATTGTTGCTTCGTCCACAAGCTAGATGAATGTATAAAAGGCAACTGATAAATATTAATAAATGTCAAGTCTAAAATGGAACTTGTTTTAAAATGTCAAAAGCAATCCTTGTGAACAAGTGCATGTGAAAATCTATAACCATGCAAGAAAAGAACACAACTTTGTATGTACAGATATCATATAATTAACACATACAAGATGACATTAATGGCCTTTAATTATTCTTGCAAGACTTAGAAGTATGCACTTTTGCATGTGCAAAAGTAGTAATTAGGAAGATGAGTAATACAAGCCGTTGGATGTGAAATTAATATGTATATTTTGATGGAATAAGCACAAATTTGGCATATTCCCTAAGGAACTGATGTTCTGAAAACATTTCTTCAGAATTCTAACATCAATGTATCTTAATTGTTAGGGATTTTGGGGAACCTAAATTATTAAAATTCCATTGACATGTGGTGGAGCAAAAGGAAGCTATAATTCCACAAGAGTGATAAATTTGAACTGGGAACTGGCTTCATTAGTGCCAGTAAAAAACATTCATCAGTTTCCAAGAGGACTAAGTTAGAGAAAGGCATTGCATTTTAAATCATACTTGTTATGGCGTTCAGTAACAACCCTAATAGCTTTACTTTAACAGCAGGCTCGTAATCCTGCACTTCTCATTGGCCCGTGAAAAGCGAGTCGTGATTGGTCGTCTCTGGCCGATCTGATTGGCTGACAGCGGGTCTCTCTGATTGGACGCTTGTTAGAGCGGTAAACTCAAATCATTGGTTTTTGTGACAGCAGCCAGCTCTATAAAAGAGCTGCTGCTGCCCAAGTATTTTGCTCTGTTCTGAAGTTACTAATAAAGAGTTGAAGTCACTGTTCGATGCCTTGTCTCCGTTCCTTGCACCCATGCTCAGGACTTAACATTGGCGACGAGGATGGGATGCGGAGACGATAGAGCTGACTAAACACTTATCAGACAAGACAGAGCATGTGGCTGAGAGAGCACGCAACAAACGGCAGGATGACCAGCGGCGCCAAACCACCCGCTCCATTTGACCCAGCAAACAAAGGCTGGGACTCGTATATGGACCGTTTCCAGATGTTCCTGGAGACCAAAAATCTGAAAGATGCTATGCCTGGCAAGAAACGAGCGGTGTTCCTGACCCATTGCGGCCCTGCCGTTTTTAAAATGGCTAAGGCACTTGCCAAACTGGCGGAAGTGAAGACCATGGATTGGGATAACCTCGCGCCGATCCTCCGGGCCCATTACGCACCCACAGTACCTACGAGAGAGTTGGAGACTTCGTAGCCAACCTCCAGAACCTGGGAGGACTCTGTGGTTTTGCAAACCTCAAGGAAGCCATGAGAGAATAGTTCTGGAATTAGATGACCACACTGTGCAGAGCAAGATCATGGCAAAGGGAGACATCAGCCTCGCAGATGTCATCGCCGACGCTACTGCTGCAGAAGCAACCAGGAAGTCAGCCACTCGAATGCGCCGAGCAAACACACCGCACCGCTAACTCGCTAGTGATAGTCCACCTTCCTCTGAGAGGCACACTATTACCGCCCATCATGAAGACCTTGAATCATCCTCAGACAGTGAGGAAGAGGAGGTCAACCGGCTCCGCTCAGAACGAGATCAAAGGAACCAGAGACCTCCGTGCCAATGTGCTGGTTGCAGGGCAACCACTCGCGATCAGATTGCAAATTCCTCGACACACTCTGCCATTCCTGTGGAAAGAGAGGCCTCATCACAAAGATCTGTAGAAGCAAGCGAGGGTCCAGTCCAAGCCGGAGGGAGAATAATCTCCACCAGGATACAGGCAACCCACCTGTAAATCGGGACGCCTGAACCACCAATGGAACAACCACTACTACAGAAATCGAGCACCTGCCGCTTCAACGAGACAAGAAGAGGCACACCAAACTATCACTAGATGCAAGGAAGATCCGAGTAAAGGTCGCTATTGAGAATCGACCTTGCGTGATGGAAGTCGATTTGGGGTCATCCCTATCGATGGTCTCCTGGAAAACCCTCAAACAGCTGATCCCTGAAATCTGTCGCCAGAACCTCAGCACTCAAAGAATCATCCTAAAGGACTACCAAGGGAACAGAATTCCAGTTGTCGGTTCCAGCCAGGTCCAAGTATCCTTTAAAGACCGCACCGCAATGCTTCCTCTGACTGTCGTCGATTGTGACTGGCCAAATTTGTTAGGGTTACAGTGGTTCGCCCCACTCGGAATTGAACTAGCTGGCATACACCAAACCGGAAGCGATGTCTGGGAAGAGGCCCTCATCCAGGAATTCCAGGATGTCTTCAGAGGAAAGTTAGGCAAGTACAAGGGGACCCCTATATCGTTTAATCTCAGCCCCGATGTAGCTCCCATTCGCCTTAAGCCTCATCGAGTGCCTTTTGCACTCAAGCCAAAGATCAACAAGCAACTGGACAAATTAATAGCCCAGGGTGTGTTGGAACTGATTGACCATGCCCGATGGGAGACCCCAATAGTAACACCCATAAAGCCAGATGGCTCGTTAAGAATTTGTGGGGATTACCGGGCCACCCTAAATCACACGCTTCAGCAGAGCGCTTACCCAGTACCGGTGGTCCAACACCTTCTTCACTCCCTGGGTGGCTATAAAATATTTGCAAAATTGGACTTAGCTCAGGCGTACCAACAGCTACCCGTAGATGCGATGACTGCAGAAGCCCAGACTATAGTCACACACAGAGGTGCCTTCAAGTGCAATAGACTGCAATTCGGAGTAAGCGTGGCACCGGGTATTTTCCAAAGTCTGATGGAGAGACTATTACAAGGCCTTATTTTGATGACGTCTTAATAGCTGCCCCTACTAAAGAATTATTAGAACAACGACTCAGAATGGTTCTTCAAAAATTTAAAGATGCAGGCCTGAAGATAAAAAGGGCCAGGGTCAACTTTGTACGGAAAGAGTGGACTTCCTGGGATACCTTCTCGACAGACAGGGTATCCACCCCACCGAAAAAAAAAAAAACTAACTGCAATCAAAAATGCCCCAAGACCTAGAAATAAGACAGACCTCCAAGCCTTCCTGGGACTCATTAACTTTTATAACATCTTCTTGCCCCAGAAGGCGACTGTAGCTGAGCCCCTACATAGACTTCTTGACAAAAAGGCTTCCTGGGTCTGGGAGCGGCATGAAGAATGAGCATTTCAACAAGTAAAAGACCTTTTAACTTCTGATGCTGTATTAATACAATACAATGAGACTCTACCTTTAACGGTTACCTGTGACACTTCACCATTCGGAGTGGGAGCCATTTTAAGCCACGTCCTGCCAAACGGAAATGAGGCACCTATTGCATTCTTTTTGAGGACTTTGTCTAAAACTGAAAGGAACTATAGCCAACTTGATAAAGAGGCTCTCGCCATTGTATCCGCAATTAAACCTTTCCATGAGTATGTTTATGGGAGACCTTTTACCATAATTACAGACCACAAGCCGCTACTTGGCATTTTAGTGGGAAACAAACTAACTCCCCACATCTTATCACCAAGAATGACACATTGGTCGGAGTTTTTAGCCGCATATGATTACCAACTGCAACACTGCCCGGGGAAAGCCATTCCCCACGCTGACGCTTTGAACTGTTCTCCGCTACCAGATGTCATAGATGACCCAGGTCCAACCCTAGCCGTATTGCAAATTGAGACTCTTAAATCACCACCGCTGTCCGCTCAGGACATCGCCTCAGAAACAAAAAAGGACCCTTCTTTGGCACGAGTCCTCAGCTGGGTGGAATGAGGTTGGCTGGACAACGAACCCAATGACACCTTCAGGCCGTTCAGGAATCGACAGACAGAACTATTCTCTCAAAAGGGCTGCATCTTGTGAGGAGACAGAGTCATCATCCCGGAGAAATTGCAACATAAAGTTTTGAAAATGTTGCACGATGGACATCCAGGCATTGTGCGGATGAAGGCATTGGCAAGAAGTTACGCATGGTGGCCAGGCATAGATAAGCAGATAGAGGCCTGGGTGGCTACGTGCAGCAAGTGCCAGGAGACTCGCTCCGCTACTCCAAAAACACCCCCAACTCAGTGGGAAAATCCTTGAGGTCCCTCGTCCCGTATCCACATCGATTTTGCGGGACCCACAAGAGGACACGCTTTCCTTCTAACTGTGGATGCCTATTCTAACTGGCTCGAGGTCCACAATATGAAAAGCACCAGCATGGAGGCGGTCATTAAAAAACTGAATAAGCTATTCGCTACCCATGGATTGCCGGATGTCCTGGTCTCCAATAATGGCCCTCAATTCACTGCCCTGGCATTTGAACAGTACCTAGCAGACCAGGGCATCCGCCACACCTTAACATCGCCAGCTCACCCTGCGGCCAAAGGTAGGGCTGAGCGAATGGTCCAATTTGTAAAGAAGACATTACACAAGATGGACTAGGGAGACATTGACGACAAGATAACCAGGATGCTTCTCCTCCAACATATTACTCCAAGCAGCACCACAAACAGAACCCCAGCCGAACTCCTGATGGGCTGAAAACTTCGCTCATATCTCGATCGCCTCCACCCTGCTTACACACCAGAACAACCTCTGGGATCCAGCAGCAAGGGTAGATCATTCCAGGAAGGCGATCCCGTTTTTGTGAAAAACTTCTCGGGTGACCCATTGTGGGTCCCCGCTACCAAAACGCAACTTACGGGGCCCCGATCCTACCGTCTACAAATTGCGGATGGAAAAATGTGGAAGCGCCAGATAGACCAGCTTCGATCCAGACTTGCACCTACTCCCATCTCATCCCCTGAATCTCAAACTGGGGGGGGGAGGGACATCGAGGGGGCCAAAAAAGAAATAGCCGATGACTTAACAATTGGAATCCAGCAGTCTACATGGCCAACCATGGGATACTCACCGCCAGAAGGAGAACAGAGCCGGGAAATTGCCTCGCCGCGTAGCAGCACCGCGATGGAAACAGATCCAGGGAACCCGGATGACAGCATTGGCGAGAGTAGAGAGGACAGCCCAGAACCATTCAACGAAACAGTGGGACCGTCTTCGCCACCCAGCTCAGCAAGCAGCCCACCGGAACCAGAGCCAGGACAGAAACCAGTGGAACAGCGCAGATCAAGCAGACAGGTAAAGCAACCTGCCTACTTACGAGAATACGTCACCCCACCCCTCAGACGGAACCTAGAGGGGAGGGGTGTTATGGACTAAGCCAACGTATTCAGTAACAACCCTAATAGCTTTACTTTAACAGCAGGCTCGTAATGCTGCACTTCTCATTGGCCCACGAATAGCGAGTTGTGATTGGTCGTCTCTGGCCAATCTGATTGGCTGACAGCGGGTCTCTCTGATTGGACGCTTGTTAGAGTGGTAAACTCAAATCATTGGTTATTGTGACAGCAGCCAGTTCTATAAAAGAGCTACTGCTGCCCAAGTATTTTGCTCTGTTCTGCAGTTACTAATAAAGAGTTGAAGTCACTGTTCAATGCCTCGTCTCCGTTTCTTGCACCCATGCTCAGGATTTAACAATACTGATATTCATTTCAGTGAAATAACTATTATTTAGTGGAATAAGTGGGATTATTTACTGGACCAAATTACATACTTAATTATGCTGATAAACTGTTTCCAATTTCTGTAGTTCAGCTTGTACTTAAAAACAGAAATAATGTCAAATGCATTCCATTGGACTTGATTTAAATTGAATTTATTCTTCTGGGGTTTTTTTTTTGTATTTCGAAAAAACGCTGCTATAGACACCTGTAGCTTCTTTCCCTTTCTTTTTTCCATCTTGAAAGATAGAAGAATGAAAACTTCAGGAAGAGCTGGGGATAACAGAGGCTTGATCCTGACATTTCTTAATAGCACTTGATTTTCCATGACTTTTGGAAATGTCCTTGTCACTGGAAGTGTGAGAGTCAAGATATCAATTGTGCAAATCAATCACGCCCAACTTAATCTTTTTTTTTTTTTGCAGTACATTTTTATTTTTTTTCTTTCTTCTAGAAACATAAAATCAACTTAATCTATTGATGTAAGATAATTTAAAGTATACAATTCCCATGAAGCTATGATAATGTACAGCTGACACTTGTGCTATCATGAGAATTCTTCAATGCTGCAGCTCATCCAAATTTTAGTAGTGAAGTGGGCTGAATTTATGTAATGTATCTTTACGTTTGGAGTAGGCTGGGATGGGGTATGCTGGAAGGTCAATTGCAAAATGTATAGTCCTACGTACAAGACCTTTTACACCACTGTTCATGCCATAGCTGAGTATGACTGTAGGAGATGACCAGGCTGAGCCCAAGAGAGAGGTCGAACGTGTCATCAGTCTCAAGTCATTTTGTACCCACAAAAGATCTAAGTTCAGCCCACCTTAAATTCCACTGATTCTTATTTACCACCAATTTCCTTTGACTGTTAGTGGTTCAGATTTTTGTAGAGAGCATGAATATGCAACAGAGGTGGTATTCAGCAGGTTCTGACAAGTTCTGGAGAACTGGTAGCAGAAATTTTGAGTAGTTCAGAGAACTGGCAAATACCACCTCTGACTGGAGATTTTAGAGTATCTTTCCCCTGCCATGCCCACTAAGCCATGCCCACAGAACCGATAGTAAAAAAAATTGCATCCCACCACTGATATGCAATAAACCTTTATATTCATTTTAAATAGCCTGGACTTCCTGATCTCCCTGTGCTTGACCTCAGAATTGTTCTTAACAATTATAAAAATATTACTATTATCATAGTGTCCCTAACCAATAGGACATTTTTTTCCAAGTACGTTATTTTTATCCAGAAGAAATGTCCCAATAGGGCAGGATTGAAATACTTTCATGGCAAAAGATTATCTACTTCATTCTTTACACTATGTCCCCAAATTAAAATCAAATACCTCTTCAAGAACATCAGCAAGTTTACTAAGGATCTCTTCAGGGAGGCTCTGGAATGTTGGAACACTGTAAAGGAAAGATGAAAGATCACGTGAGTTGATGTAATTTTTAATTTTTATGTCTTGAGAAAAGCTCCAGAGCAATAAAATCAAGCAAACCTGTAGAATATACAAGTCCATTTTAACACACAGACAGTAAGGAAACTTAAAACTTCAGCAATATACTTAACAAGCATGACAAGAAACATGGTAAAACAGAGCAAAACTCACAACTTAACAACTGTCTTGCTTAGGAGCAGAAATGTTGGGCTCAATTGTGGTCATAAGCCGAGGACCACCTGTATTTAACAATATTTTTGACTGTATTTCACAATTAAAAAAACTTCCAATTTTAAAGAATCAAAAATACATTTCGTGTTTGTTCTCACTATTATTTCTAATCATATGTACTTAATGGAGTCAATATACTAGACTTTGTATTATGTAAGATCATTCACTGTCATTTGACACTTCCCCGCTGTGATTTTTTACTAGCATTCAGAATACAAATATAGGTGCAACTCATAATGCTCGTACATAAGGCAGAGGATCCTAAAAAAACAGTGAAAGGGCAAAAAAGTTGATGTGTGCATGCTACTTTTGATGCCAACTTTTGAGGTCAACTTGTGACATTCTTGACATGAAATATTAACCCTAAATGCAGAACATTAAAATTATACTGTACTTAAAACTGCTTCAGAGTTAACATATCCTAACCCAAGGGTGTCAAACTCAAAGTCATGGCCTAGATCCAGCCCATAGGGTGCTTAGATCTGGCCCATGTGGCCAGCCTGGAAATAGCAAAGGACAGGAATGTGGCACCTCTGCCAACAAAAGCAGAACACGGGAGGGAGGGAGGGAGGGAGGGAAAGAAGGAAGGAAGGAAGGAAGGAAGGAAGGAAGGAAGGAAGGAAGGAAGGAAGGAAGGAAGGAAGGAAGGAAGGAAGGAAGGAAGGAAGGAAGGAAGGAGATTATAATGAGAGTAAGGGAGAGTCTCAGGGAAGTCCTGTCTTAGCACTTAGCCACCACAGGTACCCCCCCCAACATGAGTGACATTGAACTGGCCACGCCTACTATAGCCACCCATAGCCACCTACGAATTTTGTAAATGTTGTGATTGTCTTACTGTAACAAGATACACAATTTTGATCCATGCTGAATTAAACTTTTTGCATCAAATGCTTTGGGCAAATTGAAACCTAAAATATGAATCTAAAATACAATGCACGTGATGTTTTGATAATATTTAATAAATGTCAGAGTCATTTCTATTGAATTATGATTGACCTAAAAATTTACGGATAACTTTTTGGAACTTTTTCAAACTTAAACATTAAAAAACACTTAAGCTTTTGAAGATCTTTTAAAAAATATTAAAGCCAATTATAAATTGGATCAGTGGGTGTATATAAAATTTCTTCAGGATTAAATAAAATGTTATTTATTTCAACTTGGTGAATGTTTCCAACAATATCATCCAGATCTATTGTAGGATGAGGAAAAGATATCAGGAGATTATAAATGTTCAACTTCTTTTATAGATTATTCATGTAAATTCCCTCTACATTTACAAAAATGAAGAACAGGTAGTTCTTGACCCTAATTGAGCCCAAAATTTATATTGCGAAATGGGAATTTGTTAAAAGAGTTTTGCCCTATTTTATGGGATTTCTTGCCACAGTTGTTAATTGAATCACTGCAGTTGATAAGTTAATAACTTGGTTGTTAAGTGAATCTGGCTTCTCTGTTGACTTTGCTTGTCAGAAAGGTGCAAAAAGCGATCACATGACCTTGGGATGCTGCAATGGTCATAAGCATGAACCAGTTTACAAGCACCTGACCATGGGGATGCTGCAAAGGTTGTAACTGTGAAAAATGGTCATAAGTCACTTTTTCAGTGCCATTGAAACTTTGAACGGTCACTAAACGAACTGCTGTAAGTCAAGGATCACCTGCACATTTAATAAAAGAATGCAGTACTACTTTACTAGGTACATTGGTTATTTTCACCTCATCCTGCTCTGAGTAACATTGTTATAATTAACAGAATTTAAGCAGATTAACTCACTGAATTCAATTGAACGTGGAATAATATTTCTATTTTTTCTTAAAAAGGCAAGGATAGTACATCTGATATAGTGATACACAGAGGGTACAACAGGGGAGTCAAACTCAATTTCATTGAGTACCGCATCAGGGTTGTGTTTAATCTTGGGGGGATGGGGGGGATGACCAGGGTGGGTGTGGCCAGCTTGATGTCACTCGAATTGGGGTGCCTATGGCAGCCCGAGCACTCTGCCAGGGAAAACCGGCTTTGAGTTCCATTTTTGGCTGGAATGGTCTCCTGCAACCCTCTGTCAGTGAAAACAGAGCTCAGAAAGGCCAACTGTGGCCCTCCCAAGCTCCATTTTTGCCTGCAGAGAAACTGCGGGCTGATCTTTCGCTGTTTCCGGGGCAGCCCTGTGAGTCAGATCTAAGTACCTTGTGGGCCTCATCCTGCCCCTGGGCCTTGAGTTTGACACCCCTGGGATACAACCTCAATTGGGACATCATGATAAAAAACTACATTTTCATACTTATTTCTTGCTGTCAAATAAAACCATAAAATCCCAGGATTTCTTTTGGAGATAACACAAATAGTTTTCTCTCTTGTGTTTTTGGCTGCTTGCTTTCTTCTAAGGCATATGTGATGAAACTACCAGAATATATATGTATTTTTCCATGTCATTATAGTTGTGTTTTTAAAGTTGTAGCAACGTTTCGGCAGAATATATATGGCTTCTGAGCCATACATGAAGCGAACTGACCCTCACCATGAAGATGCAGCACGACCACGAACTCGAAGCCAAACAGCAAGATCACAGCTCACCAGCTCAAATCCCCCAGCAACTAAGACTAACCTGAGCACAACCAAGCCCCCACCCGAACAGAACACATCTCCAGCCAATCAGAACACAGCCAACCCCCCAACCAATCAGAACACACCTCCACCCAATCAGAACACAGTCAAGCCCCCACCCAATCAAGTCACACCCCCACCAGAAGTTAAAAGGAAGAAGCAGCTGCAAGCTCACATCACTCTGAGAAGCACAGAGCTGAAGACCAAGCCTGAAGATGATGAATGAGACTTCATTGAAATGTTGCCTAGATATTTCCAATCGTACGCGGGAGAAAACCCGAATAACCAAAGATAGATAGATAGATAGATAGATAGATATATATATATATATATATATATGTCTGGCATTCAGCTTTGTTCGGGTATTTTCCCACGTCATAATAGTGGTGCTTTTAAAGTTGTAGCAACATTTCAGCAGAATCTCATCTGCCATCATCAGGCTTCATAGACGAACACAATACAGAAGCCTGATGATGGCAGATGAGATTCTGCTGAAACGTTGCTACAACTTTAAAAGCACCACTATTATGACGTGGGAAAATACCCGAACAAAGCTGAATTCCAAACATGTAAGTACCCGCGAAAACTTAAGAAAACATATATATATAAATATATATATATATATATATACACACACACATACATATGTGTGTATATATACATATATGTGTATATGTACGTGTGTGTGTGTGTGTGTGTGTGTGTGTGTTTTCTGAGGTTCTCGTGGGTATTTGTATGTGGATCTTTGGTTATTCGGGTTTTCTCCCACGTAAGATTGGAAGTATCTAGGCAATGTTTCGATGAAGTCTCATTCATCATCTTCAGGCTTGGTCTTCAGCTCTGTGCTTCTCAGAGTGAATTCACTCTGAGAAGCACTCTGAGAAGCACAGAGCTGAAGACCAAGCCTGAAGATGATGAATGAGACTTCATCGAAACGTTGCCTAGATACTTCCAATCTTACGCGGGAGAAAACCCGAATAACCAAAGATCCATATATATGTGTGTGTGTGTGTGTGTGTGTTATTCAGCTTTGTTCAGGTATTTTTCCACGTCATTATAGTTGTGTTTTTAAAGTTGTAGCAACGTTTCGGCAGAATCTCATCTGCCATCTTCAGGCTTCTGTATTGTGTTCGTCTATGTATACAATACAGAATTCTGATGATAGCAGATGAGATTCTGCCGAAACATTGCTACAACTTTAAAAGCACAACTACAATGATGTGGGAAAATACCCGAACAAAGCTGAATAACATACATGTAAGTACCTGAGAAATAAATAAATAAATAAATATATGTGTGTGTGTATATATATATATATATATGCAAATGTCCCTTTGATTTACCTCAATCATTTTCTTAATTGGACATTAGTGACAAAAATGTTTTCATTTAATTTTGAACACAGTGTATAAAACAAATTAAGTTCACACATAAGTAGGAGAAATGGCAGGGGGGTGGGAAGAAGAATGTTTGAAGTGTTATTTCAGCCAGAAAGCAGATAAATAGGCAATTAGATATGTTGACAAAGCATGAATCCAAATAAATAATACCTCAGAGATTACAAAAGTAATAGCATGGTAAACAGAAAGCTTCTAATAAGCATTGTTGACAACACAGGTTGAATAGGCTCCAAAATGAACAGAAAGGAGCAAAAAGCATGCATATTTATACAAATGCATAAATTTAACCATCCATACTAAATAAAAATGAACATGAGTTTTATTTACTTAATTATTTATTTAAAACATATACTGGGCCATTCATTTTATCCCAAATTCTGGGTATCTACCAATTGATTTTGAAAGCAATAGCAATACGAATAATAAAACAAATTAAAAACCATATTAAAACTATAAAGATTAAAAATAAACAGCTGGCACCGTGTTAAGCTCCCGACATGCAGTAATCTCCTCCTATCACATCATAATGACCTGGGGGCAAACCAAGTCATTAATGCTTTTTGGATTGTCTACTGAACTTCAGAAGGAAGAATGTTCCAGTACTCCAACACAATAATTTGTCACCAAGCAGGGGTAATCCAACCTGTCCTCCCAAACTTGTGTTGCAAGATCACTTGCATGTATGATACACAATGTCATGCCCCTGGTGGAGACTGACTCTGAGGGAGAGGAGGAACAGCTGACAGGGAGTGGAAATGTGACTCTGGAGGTTGTGGAGGAGGCTGGGAATGGGATGGGCAGTCAGAAGAGGACCCAGGTCCATCCCCTCTCAATCCTAGAGCACGCAGGGAGGAGAGGATAAGGGAGAGATGTGGTCTACTGTGGAGAAGACGGCCTTGATCCTCTTCTTGGGCTGCAGCTGTGACAACTGGATAAGAGGATGGACATGCATACGGGCAAGTGCTGGAAACAAAGCGTGGAAATACCTCTAGTTTATTGTTCCTCTCTGAGTTTGGCATCCTTCCCAGTGTGTGTTCTGATACCTGTGGACGTCTTCAAGCCTTATCTTGCCTGGTTTGTGTTGCTTTTTACTCTTTATAATTTACACAGCATTTCGTCCTTCTTGTAAGGGAGTTGTGTGGGAGTTTTTTTTTGTCTCCATTTAAGGATATTTGGAGCTTGGAAGCAAAGTGAAGGAATAAAAGGGGCTTTACCTGTTTTTTGGGACTGTGTTTATTTTGAATTCTACCCTGGGTCATCACACAGAACGATTTGCAGTGTAGATATTTATAGATATATTCTTAATTAACATCTAGTTAAGGCAGTACCAATTATCATTTAGTATGTATTTATGACCTGTCAAAGGCTTTTACATTATCTTTATATTACCTAGTCTGTCTGCCTGTCTATTTTTTGAAGAAATGTGGTTTTAGAATTCTTTATAAACAACACATAAGCAGTCCCAAAGCTGCTTTTTCGGGATGCAACTGTTTTTTTTTTTTTTGAAGATGTTTAGCTTCTCATCCAAGAAGCTTTTTCAGCTTTGACAGGATAGTGGGGAATGTTCCTTGCAGACAGCTGGTCATTTGCATCCTTTGAGAGGGTCCTTGAAGCACTTGAAGGTTTATCTATGTCCTCAGGGTCAACTGAGTGGTGCTCCTGGTTCCTATAATCTGCAATTTTTCTCTGGAAATCCATTCCTACTCCCACACCATTCAAAGGGTCTTCATCCCAAATTGTATAGCTAAAAGTTTGTAGAGATTCTCAGTCATACAGGTCACAGTTGTCCCAAAGGTGCTTTTTCAGAAGGCAACTGGACTTGATTTTTTGCTTTTGAAGGAATATAAATCCTTCCATTCCCCACTATCCAATCATAGCTGAAGAAGCTTCTTGTATGAGAAGCTAAACATCTTCAAAAGAAAAAAACAAGAAAGTCCTAGTTGCCTCCTGAAAAAGCAGTTTTGGGATAACTATGACCTGGATGACTGAGAAGCTCTACAGACTTTCAACACATAAGCATTTTGTCATGCTTAACACATTGGTCTTATCACAAGTAAATTTATTATCTGCTGGTTTGTCTCTTGTGTGTGAAGTCATTTGAAAGAACCCAAGAATGCCTCTTAGGTTCCTTAAAAAGATAGTTGTTAAGTAAATAACTTCAAAATAAAAATGATTTGTGGTCAGTGTCATTGTTATAAAATGATAGCCTCAGCACCTGGATCTGCAGATTTCTACATGGCAACATCAGTTCCTAAGAGTGATGCTGCTCCTAACAAGATAATACATTTTATCGTTAGGGACGCCTGCATGGATAGCTTCTTCATCACTCAAGGGAGTTACAAACTCTGAATCCTGACAGCAGAAACCAATAAACTTTATGGTCTTTGGCAATCTATTTGTCCTACAATTGCTTTTCAAAAGAGATGGAAAGGATGGAAATGCAACTTAGATAGAATTTTCTACCCCAGAAGTCTATGTTAAATGTAAATAATTACTTCAGCATGCTCGACTCAAGTAAGTTTAGACTAATATATTTACTCTGTGTTAATGTATCAAAGGAAGTGCTTGCCTTCAAATGGCTTTTTAATGTGCCTTTCGACAAGTTTTTTATTTTAAAAATGTCCTAGAAAAGTGTATATTATATAATATATTAAAATTTTATATAAATATACACAATTATTCAAAACCATAATAATGATCTGCTCTTATGGACAGCACCTAAGTATTCTTCTGCTATATATCCCAGCATATTTTCCTTTCTGGCTGAGTCTGAAAATAAAGTAAAGAAATATGGATAATGACTATAATTATATGATAATAATTATAGGAGTGAGGTTTCCTTGTGGAACTTAATAATGTCGTTTAATTTTTTTGGTGGGGGGAGTGGAGAATTCATGAGATGCCTGAAAAAAACTCTATCATACAGAACATAAGCACGGTTTTATTATTTCTCCCTTATTTACTTAGCCTTATATGTAAAGATCATAACTGCAGGGTTATAGGTCAATAAGAATTTCATTAAAATCATACAGAAACTATCATTCTGAAGTGGCATCAGAGCCTAAAACACTATCCAGTACTGATAAAGGATAATATGGGTGGCTGAGGGTTGAAATAAGGAGAAACTTTCTGACAGTGAGAACAGTCAATCAATGGAACAGCTTGCCCTTGGAAGCTGTGGAAGCGCCATCACTTGAGACCTTCAAGAAGAGATTGGACTGCCATTTGTCAGAAATGGTGTAGGGTTTGGACTAGATGACCTACAAGGTCCCTTCCAACTCTGATTTTCTGTTATCTGTTAAATGAGGGGTCCTTGGTGCATCAGTACATTACCTAATTTGGATAATGAAACATCTTCAAGAAAACAGCCAAGCACCAATGACCCCTCACACTATCCAGTATTGTAAAACACCACGTCCCCATAGCTTTCAATAGGAAAAGAAAGCACTTAACATTGAAAGGTCTATTATCTTAATTTTTGTTTCATGCATCATCTCTTTTACTGAATGCTGCACTAAATTTTACAGTCCTGTACTTAAAACCATTTTTCAGGAAACGGCAGTGATGTGACGCATGACTCCCAGCTGGCATTCATGTATAACAGATTTCACTCTGATTTCCAATTATTCAATTTACTTCTGAGGTTCTCTATAGGTTTTATTTTTCTTTTTACCCAGGCTAAAGAGATTTGTTAAAAGGGGGTTTAAAGTGTAATCTCTTAATACCTACTTGGAAGAAAATTCCATTGACTAAATGTAGCAGATTCTACAATGGCCCTTTTCTCAAATGGAGTATCAGCAGTATAATTTCAGAGCTATTTGATAAGTTATAAAAAATATCTTATGCCTATTAATAACATATGCTATTATAGAATAAAATTTGACCCAAAGTATTAAACACAAAGCAAAAAGGTTATAAAACAGGCAAGAATTACATAAATGTCTATGAAGATTCTCAGTCATCCAGGTCAAGGTGGACTTTCTTTTTTTTCTCCAAAGATGTTTCACTTCTCATTGAATATTCTAGTTAGATATCATCTCATTTCAATTGTTCGGCCAATAATAAGTGTTTACTAAATCCTTTTTTTCTTAAAAAATGCACTAGAAGCCCTTTCTCTTGTTTCCCATTTTGAAAAACTTTGTGTGGTTTTAATAGTTGTCAGTACAACAAGAACTAAGTATTTAGGTATACAACAATCTGTATACAATTCTACATATTAAAAGAATCCCGGAAAAGTGAATTCTAAGGTGTTAGCTTTTTACATGGAAATTTTGAGGTCTTAATTTTCTGCTTATGTTTTGTTACTTTAATACATTAAAGTAATTTACTTCTAGTTGCCCACCTGGAAATGAATAGCAGAAAAAAATGAACTAAGCATGCAGAACCCTGGCTAGAAAAATAATTAGAATATTACTGTCCTCTGCATAGGTGAATTTCAGCGTAGCACCTATGGTAATTTTTAATTTAATTTCAGTTGCTTTTTGTATCCAGCTGTGTGTTATTTCTCAATTAAAGTTAAAAAAAAAAAGAATCTAGCTCTTCCTTGAAGTATTTAGGGTACAGCTTTGTTCTTTGTGATACATTAATAACAAATTAGGAAAATTAGGTTGTTAAGTCAGTAGGCAGCTAGATAGGCAGGGGTGGGATTAAATGTTTTTAACAACTGGTGATGTGGGTGTGGCTAGGTGGGCATGGCCATGTGATTGGGTGGGCGTGCCTTTTTTGCAGCACACCCTCCCCATTTTTTTGCCTCCTGGGCCTCAGGGAAACCTCCCGGGGAGTGATTTTGCTCCCAGAAGGCTTCCCAGGGGACCAGGAAGGCAAAAAATGGAGTGCCGAGGGGTGCCCTCCCGAGCTCTGTTTTTTGCCTTCCTGAGCCCCAGGGAAGCCTTCTGGATGAAGCAGTAAGACAGTGAGGGGGATCGTGGAACAGCTGATCATTGGAACAGCTGATTGTCAGGGAGGGAAAAAAAGAAATACCTTAAGGATGGGGGAGAACACAGTCAGTGAAGTTGGGCGTGCATGTGGGATAAGGACTTACTGGGTGGGGGTCAAGGGTGGAAAGGAGCAGGACCAGCCAGGCGCACAATTTGCTGGTTCCCCGAACTGCAGAGAATCATAACAACTGGCTCTATAGAACTGGTCCAAATAAATAGAGTCCACCTCTGTAGTTAGGTATGTAGACAGACAAAATATTATAATGAACACACTAAAAATATAAGGGTGCAACACATTCTTTATAGTACAGTTTATAATAAAGGACACATGTTAGCTCAAGAGCAGAGGCTTGACTTGTAAAATTTGTGTGTCAATGTTTTTTCAAGAAAAAGGAGGAGGAGAACCATGTTAGACAATGCTGGCAAAAAGAAAGGGCTGGATGCAGTGAGCTTTTGCCTTTTAATAAATTTTGTTAATGGTGTTAATCAGTCTCTCCTGATTTGTTTCAAGAGGAACAAGGTAGCTTTTTGGCAAAGCAAATGTTATAAAGTAGGCAGCCACTCATAACAGCTCATGAATCTGGAATTTTATTTCCCAGTTTCAAGAATTTAAGATTTAGGAGTTCCTATACAATTCTATCACAATTATTATGCTATCTTCTAATAGAAGGAAACTTGTTTGGATGCCTTTGCTGCTGTTTACAGAAGAGTGGACATTCTCCATAAGTTTTCACTTTATTCACAATTTCATACTCAGGATCATAATTAGTCTCTTGAAAAGAGATCAATTCTATATGATCATTATCTCATTTATATTTTCATCTAGAATAGTTTTCCAACTGGCTGGGGTGAACTGTGACTCAAAGTATGAGTGTATTTCTTTATAATTTACATCATTACTCACAATTATTTCCTAACTTAATGTACCACCTCTTTGAAGTGTTAAATCTGCTAGTAAACATGACAATCTGCAAAAGTTTGCAGATTTGTCTGAGTCAAATTAGCCTGAGTTTCCTCACATTGTCTTAGACATTTCTCTTCTTGGTCAGTTAGTCTTAACAGAATAACAGAGTTGGAAGGGACTTTGGAAGTCTTTGAGTCCAATCTCCTCAAGATGGAAACTCTATACCATTTCAGACAAATGGTTGTCCAACCTCCAATGTTGGAGCACCCACAGTTTCTGGAGGCAAGTTGTTCCAATGATTAATTGTTCTAACTGTCAGGAAATTTCTCCTAAGTTCTAAGTTGGGTCTCTCCTTAACTAGTTTCTATTCATTGCTTCTTGTCCTGCTTTCTGGTGTTTTGGAGAATAGGTTGACCCCTTGTTCTTTGTAGCTAACTCTCAGATATTGGAACACTGTTATCATGTGACCCCTAGTCCTTCTTTTCACTGAACTAGACATACCCAATTCCTGCAATTGTTCTTCATATATTCCAAGGCAACTATTTATTCCTCTATAGTAGTGGTTCACAACCTGTAGTCCGTGGACTCCTAGGGACCATGATTGGGGGGGGGGGGGTCCATGAAAGCTTGAAGAAATGTTGTGATTCAAATCTTGAATTAAATCTTATGGGTCAGTGGCCATGATCTATGAACACAAATGGTATTTAAAGGGGGTCCATGCTGAAGAAAAAGTTGAGAATCACTAGTATACAGTATTTGTCCAAACCCATAAAGTTGCAGGGTTGTGGGCAAATATTGTCTTATTTAATCACTTATTTTCTGACTATCTTAGATAATTTCTTGCTTGCATAACTTGCATAATTTCTTCTTCTTGTTGTATTGATATTTCAAATATTTCAATTGGTCTGCAAGACCATTCTTCCTGATACCTTATAAGAACTTTCTGAATTCAGGCTGGTGTATCTGGTCTTACAATTATTCTTTTCAGTTATAACTTGTTGACTCGGGAATCCAGAGTGATTCATTTGTTGCAGGAAAGCTTATCTCCTGATAAAATATCCCCTGATTCCAAAGCCCAGTATGATACAATGGCTAAATTGTCTTGCAGCATACCTAGCACAGGTTGAAAACATTTGATCTCCTGCTAATTTGAATCTTATAAACTAAGAATTTACAAAACCACACAGGTGTAATTTTTCTTTTATGTTACTTGAGAACAAATTGATTTAAAGCTCTGCATTATTTCCCTTTTCAATCCTACTACTAGATGCGAATTAACTGGAGCATACCTCTATTGCTGGGAGGAAGAAATAACTGATTTTTCTGTTTGGTAAAATAAAGGTGCTTTTACACCTATTGAAGTTTACCGATATCGTGATCTAATTGGTCTCTGCTACTTGTACATGAGTGTAGAGAACTGCCTCTCCATTAGATTAAAGTAAAAATTTTGAACGTAATTATCTCCATTTAGACATCAGTAGAACTAATCCTCAAAATATTTGAAAAACAATAATTCATTAATCTACACTGCATAAAGATCTTTTGTGAAAAAATGCATTATTCCAACATATTGTTGTATGAGTTTGCGTGTGCATATGAATGGAGTAGAACACAGGATTGGTTATGAAATAAAACACTTCTGGCTTCCTGAATGTATGCAGAGGATTTTTATGTTCAATTAGGAAATTTAATGTTTCATATACTATCGCCGAGATTTCTCATGTATATGAAAAAATTCTACTTATAAGCCAAAAATACCCTATTCTAAAGTTGCAGCAGCTTTCTGTAATAGACACACATTGTTGTTGTTAAGCCTGGGTTCTCCAACCAGGGTTAAGGAGACAAGCTAAACAGAGTGTGCAGCGTTAGTCAGATAGGCATACAGATAAATGTGTGAGATAAGTTTGTATGTTAGTTAACATACAGTAAAAATAACAGATATGCTTGTGTTATCAAAATATAGTTTATTCCACTTAGAGTTTTATAGCATAGTCAAAATAACAGTCCATTAGTCATGTATCGTTTTTAGTCAGTCCATTCAAGGATTAGCAAAATCCGTGTAGAATATCCAATGTCAGTTCACTTACAATAAATCAGTACTCTCACAGTTGATAAATCAACAGTCTTTTCTCTCTCCCGTTCCAGTAGGGGAAAAACGCAGTCTTCAGTCTATCCAGTAATTAGGGATCATCAAGCCAGAGAGAGCAAGCTGCCGTGCCTTGCTTCTTTTATGGTGCTTTTACAACCACTCCTTCAATTACATTCTTACAGTTAAAGTTACAGACACTTTAACTAACAAACCATGATAACATATTTATTATTTTACCTAAACCAGTTAGGGTAAACAATGTTATCCCTAACATTCTCCCCTTTTAGGTAATAATAATACTATAACTATTTACATCTTTAAATCATATTTGTTACAACTCTCTTTAAACTTAATTACTCCTTGAGCTTTTGTAAATTGGTCTGCAATGTTTTCTTCCGTCATGCAGTATTCCAATTTAATTAGCCCATTTTTTACAGATTCTCTAACATTTAAGTATCTTAAATCAATATGCTTTGATCTAGTTTTTACAGCAATATTAGTAGCTAACTTTATGGCTGCCTGGTTGTCCTCGTACACAATAATGGAATCTTTAACAGTTATACCCATGTCTAATAATAACTGTTTGTACAAAATTAAGTCAGTGCATAGTAATGACAGACATGAAAATTCCGCTTCCATCGTGGACAAGCTGATATGCTGTTGTCTGATTGACCTCCACCCTATTAGTGTCTTACCAAATAATATAGCCATCCCAGATGTTAATTTTCTAGTGTTTATGTCAGTTGCAAAACTTGCATCTGCATAGGCACTGAGACTCAAATCACCCTTTGGTTCTATATACAATGCATGGTTCATTGTTCCTTTAAGATACCTTAAAATTCTTTTTAATGATTGCCAATGACATTGATGCGTATCTGAATTAAAACGTGCCAGCTGATTAACACTATAAGCTATATCTGGCCTTGACCAATTGCTTATATATGATAAGCTACCAATCAAAGATTGATATATGGACTTATCAAATTTGGGACTTTGATCATCAGTTTGGCAAACTTCCTGACTCATTGGAGTCTTTGCCGGTTTACAAAGTTCCATTTTAAACGTTTTAATTAATTGGCAAATTTTATCTTCTTGAGATATCTTAAATCCATTTTTTGTTTTGTTAATTGTCAATCCTTGATACTTTTTAATTTCACCTAAATGCTTTAATTTTATCTTTTTAGTTAATAATGATACAATCTCATTAGCTTCATTATTAGTCTTAGGTATCAAAGCAATATCATCTGTAAATAATAACAATAATGACACCGTTTCATTATTTTCTCTTTTAAACACACATGGATCTGCTAAACCAGATTTAAATCCTATATTGTTTAATTCTTTCACAATATATTGGTTCCACTCAAAGCCAGATTGGTTCAACCCATAAAGACTCTTTTTGAGTTTCCAACAATCATTACTATTTACTTTATTGTCTTTTATAATAACTGGCTTTTGTAAATATATAGTGTGCTGCAATGGTGCATGCAGATAAGCAGTTTCTACATCTAAATGGTTAATGACATAGTTTTTCTTTGCTGCCCACACTAAAGCTGCTCTCAAAGATGTTGCTTTAAGGCTTGGTGCAAAAACTTCATCGTAATCAGATGCAGTTTGATTAAATCCTTGAGCTACCAACCTCGCTTTATGGGAAACAGTCCCATCATTTCCAGTTTTTACTTTAAATATCCATTTGCACCCAATGGATTTTTCTCCTGGAGGTAATTTAGCATCTTCATATATTTTCATTACCTTTGATGAATTTAGTTCTTTTTCCATTGCCTTTTGCCAATTCTCCTGATCCTTAGCAGGATACATCCTAAGTTCATCTACACTAGTTGGAACTTTAGTTACTTGGCATACTATACTTGCTTGATACCTATCAGGTGGTCTAGTTACACGTGTAGTACGTCTAGGTATTACAGGACTTACAGGTGGACTTTCATTTATTAACTCTTCTTGATTATCTAACTCTTCCTGATCAACTGTTTCCTCTTGTTCTGGTCCTATTTGCTCTTCGTGGACTTCTTCTTTAATTGGACTCTTCTTATAACTTGTCTGATCTTTTTGCCTTTTGTAGGGTTCAATAATTACTTCATTATTTAAATCTTGCTCTAATCTATTCCATCCTACATGTTCTAGGAATTTAGCACTAGCACTGGTGGAAACTCTAGATGTACCTGGTTCCCAGAATCTATAAGATCTGTGATTAGATTCATATCCTACAAAAAATAATCTTTTAGCTCTATGCTGTCCTTTGTGTCTGAGTTGTGTAGGGATATGCACCCATGCTGGTGCTCCAAATGTGTGCATGTAACTTAAATCAGGTTTTGTACCATGCCACAGTGTGAATGGTAATTCACCTGTTGTTGAATTAACAACATTGTTTAATATATGATTACCACACATTATTGCTTCTCCCCATAAATTGTCAGGTAATCCTGAATCAGACAACATAGTACGTGTCATTGATTGTAGTGTTTAGCCTCGTCTCTCTATAAAGGCATTATGTTGTGGCCTATATGGTATAGACTTTTTATGTTGAATACCTAACATTCTAAGTCTATTTTGGAATTTATTATTTGTAAATTCCGCACCATTATCTGTTATAAGAGTTACTAATTTCTTTTTAGTTTTTCTTTCTGCAAATTTAATCCAATTAAATAGATTTAGATATGTTTCAGTTTTGCTCTTCATTAAATAGCAAAACCCATATCTAGAATAGTGGTCCATTATACTTAATATGTATTGAGCTCCTCCTACACTTGGCTTTTTCGGACCTATTAAATCGGCAAATACTATCTCTAAAGGCTCTTTGGTAGTAAATCCATCAACTCTATTTGCCGGTATGACCTTGCTTTTGCTTTGATTACAAGCAAAACATTGCAAATACTTATTACAAGTTTTCAAACTTATTCCTTTAGATAGTTGAACAGTTCTCTAAAGCATTTTAAAATTTAAATGCCCTAGCCGTCGATGTAACAAGTGAATACATTCATCATGAGGTTTCTTATTATCATAAACTGTGTTAGCCACCTCTAAACCATTATCATTTAAAACATATAATTCACCTCTTAAAGATGCAGTAATTTTCTTATCTTCTTTTTCAATTATGCAGTTATCTCCCCTAAAGGTAACTACGTATCCTAGTTTAACCAAAATTCTAACTGAAATTAAATTAAACTTAAGTTGTGGTACATATAACATTTTTACATTCTCTTTTATGAAAGAACAATATGCTATACCTTGACCTTTAGCTTTCAGTTTCCAGCCATTGGCTAACGATATCTGCTGTGTACTCTGGGACATTTTAATAAAATTTTTGTTATCATTTGTTATACAGTGGGATGCTCCACTGTCAACCACCCATAAATTATTTTTTACAGCTCCGTTAATATACATGGCTAACTGTAACTTTTTATTTTTCTTTTGGTTACTTTTAGTATTCTGGCCAGCATCCTGGCGCTTTGCTTTTTTACAAAATCTTGGCAAATATCCTCTTCCTCCACAATTAAAACACTTTTTAATTGCGTATGCAGTTGGAGATTCAATATCTTCTTTTTGAGGTTGCTCCCTCCTTAACTGATCTCTTTCAAGTCTTCTTCTTGCCTCTTCAATCAATCTGCCAGTTATATCAGTTAAAGTTAAACTTTCCTTCAGCAAAATTTCAAGGGAAGTGACATAGTTATCATAATTTTCGTCTAATGAAGACAGAATTATGTAGACTTGGTGTAGTTCAGAGAAAATAAGTTCTTTGTTGTGCAGTTCATGAAAAATGCTTTTTATAGTTTTCAAATGACTAAGCATATTACCATTCGTTTGGAGATGCGTCCTGAAAAGCTTCCGTGTTAGATTTATGTGAGCACCAACGTTATCTCGGACATAAATCCTCTTCAGCTTCTGCCAACACCCAACAGCCGTTTGCTCTCCGTGGATATGAACAAGTTGCTGGTCAGATAGTGTTAGTCCTATTATGCAAAGAGCTTGTTCATTCTTCTGTTTAAAGTCTTCTATCTTTTGTCTATCTTCCTCAATCTCTGGATCCCATTACTCTACGTTTGGTGGATTTTCAATTATGTTCCACAGATCTTCTCTTCGTAGAAGTAGACTACATTTCATTGACCATGATACATAGTTCGTTCCATCCAACTTGGATATAAGGGACAAACTTTGTAGATTGACTTGTGCCATGTTTTATTTTATGGATATAAAACTATAATTAATAAAACACAGCTGTCTGTTTACTGTAATGTGCAACAACACATACTCTCACTTTTTACATAAATCTGTTTTATCCTAGTTAAACTGACTTTGCAGCCTCTGGGCCCATAACCAGTGTTAAGCCTGGGCCCATAGCCAGTTTTAAGCCTGGGTTCCCCAACCAGGGTTTTGGAGACAAGCTAAACAGAGTGTGCAGCGTTTGTCAGATAGGCATACAGATAAATGTGTGAGATAAGTTTGTATGTTAGTTAACATACAGTAAAAATAACAGATACGCTTGTGTTATCAAAATATAGTTTATTCCACTTAGAGTTTTATAGCATAGTCAAAATAACAGTCCATTAGTCATGTATCATTTTTAGTCAGTCCATTCAAGGATATTCAATTAGCAAAATCCGTGTAGAATATCCAATGTCAGTTCACTTACAATAAATCAGTCCTCTCACAGTTGATAAATCAACAGTCCTTTCTCTCTCCCGTTCCAGTAGGGGAAAAACGCAGTCTTCAGTCTATCCAGTAATTAGGGATCATCAAGCCAGAAAGAGCAAGTTACCGTGCCTTGCTTCTTTTATGGTGCTTTTACAACCACTCCCTCAATTACATTCTTACAGTTAAAGTTACAGACACTTTAACTAACAAACCATGATAACATATTTATTATTTTACCTAAACCAGTTAGGGTAAACAATGTTATCCCTAACAGTTGTAAGTTAAAATTGTTTGTCACTTAGTAAGATTTTAGAGAGATATTTTAATATTTTGTATTTAATTACACATTTTTCAGGTGATTGTATCTTGTACCAAAAATAGCTTGTCCCTACTCCCAAAATATAACAGTCCAATGTGTGCTTTTTTCAATATTCAGATGTATATTTAATTTCTGTAAAACCATATTTTACAATAGAGGTTGCAGGTGAATAGGAGTTTTGTGGTATCTTTTTAAAAAGGGAAACATTATTTGTTGAAAAATAAATCAACCCAGAAAATACAGGTATGTCACTTATGGATAGACACAGTGGGCATGTTCTAGGTGTTGTCCCTTAAATATTGCCATCTAGCGGGATCTTGGAAATTTGTATTTTACAGTTCAACCCTTGCCCTGTGGAAGACTCTTCATACAGAATACAGCAGACTTTTTTAGTTTCCCAGAAATCTGCAAATGGTGGCTTTTCCCCAGATGTTAGGAAAGGGTGGGGTTGGATCTCAAGGAGTGTATGATCTCCATTTGTAGCTTAGGGTTGAACTGTAGGGTCCTGGGTGTTCTCTGAGCTTGGTTGTTTTCTTGAAGAGATTTCCTTAGTGGACCAGGTAACATAATTGATAATGATGTTATCAGTCATTAATTGACTGCAAGAACACAACCAAGCTCATAGAGTACCAAAGACTCCACAGTATATGATTTTATGGTTTGGTGATTGCAAGTCAGGTGCCAGCTTTCATCATTCCTGGTGCAGTGGTTAGAATGCAGTATTGCAGGCTAATGCTGCCCAAAGTCTGGAGTTCAATCCTGACCTGCTCAAGGTTGACTCAGCCTTCCATCTTAACAAGGTCAGTAAAATTAGGATCCAGATTTGAGGGTGGGGGAATATGTTGAGTGCTGTGAAGCAGCGGTTGCCAACCGGTGGACCACAGTGCACTGGTGTGCCGCAGAGAAATCTCTCCCCCAGAGCAACCTCCCGCAAAGCAATTAATCCAGGGTGTGCAGAAACACAAGGCTATGTCTCCCACATGGCCTGCAGGAACCCTCCCCACCCACTCACTCCTTACCTGGCAAACTTGCCTGCTAAATTGCAATTTTTCTGAAATATTTTAAAAAGGTAAGATAAAATATTTCCCTTAAAAGAGAAATAAAAATCTTAAAGGAGACAGAAATTCAGAACCCCAGCTTCCTGCCCCCATTCAGATACTAAACTGAGGCCAGCTTTTAGAAATACAGATTTGACAATCTATTACTCCCTGCAGCAAGATCTGAACAAAGGTAGCCACAATAGGAATTACCCAACAAGCACCTTCATTGCATCAGCCAAACTTCAACCAAGCTTAGCTCAGACAAACTCATAGGATTTGTATTATACATGGCACCATGGGAGTCTGACAACAGCCAATAAAATATATGTTCTTGCACAGGAACAGGAAGTTCAAGATCAAAGCCCAAGAGAAGGTATAAATACCTCTCTCTCTTTTTCTCTCTCAACTCCATGTAGTTGGCTGCCCAAAATCAAATCAATGCTTGATAGTTCTGTTTCATCAATAAATGGACATTCTTTTCAATCAGACTCCAGCCTCCATTTTGTCTCCAGTGCCTTTTTCACGGCTTGGAACTGGACCTGGATATTTCTTCTAACAACATCAATGACTGCTGAAGGAAGTGAATCTAGCAAAGGGTCTGCAGTATCCAGGACTTATGTTGCCTTGGTGCTAAGCTAACTTGTTTTTGCCCCCATAAAGCTGCATAAAGATAGTCTTTAGATCTAAAGGAATATTTTTCCACTGGGTGTGGAAACATTATTGCTTGGTTTATAGTAGATCATCCTGGCCTAAATCCAGCCTGTTTTTAGCTAGGATGTTGTTTTCTTCAATCCAGTCTAGAACTTCTCAATAGCTCTTTAGCATAGCGCTTATTCATTATATCCAAAATGCTGATTATTGAATAGTTCTCAGGTTTTTGTTTTCTCATTTTTATATAGATTTGGAATTATGATGGTTTTATCCCATTTTCTGGGTGTCAGTAGTGTTGTCATAAATATGAAAAGTGCTGTGAGAATTGAGGCCAATGTTATTTTTAAAAATATCATGAGGAATAAAGTCATCACCAGGGTCTTTATTAGACTTCAAATGCTCAGTTAATTGCCTTATTCCTCTAATGGGCTTTCAAGAATTATTGTGGATTCCAGTGGAGAGCTGGCATCTGTGCCCCTTTTGAAGCACATAGGGACAGGAAGTAGTAAGTGGATGTTGGATTATAGGATTCAAGCCCTGTGCTAAGATTTTTTGTGATACATTATGCCAGAATGTGTGTGAATCTTTTGACCTTACTACTTCAGTAAATTGATACTTTTTCTAGTTGATTTATTTTAAAAAAAATAAAAATCTATGATTAAATGTTAATATGCAGGAAATATTTGCAGCAGAATTTGAGGGTTTATGAAGCCACGTTTATTACTATATGGACTGTAATTATAGGAAAGATCTATGTTTGCCTCTATGTACTCCTCATCAAACTATGCACGGTGTCTTAGAGTTCGCAACTTTGTTACCTTGCTTCATTAGAACTTTGTGTAATTTGACAGTACAGTTTTCAGGGTCTAGTAATTAGTAAATCCCATTGGTCTCATTGCTCATCATTTTACATCTAACTTGTTGTAGCACTTCTGAGTGCAATAATTGGGTAATGGCATAGTTTATTCTTTTCAGTCCATTTTAATCTCTTGCTGAAGGACTTTTCAGAAGAGATGCAAACAATTCTGTGAAAACACTCATGGCTGACAATTGTTAATTTACAACACATTTCCACAGGAAAGAATTGAGATCTTTTTCTAGAATAGAAGGGGTGGGTGGGGAAGAAGTCTTCCCTAATTTGAATATGATTTGCCACAGTCAGTGAGACATGAAATTGCAGTTACAAACATATACTTTTAAATAAATATATTCAGGACATTGGTTTTTTTTTCCTGAAAATGTGTATTCTATCAATTATATTCACAGTTCTTTGTTTAAATCAATTTTTTCAATAATTTGGTTTCTCATCCTATTGAATGTTATTAATCTTGTTATTTTTTTGACAAAATGCCGAATCTCAAATCAATTACAAATCGTGTTCTGTGCAAAACATAGAAGTCAAAATATTGTATGTATTTTTAAAAAATTCATAAATGATAAGATTCTGCCTTCAATTTATCATTTTGTGCAGCAGGCTTTAAAAAAAGGTGACAGATTGGGGTTGCCAAAAATGTCATACTAGAAGCAGCTAGTATGCTGCTTCTAGTATGACATTTTTTTTCTCATATTTCTTAAATGAACTGTCATGAATATTATAAATAAGTTGTAGATTATCATCTTTTCATTTATTATAGCTACAGGTTTCACCTTTCTAATTTTCTCAAACATGGTCTCATTTTTTTTTAGAACATGGCTTTTGTAATCAGAGTTGTCAAATTGCTAAAAATTAGATTATCAAAAATATTTTTGTATTGCAAGGATGATTATGATAGGTAGTTTGATCTTCTGTGTAATTTTAAGGAAATTCTCCCAAATATCCATACTTTATTACATTTAGAATGCCATTCAAAAATTATTTTTAACATGATATCAGCTTACAAAGCCAGAATTAGCTAAATTGGGTTGCTATTAATTACAGTTGTAATCACTTCCAGTTGCAACAAAAGTAATTGTGACAAAGAACACTTGGTTTGGCTTTCTATTAATATGAGTTTATGTAAAATGAATGTATATAAAAATGGGACCCACATTTAGATACCTTCAGGCTATTTTAAACTGAGTATTAAATCAATGCAGTAACAAACTTTCTATAGACCATTAACTACTTGGGACATAATATTTTCTTTACTATTTTCCAATAATTAATTGTACCTAGCTGGGAGAAAAGCTATATATAAGTATATGTAAGTAACCCAAATGTCACTTTATGCCTGTAAAAAGTTTTGGAAAAAGGACAAAAATAGGGTTGGGAAACTAGAAGGAAGAGAAAGCAATGGGATTATTTCTATGGATATTTATCCATTATGAATAAATGGAATAATCCAGATGCCCTTAAAACTCTATCTGTTACATCAACAACCATATTTCAAGTATTGTTCAGTGAAATGAAAAAGTTTGAAATTAGTAAAATGGCAATTTTCAGTATCATGTTTTCGCTCCCAAGATTAATGGCTGTATTCTACAATTAATTTTTGAAATTTGACTATTGGGATTCCCTATTAAGCAGGCATCATCCATGTCCTGATTAAAGCTCATTGGAATCAGAAAGTTAAAAGATACCACATATAATCAATCTATTCGGGGATTGTGCTTATCAGAGCAAAAATTTTATTTTGGCAAAATATGTTCACTTTTTAATGGAACAGAAAATAAATCCTTGTGTGGAATAGTTTTTTAAAAATGTAATTAACATTCTACAGGACTCTCTACAAAATGAACAGTATAAAAGATTGTAACTCATCATTTCCACTGCCCTTCTCCTCCTCAACTCCCTCCTATGGGTAGAAATTCTTGTAAAATATTTGATATTTGATTGTGGTATTTATTCAGTACAAAATCAATGTTTGATAGGGCTTTCACAGTACAGTTTAATTTAAGGTAGCTGGCAAGAAGTGGTTCTTATGGTAGGTAGGTAGTAATCTGGCTTTGAATGTTTACCAGATTTGTGATCTGTTGTTTTATTGAACTATGAATGTATGCAAAAAATAAACTCAGTCAAGAAATGGGGGAAGGCAGGAATTTGAGCTTTTATTCTGGTGTCCTTTACTAAAGTGATTTGAATTTACCTTTTTCAAGAATGATGCTAGGCCAGCTAATGTGCATTTACATTCTAACTGTTAAGTTCTGCGCATGGATGCAAGGAACAGAGATGAGGCAGTGAACAGTGAACTTCAACTCTTTGTGAACAGAGCAAAAACCTGGGGCCAGCAGCAGCCCTTTTATAGAGCAGGCTGCTGACCTATTAACCAATGAGAACAAGGAAGCATTAAACCCTTGAACCAATGAGAGTGGCTCGTTAACAGCCAATCAGATTCCCCAGAATGGACCAATCCGATATCGTTATTATCGGCCAATCAGAAGTGCAGGATTAGAACCCTGCTTTTTCTTAAGCTTTGATAAACTTTATTTAAGTGTTTTTATTAGTTCATAACACTAACCATAAATAATACGGTTATTATCCTGATCTCGGTGGTGACAAAGTCTAGTTCAGTTGTTGTCCCCTATTAGTGGGCTATTTGGAGACACCAATATAGATCATAAAAATTGGACGGCACTATGTTCCTAATACAATTGCATTCAGTAAAGTAATTAGAAGAGCAATATGTTCTTAAATATTTTTAGAAGACTTAGAACATAAAAAAACATTAAGTATATTAAAAAAAAAACTCCGATGTTTTCTCTGGCACAGTCAACAGAGTATTTAGTCATTTAGTATTTGGTATACTTCCTACTGTTAGCCTGAACTACAAACCCCAGGTATTTATTTGACTCTCCTGTTTGAATTGGTTCTTATGAATTTTCTATCTGTTAGAAGGTTTCCAGCCTCAGCCTCCCCCTCCCCCTCCCCCCCCCAAAAAGAGGTTAGGGCTAATTTATTAACATGAAGCAAGACTGATCTACAAGCTCTTCTCATTCCTGTCAGAAAAAGTGTTCCTTTGCAAGAATGATTTCATTTTCAAGCGATTCAAGATTCATTATTGGTTATACTTGTAGACCAATAGTTCACAGGATATATTTTTTTGTATTCTTTTACAATGGGATAAATGCTCATATAGTCCTAGTCTTTGGAACACTGCCTGAAAGATCTATGTTGATGAAAATATTGCAAAAAAAAAAAAAAAAGGAGGGGAAAGACCCTACTAGTCACTACTAGGAAACTAGAAATGTCATCCAAAATAGTTTAGGAGCTGCTTGGATACTTTATTTGACCAAGTATGATTAGACACACAAGGAATTTGTCTCCTGTGCAGAAGCTCTCAATGTACATGCCAAGCAACAGAATAAACATAATAATAATACCAATAAGGGGAGGGGGGAGGAAAGAAGATAATAAGAAGGATAAATAATAATACTACAACAATACTACATGTGTAGATGCACATAGACATTAGGCTGGGCTGTGAGAATTAGATGTTCAGCAGAGTGATGTCATGAGGGGAAAAAATGTCCCTGTGTCTAGTTGTTTTGGCTTGCAATGCCGTATAGCGCCATCACGAGAGGAGAAGTTGAAACAGTTTATGTCCAGGATGTGAGGAGTTTGTAGATACCTTATCAGCCTTCTTTCTGATCTGCAAAATATACAGGTCTTTGATGGAAGGCAGGCTGGTAGCTATTATTCTTTCTGCAGTCTTAACTATCCACTGAAGTCTGTACCTGGTCCTGTTTGGTTGCTTCACCAAACCAGGTAGTTATAAAAGTACAAATAACAGATTCAATAATTCCTCTGTAAAACTGTATCAACAGGTCCTGGGCAATCTGAACTTCCTGAGTTAATAGTACAAAAACATCTTGCACTAGAAACTGAAGTGACATGTTTCATACATTTTGTAAAAATTGCCCAGTGTTAGGCAGATCAACAGAATGGTAGAAATGAGAATAGGGAGTAGGTGGAAAAAAAGGGGGAAACATCAGCAAACATGCACAAGATTGCTATGAAGGATGGTAGAATAACAAATGGTCATTAGAAAACAGTATATGGCTTGCTCATGCAATACTTCAAATCAATGTTTACCAACAAATGACTCATTAATGAATTTCATCTGCTGTAGTCTCCATTAAACAACCATGTCTTAAAGAAAGAACTCCTGAATCTTATCAATCTCTCCTACTGTCAGTTTACATTCCAAGCAATTCCATTAAAAGAAGTCAGATATTTCATTCTTAAATTTTTACTGAATTAATTCTATAACACCTTAAAATATTAATGTATTTCTGAAGTAAACCGTATGAAAGAAGCTTACTTATTTGTTCTCATAGTCATGTTATTCACTCTAATAATATAAAATATGTCTTGATTTAAAAATTAAGAGGATTGGCTTAGGCAAAGAAGCTCATTGCTGGTTTTTAAAATGAAAATCTTTTGAAATGAGCCTGATTCAGTACCCGGTATAACCATGTAAAGCAGTGGTGGGATTCAAATTTTTTTTACTACTGGTTCTGTGGGTGTGGCTTGATGGGTGTGACAGAGAAAGGATACTGTAAAATCTCCAATCAGAGAGGTTGTATTTGCTGGTTCTCTGAATTACTCAAAATTTCTGCTACCGGTTCTCTAGAACTGGTCAGAACCTCCTGAATTCCACCTCTGATGAAAAGGTGTTGCAATATGCTGGTGCTAATAAACAGCAGGTTAAAATCTTCATCATGTTTTCCATTTCTAAAATCCCAATTTACAGATTACCATCAGAAAACAGCAAACTCTATTTGAATCATGGAAAGAGGTTTGAAAGAGACACTGAAATAAGCCAGATAGTTATTTACTGTTTTGTTTAATGAATAATGTAAAGGTACAATGAATAAATAAGGATGGGAGAAATTGGTGTAGCTCACATTTCAATGGACATTTGCTCAATTAACATTTCCTGAACTTACATGAAAACTGGAATTCAATCAACCCTCAACATGTTCATCTTACTCAGTTTTGCCGAAATGCAGTTAGAAAAAAAATGTGTGAAGAAAATGTGTCAAATTAAGGAACCTTCATATAGATTTTACTAAGAAAAATAAACAGCCAGTTGAATAAATGGAGAATAAAGCCTGGAAAATAAAATAAAAACTGAAACCAAATTGTTGGTTCTAGCATGAAGCATGAATATGTGCATTGGTAAACCAGATGTATCATTCTACAAACCCAGCAACTAAGACCAGGTTTTTCTATCCTCTGCCAATGTTTTATATTACCGGACAAAATATGGTCTTGATTTGAATTATATGGAAAGAAGACAAAAAGCAATGCAATGACTCAATAGTGCAAAGATTTCACCTCAAGCCACATAGTTCATAAAGTTACCCATCCTAAACACATCTCACAAGTAACCATAACAAATGTGTGGAAAAACAGAAGCATAATATATCAAATCAAACATCATACTGCCATGCAATGCCAATACAACTCCATATACACTGCACTGTAAAGTGCCTGGGAGAAGAGTCAGGTATTCATGGGTTTTTGGAAGGTTAAGAGGATCCAGGCCATTTGGATTTCAGGGGGAACCTTTTCCCTAAGGAAGAAAGACCACCATACAGACATCTAAATTTTACCAAATGACTCTGAGAGAGGAGACCTAGGGCTTTGTTCTGACCCAACCGGGTTCCCAAAGAGCAACACAGACAAAGGCAGCAGCCTCCACCTTTCAAGGTTTAATAACAAATTCTGTTCTGAAGGCTGCTTTCCACTAATTAGCTCCAACAAGAAAGAGCCAAGTTGTTTGTCAAGGTTGCCAAAAACCCAGAGATAAGAAGATTTCTCCAAACATGAACTAAGATGTCCACCAGTTGAGCTTAAGAGCTTCTTTATTGTCTACAAAGAATGCTTTTCCAAACCTGGCTTTTATCCTCTTGAGAGAGGGGCCATTACCTTGCAGCCTTACTCCTGAGTCACCTGTGCTGTTGTAATTGTTCTTTCCTCCAAGTAATCCTTCATGCACGTGCACTTGGCACAGGCTCCTTGGGAACCTCCTCATCACTGCTGCCATCCCCCACAAACTCTGAAGGCAGCAGTCCACTCCCTGATGGTCCTGGCCCTTCATCAGAGTCCTCGCTCTCCTCAGCCATCTGCACCTGCTGCAGCTAACCACAACAGACTTGTTCCCTCTCCAGGCAGAAGGGATTCCACAAGTAACCCAGGCCTGAGCCATACAGAGTTTTAAGGGTGAGAACCTTAACCCCTGAATTTCACCTAGAAGCATACTGGGAGTAAATGCTGCATGCACAATAACCAGCAAAATTTGGTATGGTCAAAACAGGACATACCGCTAAATTCTTAACCAGACAAAGCTTTGGAGTGTTCTTCAAAAACAGCCCTTTGTAGAGTACATTGCAGTAGTCCAATGAAGAAGCAACTAAGGCATTATGGCATGTCAAATTTTTCAACTTTCAATTTCCAAACATTAGGGGTGCTCCAAAGTTGTGACATGCCTTGGGGATTGTAAAGCTATTTTGGTTACTTTAATATAATTTAGTATAATTTAGCTTGGTAAGTAATTACATAAATATCACAACTTTTTTACCTTTTGTTTGTTTCATAAGGCATGAGCAACTTTGAGAGAATCTCCTGGCGCAGGAACAAATGCAATTCATGCCCCAAATTGATTTTTGCAACATTTCCCCAGCTGTAGCTGCCACCTACTCTTTGAGCAAGATTCCTGACTCTTGGAAGACACCCAACTGTATGCCAACTCAATCCAAATGAGTGTTCTCCCATCACAAAGAAAATCTTCAGCTGCAACTGAAACAAACTTCCAAATACTATTTCAACCTACAATTATCCCCCAATCCCCCAGAGCCTAGTCCTAAATCACCACCCTTAGTATGATACTTACATTATATGTAGATATATACAGTATATTGACATACATATTTTCATGTCTAAAATTGAAAGACTAAAGAGTGTACACGTGATACAACATTAAAGAAACCTAGAAGATATTAGTTTGAAAACCACAGAAAATAATTCAGACACCAACATCAAATAAAATGTCATTAAATAGTTTTTGTACAAAGTAGTAGAAAACCTAAGAGTAAAACTTTGAATCAAGAACACCGAATCCATCTTTCATGTTTATAGTTTGGGACAGCTATTCTGACATCTAAAGACAGAGCCAACCAATATGATTTGCAGAAAATTGCTGCCTAATTGGGTCAATTTATTGTCAGAGAAGCTTTGTACTCTTTTATCTGTTCATTTTATGGTCACCCACACTACCTAATTATTCTTCCTTCCAAAGTAGGTTACTTCTGCAAATGATCACCGAAAGTACTACTGGCATTATGAGAATTCTGTCTTTAAAGATGTTTCGGTTTCATAAATCATCATTTATTCCTAGGTATTTTTCATCAGCTTTTTCAAAGTCACGGAGGTGGAAAACAACCAAAACAAAATAAAACTTCAAGCTTCCTAAGTTTGAAAAAGACCAATACGGGAATACAGAATAGAAAGTAAAGAATTAGAGTTCCTTTTGTTCTTTCAGACAAAAGAGGTTTCTAAACTAAGCCTTTTTAGCCCTGTAGCTTCTTTCACTGGGGAACGGGGATGAAATGTGTTTTAACTGTTGCTGTATGGAAAGAAGGATATATGGTAGATAAAGTTTCTCTAGCATCCCAATTCTCCACCTAGCGACCCAGTTTCATAAACAATAACAAGCTATATTTTGTCATAAGGATACAGCTATACAAGCTTGAAAAAATAAATCCTTCTTTTTTCATGAATATCATGATATCAAAAACTTTCCCTTCTGAAATAATCACAATTTCAATATCATTTATTTATTTTCTATATTCATTTGAATCCCACCTTTATTATTTTAATAGTAACTTTGAGAGGAATCTTGGAATCCTAGTGGACAATCACTTAAATATGAGCCAGCAGTGTGCTGCAGCAGCCAAAAAAAAAACCCAACATAGTCCTAGGCTGCATTAACAGAATCATGTGGAGAGTTAATGCCACTTTAAAATGCCTTTGGTAAAAACCACACTTAGAATATTACATCCATTTTCGGTGGCCACAATATATAAAAGACATATGGAAACTCTAGAAAAAGTGCAGAGAAGAGCAACAAAGAGGATTACGGGACTGGAGCTAAAATATATGAAGAGCAGTTGCAAGAATTGGGTATTGTTTAGCTGAATGAAAAGTAGGACTAGGGATGACACAATACAGTGTTCCAATATCTAAGGGGCTGCCACAAAGAAGAGGTCAAACTATTTTCCAAAGCACCTGAAGGCAGGCCAAAAGCAATGGATGGAAACTGATCAAAGTGAGAACCAACCTAGAACTAAGAAGAAACTCCTGACAATTAATCAGTGGGAATGGCTTGCCTCCAGAAGTGCTCCAACACGGTAGGTTTTTAAGAAGAGATTGGACAGCCATTTGTCTGAAATCGTATAAGGTTTCCTGCCTGAGCAAGGAATTGGATTAGAAGACCTCCAAGATCCCTTCCAACTCTGTTGTTCTGTTATTTTTACAAATATCTAAAGACAGAAAACATAGCCAACATATATACTCCTATTGTCCCCACAACAACAACCCTGTGAGGTGAGGTTAGTTGAGAGAGAGTGAATGGCCCAAAGTCACCTACAGTAGCTGACTTTCATGGCTAAGGCAGCACTCAAACTCATGGTCTGCCATTTTCTAGTATACCACCTTAATCACTAGACCAAACTGGCTCTTATGTATTTAGTTTGTTCTGCCACTCATTAAAATTAAACAGGATCTAACAATCATGGTTTTATTTATTATGCAATCAATTGCCCATGTTCAATAAAATAGGCATTTTGTTGCTTGCGTGAAGAAACAGTAGAAAATGCCCTAGTATGCAGATTTAATGGGCTTTTATTTTCAGTAATTTTGAGATTTTTTAAACTTTGACACCTTCTTTCCTTGATCCTAACATATTATTTTTCTCCCCACAAAATTTGTTTTTTTTTATAATATGTTAACTGAATTATGCTAATGGAATTATTGTTTCTTTTGAGATTTGATCTGAAACAAGAGTAATCTATGGGATCTTAACAAACAGGTTCAGGTACATATATATCTTACTGTCCACCATGAAAAGTCAGGTTTTTTTTTTATAATGGCAGTATATAAATGTAATCATTAAATACATATATATCTCAGAGGTGGTATTCAGCATGTTCTGATCAGTTCTGGAGAACTGGTAGTGGAAATTTTGAGTAGTTCAGAGAACCGGCAAATACCACCTCTGATTGGAGGTGGTATCTTTCACCCACCATGCCCATCAAGCCACACCCACCAAGTCACAGCCACAGAATCAGTAGTAAAAAGAAATTTGAATCCCACCACTGATATATCTAGATCTGGGCTGTCAAACTTGCGGCCCACAGACACCATGACAAAGTGAGTTTGATATTCCTGATCTAGATGATTACCCAGGGTATGCAAGGGTGTAGGCGAGAATAACAGCACTTGTCACCCCTTCAAAGCTATTCAAAAATCCCATCTGTTCTCTAACCAGTCTCAATGTCAGTACATTGAGACTGGTTGTAGAACAGATGGGATTCTTTTAATACTCTACTTTTTTCTCCATAATCCATAATACTCAGGGTTTTCACACTCCCTGTTGTGGTTTGCCAGTAGAAGGTGCAGACAGCTGAGGTCTTGGAGAGTGAGGACTCAGATGAGGGACCCGCGTGTGATGTAGGGATGGGGCCAGGACCATCAGGGAGTAGAGTGCTGCCTTTGGAGATTGTGGAGGCTGGCAGCAGTGACGCAGAGGATCCTGAGGAGCCTTGTGCCCAGTGCGTGTGCGCACAGGGCTGTTTGTCGGAAAGAGCAGCTGCAGCAGCATGGGTGACTCGGGAGTAAGGCTGCAAGGTAATGGCCCCTCCCTTAAGAGATAAAAGCCAGCCTGAGAGACTGGTATTCTTTGCAGGAAGCAAAGAAGTTCTTGTACTTCAAGCCTTGTGGAAGTTCAGACTATCTTGGTTTGTGTTTGAAGACTTTTTGTTTGGAATATTTCTTGGCAACTTAATCTAGTGCTTTTGGCAGCCTTGCACAACCTTGGCAAGGTTCGTTCTTATCAGAGACAATTAGTTTTAGTAGCCTTTTAACCGTGAATTAACAGAATTTGCAGAGAAGCATTAAAAGGTTTTGCTTTTATCTCTGTCTGGTGTTTATTTACTTGGAACCAGGTTTGGGTCAGAATGCTCTGGCCCACGGACTGGATGCATCATGCTCTGGCCACGCCTACATCTGGTTTAGCGAAGGGGAAAAAGTCCCGTCATGTGACGATGACATGATGACATGAGTTTGACACCCCTGCTTTAGATGCAGTTTTTAATCACATTATTTTGCTAACCACTAAAGGTAGTTCATTATTTACTTATTTTCGACTCTTTAAATGGTGAAAACTCTTTGCTTAAATGTGCATCTAACAGATTTTTACACTGCATTAAGTTTAGCTTTTGGTATAATCTTATTGCTATGCATGGATTCTTCAGCAGTAAACCTTATTTGCATTAGCTGCCTCAAGGTCCCAGAACCTTTTGATGGAAGAACAGATTCAGTAGAACCACAGCTAATCAAAATATTGAATATAGAGAATATACAATTTAAAATCACTTTACTACCTGTAAATAGGCCTAAGGTGTATAAATTGCTATGGGTTTGCTAAGAAAAGAAAAGCTTCCAATATTTAAATGAGTGAAATAAGTTATTCACTTTTTAAATGTGACAGAAAAATAATAAACAAACCTTTTTTTGCTGACTTCCGTATTTGCTTTGGAGTACATTAGCACTATAGAGATACTTCAGCGAAAATTGTTAAGAAAAAAATCCTCATTAAGTACTTTCTGAGTATGAGAAGATGCCATAAACAACTCGACTTATTTTATTAATGCTCATTTAGTGTTAACCTGGATAAAATAAATAATACATATTCAAACTGTCTCTTTGTATGTGAATATATACACACACACACATTTCACTTGACTAGGAGATGATTTCCAATGCACTCAAAAAATAATGAAATGAGAATGAATCAGGAAATGGCCGTATTGCTTTAATAAAACTTGTTCTCACTTCAAACTGGATATTTTTTCAATAAAGGTTATTATCTATGGAGAGGAATTCTTACATTGTTACTCAAAAATATGCCTTGGAAGTTTGCCTGTGTACATGATGAACATTTCAACTTTGTGCCTGAGTTGCTTTGTTTTTACTCTACCCATGAAGCTTCTAATACTGCGACACACAAATAGAATGTGTATCTATGCTTAAGTGAAAATGTATTTATGAGATAGAAGGTACTTTAGATCCAAAACCACAGGCAGAAGATTCATTAAAACACATCTTAAGAAATATTAAACACTGTTGGACCAGGCTATGATGCTTATTGATGCCAAAGCCAAGATTATGAACAATGAATATCAGAATATATATCACACATTGTTCTATATCCTTAACTATATGGTTAGTTCACAGATAACACTATGATAGAACATAGTGACTACAGTTTGGGAGATTAATTAATATATTATCCTCTTCTAAGGAAAAATTACTAATTATATAATAATTAAACTTGGTTTATGAATTATGCTATTAGCAGAAGCTGAAATATGACAATGAAATATGTTGCATGTTTAATAATAAGTCACAATGGCAATATAATGTAGAAAAGAAAAGATGGCAGATAAATGGGAGATGGTTGGGGATTGGAATTCAACCCAAGTCAGCCCAATCCTGGTCGGAATATAACATCTGCCCCCTGCCAATGTAAAGAAGCTCATATCTCAACTTGTCCTATACTGCATGCTTTCAGAAAAAGAAAAAAAATAACTTCTATGATATTAAATTAACCTTTTAAAGTCCAAAATTAATAATTTTATATGGTCAGACTTTGAAAGAAAAGAGAGAGAGAGAATTAAATTTTGATATTGCAGCATAGAATCAACTCAGTTATCCTTTGAATATATTCATAATGTTCAATACTTTGCTGTAAAATTGAATTTCTTTCCTTCTTCTGAGGTAATATCAAACAATCAACAAGTAATGGGATGGATAGGGGAGAGGCAGCAATAAAGGAATGTGTAGCTATAACTAGATCTAGATACAGATATATAGAATGCTGATATAGCCTGGGTAAAGTTTTGCAAAAACTGTTAAGAGAAAATAAACAATTCACTTCTAGAAAAACATTGAAAAGAGACTGATCATAATCCTGTTTCATTCTGCTTAGTGTAAAGGGGTTACAGGGAAACTTCAGTAGATTTTCAAGATTCTGTTAGCACATCCTAGAACAATAAAATACATTGAGACTGTCCTTGCAATGTCTACTCCTGACTCGAAGACCTGACATAATGCCAGGGTGTCAAACTCACATCATCACGGTAGTGCCATGTGACCTATCAGGACTTTTTTCCCCTTCACTAAACTGAGTGGGGGCATGGTCAGTACATGATACCTGATGCATCTGGCCCATGGGCTGTGAGTTTGACAGCCCTGCTATAGTGATTAAGATGTTGGGCTAGGAATGAGGAGACCCAGGGTCAGGTCAACCTCAGCCCAGTCTCTTTCTCTCTCAGCCCAAGTGCTTCCCACAGAGGGCTGTTATGGTTTTGTTACCACTCACGCCAAAATAGATTTGGCAGGCATGGGATGGTCTCCTTTCCCTTTGTTCCATACTGTTCCCTCTGTGAAAAAACACAACTAGATATCCATTGAAGACATTCATGCATTTGCTAATTCAGAGACTGACGTAAAAGAGGCCATAAATGTTTTATGAATGAAATCATTTGGAACTGAAAAAGATAGAAACCGATTGATTGATCCATCCATCCCTTGACATGCCATAGATCCTTTGATAAAGAGAAGTGGAACTAAAAGAGATAGATTGATTAACTTATCTTGTACCACATTCAAATAGAAGTGGGATGGTGTTTTTTTTTTTTTTTTTGTCTTTATCTGATGCACATTTCACAATACAACTTTAAAATAGCATTCTCTTGAGATCTTTGCTAAATAATGAGCTGAGATTCCACAGACATCATCATTTCTCTTACAGAGACAGATAGAAACCTAGCTCAACTAAAGTTAATTATCAGCTGTTGCTTGTATAATAGGGAGACAAGATAATAACTTAATTAGTATATTTAATTATCCTACTTTTTTCCATTTTTCCACCATTGACCAAGGCCAAGGCAAAATGAGAATTAAGGAGACAGTAAATGCTATAGTTATAATCTAAGTATTGAGGGTTATTATTCTTGAGCGATCTGTCTGTCTGTCTATATCTATCCATCTATCTATCTATCTATCTATCTATCTATCTATCTATCTATCTATCTACCTATCCATCCATTCCTCCATCCATCCATCTATCCATCCATCCATCTATCCATCATCCATCCATCCATCCATCCATCCATCCATCCATCCATCCATCTATCTATCTATCTTTCTATCCATCTATCTATCTATCCATCTGTCTATCTATCCATCTATCCATCCATCCATCCATCCATCTATCTATCCATCCATCCATCCATCCATCCATCTGTCTATCATCCATTCATCATCCATCCATCCATCCATCTATCTATCCAACCATCCATCTATCCATCCATCATCTATCTATCTATCTATCTATCTATCTATCTATCTATCTATCTATCTATCTATCTATCTATCTATCTATCTATCTATCCATCCATCCATCCATCCATCCATCCATCCATCCATCCATCTATCTATCTATCTATCTATCTATCTATCTATCTATCTATCTATCTATTTATCCATCTATCTATCTTTCTATCCATCTATCTATCCATCTATCTATCATCTACCTAGATGAACGGTTTCCATTATTTCCAGTTGGAAGAAACTGTTGCAAGAAAAGGGAGAGCAGGAAATCGATGATGCCACACGTCCCTCCTCACCACAAACAGAGGAAAATGCAACTACAACCACTTCAACCATCAATTAATATGAAGCTCTTGCTCTTGCAAAACTCACTCACTCAGTCCCAGGTTTTCAGTATTTGACATCCAAATGACCACCATAAAGTTGTACTTCCAACTTGGAATGTGGTTTGGTGATCCCTGCTTACTGATCCCCATTTAGAGATCCCCATTTACTAGCTTCCTCTCCTGCTATGATATCATACTGGTCCAGAAAACATGGACTGTTGATAACATGCTATTAAATGGATTTCATTGACTGATGAGCAAGACAGAGCCAGCAGCATGGTAGAGCAAAAGGAGATCTGGGGATTCTAGTCTCCACTCCACTACATTCCATATCAAAGCACCTCTCTCCACTCAAGGTATATGCCATTGCTGCATTAATCCAATCACAATGCCCAGTTGATAATATTTATATATCCCCAATGAGATAGAAACTAGAAACTTAGATGTGTATTTCATTTAATAGTAAGTTTGATGAAGGGAGGTTATGCAAAGTAAAATATAACCCCGAAAGTCATCTCACCAATGCCATTGGAACTGAGAAAGGTGTATAGCAAGGTTGTATAGCAAGGTTGTGCTTGCTTCCCCCTTATTACATGATGGGCCTCAACAAAAAATTTCACTCCTCAAAACTAACTTGCAGGATCGTCTCTATTTTACTCTATGCAGATGATCCACAATAGTCTCAAGAACCCCTATTGGTCATACAAGAGCAACGAGAAAACTAACACAATATTGCAAGGAAGACCAGCATTTATGGCATTTGCCAAAAGACTCCAAAATCAACCCTTGAAGATAAATGGCCACAAGATGGAGCAGATCTCCTGATTCAAATATCAGGAAGTAGTCTTACATTCTGCCAAAGAATTCATTTGCCACCCATAAATTCCTCAAGACAAGAAATGGTCAGTATATTTCTGGAGCACTTGAATTATTGGAAGTTAAGCCAATATCACAATTTCTCTATGGTGCTCAGATGGTCCCTTTTTCCAATTTTGCACCATTAAACTCAGTCCAACTTTTGGGTCCTTCAAGCCCCAGAATATGTCTCAAATGCTTCCCAAAGGCTAGGCATAAACCTCATTAAAGTAGACTATAGAATGTAGGTGACTATGCTCAACTCCTGGCTCAGACTATCCTGTTCTCCCCTTTGATCTTGTCCCATTAATTATGAGTGATTATTTTCAATCCAAATGAAAAGAGGCAGTGGCAACTAAAATCTCATCCTTGATGAAGGGAGGTTATTCCCTCCAGGCCTTCTACTTCACACAAGATATGATCAGGCCAAAGCATTCATTAAATAGCATGTAACTAAGTTCTCAGCCTTCACTGACAGTAAACCCAACAGAAATTCTGTGTCCCCTATGGCATACTTAAGTCACCTCACACAACCTAACCACCCAACGGCCTTTACTGTGGCACAGTATCATACCGCCTCCTTAGCTGTACTTGAAGACCAATACAAGAAGATTCCCCTACTCAGAAAGACCCTGTCTCATGATTTTGGACCTATAGAAACCACAGAATATGCACCTCCCTGCTACTTGCTGACCCCAACCCTATTATAACATACAATGTTTCCAGATTGTATACAGCAGCACTTGAAATCTGTCAGAAGATGACTTGTGGCATAAACCAGCTTTAATAAGCACTTAGCTCCTATTAGTAATTTTTATTATGATATATTTAATTTGCCATGGTCCCCCATATCCCTCTATTGCTCTACTACTCCTTTTGGATTCTTTTTAAATTCCTTTTTGATTTTGATTTTAGTTTTTATATGTTTTCTTTAAAAATGTATATCTTTCATGCTTTTTAGTTCTTTGTACCTACCCTCCTTATTTTGATTTATGATCATAATAAAGGTTCAATTTGAGGGCTACAGAAGTTCTTAATATAATAGTTTTCAAGCCATTGAATCAACAGATCAGAATCTTTTTTAAAGGCTAAGCAGGATTTTTATGTTTATCTTAACTAGTTTATGTTATTTATGATTAGGTTCTACTTGTACCTAACCATCACAGTACCATATCCTGGAAACTTTGTGTAATTGCCTACGCCACTGCTTTCATGTTGTCCTCAGACCAAGACAGAAACATTGCGATACCAGAGCACTGTTATATCCTTGTTTTTTCCAAAGCCATTAAAGAGCAACCTCAAATACAACACAAGCAATTAGATTTAAGACAAAAATGGAGTGCAGTACACTGATTTCAGTGGAACGTATTTCCCCTCCACACAAGAATATGACTCATCAATTTTTTGTGCACAAGATATGCACATCAATTTTTTGTGCACAAGATATCCAATCATAAATTAAACTGCATCTTTATTATTAAGTTGACTCAGCCTTCCATCCTTCCGGTAAAATGAAGACCCAGATTTTTGGGGGCAATATGCTGACTCTGTAACCTGCTTAGAGAGGACTGTAAAAAGCACTGTGAAGCAGTATATAAGTCTAAGTGCTATTGCTATTAATGACTTCTCATTTTCCACAGGTTGCTTTCCCCCTCTCCCATTGAATGCAGTAATAAAACACTGAAGAAGAAAAAAGAATTCTCTTTACCCGGACAACCCCAGTGACTTGTTGGATACTTAAACCTTTCTAGATGTGTTCTTTTTCTTTTCTGAATGAAGGAGCTCATACAGTATTTCCATCCTTTAAATAACTTTTAATTAAAGGAGATTTATGTTAATATATTTGATTCTTGTATAATTATATATCTCAACTTTCTGACACTTTGATACTACATTAGCGAAATCAAAACTACTTGAATCCTTTTCAAGAGGCTTAAATTCAAATTTAATAAAATTAAAATACGCATAGTTAAATCTTTCTTTTCTAACTCATTTACATTCCATTTTGTATATCCCCAAAGCAAACAGTAATACCTTTATCTGAGAGATACAAATACATATTTTTAAAGTATACTATTATTAAATATTACTTTAAAAAGCATTAGGTCATATGTTTTAAGAAACATAATTATTTTATATCTTGAATAAATCTGTTTTTAAAAGAGAAATTCCTAATGGATCTGTAAAAATTGTTCTTTCTATGTATTTATTGTTACTTACTTTTCTACTACCAGCCTTAAGAGCAGAGGTGGTATTCAGCAGGTTCTGACCAGTTCTGGAGAACTGCTAGTGGAAATTTTGAGTAATTTGGAGAACCGGCAAATATCATCTCTGACTGGAGATTTTACAGATTTTAATGTCATGTCCACCAAGGCACGCCCACAGAACTGGTAGTAAAAAAATTGGAATCCCACCACTGCTTAAGGGGAATAACTACTATGATAAAAGGCAAACAATAATTAATCTGAGACCTTCAATCACTGCCCCCTATTTTCAAGCTCTTATGCCATTAATATAATTAAAAGAGCAAATTAAAAATGATGAATTGAAATGAACACTCATTCACAAGCTCCTCCTCCAACAAGACAAGATTTTTTTTATATATATATATATATATGTGTGTGTCTGGCATTCAGCTTTGTTCGGGTATTTTCCCACGTCATAGTAGTGGTGCTTTTAAAGTTGTATATATATATAACAACTACAATGACGTGGGAAAATACCCAAACAAAGCTGAATGCCAGACATGTAAGTAGCCGTGAAAACTTAAGAAAAATATATATATATATATATATATATATATATATATATCTATATCTATATCTATATCTATATCTATATCTATATCTATATCTATATCTATATCTATATCTATATCTATATCTATATCTATATCTATATCTATATCTATGTCTATGTCTATATCTATATATATACATCTACATCTACATCTACATCTACATCTACATCTACATCTACATCTACATCTACATCTATATCTATATCTATATCTATATCTATATCTATCTATCTGGCATTCAGCTTTGTTCGGGTATTTTCCCATTTCATAATAGTGGTGCTTTTAAAGTTGTAGCAACGTTTCAGCAGAATCTCATCTGCCATCATCAGGCTTCTGTATGGTGTTTGTCTGTGAGTCAGACTTTTACAGTGGTTTCAGATTTAAATTTGGGGCAGCCTATTGCTGTGTCAGAATGGTTTTTTCTTCCTCCTGATTGGTTGAGAGTCTTGGTCTGTGTTTATTGGTCTTGGAGTTTGCTGTGTTCTGCTACTAATATCTTCTGTCTGTTTTTTTCTTTTTGGGGGGGCTCTTTTTGTATCTTGATTGGCTGGCAACATTGTGTTACTTTATTGGAGGCCTTTAGTGCAGCTTGGCTTGACGGCTATCATTAGTTAGGAATATATATATATATATATTTCTTAAGTTTTCGCGGGTACTTACATGTCTGGCATTCAGCTTTGTTCGGGTATTTTCCCACGTCATTGTAGTTGTTATATATACATATATATATATATATATATATATATATATATATATATATATATATATTGTTCGGGTATTTTCCCACGTCATTGTAGTTGTTATATATATATATATATATATATATATATATATATATATATATATATATATATATATATATATATGAAGCATGCTTCCAAAAGACAAACACATAAACCAGTGCCATACCTTTTTAAAAATTCCATATATTCTGTATGCTTGATAAGGCCAGTCCTCATCATTATTGTTTGGAAACATTGCCGATCAATAGCCCAAAGTTTCACATTTACGAGAGCTGGGGGGGAAAAAATAACAAGTGGAATTTTGATTAGCATATTTTTATTTTCAAAAAACTTTATAAATTGCAGTATCAATGAGAAAACCTGAAAATTATTGTTTGCTTTTTCTGTTTTCAAACCAAGAAAAGAAAAACAAAATATATTGGGCAATTAATATTATGGTCTGTGTTCATTAATTCTTCACTGTAAGTTGATATAAATAATTTATCCTAAAATTGGAGGCAATTTTCTGGAGAAGTCAATCACTTCTCATTAATTCCTTAGGCAATTTGTTATGCCTTCACATGTTCAAATAATGCTGGTTTAGTTTTTTTTGTTTTTGTTTTAAATGCAGGACACCAATGTGATCTTGCACCTTCTTGGATTTGGTTCTAGAATTTTCTTTTTTCTTCATTGAACAAAAGATATACAAGATTGTCTAAATCACAATTGATGGGAACCAGTGTATGTTCCAGTGGGATATCTTTTATATAAACAAAAGGAGAACTTTAAAAAGGACGCAGTCAAAAGGAAGAGTTCCAGATTATTTTCACCAATCACTTCACCTTAGAACAGTGTTTCCCAAATTTAGCAATGTTATGATAGGTGGATTTCAACTTCCGAAATTGCTCAGACAGCATAATTACTGGGGAAATTTGGAAGTTGAAGTCAACACATCTTAGAATTGTCAAGGTTGGGAAACATTGTTCTAGAAAATGATGATTAAACTAGGAATGACACATTTGCTTAAATATAACAGAAATGTTTTAAGATTGCAACAGGGACATTGTATGTAAACAGGATTGTTCAGAGATTAAACGGTATTCAAAAGATCCTCATGACAGAAATTAATTGCAAGACTGGAGTGCTACTTGGTCATGAACTGGGAAAAATGAGGCAGGGAGGTGATTTGGGGCCTGTCATTCTGTCTCATTTACATCCTAACTCACATCATTGTTGAGTTGGAGCAAAATATCACCCTGAACTCTTGAACAACAGGTGAGATGTAATACAAACAAATAGATAATCCAAATCCCCTAGAAAAATACGGAAAAACTTAGATGTATGCAAAGCAAACCCTAGAAGTTTAGAATTAAACTTTGTACTTTTCAGCACAATTTTTGATGGATACTTGTTTTTATTTTCCTCTAAAGTGGCCTCATGATATTTTAATTCAGATGCTGATCAGAGGTTTAAAATCCCCCTTCCAGATGCTTCTTTTCTCAAATTCATCTTCTTACAGAAGAAATGAGGTGGGGGGTGGGGGGCAGATTTCTAATCCTCCAAGTCTGGAATACTTATAAGGAAAAACTACTAGATTGGTTGCCCGATAGGTAACTGGTGGAATATAACATATTGTAAGAGTCAGTGTATTTAATGGAATTTATTACTTCTTTTAAGAATGAAAATAGGATTGCAACCTCAGGCAGCAGACCTATGCATGCATATTACAAAGAAAGTTCAATTTAATTTAACACACTTTCATTCTAAATAAGTATATAGACAGAATTAGATTATATTATTACTGTCTGATTGCATGCGCACCTATAGAGAGAATGATTTCACTGAGACTCATGAGGATTATTGGCAGGTTAATGCATATCAGTTTCCAACCGCAGTTTCCAACCATAAAATCAGGAACGAACAATTCATTAAATCAGAAAAGAAGGCAAGAATTCCCATTTTAATTTTTCTCTTGAAGCAACTGCTACCTACCAGACATATCAGTATGTTTAATATAATAATGGAAATTAAGCTAGTCTTTTCTATTTCTAAGAATATTATGCTTATCATCATCATTTTCATTACCATTAATACCACTTTATAAAATTTTAATAAATAAAATACTGTATCCAGTTATGGTCACCAAAAATGTTGAGACTTTGGAAAAAGTGCAGAGAAGAGCAACTAAGATGATTAAGGGCCTGGAGACTCAAACATATGAAGAATGGTTACAGGAACTGGGCTTGGCTAGTCTAGAGAAAAGAAAGACTAAGTGACATGATAACATTGTTCCAGTATTTGAGGGGCTGCCACAAAGAAGAGGGGGGTCATCTTATTTTCCAAAGCACCAGAAGGCAAAACAAGAAACAATGGTTGGAAGCTAATCGAGGAGAGAAGCAAGCTGGAATTAAGGAGAAACTAACAGTGACAACAATTAACCAGTGGAACAACTTGACTTCAGAAGTAGTGGGTGCTTCATCACTGAAAGTTTTTAAGAAGAGACTGGACAGCCACTTGTCTGAAATAGTATAGGATCTCCGCTTGACCTGGGGATAGATTGGAAGACCTCCAAGGTGCCTTCCAGCTCTATTCTCTATATTTTACTCCTTACAAAAAAGAAACAGCTCACACATCAGAAATGGGAGAAGGGCAGGCAGAGGAAGAGTTTTTTTTTTTTCAAAACTATGAATATGACACCCAGCATGAGAGAGATTTTTTAAAAAGTTAAACATTCCAGTGATTTCATGTGCAATTTGTAAATCGTCTGCATTAGCTGTTTTGATTGCCTTTTATCTTTTCAAACCGGGATTTTCAGTGCCCTGAAAGAATTCATCACCAGATGCATGGTGCTGCATAGCAAGTGTTCTGAGTGACAGGCAAGATGACCAAAGGAATACAGAATGAATTGAGGAAGTGTGCTGTCATGAGTTTAAAGTGAGCTTAAATAATCACTTAGATGTCTGCCAATTGAATTTGTCATGTTGTTTCATCTATTTCTTTTTTTCCTAATTCTCTAAATGAATCCATATGCTTCATATTACTCTTTTCTTAAAAAACAACAACAAACCCATGCATTCTTCAAAAAATCATTTTCAGTTTGGGTAAGGGGCACATTATCTACATATTTGTTTATATAGTATCTCTCTCTCTCTCTCCACATACCCCCTAAATGAAAACTTAATCCTAACATTTTCATAGCTCTGAGGTTATCCCCAGATTATTTGGGATAATTTTAAAGATTAAGATAATCTTCATTGTCATTTTCAAGTGAGCACACTGGCACACATTGTTTGAGTTTAGGAGTGTCAAACTCGATTTCATTAAGGGCTGCATCAGAGTTGTGTTTGACTTGGGGGGCGGCATGGCTGCGGTGTGTGTGCGTGTGTGTGTGGCCAGCTCGATATCACTCATATCGGGGGCACCTGTGGTGATCAAATGCTAAGACAGGACTTTCCTCAGACCCTCCTTCTCTCTCATACCTTCCTTCTTTCCTTTTCTTCTTTTTCCTTTGCTCTTCAATCTCCTTTCTTCTTCCTTCCCCTCTTTTCTTCTTTTCCTCCCTGCTCTCTTGCCATCTTTCCTTTTTTCCCTTTCCTCTTTCCCTTTCTCCTTTCCTATCTGTTCTTGGATACTCAAATGCAAAAGGGGAAACATTTTCCTTTTGTTTTGTTTTTAGTTTGTTTTGCTAGCACTTTGCCAGCGAAAATGGAGCACATGCAGCTCTCCCGAGCTCCATTTTTGCTGGCAGAGGCACCACGGGCCAGTCCTTTGCTATTTCCAGGGCATCCTGCATTTCAGATCTAAGCACCCTGTGGGCCAAATCTGGCCCACAGGCCTTGAGTTTGACGGCTCTGAATTTATCAATGAGACAGAAATAAAAACTAAATGTAAGATTACAAACTACATTTTTTTTCAAAGTAGGTATCTTAATACAGTGTGAAGAACATTTTCAAGACAGAACTAGAAAATCTATAGCCTTATGAATTTCACACATTTTTCCCAAAAATGATAATCTAACTGCAAAAATGATGATTTGATCAGCTAAACTTTAACTAAATCTGCACAGTAATAAAGCATATGTGTGCCCTGGCTAATTCTAAATCTGTTGTCCTTGAAGTCATTTTTTAGAGCATTTAGATTGTAATTATAAATATGTCTTAGACTCCAGGGAAGAACATATGCTGGCTAGTGGTCAAGCATCTGCAAAATGAACAAGAAATGGGTAGAAGACTTTCTTCCTTTCATTAATTCTCCCCAAGAAAAGTGCTGTTGAATTTCCCTATCATGATGGCTCTTCTCCTACAGAAATAGTTCTATATTTAATTGCCATTACTAGAACCACTATTCAAACTCTTTATAGCAGGAGTGTCAAACGCCCGCAGGCCCTGTCCCCGCCCGGTTCAGCAAAAGGGAAAAAAAATCCCGATACGTCACATGACGCCGCTGTGATGATGTGAGTTTGACACCCCTGCTTTATAGCATCTCAATAACTACATCTATGGGTATCCATAAATAAAAACATCTGAGTTTAAAATGCATATTCTATTTGTACTTTACCAGACAGAAACATATATAAAAATAGAGGGAGGAGTATTAGCAGCTTCTCAGTAAGGCTTTGCTATGAAACTAGACTTTATACAATAGAAGGGCTAATATAGCAACAAACACATGAAAGGAGATGTTTAAACAGGAATAACACTAAATGCTTTTATATAGACACAAGTGTAATAAGATAAGTGGATAGTGAATATTATCTCTTGCTTGCTGTCCTCCATCACCAGATCAATGGATCTCTGAACACATATTTAAAAATTTTATGGCATTTTTTTCTTCATTACCATGAAGAATAATACAGATCAAAATAATCAGGAATATTTTTCCCTTGCTGGTTAGACAGAAATAGGCAGTGAATTTGCCACAGTGCCTTCAACTGAGCATGCTTGAGAATCCTAAATGAGAATGGGCCTTTATAAATTTGTAATTTACAAATGTATACATGTGAATCACTGGGGTATCCATATTAGATATAAAAATTTGAAATTCTTAGAAAATAAATGCAACTTTGCTACAGTATGATTCATGTGCACTTGAAGATATTATTTATCTCCAAAATACTAAGTGGAAGAAAGATATCGCAGAAGCGATAACTCACAATTGCTCATCCTTCCTTTATCGGTAAAAATGTCTCAAAAATATTACTGCCTTCTCTCTCCCAATCATAAAATGCATCTCAAAGGGTCACTGCTCTATGGCGCCTTCTGGGCTGACATCTGTTTTATCATGTCATTCACAAAAAAAAACCCTCAGGGAATTTTTTCTAATGTGCTTCCTGCCCGAAAAAAGCCGTCTGGCTTTTTTTTTTTTTAACAACCATATGCTATTACATTTCATCTACAGACTAAAGACAGATTAAATCGGCTTGCACTGTGATCTATCATGTCTAATGATTATGAAAGCCCATGTGTTATTCAGAAGAAGTATTAAAATAGCCACATCTTCAAAAAGGCTCAATGAGTAAGCCTTTCCCCCAGTTACCCTCTTTAATTGTGTGAATACACCAACAGCAGTTTGGTAAATAACTGATCAGCTTCCCTTGAAGACACTAGGAGAGGCATTCAAAGAAGGCAGATGTTTCAACACTTTTAGGGAGGGGTGTCAAACTTGCAGCTCACAGGCCAGATGCTGGCATGCCCCCCCCCCCCCCCAGTTTAGCAAAGGAGAAAAAAGTTGTGATATGTCATGAGTCGACAATGTTTTGTCCTGAGTTTGACACCCTTGCTTTTAGGAGAAACTTTCAATAAATCCACCTCCCTCCTGCCCATGATTAGAGTAAGGAAACTTATAACAAATCATGGATATTTAGCCATAGTTTAACTCCGTGTTTATCAACGTGAACAACTTATGATATCTGGACTTCAATACCAGATGGGGAATTCTAGGAGTTGATATTCAGACATCTTTAAAATGCTGAAATTGAGTAACACTGGTTTAAATGAAGGTCTGGATTTGCAGATCTTTCTAGGCGTAACTAAGCCATAGTTTAACATATTGTGTACCAAAGGTCATTCTCAAGTTTCTCAGGTCACTTCATGGTGATCTTTGGTTGTTTTCATTCATAAAATGTATGTTCCTTCATGTTTCTCTTTCATTATCTCACTTTGTTTTGTTTTGGTATTAATGTTGGTTATGTGTCAAATATTCAGTAGAAATCAAGTAAAATGTCCCTTTAGAATCAAATAAAAATAAAAAGAGGTATTTTTATTGCAAACTTCTGAACATTTCTCTTTTGCAATAAAAATCAGATTTAAAATACTGCTGCATAAATTTGCCTCTGAATACTATGAAAAGGCTGAGAGTTGATCTTCAATCTATCTTAGAGAATGATATGAAATCTAAATATAGTAATTTGTAAGTACATTGAAAAGTATGAAGAATGGGTGAGCAGCTTCCATATTTGTGACAAGTTGACAGCATATGTCCTGAATTAAAGGATAAAATTGCACAACAGAAAAATTATGTTTACAAGTAAAGGTTTATTTTTGCAAGCTGACACTCAAGGTTCAAAAATGGCAAAGTGATTATAGAGTACCTATGTAGTAGATTGCTGTTTATAACACACAAGTGAAAAGGATAATTCATTTTCATATTGTAGGCCAGGTTAACTTTTTAAACATTTAAAAATCAACTTTTTAAAAATTGATGTGTACTACAAAGTCAGCTTTACAGGTCTGAGGCTATAGCTATTTTTAATATTACCTAATAATTGCTCTAGAGAGCTTAAAAGCCTCTACCACTAATGTGGTAAAAGATGTCATCTTTTCTTATAGCTATAACTCAACGATCTTTTCAAAATCATAGATTTATTCGAACTGGATGCAAACAACAAATTAAAGTTAAAAAATTAAATAGAGTTGGAATTGATTAGTATTTGGATAAGGAATACCAGATTTGTAAATTAGAAGACATAACTGAAGGTGATTTGCCCCCCACATTGCTACCAGAAAAGGTATTAACATCGTCAACATTGTCTATAGGGGAATTTATTAATTCAGGGATAAGGAGTTGGATACTAGATTAGTCTTATTGAAGACAAAATTAACTTTTTAGTAGGATAAAAAAAATAGAAGTAATGACAAAATAATTATACACTTTTAAGTAGTTTTCCTTTTCTGGCATAAAATTAAAAAAAAAAAAGATTTAAAAGCAGATGAAGTAGTAGAAATTCACAATGAACAATTGTGTATAAAAGCTGATATTACACAAATTATCCCAATGTAAACATAAACTAATTCACCATATTAATCAATTTTAGAATGGATATTTTAGTCAACAGGATTAGGTTTGACTTTGATGCAATTGCTTGAGTTTAGTGACTTCTTATATAATATTAATAATTCATAGTAGATATAAAAATTATTTGGACATGGTTATGGAAATCTCATTGAAATATTGCAGATTCTCTCCAAAAATCTTTATTCAATATTTTTCTGATTTGTTACATCAACTCTTTTGTAACTCTTTTCTAACTACTTCTCCCTTAGTTCATGAACAATAACACACACACAAACACACACACACATTCATACTGTATATAAACTTACAAACTAAACAAATAAATGCATATTTTGGTATTAAATATATGGCTGCTAAAACTGATACATGGACCTGATCTGTCTGACTAAAAAGGAAAAAGAAGATTTTAAAAATTACAATTGGTTCTTCCAGAAACAATATGATATCATTTACAAGAACACAAAGGTCAGAGACCTTGAAAAAAACCTTTTGTAATGTAGAAGAATACATTAACAAGTTGTCAATTTTGAATTTGCCAACACAAGTTAATATTTGGGGTCTACAGAAGAGAGAGCAAATACCAAAATGTAGCTTATAATTATGACCTACCGGAGCTGTAATACAGAGAATTATTTCTGGCTTCCAAAGCCTTCGTATACAACCTGATTGCTATGGGATTCTCTAATGCTACTCCAGGGAGGCTGTCGGACCTATTTGATTGATCTGACCTCCCTCCAGTGATTGATGGGTGAAAAAGGTCCATCAGTTTAGAATAGAGTAACTTTGTCACTTTGAATGTACACTAATTGGCATACCGTATATACTCGAGTATAAGTCGACCCGAATATAAGTCGAGGCACCCAATTTTACCACAAAAAACTGGGAAAGCTTATTGACTCGAGTATAAGTCGAGGGTGGGAAATGCAGCAGCTACTGGTAAATTTCAAAAATAAAAATAGATGCCAATAAAAACTTTCACTAGGACAGTTGAGAATAAGTTTGATGTTCACAATTTCCTCTTTGAAAGAGACCAGTAAATAGGGAACAAGAAGATGAAGAAAAAGAAGTGTGTTTTTTCACACTTTTCACACTGAAGTGAACAAAAATGGCATCATAGGAACAAGCTTATTCTCAGCCCAAAGGTTTGTTTCTGATTTCTTCCCTGATTTAAGGGAAATTTGGGAAACGATCTCACTATCATGAAAGGTTTGATTGATTCACTAACGCAAAAGATGATGATGATGACAGTGGTAGGCAGGAGTCACTCTCTCCCTTGCAAGAAAAAACCAAGAGCCGTTCTTATGATATCTCTCTCTCTCTCTCCCCCCCCTCCTCCCCCTCCTCCCGAGTGGACTGAAAGCAGCTGGAGCTGAGGAAATGAAACTGAGTGGAGCGACCTCCACTTGCGTTGCTTTTTCAGCCTAAAGCTCAGAAAAGCCTCCCCCTCCTCCTCCCCCTCCCCCTCCTCCCAAGTGGACTGAAAGCAGCTGGAGCTGAGGAAATGAAACTGAGTGGAGCGACCTCCGCTCGCGTTGCTTTTTCAGCCTAAAGCTCAGAAAAGCCTCCCCCTCCTCCTCCCCCTCCCCCTCCTCCCGAGTGGACTGAAAGCAGCTGGAGCTGAGGAAATGAAACTGAGTGGAGCGACCTCCGCTCGCGTTGCTTTTTCAGCCTAAAGCTCAGAAAAGCCTCCCCCTCCCCCTCCTCCCAAGTGGACTCAAAGCAGCTGGAGCTGAGGAAATGAAACTGAGTGGAGCGACCTCAGCTCGCGTTGCTTTTTCAGCCTAGAGCTCAGAAAAGCCTCCCCCTCCCATGCTTAAAAGTTGCAAAGGAAACACGGAAGCAGGGAAGCGGCTGCCCAGCTTCGGAGCTCCACACCATTTTTTTTTCAGAGGGGAATCTGACTCGAGTATAAGTCGAGGGCGGTTTTTTCAGCACAAAAAATGGGCTGAAAAACTCGACTTATACTCGAGTATATACGGTACATTAAAATGGAATTTCATTGCATACAGCTCTCAAAAGGTCACCACCTCCAATATACACTACATAAACATGACAAAATAAATAAATAAATAAACATTTCAGAGGTAACTGTTGAGTTGTTCTGCTGTATGATCTATCTAAAGCAGGGGGTGTCAAACTCGGGTTCATTGTGGGCTGCATCAGGGCTGTGTTTTGACTTCGGGGGACTGGGGTGGGCGTGGCCAGGCGGGGATGGCTGAGGTCTCGGAGAACAAGGACTCAGATGAGGGGCCTGTGTGTGATGCAGAGATGGGGCCAGAATCATCAGGGAATGGAGTGCTGCCTTCAGAGATTGTGGAGGCTGACAGGAGTAATGCAGAGGACCCCAAGGTGTGCGCAGGGCTGCTCGAAGGAAAGAGCAGCTGCAGCAACACGGGTGACTCGGGAGTAAAGCTGGAAGGTAATGGCCCCTCCCTGAGGAGATAAAAGCCAGCTGATAAACTGCTGTTCTTTGCAGAAAGCAAAGAAGTTTGATACTTGAGCCTGGTGGACATAAGAATATCTGATTTAGTTTTTGGATATTTTGATTTATTTTGATTTATTGTTTAGGGACTTTGTCTGTTGTTCTTGGCAGCCTTGCAAAAACTTGGCAAGGCTCTTTCTTGTCAGAGCTAATTAGCTGGAAGCAGCCTTTTATCTGTCAAGAAACAGGATTTGTTAATGAAACAGTAAAAGGTTGTACCTTTGTTTTGTGTTTAATCTCTTGGAACCAGGTTTGGGTCAGAACACTGGGTTGGCCAGCTTGATATCACTCATGTTGGGAGTGCCAGTGGTGACCCGAGTGCTCTGCCAGCACAAACGGTTTTCGAGCTCTGTTTTCGGCTGTGACAGCCTCCTGCAACCCTCTACCAATTAAAATGGTACACCCCTTTCTGCGGTATCTGCCATCCCGCATCTGATGGGCGGCTCATGATAGGGAGCGAAGGGGAGAGAAACGACAGGAAGCGAGGTTTCCTCTTGATGAGCGCGCCCCGAATGTCTTGGCACACGCTCTTTTGTTGTGCTTTTTTACAAGAAAATGATTTAATCAAAGCTTAAGTCAAACATGGTAATCTCATCAGGATGTGCATGCTTACAAAGCTGCATCCCGGACAGATTATTTACAATGTGGATAAGCTTATTAACAACCGTCTAGCTCCTTGTCCCTTGTACGTGCCTTGCAAAGGTCACTGAAGAGACAGAAGTTAATGATTACACGTGAATGATACAATGTTGCAAACACATGAATGATACATAGTTGCAATGATACATAGTTGCAATGATACATAGTTACAACATCTCCTCTGTTTTTATTATTTATGATGAGTCTTCTTCCTCGTCCGAGAAGACAGGAACCATTTTTCTGAAATATTCGCCGTCCCCGTCATCTAGGCAAGAGTGCGACCCGTCAGCGTCAGGGTTGTCCAAGGAGCGGTAACTCAGCAATGACATTTTTTCGTCCGGTGTTGAGGATATAACATGAGCTTGCAATAGCACATTAACATCAGCAGTTATGGAGGATAATTGATTTTTTTTAAAAAATTGCAATATTCTATTAAAACAACAGGATCCTATAATACATATCAATATAATGATTATTAATGATCCTGCCAATGCAGTTAAAAAGGTTGTAAGCCATGGCGAATTAGAAAACAACCCCCCCCCCCTGCTATCAGCATAAAGACAACATTCTTCTTTAAGCGCAGCACACAATCCCCCTTGTTTTATAAAAAATAACAGATCTAAATCTTTACGATTTTGCAAGAGGGGGTGTTCCATGGGTACCTGTAGGGATATAAAATCATCAGAGTTATACACACAAGCCATACTTGAATGCAAAATGATTTAGATTTAACAATTTCATCCCCGTGGACACATGCCATGAAACCGGTGTAACAAGTCCAAACAAAATTATTGCCAGGGATAAAATACATTCCTTTCAGGCGTGATGTTAAAGTTCCTCCTGAAGTGGTGTAGATTGCAGGATATCCCCTGGTTGTGTGGGTGCGTCTGCCAAATCGAATTGAAGTGGTGGGTAGAAGTCTTCTATGCGAGAAAAATTGGTTGTAGAACTTAAACGAACGCCTTGAAAGTCAGTTATAGTCCAAGTAATATTATCTCTTCTATGAGGCTTCTGCGGATCGTCATGGACAGTTCTTTTGAAGCGTCGTTTGTTGACAGGATCAGAGTTTGGGTATATAAAAACATCGCAAGCAGGAGAGAGAGCTTTGGACAAGTTAGTTGTAGAACATTTACGAGATGAGGAGGGAATTCAATTAGTAGAAAAAGGATAATAATTACAATAATGACAATAAAGATTAATTTGGTAATTCATCAAGGATGTTAGTTGGGGTGGGGAAACCCATAATACAATAGAAAGACATCTAGGTCCCCCTATGTTTAGATTGAATAGAGGAAAAGATTTTAAGATTCCTTTCCATAGGAAGAGTAAAGAAGGAACAAAAGAGCGAGTGGTAGAGTGTTCTTTAAACAAAACAGAAGTGACAGAGTGAAAACTACGGGTAGCATTTTCATGACGTACCCACATGGAGCAAGTATAATAGCCTTCTGTTAATGAAATGGTTTTAACACGAATAGTCTTTTGACAGGAAGCATAGGTTTTGTTGAAGTAAGGTAGAAATTGCAAAGAAGATATAGGCAAGAATATCAGGAAGAGTTTTAAGATACAGATGTAGCGGAGGAATTCCCATGATAGTGTCTAACCGCCCTACCAGGGATCCAGCAAGTGGTTTTGTCTGGTAGTAAAATCGCAGCGTAGCCTCGTCCCCAAGTGAGAAGCTCAGCGGGACCCTGCCAGGCAGGATTTGGCAATCTGCGATAATATACCAGAGGTCTGTTAGACGGGGGTGAGGGGGAGGAAAAATGATGTGAAGCAGCAGAAGTGGGAGGAATGCCAGTCAGATTAAGAAAGTTTAAAGTGTAAAGACAAATGTTAAGAGAATTTTGCAATGCTGGGAGGTTCGGGGGGTTTTCCCGCAACGAATATCGATCAAGAGCACGTTTCAGAGATAAGTTCGCTCGTTTCACAATAGCCTGCCCCTGGCTGTTGTAGGGAATCCCAAACTTGTGGATTACATCCCATCTGTTACAGAAGTCCTGGAAAGCAGAACTTGTATAGGCAAGTCTATTGTCAGTTTTGATTTCTTTTGGACGTCCCAGCGAGGCAAAGGTACGAATTGAATGATTGATGACATGTTTTACAGTTTCTCCCCTTTGAGGGGTGGCCAGAATAAACCCTGAATATGTATCGATGGAAACGTGCAAATATTTCCAAGGGGCAAAAGGTGGATACTGAGTTACATCCATTTGCCAAATTTCACAAGCTTTTAATCCTCTAGGATTTACTCCTATGGGAATGGAATGTCCTTGCTTACTACATGTGGGGCATTGTTGAATAATGGCAGCAGCTTCTGCCTGAGTTATGGCAAATTGAAAAGTTATCATAACTTGGCGGGGGAGATTCAAACATACTCCCTGCTTCTATTTTATAATGGACTTTTAAAGCCTCCATAATTTTCCTCCAAGTGACCAAAATGCCAATAGGTGCACGAGGAGGACTATGGAGATGCTCACCAATTTTTTGCCAAGTGGAAATTTTTAAGGACCCTTCCTCTGAATAATTAGGACAATGTTGCCACACATAAGCCAATAATGTAGCAATAGGTTTCTTTTTTCAGGAGAGCCCTTTAAATTAGCAGAATATTTAGAAGAAGCGACTAACTCCCTCAATTCCTTCAGATGCTGCGTCTGTTGTTGAGAAAAGTTTCCACCCATACTTACGAAAGTCGAGACCATGTTTCAGATCCGATGACGTGCAATTTGCTTCAGGCCTGGCGATGCACAGCTCCCATCGAGCTGATAAGATATGGGCGCGTCGCAATGTATCCCCCTTAGGGAATCACATTGGGGTCACCAGAATGCGGTATCTGCCATCCCGCATCTGATGGGCGGCTCATGATAGGGAGCGAAGGGAAGAGAAACGACAGGAAGCGAGGTTTCCTCTTGATGAGCGCACCCCGAATGTCTTGGCACACGCTCTTTTATTGTGCTTTTTTACAAGAAAATGATTTAATCAAAGCTCAAGTCAAACATGGTAATCTCATCAGGATGTGCATGCTTACAAAGCTGCATACCGGACAGATTATTTACAATGTGGATAAGCTTATTAACAACCGTCTAGCTCCTTGTCCCTTGTACGTGCCTTGCAAAGGTCACTGAAGAGACAGAAGTTAATGATTACACGTGAATGATACAATGTTGCAAACACATGAATGATACATAGTTGCAATGATACATAATTGCAATGATACATAGTTACAACACCTTTCAAGCTCCGTTTTTGGCTGTGACAGCCTACTGCAACCCTCTGCCAGAGAAAACAGAGTTCGGCAGGGCCACACGCAACCCTAGCAAGCTCCATTTTTATTGGCAGAGGCACCAGAGGTTGGTCCTTTGCTGTTTCCAGGGAAGCCTCGTGGGCCTGATCTAAGCCCCCAAGGGACAGTTTCAGTCCGGGGAGCCTTGAGTTTGACAGCCTTGCTTGACACTTGGAATAAGGCGGAGGGTGAAGCCCTGAATTTGATTACACCTAGGCGATCTCTTTCTCCTCTCAAAAATCCTCTATTCTTTGTGGTTTACAGATGGACATGAAATGGGAGAAGAGTTATCTAGATCAGGGGTCTCCAACCTTGGCAACTTTAAGACTAGCAGACTTCAACTCCCAGAGTTCCTCAGCCAGCTGGCTGAGGAACTCTGGGAATTGAAGTCCATTTCAATTTCTGTCTTCTCAATAAAGGACAAACTTGACCAAACACAGATTAGAGCCACTATTAAGGCCTGTTTTGTTGCAATAAAGGTAACAAAGTGCCAATTCTTCTCCCTCCCATTGGTGAGATGGGCAGCTATACAAACAGTGCCAATTTGTGCCAATTTGCCTTGAGCATTAGTAGATCAGATTTTTGTGGATGTAGCATGTAATAAACCTTCAGTGCTTTGAACTCAACTCTTATTCCTGGTTACTTTTATTTTTTTATTTATTTTTGTTAATTGCTTACAAAATAATAGGTATAAGTAAAAACATAGTTATGAATACATGGATACATATAATAAAAAGAAAAAAAGAAAAAAAAGAAAAAATAGGACAGGGACAGTAGGCACATTGGTGCGCTTATGCACTTGTAGCTTATGCACTTTAGTGACAATGAGACAGCAAAAATAACAATAAGCCTCTATTTAGGTAAGGAAAGAAGATTCATTTTAATCTTGTCTGCCACATAATTTGAACAATTAGATTAATGGCCAGCTATAGGTAGCTGGGGCTGTTAGGAACTGTAATTTAGCAAGTTTTGAAGAGCTTCATATTCCTCAGTCTGTCAGTCTCATAGCCAGCAGTAAATTTTATTTCTCCAGGCACAAGCTCATATTCATCAATAAATTTTATTTCTCCAGGCACAAGCTCATATTCATCAATTGACAACCTGAGAGGAGATTCTCAGACACAACTTGGCTAGATTGAAATCTGTATTACAGACAAGAATTAAGCCTTTTAAACAGATGATTTGCCCACAAGAATAGAGGGGAATAAAAACTTTTGAGCCATGGTGGCGCAGTGGTTAGAATGTAGTACTGCAGGCCGCTTCTGTAGATTACTGGCTGCTGGTAGTTCAGTAGTTCGAGCCTCACCAGCTCAAGATTGATTCAGCCTGGGCTTTAAAGCACTGTGAAGCAGTATATACTGTCAGTCTAAGTGCTATTGCTATATCTATATGGATTTGTGGTCTTCAGTTAAATTCTAGGCTTTTTTCCTTTAATTTACAAGTTAACTGGTTCATGGTTGCTCTCTTCAAGACCTTGGGAGGCAGCTAACATGGGTTTACATCATCTTACTTACATCACATGGTTCTTGCCACATCACCCTCATCTTTTACAAAAATGTCATACTGAAAGACAATGTTCTGGGCCACAAAAACCAGAACCAGAACCTCAATCAATAGCAGCAACTAGTAAAATAATTCTTCCATAATTTCTGCTGTTATTTTAGTAGCCCATATGTGGTAGGTTGCGTGGTACCAGATACTATGAATTACTTGTATGAAAAGGAAGAAGTCTAAAGACTACAATATGAAATATTAATTTTAAAGTAACAAGAACTGTCTGGTAGATATAGCATAAAAGAAAAATGAATGTTTCAGTATTGGTAGGATTTATTTATTTATTTATTTATTTATTTATTTATTTAAACGTATTTGTTTGTTTATCTACCTATCTATCACATTTCTGTTCTGTGGGCGTGGCTTGGTGGGCGTGGCAGGGGAAGGATACTGTAAAATCTCCAGTCAGAGGTGGTATTTGCCGGTTCTCCGAACTACTCAAAATATTCACTACCGGTTTTCCAGAATTGTTCAGAACCTGCTGAATACCACCTCTGTCTTCTTCCCATAGGTCCTGTCTTATCAGCAGACAAATTATAACATCTTATCATTCAATTCTAATCAGCAAAAGTGCACAAAGAGCTATCAGGAATTATAACTCATACACACACATACACACACAGCCTTAGTCCTTCTCTTAATTAAACTAGATGCCTTAGCCTTCCAACTCCTTATCATCTTTGCTGCTCTTCTCTGCACTCTCTCTAGGGTGTTGGGTTTTTGTTTTTGTTTTGGTCCCTTTTTCCATTAGATCTATTTTCCCTTTTTCCAAGAGATCCCTAATCCTACACCAAGGGTAAATGCAAATCCATACCATCTATACAGCAGTCCTAATAAACTGACAAAATAAATAAATAAACAAACAAACAAATAATTTTGCAATTGGGGTAAAATGGGGGGGGGCAGGAATCTATGTATTCTATAAATTTTGCAAATGCAATTACACTCAGATCACTCAATTAGTCTCTCAATTAGTGGTTAATTTATCGTTGAAATCTACCAAAAGGGAAGATGACACATCAGTCATGCTGATAGTCCCAGAATTGAATAGACTGGGAAGGTATCTCATTCATTCATAGGGCTGTGGATTTCAAAGCAATATAGCACCTTTGCATCTAAACTACTGTACATCCCTAATCATTATTCTGCAACTAATGAACTGGGACTTTAGGCTATGTCTTTTAAATTTTAAAACATGTTCTTTGTGATATTACATCAATAGGTAGACTGATATAAGGAGAGTGATTAGTGAAGCAAACTCCCAGGGAAAATGTACTTAGGCAAGCATGAAGCCATGTGGTTCATTTAAAAACTTGGATATTTCCATTTGGATATTTCAACTCTGCTGGATACTTCAGTTCATGAATAATAACAGCATAAAAGGGGCCATGGCATGGCTTCCTTACTGTTCAGAAACTTACAACAAACAATTCTTTTTTATTATTATTCCAATACCTTTTATTAAAAAAAGCAATGAAAAGAAAACCACCTACTCAGTTGTACAGACCATGAAATCAGAAAGAGAAAGGCTATGGATAAGAGCATTATTTTGCTGCTTCTTGTGATTATATTATGCATAATAGTGCTTGACATTTTTGAATACAAAGTTTATTGCAAAGCAAAGTTTATTGCAATACGTTCCCCAGAGTTACATTCACAATGTCACTATTTTCTCATCTCATTTTGTCTTCATGATAATATTCTAAACAACACACTGCTTTAATAGAATGGCCAATGGAATTTGCCTGTTTCTAGAGAACAATACTAGCTAAGATAGCTGAAGCAAGAAACCCTGACTTATCCCTCAAAATCATTAATGCAGAAAAGAATGGTTTACAATAAATCCAACTCTATGAAAGGACCCAAAGAAATTACAGTTCATTTAAAAGTGTGCAGCTCACAAATCATCATTTGAAAAGGCATTAGAAACTAGCAGAGCGTTATAGTGTAGAATTTGAAACCAGAATTAAAATGTCAACTATGACAGAAGCTGATTTCTTTTAATAAATATTTTTCTTTGAACTCAAACTTTAGTTAGTATAAAACTCAGCAGTCAGAATTTAGTACAGAGTTCACCTATGTTAGAAGCACAGTCTTGCTTTCAATTTATTTCTGAATAAATCATAAAGTGCAGATTATTATGTACATTTGAGACCCTTGGCTCTGGATCATTGAAAAAACATCTTTTTCTATGTGGGTTCTCTTCCACACTCACTATGGTCCTTGGTGCAGTACAGAAACATTTTTCAAGGGTTATTCTGGCATCATTAAAATCCTTTAAAGTAATGAGAGTTGTAACTCAGTTATAATGTAGAAGTTATTTATTATTCCTATTCCATGTAGTCATTGTAAACCTCTGTGAGACTATAGAAATCAGCAGAATAAATAATTAACAACAGATAAACAAAAAGCTTCTGTTTTGATTTAAGAATCATCAACGCAACAGAAGTCTGTTTTCCTACACTAAGAAAAATAAATACCAATCCTTGCAGAAAATACATAAACATTGGTCTAGACACTTCATTATTCCTCAGTACCCATGCCTTCCTTGAACCTATATAATCACAGCTGACCCAAAATGTTTGAACAGGATTTTATTTCATACAGTACGATTTTCACCACACAGAAACTTCTACACTTACTTCTTCAAGCAAATATGACCGAAACTGTTTTTAAAGCTATGAGGTCAACATGGAAAAGAACAAGAATGAAGGTACAGGGGACGTACTCTGTTGATCTAAAGAGCTGAAAAGGTAAAGAATAAAAACAAACACTTCACAGAATGAGCTAAACTGAATTTCAGCAATAAAAAAAATATTAGGGTCAAAGCAGGCATCAGACCTATGTTTCATCATCCTTATGCTTTCCCTAGAAAACAGAAAACAATTCACAAGACAATTAGCCAATGTGTAACTTTTATACCTCAGCTCCAGCTTAATTGTCATTTTTAAAAAGTGAAAATCTAATTACAGTTGAAGTAGATATTAACTGTTCCATGTTACACCTTCTTCAACTTACAGTATGATAGACATAAATGTTTACCTACTCTATTATGAATTCAAAGAGAAAACAGTGTCTATTTGTTTTTTCCTTATTTTCCTGTCATTTCCAACTTTCTGTGAGAATGTCTAAACCACCAGGAGAGATTCTGTGATTGGGACACATAATTAGGAAATTCCTTTTCCATTTGGAGAAGTCAGGGTTATGAAATACAATGTAATACAAATCTTACACATAAAAAAATCCAACAAGAATCTTATCAGTTTTTACAAAAAATATTTGGAGGGCTACATGAAATCAAAGGAAGGGAGGGAGGGAGGGAGGGAATAGATTTAAAGTAGTGACAAAACATGAGATTATTATCTTTATTATAATAATGGGATCAACCTATTTTTCAAAGCATCCAAAGGCCAGACATGGAATAATGGATGGAAACTGATCAAGGAGAGATTCAATCTTGAAATAAAGAGAAATTTTCTGACAGTAAGTACAATCAATCAGTGGAACAACTTGCCTTCGGAAGTTGTGGGACCTTCATCGCTGCAGCCTTTCAAAAAGAGATTGGATTTCCATTTGTCAAAAATGGTGTAGGGTCTCCTGCTTGGATGGGGGGGGGTTAGACTAGATGACCTACAAGGTTCCTTACAACTCTGTTATTCTGTATTCTAATTTGCTATTGAATATTATTATTATTATTCCTTCAATCTCATAGCATGGTTTTTTTTTTGAAGAAGCCTTTGGCTTCCTTCTTTTTTTAAAATAGTAATAAATTATAAGCCAGGTGCTAACATTTGCTACAGATGATGAACAAATACTTATTAAAATGAAAAAGCCAAAGAGTTCTCCATGTCTGTAAACACTGATTCAAAGACAGCACAGCAAGGGGCTTACATTTCTGGTGAGAGTTATAATAGGCTGTAATCCTACAGGGTGGAGTAGCTGAAAATAAAAAGCCAAAACAATGAATGATTGTCCTCCCTATCCAAGCAGACACAGCTGTTGGTAAAATATACTCTTTATTTTCAGAAGCCATGGTGAAAGTCCAATTATATAAAAGATTTGAACTGTTCATCTATACTTAGCATCACAGCAGGTTGACAGCACTTCCAAATAACACTTAGAAACGAAATACTTACATAGAGTAAAATGTAAAAAGTAAAAAGTAAAACCATGACACCACTAAATTGATAATGGCTTAAGCCACAGCTGCCTTAAGATAGAAAGAACTCTGCAGACAGCATTCATAGTAAATTATAACAGTCATGAAATGTCCAGCACTTTCACACAAATAACAGAGCATAGTCTTAGGTTAGACTGTAACTTCGTAAACCAAATCCTAGCTTGCTATTACAGATTTCTACATGAATAAATGAAATATTACTATTTCCAATAGAAAAGATACTAAGCATGTAGTATTAGTTCCAATAAAAAGGATGGTGTTTGTGCTTTAAGACTGCTATAAGTATTCATCTTCATTGTTCTAATGGATTTTGTGTCTGGAAATTTTTGGTTAATGAGGTATGAAACTATGGGGAAGAGTTATTGCTGGACAAGTGGTTGTTTGTTATTATAATCTATTCACAGCAATATGAAGTTACAGTCGCCAGTTTTTTAGCTGGTGATAGCATCAAGTTCTCCCCAAGAACCTGAGATGTTGTAATGTAACAGCACAAAATATATGCAAATCCAAAAAGAAAGGCCAATTGCAAACTGGAAATTCTATCAACATGCAGATTTTCTAAGTGCTATCCAGATGTTTTGATATGGCACCTAGTATGCCAATAACCACAGTGACCACCGTGGCTAAAGATTTATGTTATAATCATTTATGTTATAATCATTTTGATTCTCAGCTCTTGATATTGTGTGATCTTGTCCAGGGGTGGGATTCAACCAGTGTTACTACAAGTTCGGTGATTACATTACGCTGTGTGCAGGTGTAATATACCTAAAGCTGTATGGGTGCGCGGCATTTGAAAAAGCACTTTTTTACTGCTTTTTCAACCTCAGCTGAGCTGCGCAAAGCAGCTGAGGTTGAAAAAGTCAAGCTGTGTGTGCATGCCTGTGCATGCCATCCCAGCGCTTACGCACTTTGAGCTACACATGCATACCTGTACGCTAGCCCACTGTTCGCACAGCCCCGGTTCCCCTCTGCCTCCCAGCTGGGCAGCCAAGCCGCAAAGTTTGGGGATTGATGTCCTACAATCTCCACTGCCATATCAATTACCCACACTTTATTCTTTCAACCGCAGTGAAATCTGGTGTGCTATGAGCGCAGACTTTAACAGTCTGTATTCAGAAAGTATTGCTATTATTTATTTTTATTATTGGCAACTGTTGCAAGACACGTTTGGAAGTCTAAATTAAATCAAAGAATAAAAAAGAAATAAAATGGATTTGAAGGTTGTGTAGTTGAACAAGAACTTCCAAAACAATATCATATTAATACTGTCTACAGTATAAGGATAATATTTTATCAGTTTGTTTATTTGACCAATAATTGTTCATTCGTAATGGTAGCCAATATAATCAGAATCATCACCAATTAATAGAAGATTCTATCAATAGTTTTACTGTTATTGTCATTTTTGTTGTTGCTGCTGTATTTACAGTTAGTTCACTGTGTGCCATACAAGCTCAGTTTTTTATTAACAATGAATCTTAGATAATGAAAAATGAAGAATAACAGGAACACTAAATGAAACAAAAAAAACCTTCATGTCTTAGATTTCTTAGACAAAACAAAGACTAAGTTTTTGAAGTAAGTTGCGAAGTAGCATCTGTGAGTTTTGGTCCTTAGTGGTCTTTCTGTAGTTTTGCAATATTTTCTAGACAAATATCGTTTGTCTTGATTTCTGGCAGTTCAGTGTCTGTATTTGGGACGAGGCCCATTACATTAAAGGCACATCTTTGCTACTTTATTTCCTCAAAACCCTGACAGGGAAGAAGATAAACTTTTAAGATCCTTAAAGTTCCTCAGAGAGTACAGAGCACTCATTCTGCACGCTAAAGACTTCAGATGAAGGACTAGCCTGGGATATTGTCACATAATTTACACTGAGGACATCTCTAAATAAATATGTAAGAATGCATTTTGTGATGTCAGTCTTCTTATCTAAAAATCTCCTAAAATTGGTATTCTTTTGACATTTTTGCCACTATTTTTTTTTAAAGAGGGAAGCATATATATATATATACAATCCATCTCAGGGAAAGAGTATGTTTTATGGGGCCTCCAAATTCTATATTGCCAACCTTTGACCTCATTTCAATGCAGGATTTGGTCACGGCATTTTGTATCTAAGTATTCATTTCAGGGGTGGGATTCAGGACCGGTTCTATAGAACCGGTTGTTATGATTCTGCGCAGTTCAGAGAACTGGCAAATTGTGCCCCTGGTTGGCCATGCCCACCCCTCGTCTCCCTGCCCAGTCAGTCCATATCACACATGTGCGACATTGCACACATGCCTGACAACGCTGACTGCATTCTTCCCCTGCCCAGTCACTCCTTAAGGTATTTATTTCTTTTTCCCCTCATGACAATCAGTTGTTCCAATGATCAGCTATGCCGGGATCCCCCTTGTGTCTTACTGCTTTGCCCAGGAGGCTTCCTTGAGGCCCAGGAGGCCAAAAAATGGAGCATGGGGGGTTCTGTGCATCCCCACTGCACTCTGATTTTTGCCTTCCTGTGCCCCAGGGAAGCTTCCTGGGAGCAAAAACACCCCCAAGGAGGCTTCCCTGAGGCCCAGGAGACAAAAACAATGGAAGGGGGCTGCTTCAAAAAAAGAAGCTCTACCCACCCAGTCACATGGCCATGCTCACCACCTAGCCACGCCCACAAAACCAGTTGTCAAAAATTTGAATCCCACCCCTGGTTCATTTCCTTTCTACTGTATATCTGGAGCAATTGTTTCTTTTGTTAAAATTTGTCACCAAATTGCCTTACCACTCTTGCAGTCTTTAAAAGAATCTTTTATAAAATTTAAAACTTTCAATTTGGCTCAAAGTGCCTTTTGTTATTTATTGTATGTAAGCACTCATAAGTTGGATTCCAGCACTGTTAAAATCAAGATCCTCCCCTGGCGACACTTTAATGTAACTTTGTTCATAACAATTTGGATGTGGTTTGCCAGTGGAATGTCTTCTTGTACAATATTGTTACTTTTGCTGTCTAGACTACAGACCTTGGATTTCCTTGAGGTCTCCCATCTAGATACAGTTTGTTTAGTGACAGTTCAAAGTCTGTAAGGGTGACTTCACTCTTACAAACATTGCAGCATCCCTATGGTCATGTGAACAAAATTCAGATGCTTGGCAGCTGACTCATATTTATGATGGTTGCAGTGTCCCAGGATCATGTCATCACCTTTTGTAACCTTCTGACAAGCCAAATCAATGTGGAAGCCATATTCACTAAACAACCAGGTTTCTAACTTATCAACTGCAGTGATTCACTTAACAACTATGACAAGAAAAGTCATAAAATGGGGCAGAACTCACTTAACAACTGTTTAATTCTGAATCCTGACATTCATAGTCAGGAATAAGACTGGATTTTTTTTCCTATTGTGGGGAAGTATTGAGAGTTTTTTTGTTCACATTCCAGTATTTGGAGTCTATTTTGGGGTTGCATGAACAGTTTTATTGGGTCTAAATACAGTTTTGTGGTGGCTGACTTCTAGTAATATGCTGAACCACTAAGAATTGACAACAAATGATGCTGTGAAATTTAGTATTAAAATTAACTTTATCACACTAAATTCATGAATTTAATGATAGCATTAAAAAAGCAATAGTTTAGTTTACTTTATTGTCATTGCATCTCGTACATCGAAATTAAATACCATCTTCAGTGTACATTATGACTATGAAAATAAACACAAATACACATTCATCACATTCTATACACTGAACTGTGCTCCCTTTAGATCCCAAGAAAGAAATACTCAGACTCCATGTTGTAGAGCAAAGTTATCCTTTTACTGGAAAATAAAGTGGAAGCTACAAATCAATTCCGAAACTGAAAAATTGGCAGGTAGAACACACATACAAAGAAATAGAATTGCTCCCAACCCCCAAAGTTCAAATGATTCTTCCAATTAAAACTTCTGAATAAGCTCATGTGGTCATCTCCAGGTGGTGATGAGGTTTCTTGTCAAATGGCCCTGACACATTTTGATAAAAGTTCGCAGTTGCGCAAAAGAGGACAGAAGCTAGCCAAGAAACGGAAAGTTAAAGAAAAGAATCCCCCCTCCCCTTGCTAGCCCAGCAAAGGAACGCAAAACACCTCCAGCCTTCTTCTCCTCCAAAGTCCCCCCTCCCACCGTTGTCATGACAACCGAAAGGAGTAATAGCAGAAAAGCAACAGTGGAAGATATCTTGAGGCTATCTATCTTGAGGGTGACATTCGGACCCCCTAGAAAAAAACATTAGTCCCTATAAGAAAAAATAACATAATTACATGTTAACATTGATATACATTTCTATGGTTTATCAGGGTATTTGGCATAAAATTTCTTTAACAGTTCAGGAGCTCTAAGGTCTTTCTCATTTACCCATTCAGCATGGGACGGAGGAAAATGTTTCCAAGCTACAAGATATTAGGTACGATCCCTCCATTTTCTAGAGTCTAGAATTTCTTTAATTTTGAAATGCTGTTCACCCTCAATTAACAATGGTACAGGGGGATCAGACTGGGTCGGTCTCAAGGTACAGGTACGTTCTGGTTTCAACAAACTGACGTGGAAAACTGGATGAATACGACGAAGAGTCTTTGGTAAAATCAGTTGAACAGTCACAGGATTTACAATCCTCTCAATGGGAAAAGGTCCCACATACTTAGGACCCAACTTCTTCGATTTTTGGGTAGTCTGCAAATACTTGGTCGAGAGGAATACTTTATTGCCTACTTGATACGACATCTGCGGGGCTCGCTTTCTGTCAGCAAATCTCTTATGAGATTGGTGCGCCTCGTCCAAAACTTTGCGGGCGACTGGCCAATTAAGTTGAAGTTGAGATATCCAGTCACTCAATGACTGGACACTTGGTTTTTCACCAGGCAGTTCAGGTATGGGCACAAAATCTTGCCCCATTGCTATTTTGAAAGGAGTAAACCCTGTACTACTGTGAACAGAGTTATTATATGCTACCTCCGCAAAAGGTAGTAGATCCACCCAGTTGTCTTGTTGATAATTTATGTAATATCGGAGGTATTGCTTGAGCACCCCGTTAGTCCTCTCGCAAGCCCCATTAGTTTGGGAATGGTGGGCGGAGCTTAAGCTTTGGGTGGAGCCTATTAACTTCAAAAATTCCCTCCAGAAATTCGAGGTAAATTGGACTCCTCGATCAGAAACTACACGCTCAGGTACACCAGGCAACCTATAGACATGAAGAATGAACAGCCTGGCCAATGACCTCACTGAAGGGATCTTTGAGCAAGGGATGAAGTGGGCTTGTTTGGAGAACAAGTCAGTCACCACCCAAATGACTGTGTGTCCACTGCTCTCGGGTAGATCTACTATAAAGTCCATGGAAATTTCCTTCCAAGGAGCAGTTGGTCTGGCCACATTTTGCAGCAGCCCTGGTGGCTTACCAGGAGGTCTTTTTGCTGAGGCGCAAATTGGACAACTTGCCACATAAGTCTCAATGTCCTTTTTCAATGAAGGCCACCAAAACTGCCGTTTCACCAAATGTAGGGTCTTCACAAACCCAAAATGACCAGCCACCTTGGAATCATGAGTTTGTTGCAATATGTGGCTTCTCAGGTTTTGAGGTACATACAACTTCGCCCCTATCCAGGCTAGACCATCTCGAACGGTGCAGTTATTCGCATTTACCAGAAACCACTCATCCATCTTCAAAGCCTCCTTAAACCGTTCCATCAGATCAGTGGACAGATCCCTCTCCTGGTTTCTTTTTTGCGCGTGGGTAACTACAGGGGCAGCCAGTTTGTAGTGGACACGATTGGCCTTATCACTTCTTTACGGGTACTGTTGTATTGAGGCATTCTAGACAAAGCACCTGCCATAAAAAATTTTTCCCCCTGGGATATATTTCAAGGAGAAATTGAACTGCTTGAAAAACTGAGCTCACCTAATTTGCTTAGGGGATAGCTTCCGAGAGGTTTTTAAAGCTTCTAGATTTTTATGGTCAGTCCACACTTCAAATAGGTGTTTCGCTCCTTCCAGAAAGTGCCTCCAAGCTAGTAAAGCCCAACGGACTGCAAACGCTTCCTTCTCCCAAACGGCCCATCTCCTTTCAGTCTCAGTCAATTTACGGGAGGTGTAAGTGCACGGTTGTAGTGTCCCCTTCTCGTTTAATTGAAGTAAGACTGCCCCCACCACCACATCGCTCACATCAGCTTGGATCACGAAAGGGGCATCCATGTCTGGGTGTTTCAGTACTGGCTCTGCAGCAAAAAGTCTCTTAAGCTTTTCAAATGCAGCTTGGTACGCCATGGTCCAATTCAATGGTTGGCTGGGCTTTGGTTTCAATCCCCCCTTTGTTTTCAGGAGGTTGGTGATGGGCATGGCTATTTTAGCAAAAGACGGGATGAATTGCCAATAAAAGTTGGCAAATCCCAGAAAACTTTGAAGCTGTTTATGGGTTCTCGTTGGGGCCCAGTCCAAAACAGCTCGGACTTTCTCTGGGTCCATCTCAATGCCCTCGGGGGAGATATGATATCCCAAGTAGTCGATTTTTTCTTGATGGAATTCACATTTGGATAGTTTGGCATACAATTTGGCAGCCCTCAGCTTGTGCAACACAGAGCGTACCAGTTTCACATGTTCATCTCTAGTCTCCGTGTAGATAAGAATATCATCAAGGTATACCAGAACCCCTTTGTATAAATGTTCGTGAAGCACTTGATTGATCAGTTGCATGAAAACAGCTGGCGCCCCCTGTAGGCCGAAAGGGAGAACATTGAATTGGAAACAACCCATTGGGCAGTTGAACGCAGTCTTCCACTCGTCTCCCTCCTTTATCTGGATTCGGTAGTACGCCTCCCTCAAGTCCAGCTTTGTGAAAATCTTCCCCTTTGCCAGGTGGGCTAACATGTCCTTCATCAGAGGGAGGGGGTACATGTTCTCTATGGATACTGTGTTCAGGTTTCTATAGTCCACTACCAGACATTTGGAGCCATCTTTCTTCTCGCGGAACATCACAGGGGCCGCCACTCGAGGTCTGGCAGGCGTGATGAAACCCCGTTGCAAGTTCTTGTCAATAAATGCCCTCAATTCCTCCAACTCCCCCGGTGTCATCGGATACATATTTGGTTTTGGGACCGTCACCCCCGGCAGGAATTCAATACTACAATCGGTCGACCGATGGGGGGGGAGCTCGTCGGAAGCCTCTTCACTAAACACCTCTCTTAAGTCCCAATACTCCTTCGGGATTTTCTCCTCCCCTTCCACGTGTTCGGCACCTGTAGAAGCTATCTCGGCGGGTACCTGGGACTTCGGATGGGATTTCTCCTCCCCTTCCAGATAGGGTTGCTCCTCCCCTTCCGGTGGCCGATCGGTGCGGATGCGTATCCACCCCCTCTCCAGTTCACCTGGGGATTCCACTTCCGAAGCCAGGGTAATCCCAATATTAGGGGCTGTTCCATCCCAGGGGCCACAATAAAACAAAGGGTCTCATAGTGGTTTCCAATGGTCATTTCTAGGGGTTCTGTTATAAAACGTGTGGGGCAACCTCCCGCCACCGATCCATCCAGTTGGCAGAAAGATATGGGCATTCTTAAAGTTCTCAGTCCGATGCCCATACCCTTAACTACTTTAAGGTTAATTACACACCTCGTGCACCCCAAGTCCAATAAGGCCAACATCACTCCCTCAGTCCCAGAGGTGGGCTGCTTTAACTTTATTGGGATGGTCATGGGCCCTTGGTTAGGACTTACCGGGACGTCATCTTCCGAGTCAGTCTCGTTTTCGCCGAGTGGGGTTGGAGGTCCCAGCTCCTCTCCCACCGAAAGGGCGACCTCTACAACCTCTCTTGCCTTCAGTCCGGTCTCACGGGGCTTGGTTGAGGGGTTTTCGGGCTTCCTCCCGGGGCCCCGCGCTTTCAGTGGGTTCGGCTTTACCTGGCAATCTGCCATCCGGTGGCCCTCCTTCCCACAATGGAAGCATGCCATGTTCTTAGCTCTTGCCGCCATCCCTCCCGGTTGGGGGGTTGAAGTCTCTCGGAGATGTGGGGGGAGCGGTTTTCTCCAGGCGGGACCTCCTCTGCGTCTGCTTCGGGCTAGATCAATGTTTACCTCTTCCGCCAACAAGTACCACGACTGTAAATCACGGGGGTCCCTTCTGGAGATGCACGTGTGGTATACATCTTCATTTAAGCCATCTTTGTAGGCTTCCACCAGGGCCTCCTGGGACCAACCTCGGATATGGTATGCCAGCTGCCTAAATTCTTGGGTGTAGTCTGCCACCGATCTCCCCCCTTGGACTAGGGTCTTCATTCTGATCCTGGCCTTTCTCTCTGCCAGAACCTTTCTCTCTGTCCTCAAACCTTCTCCTCAGTGCAGTCATGAAAACATCGAGGTTTTGCAGTTGGGGGGAGTTATCATTGTACAAAGTCACCATCCAGTCTGCTGCCATCCCTTCCAGGGTTCTGGTGACACATCTCACTTTGGCTGCTTCAGAGGTGAACTCCCGTTCAAATTCTGCCATATAGCTCCCAACTTGTACCAGGAAAAATCCCAAATTTCTGGGATTTCCTCCAAACTTCACATCTAGGGGGGGCAGGTGGCGTCTTCCAGGAACCACACCTATTGCTGGGACTGCTTGGGCGGCGGCGGGCGGCTGCGCTGGCGTAGGCTGGGCAAGGGGGGTAGGGATAGCTTGACTTCCCCAGGCTGACCTCGCTCCCTCTTCCCCCTCATACCTTTGAGCCGTGCCGGGCTTCTCAGAAACATCCATAAGGAATTTCCCAGCTTGATCCAGCCTGCATTCCATCTCCTCCCCCTCCTGCCACAGCCGTTCCCTCACACCTTTTCGTCTTACAGTGATTCTGGGAAGAGGGGGGTCTTCAGAGTCTCTCCAACCAACCCCCAACAACCGTCTGGGCATCTTGGCTGGGGTTTCTTCCAGAGTCAAGTCGGCCAGCAGGTCAGTTACCGACATCTCCGGTAGCAGCATCGGCTGCCCCCCTGCAACTCCCTAGTCCTCTTCATTGCTGGCTGGAGACAACATGAGATGAAACCCCCTCGGAAGAAAAGTTGCTGTTTTCTCCGGGTGGGTTGATGTGGCAGTTTCAGAATAATGTCAGTCTGTGCTCCCTTCAGATCCCAAGAAAGAAATACTCAGACTCCATGTTGTAGAGCAAAGTTATCCTTTTACTGGAAAATAAAGTGGAAGCTACAAATCAATTCCAAAACTGAGAAATTGGCGGGTAGAACACAGATACAAAGAAATAGAATTGCTCCCACCCCCCAAAGTTCAAATGATTCTTCCAATTAAAACTTCTGAATAAGCTCATGTGGTCATCAGGTGGTGATGAGGTTTCTTGTCAAATGGCCTTGACACATTTTGATAAAAGTTCGTAGTTGCGCAAAAGAGGACAGAAGATAGCCAAATAACGGAAAGTTAAAGAAAAGAATCCCCCCCCCTTGCTAGCCCAGCAAAGGAATGCAAAACACCTCCAGCCTTCTTCTCCTCCAAAGTCCCCCCTCCCACCGTTGTCATGACAGCCGAAAGGAGTAATAGCAGAAAAGCAACAGTGGAAGATATCTTGAGGCTATCTATCTTGAGGCTGACAACTCCTGATATTCATTAATATTGCACTATACAGTAGAAATCAATATAGTTACTACCCTGGGGTAGAAGCTGTTTTTCAGCCTATTTGTCCTTGTTTTTATTATCCTATATTGTCCTCCAGATGGTAATGGTTCAATAAAAGGGTGCCCAGGTTGAGATGGATCTTTGAGAATGTTTTGAACTTTCTTCGGGCAGAGGGAAGTTATAAAGCTCTTCCAAAGAAGGAAGAGGGCAACCAATATAAACCCCAGGACTGATTTGCAATTCAGTGTTGTCCTTACAGGGAGCACCAAGGGATGTGTCAGCCCCATCAGATAAGGGAAACAGGAAACATAACCAGATCAGCTAATTCTACCTCGATTGCACGGCTAGCGTACAAATCTGAAAGAACAAATATCTCATTTTCTTTTATTATAACATAAAAAATTAGGTGGGTCTTTCCCAAGTTTCTTTCTCTGTTAAGGAACCATGGGCTCTTCTTTCCCCTCCCATCTTGCTGTTATTTCCCCAGGATTATTGTTAGGGTTAAGGTAAGATGCGTAAATAGCAAAAAGGTTGAGTAAGTATAAGATGGTATTGAAAAAAAAAGTGATATTTACCAGTAGTGAATCAGCAGCTGTGCTTGCTCCAATTGTAACTGAAGAATCTCAGTCTATTCTAGTGTGAGTTGGAAAACGTGCAGCACAAATTTATATCTTCTAACCATGGCTGAGACCTTCTGAATATAGGCTGGCATCCTTTAATGCTGATTTCATTATCAACATACTATCGTGCCTAGTGCAGAGATTTTGAAAGTAAAACATCTCCACAGACACCCACACACACAAAGTCTAAAGCTTGTTTTATTTTTCACTTCGAAAAATACGAACAGCCAAGAATGTGTAACACTAGACCCGGTGATGGTGAACCTATGGTATGTGTGCCACAGGTGGCACACACAGCCATTTGTGCAGGCATGTGAGCCCCAGACATAGGGGGCTTACCTGAACTATGCATGTGCACGCCTTCCAGCTGATTTTCGGCCTGTTTGAGGCTGTTTTCACCCTCCTGGGGGCTTGAGGGAAGCCTCTGCAGCCTTGGGAGGCCGAAAAACAGGCCTTCCAGAAATACTGGAAGTGCTTAAACTGGCCTCTTTTCAGCCTCCTGAGGCTCCAGAGGCTTCCTCAAGTCTCTAGGAGGGCAAAAATGGCCTCCCCTGGGCTCCAGAGGCCCTCTGGAAGCTGAAAATGGGCACTTCTGGTATTTCAATAGACTAATTGTGTTAAATAGAATATAGCACAATTATAGAATATAGACTAATTGGGTTAAATGATCTATAACCAGCAAGATAACAGATAACAGATAATCAGAGTTGGAAGGGACCTTGTAGGTCAACTAGTCCAACCCCCCACCCAAGTGGGAGACCCTACACCATTTCTGACAAATGGCAGTCCAATCTCTTCTTGAAAGTCTCAGTGATGGCGCTTCCACAACTTCCGAGGGCAACTTCTGTTCCATTGGTTGATTGCTCCCACTGTCAGAAAGTTTCTCCTTATTTCCAGGTTAAATCTCTCCTTGTTCAGTTTCCATCCATTTTTCCTTTTCTGGCCTACAGGCAGTTTAGAAAATAGCTTGACCCCTTCCTCTCTGTGGCATCCCCTCAAATATTGGAAGACCGCTGTCATGTCTCCCCTGGTCCTTCTCTTCACTAGACCAGCCAAGACCAGTTCCTGTAACTGTTCTTCATATGTTTTAGTCTCCAGTCCCTTGATCATCCTGGTTGCTCTTCTCTGTACTCTTTCTAGAGTCTCAACATTGTTTTTGTAATGTGGTGAACAAAACTGGATGCAGTACTCTCGGTGTGGTCTTACTAAGGCTTTATAGAGTGGCATTAGTATCTCCCTTGATCTTGATTGTATCCCTCTGTCAATACAATTTAGGATTGCATTAGCTTTTTTGGCGGTGGCTGCACACTGTTGGCTCATATTTAGTTGGTTGCCCACTAAGACTCCAAGATCCCTCTCACAGTTACTGCTATTAAGCCTGGTTTCACCCAATCTATATGTGTACTTTTGGTTTTTCTTGCCTAAGTGTAGGACTTTACTTTTCTCTACATTGAATTTCATTTTGTTAGATATGGTCCAGTGTTCTAGTCTGTCAAGATCTATCTTCTTGGGTATTAGCTATTCCTGCCATCTTAGTATCATCTGCAAATTTGGTAAGTTTCCCTTCTATTCCCTCATCTAAGTCGTTAATGAAGATATTGAAGAGTACTGGGCCTAAGAGAGTTTGGAAGAATTTGCACTAGACAGTTAGGCAGAGATATTCTCTTACAGTCCAGAGGTTTGGCAGGAGATGATTTGTAGACAGCCCAAAGTCTTTCAAGTATTTACTAATTCTCAATATTTGCCTGAGCCGTGCAGGTATCAGAACTTTTTAGGACTGGAATTTCTCTTTTCTTTCCTTGTCATGTTCTGTAAAGTACTCAGCTCACTTAAGGTAGATACAGAGAAGAACACTGATAGCATCAACTATGGAGTTACAGAGAAGAACATGGATAGGGTCAACTAGGGTTAGTGCCACATATTGATCCCTCATATAAAGCATAGGGTAGAAGATTCAGGGAAGAGAACAGAGATCAAAGATATGCAAAAGAATCAATAGTTCACCCAAAATCACTTAACAACAGCAAAAAGTAGGGAAATGTTACATCCACATCAATGTTATCTCTGCAATCTTGTTTTTAAGTGCAGGAGTTTATCCTTGTAAAGATTGCTTTGCCATTATTTCACCCCCCCAAACATAAGCTATTCCTTTTTGCCTTTTTTTGGAGTGGAACCTGAAGAATCAGACACAGTTTGATATGCCTCGTTTGTTGCAATCCCATCTAGGCATTAAAATGCACTGTTCAAAATCCCTTTTGTAGGAAGAGATTTTATAGCTAGAGTGCTATTTTCTGCAGTAGCTTTTCAAAAAATACTGCAGTATGACATTAAAAAAGCTCATCTCTCTCTCTTTCTTTTTCCTGAAGCTGCGGAAGTTCTGTATTCAACATGAGCTACTAATGAACAGCTTCTGAAAAGAAGTGTATTGCCACCATATATATCACTGCTTTATATCACCATATTACCATATTACCAAGCAAAATATATCACCATATTACCAAGCAAAAATAGGATCTAAGGAATCTTTATCTTTAACAATTAGCCAAGTATTTCAATGAATTAATGAATTTTGAAGGAAAACATATTTTTCTTATATAAATTATTTAATTATATGTTCCCTAGCTTGCTCTGTTTATAGATAGACTATAGATTATATTAGACAGATGATAGATAGGTGCTAGATAGATAGATACTATCCAGCATGTTCTTTCTATCTATTAGAAATAATAGAATTGGAAGGTACCTTGGAAGTCTTCTAGTCCAACTCCTGCACAAGCAGGAGACCCTGTATCATTCCAGACAAATGCCTGTTCAGTCTTCTCTTAAGCACCATGAGTGATGAAGCACCTACAACTTCCTCTGGTTAATTGTTTTCACTGTTAGGAAATTTCCCTTAGTTCTAGATTACTTCTTTCCATTGGCCTGGAATGTTCCTTTTTTCCTTCTATTTTAAGGAAGAAGTCATGAGTTTCCATATTTCCCATTACGACTGAATTTTCCATTTTAAAATAGATGATTGAATGAATCCATTTCAAAGAACAGTCTTATATTAATTTGTAGGTGAGTATTTTGATGATATTGGTGGTGTTGTCCAGTAAGTATTTAGTTGAATCAGGTTTCAGTCTGAATTCCACAGGCATGAACCAGAATATTCATTCAGTTTTTGGCTTTGTAACTTGGAAAAAAAGCAACGAGGAGAGCTCCTACAGTAGATCAATCAACATTTATTTCTGCAGAAATCTGAGTTTATTTATACACAAACCTAGACTAAATTTCCTCCCTCAACCAACCACCAACGTAGTCGTATAAAAGAGGTATTTCACAGAGACTTTGGTCAAGAGTCTTTTCAGCTTCTATGTTACTGAAAGCAGCTGTATTCAAAACAAATTTCCTGTTTTTCCTCTTCATCTTGATTCATAACACCATTTCCCAGCTTTAAATTAATTAGTTCTACCTGTAAATTCATACACATATTAAAAACACTCATTTGCATCACAAACAACTGACACACACTCGCACAGAAACTCAATTAAATTGCTTTAGAATAGTTGCATTGATTGACTTCACATCTATTTCGCCTCTTCACTCTGTGTATCTCAGCAATGTTCTTTTCATGTGTGTTCCTATTCATTTTCATCTCCTTAGGGCTGCACAATCTGGATGGAGAGAATATGTGTATAAAAATCAACTTATCCCAGCCAGCTGCCTTCCAGCTGAATGGTCTATATCTCTGATTACCTGGAGATTATGATTATCAGAAAACACTTTGGTGATTGAGCTGACGTGCCTTACAATTTAATACATGCAGAGTAAGAATGGGGAAATCAAATTAGAATTCTTATACATAAACAAGATGTGTGGTTCTACAGAACTCAGTTCAATGCAAATAGTTCTTGACAGTCAAATGGGAAATGGACTTAGACTTATATCCTACTTCATAGTGCTTAAAGCAATTTATAGAATCAACATATTGCCCCTAGCAATCTGGGTCCTCACTTTATCTACCTTGGAAGGATGGAAAGCTGAATCAACCTAGAGCTGGTCAGAATTGAACTGCTGGCAGCAGTGGTGAGAATATTTTTTTTTAACTACCAGTTCTGTGGGCGTGGCTTGGTGGGCATGGCATGGCAGGGGAAAGATACTGAAAAATCTCATTCCCTCCCCACCCCACTAACCTGCTTTCCAACTCCGTTCTCTTGTGCAGGGCAACAAAAGAAGACCCAGCCGATCAGCTGGGACTCAGGAGGCAGAGAATAGATGAGGGTGGGGCCAGTCAGAGGTGGTATTTGATGGTTCTCCGGACTACTCAAAATTTCTGTTACCGGTTCTCCAGAACTGGTCAGAACCTGCTGAATACCACCTCTGGCTGGCAGACAGAATTAGCCTGCAATGCTGTACTCTAACCACTGTGTCACCATGGCTCTTTTTAGTATCACATAATGTATCTCTACACAAAACCCCTGCCATTTTTAATATGAGTATGTCATGAAAATTATTATCTAAAGGGCCATTTAGCAGAGAAAATAAGGTATGGTTTCATAACAATTATAGAATTCTAAAAACCAAACTTGTACCTAAAGCAACCAAAATATACAAAAGGAAAGCTATATAACTCATAACAGATAATCAGAGTTGGAAGGGACCTTGTAGGTCATCTAGTCCAACCGGAAGACCCTAAGCGGAAGATCAAGCAGAAGACCAAGCAGAAGACCCTACACCATTTCTGACAAATGGCAGTCCAATCTCTTCTTGAAAGTCTCAAGTGATGGCGCTTCCACAACTTCCGAGGGCAACTTCTGTTCCATTGGTTGATTGTTCTCACTATATGCTGTTCTCACAGTTGTTCGTCTTTATTGATGGTGTCAAGTCATCATATTTTCTTAAACTATTAGATAAAAGAAGACATGCAGTGGTGGGATTCAAAAAATTTTTTACCACCAGTTCTGTGGGCATGGCTTAGTGGGCATGGCAGGGGAAGGATACTGTAAAATCCCCATTCCTTCCCCACTCCACTAACCTGCTTTCCAGCTCCATTCTCCTATGCAGGGCAACGAAAGAAGACCCAGCCAATCAACTGGAATTCAGGAGGCAGAGAATAGATAGGGACAGGGCCAATCAGAGGTGGTATTTGCCAGTTCTCCGAACTAATCCAGAACTGGTCAGAACCTGCTGAATATCATCTCTGAAGATATGTTGACTTCCAAATTCATATAGTATATCTGCTCAACCCTTTTACTATGTGTAGACGAGAGAGAAGAATGAGCACTTCTATTTACAAGAAATGGACCACATAAAATGGATGGTCAGAAAACTAGCAGGCTCAGTTCGTGGTGAATTGAAAATCACAATGAATCCATTTTCCTCAGATCACTAGCAGGTCCCTGTGTTTCCGACAACCTTACTTGGTCGGTCCACACTATGGCCACTGCAAAGAAGGTCCAACAGTGAAGGTTGCTGAAAAAGAGTGGTCTGGGTGAGAAGTTGCTGGTTACTTTTTACTGTTCTACCACTGAGAGCATTTTGGCATACTGTATAATGGTGTGGTATGCTGGATGTTCTGCAGTGGATAAGAAGATGCTCTAGCATAAACACAGCACAAAAAATCATCGGTTGCTCTCTTTCTTCTTTGGAAGAGATTGCGAAGACCAGACTCCTCTCTAGAGCACTAAAAATCTCCACAGACCGTTCTCATCCTGGACACTCATGTTTTGAACTGTTACCATCAGGGAGGCTTTATAGGTGTCTTAAAATGAGGACAAATAGATTGGGAAACAGTTTCTTTTCCAAGGCAGTAATTGTCTTGAATCAAACAGTGCATTTCTTGTTGTCGTTGTTATTATTATTATTATTATTATTATTATTATTATTATTATTATTATTATTATTATTATTATTATTATTATTATTAAATACTCTGTAGTATGATTGCGATGTGGTGTTTGGGGCATTGTGCTGGAGTAGCTTTCAAATTTCATTGTATTCGGGGGATGCAGTGACAATAAAGGTATTCTATTCTATTCTAACTAATAAAAGTCAAACAAAAATTGCCTTCAATAGTATAACTCTTCCTTTTAAGGGATCTATCCAGCCACTGATATTCCTATTCTGATTTTCCATATTGTCTAAAGATAACCACAGCAATTGTTTTTGTTCCATTGGGATTGTTCAGATAATATTTTTTTTACTTTTGCAAAGCCAATTTTGTTCATATGAATCTTCCTTCTATGATTTGCTGCCCCTTTTTGGCTATTTAAGTGAAGTAGCTTATACAAGGAGAAGCACCAGCAATAATGTAGAGCCACATTTGAATTTAATATTTCACACTTGACTTTATTGTTTTTCTGTTCTGCAAGATATTCCATCCTAATGGTAGAAATGTTATTGAGATAAAGGCGTTAAATCACAAACTATGGTGGATACATATCTGTATGGATATCATTGAATTAGTCCTAAGGGGCAAATTAATACATTTTGTAAATATTTTTTTAGAATTATATTTTTCAGATTATACAATATAATTATTCTGGCTATTGTTTGTATTTCTGTTGAGGAAAAAAGAAATTACCTCAAAGAAACATTTTTTCTTAATTTACTAAAAATCCAAAAGTATTAAGATAAGATGTAGAGATTATTTCTGTGTGAGCAAAGATAATTTGAATGTGAAATTAAATTTTACTGTTCATGCTGTCTAGACAGAACTAAATTGTATATGTCAGGTCTGTTTTAATAAAGGAACTTGCTCCTCATTTCTCTTCACCCTGAGTTTGAACTAAAGCCCTTTGGTAAGAACAAGTTAGTGCCTTATTTAAAACCATTCATTTTGAAGGCATTTTTAAGCAAAGGATATTTGAGCATCAGAAGGCTAATTCTAGACCAGGGGTGTCAATCATACGCTGCCCATGCCTATTCCTATTTTAGTGGAGAGGGAAAAAGTTGCGATACATCACATGATGACGTGTCATTGCTAGTTTGACACCCTTGTTCTAGAAGGTTAGAGAAGCTCTTATGTTGGTATACATGACAGACCGAACAACACCAATGAATACAGATCTTGAAATGTCAGCCTAAAAATAACTCAATGGAATGAGAATTATTTGTGAATTAAGCTCTGTGAAATTGACCAGCAAGCTTCATAAATGGAGAATTATTGAAGTTATGAATGTTGACAGCTCCATCATTTCCCAAACAACCATATCAGCTTTGATATTAGTTTAGCATTGAATTATCTTTAATTCCTTATTCCTCTAATACAACTAAACTCTTATTGAAATCCTTTTTATAAAATCCATGAAATTACTGTGTTCCTTGGATATGCCAAACTCTAGAGATAATACTGCTTTTTCCAACTTAACTGCTTATTAACTATATCTTGAGACTTTGACCTTTTTAAAATGGTTTATGCCATTTTGTATTGAAGGAGTGAGCTAAGAGATACCAGAGCCATAAATCTAAATGAAGCAAGCCTCAAAGGCCAAATCTCAGAACAATTTGGAATCCTTGATCACTATCAGATCGCTTAGCTAAAATTTCCTGATGTGAATGTCCCACTATACTGGCTAGGGAATTCTGGAAGTTGAAATTCATGCATCTTAAAACTTAAGAAACACTGTTCTAGTGTTTTAACATTGAGGAGCCTATAAGTCAGGGATGTCAAACTTGCAACGGCACATATTGAGACATATATGTCATATCGAGATATATATGTTACATATATGTGACATATCGAGACTTTTTTCTCCTTCGCTAAACCGGATGTGGGCATGGCCAGTGTGTAACGCATCTGGCCTGTGGACTTCGAGTTTGACAGCCTTGCTATAAGTCTTTTCTATGTGACTCAAATCGACTTGCATCAGACTACAATATATCCAAATAATCCAAAACTATGTTTATTGCTGTCAATCAGCTAATCATCTTAATGGGGCAAAAACAAAATTATTAATATGTCCTCCAGTTAAATTGCAGGATCATTTTTTTTTCACTTTTCCTGATATAGCCCCTTGGTCTGGTTTTATAGTTAATTATAACCAACTAACCACCTGGGTTTTGCTTCCTGGCACCCCAAATCAGTTAATTTGGGTATCTGCATCTCTATTTAATGACACAATTAATTGTATATCACAGAATTCCCAGAACTGTTAGTTCCTAAGTATTCTAAAAGTGCAAAGTTCAGAAAATATCTTGGAAATATTTTTTGCAAAAAATATCAGTATTATCTGGAGAGTTTTCAAAGATTTAAATGTTAAGAATACAGAGATTGACATAAAAATAACATATGGGAATTTGGAATAATCAGGATAGATAAATTGTATTAACATTAATTATTAAGTCAAAAAATTTAATATGAAAGCATTATCATGTTTGTTCTAAAATGTATAATACTCTGTAACCACACTGTTCACACAATGAAATATTTTTAGAAGACAGAAAAAATTAAAAAAAATGTATTGAAAAAAATATTTAAAGGGGAAATTAAAGTGTTCTGACAGATTCCCTGACAAGTCTATGAATGATTGCCCTCACTGCTGGCCTGTGTGTGATTTATTTTAAAAATTAGCAATAGCACTTAGCTTATATACTGCTCCACAGGTTTTTACAGCACTCTCTAGGTGGTTTACAATGTCAGTTTATTTTCCCCCAAAGTCTGGGTCTCATTTTAAAGATGTTGTAAGGATGGAAGGCTGAGTCAATCTTGAACCCCATCAGGATCGAATTCCAAGCTTGGGCAGAGCTGGCCTGCAATACTACATTCTAACCACTGTACCACCAGAGCTCATATAGAATGGGATATGTTTGCCTGGATCAAAGGAAATAAAACTTTATGTAGATATCGTCAAGTGGACTTTCCTGATCTGACCGATATTTAGAAATCATTCTGAATGTTTAGGCATTCGTTAAAGCAAAACAGAAAACATTTAGAAATACCAGTCTATCTCGTTTGGTTAAAGATGTAGAAATATAGGACAAAACCAATTAACATCCAGCAGTATTTAGCCAAGATGACGTGAAATTCGTGGAGCTCAGGTTTAATATGATCTCAAACAGAAACCCTATTTAATAATGTATTATTTTATCTCCATTTGCTTTTGTGCTTGAAATATAAAGCAGCCCTTCTCCATTTTAATAGATAACTTCTTTTTTCTTGACTCTTTGCCTTTTGCAGTAACACCCAAGGCAAACATGATGTTTAAAATTGATTTCCATTAAAACATATTCTTGAGGTTTCATACCGCTATGATATTATACTACTGCTGCTAATACTATAATTATGAGATTGTTTTATGTTAGAGCAAAATCAGAATTGCTAACAAGTTGCTATCTGATGCCAAAAAAATATCTTTTAAAAGTATCAGGCAGCTTCTGGACTTGTTTCTTAGAAGCTAATTACACCATGTTTACAAAAAATATTAACAGGTATGTTGCACTGGCTCTTATAGAACAATATTCACAATAAGAAATTATACCAAAATTATCCAGATAATTCTTTTCAGCTTTGTTTGCTTTTTTTTTGTATTATCGCTACTATGATTTTGACTTTACCAATTGCATTTAAACTCACTTTCCGTATAGGAAGTTTATGATAATATATTGTTCCCCAACACTCCTCCCTATTTATTCTTATAACATTCCTAATAAATTAGTGAATTAACTTGATAACTTGTGTTCTCTTTAGTCCTAATCATTTTAGTACACTAAAGACAGTGAGTTTGTAAAAACTCTCTAATTCAAGAGTTATTTCCCAGGGTGCAGTTTAGAAAAGCCACTGAGTCACGGGAACAAGGCCATTGTCCACCCCATTCTTGAATTTCATTAGATGACCTTAGCAGGGCATCCTTAGCGAATTAATTCATTAGTTGAGTTCTTGTGTAATCTTTCCCTTCTCCAGAGGATTGCCAACAATCTAGCAATAGCTTTTAACTGGCTACTTGCAAGAGCCATTATCCAAGGGAGATCAACACAGATGCTAAAAAATAGGAGCCAGGCAAACAAATTCAGCAAAGTTTCAGAAAACGCTAAGAGAAACATTTGTCAGCCATTCTTCTTAGGGTCTATGACAATTCACCATGGCCAATTTGCTTTGGCCAACTCGCCACAGGACAACTTGCGACAGCCAAGTCATCGTGAGACAATTCACTATGGGACAAGAGTGTCATATCAAAAAAATGGTGGAATAGAATCATGAAAAAAAAGGATGCAAAAGGAGGAACAGAATGAATTGGGAATGACAACAATTAAAATATTTTTATTTACTTTAAATAATTAAAATGAACTGTTAAATTGTCCCATGGTGAGTTGTCCTGCGGTGAGTTGGCTGTGGCAAATTGTTCCACAGCAAATTGGCTGTGGCGGTTTGGCCGTGGTGAGTTGGTAATGGGGAGTTGGCTGCACCAGATTGGCTGCGGTAAGTTGTCCCATTCCATTCTTCTTCCTGGTCTCTGGTAGGTCTTTTTATGTTTGGATTTTTCTTTCACCTCAGGAGGTTCTTCTCACATGGAGAAAAGGCATCTAGAAGCAAAGCCTTTTTATTCGTTGTAAGACAGTGTGTCTCAATCTTAGCCACCTTAAGACATGTAAACCAGCTCCCAGAATTCCCAAGAAGTCCACACATCTTAAAGTGGCTTAGATGGAGAAATTCTGTTCAAGGATTTCTACAGGATCTACTCTTGACTTTGCTATTCCCAATAGAAATGGGATCCAGGCATGGTTCAAGATATGGAGGATAATTCATTATTCAGGAAGAATATAAGTTCAAACACTTTGAACATTCAAAGCACTTTGAACATTTTTTGTACCATAGGTTCTTCTAGATCTTAGGTGCCTGATGAAGTGTTTGAAGGCATAATCTGCTTATGGAATCTTCCTTGTCACCCTCCTGTCTCCCTCTTCTGGCACCAAGGACTTATCTGAATATGACCCCATGACAGTCATTTTGTTAATGGGAGCTTTCCCAGCAGTCATTTTCTAAGAGTACATACAAAGTTTCAAAATTGTGATTGTGCATCTAAACTTAGATACAGAATGGTCAAGTGTTCAACAATGTGTATCTCTATGTAACCGAGAATTTCTGAACTGCAGCTTTTCATGCAAATTTCTTCTTCCAAATAATAGTTCAGAGGACTGATTCCCTTTCATATCTGGCTATTACAACAGTGATGTGAAAACTAGTGACAGTTAATTAAAAATATTCATATGATAGGAGTTCATGATAAACTCCCTTTATAATATTGGAAAAATGTTCCCTCTATTTCAATTGCTGAGTGTTGTTGTAGCCTCTATTTGCAGTCAGATAATTCCTCTTGTCCTTTTAAAGGTATTTGAGAATCAGTATTTTTGGCTTCAAACTTAATCAATAATGTGATAACAGGATCTGAAGTATTCAGCTCCTAATTTGGTCTCTGGTTCCTTCTATTTTTTAAAGGGTTGTTTAGTATTTTTGTAATAAAGTACTAGTTAGTTACAAATATAGTAGAAAAAATAGTTGTCTAAAAGACTATCTGAATTTTACATGTATTGAAAATTCTATGTGTGTCCATCCGTCTATCTATCTATCTATCTATCTATCTATCTATCTATCTATCTATCTATCTATCTATTTATCAAGATATACCCAATATGTAAAATCTTCTTTTCTATTCTTTCCCACTTTAGGCCTTGCACATTGTTTTTGAGATAGGAATTTTCTAGCATTTGAATTTTTTCCAGTCCTGTTTCCCCCATATAGTAGCCTTGTTTAGTATGAAGATTTTAATGAAATAAGCTTGGACTTAAACTCCCTAAATTTTAAAAGGAAAATGCATGTTTGTTACCTGTATAATGATGACATTATTTAGCGCAACAAAAGTAAGACAGATATAACCATTTCATTTTGATTTTAATTCTCATAATATCCAGAGACACATTTTTATCAACCATTAGAAGTTTTGGAGAAATATTAGAAATTGGATTTTAAATATAACAAAACAAAATTTAAAACTTGAACCCGAAACCTTTCTGCTAAGTATGATAGATTTAAACATGGAGAAAAAATATCAATATTTAATTTTGCACATCATAACAGCAGCCAGAATAACCTACACACAAAACTGGAAACTGTTTTCCATTCCTTCAGAGGATATGGTAATTAAAAAAATACATGAATGTGCTAAGATGGATAGCCTAACCAAATTGTTAAAAAACAAACAAGATAGTGACTATTATGAAATATGGAACATTTGGTATAAGTGGTTAAAGAAAAGGTAATATTTGATATTTGGATAAGTTATCGAAATGACAGAAGATGTGCATTTAATCATAAACTATATCGAGAAATTAAAACATTAAAAGAACGAAGGAATTATTGTAACAAGGCAGATCACGTCAATGATAAAGATAAAGAAAAAAAAAATAACCATTGCTCAATATATGCTGTAAAATGTATATATGTATGTATACATACAGCTGGGTTATCGGTGTAGCTGCTTGGTCCGTTTGTAATCGCCCTACCCAGAGAAGGTGGTGCTGGAGGAGGAGGAGGGGGAGGCAGTAGTGGAGAAGAAAGCCAGGTGTTAAAGACCCGGGGTGGGGGGAGGCTTCCAGCCCAGCTCTCCTTCCCTTCCCCAACTCCAGGCGGTCACATAGGGCAAAGGAGGGAGAGCTTTCCTCTGACTTGGGGGAGGTATGAAATGACAGGAGACCAGATTTGAGGGGGGGGGGGTGTCTGCTTTTCTTGTTTCAGCCACCAATAAACTAATTAACTAGGCTTTATTTCATATAGATAATGTCAGTTTTCCAAGTGATGAAATCCATTTAAAAAGAAAAGAGCAAAGTCCATCTTCCAAAACAATTTATTTTATTTAGGAAAGCATCCAATTGGCAGTCCATATAATTAAATAAGCATTTTTTATATTTAAAAATATATATTTATTGATATATTAAAATTATTTTTTAAAAAATAGTACATTTATATTTAATATAAAAAATAAAAAAATATATTAAATATATTATCCTTTTTTAAAAAAATAATATTAGTGGCCCCCCGGATTTAAAAGTATGAGTTTGGTGGTCCCTGAGGTCCGAAAGGTTGGCGCCCCCCTGGTCTAGAGCATGAATAAGTAGGGCCTCCAATCCAAGAAGAGGCACAACTGGTGCATAAGACAGAATTGTGCAAAGGTCTCCTAGCCATTAAGCAACAGTTGTGAGTCTAGCAGGAACCTAGACTGTACACTGGGTCTGCTTGGGGCATTCCCATCCAGCACCAAAGATGACAGAAGAATCAGTCACCCATTCCTCACCATCCAGTCAGAACTGAAGAAACTTCTTGGATGAGAAGTGAAACATCTTCAAAGGAAAACCAGAAAGTTCAGTTGCCTCTTGAAAAATGTACCTTTGGGACAACCACGACTTGGATGACTGAGAATCTCCACAGACAAACCAGTCAGCCTCAAAATCCAGAATCAGTCTTGCCAGAGTTCAGTTGAAGCCTGTTATTGCCATCCAGATCTTCACAGTATCCAGACACTGGAACAGGATGTTCACAGCATTGTTAATTCACCAGGGATAGAGATATATAATTATGTATCATCAGTATACTGATGAAAGCTCACTGAGTGGCAATGGATGAGCTCTCCCAGCAGCCTCATGTACAAATGTTATCATAATTATTAGGATTGTCATTGGTAAAGAGATATAGCTTTAGGGAGGTTAATAATTGCTTTTATTTGCTGGGTTTATTCATTTTCATCTGTTTGTCGGTACTGCCAAGAATCATGCTGAAATATGGCAGTATACAAAAATGATGAAAATAAATAAGCAAAATTACGGAAAGTTTAAAGACAAGTTTAATACAAGAATGCATGGCGCTAATTGAATGCATCTCTAGGAACCTCTTTAATAATCTCTACATTTAAGTAAAAAACAGATGCTGTTTTGTGGACCAAAACTTAATATTGGAGACTCTGGGCAACTGGTAAAACAATCATTTACCAAAGCAAGCTGTGAGATTTTACTATTTTTTTTAAGAGGTTGGGGAAAGAGTGGCAAATAGTTATTTCAGTTTTTTTATTTTCTCTCTTAAACAGCCTTGATACATCCGGTGTAGTAATTGGAACTGATAGTTTAAATTGCATGACTGTATAAATGAATATCATCTGTGAAAGTTAAAATAATACAGTAGGTTTCATTCAGACATCACATTTCAGCCACCAATAAACTAATTAACTAGGCTTTATTTCATATAGATAATGTCAGTTTTCCAAGTGATGAAATCCATTTAAAAAGAAAAGAGCAAAGTCCATCTTCCAAAACAATTTATTTTATTTAGGAAAGCATCCAATTGGCAGTCCGTTATAATTCGGATCTGACACTACCCGGAATTATATCACATAATATTGGAAGTTAGACACAGCCCCCCAAAAGTCACATTCTCCAATAGAAATAAATCAATGTTGCCTGGTGTCATCAATCTCCACCTCAAGGCCTCAGCAGGATCAGCTCCTGTTCCCACAAGAAGAACCACCTAGCCTAAACAACACTCTCTATCTCTACTCCTCGCACCTTAGGAATATGGCAAGCCCGAAATCTTTCCCCCCATAACCAGCAAAGAGAAAGAAAAAAAAAAAAGAGGAATATATAATAAGGCTAAATAAAACGGCTATGCATATGTCAATTTCAGGATTGAGAGATAAAATATATCTTTATCGGGAAGGAAAGCTGATTTGCAGAGAGATTGCAAAGAAGTAAGAATGAAAACTGGACAAAGAAGGTCCCTTGGTGTGTTTTCTCCTGAGTTACACACTTCCATGTCTACCCATTCTCCATTGTTCCAGTGATATGAAGATAATCTGATTTTTGTAAAAGCCCTAAAGTTACCTTTCCTTTGAGTACTGTGGTATTTTTCACCATGCATTACCTATATACACAGATACATTGACCTAAAATAAAGCCGAAAAGCAGAAAGAAAAACCATCTTGATGTTATCATATTGAGGAGCATGCTGTCAAGCTTCAAAAGACTTCTTGCCCTTGCAACTAATATCACATCTCAGCTTGCCAACAAATTATGGGGGAAGGGGAAGGGAGATAGAAGAGATGCCAGATGACAAGATGTTGGCATGAGAATCAAAGACATCTCGGCAGGTGTTTACAAAAGTCAAAAGGACATTCCCACAACAATATCCTGAGACTGTATTGGACAGCATGATGTAAAATAAGTGGAGTGTGGCAGAAATTGAACTTTAACTATAGGGGTTAGTGTGGGAAAGATCTATATCTGGTTTTGCCTTCTAACATACCAAAGTGATGTACTCAATAAAGTTTTGCATGAAGAGATTGGACCATTTCAATTGTGCTTGCTTTGGTTGGGTTGGTTAGTCGGAACCTTGGCACCTGTCACATTTTATGCTGTGTTTTAATGGAGCACATAGAGGTAGTTCTTGACTGGCAATCATCCATTTACTGATCATACAATGGCACTGAAGAATTATTTTTATAAATTGAAGTAATATTCTATGAGAATTTTCTAATCAATTTTTAACTATTAGCTGTCATTTTAATTTACAGCTGCTAATTTTAATTTGCTTGTTTGTCACAGGTGTAAAAGTAATTAACCCATAAATTAACTAAATACAATTTCAAAAAAGGATTAAAGTCTTCATTTTATAATTAAAATTTTATTGAATCCTCCTGTCAGCATCTATCTCCAACAATATATTTTAAAATATTAGTATATAGTAAAAGGTACTATTATTTATATTATAACTAACAGGAAAATACTGTTCAGTTCAAAGCAGCTAAATTATTAAATCCAGGATTTGGCTGGAGTGTATCACTTTAATATTTTTATCTATTCCTTTACCTATGTTTTCACTGTATTTTTGTTCTTCAGAAATCAGCACATGCTGCTAACCTCAATTATATCTGCTTACATAATATTAAAGTTGTTCTCTGAATTTACTCTGGTTTTGCCTAAATATTTTTTCTGCAAGAATTTTCCATTTTTGAAATCATTCCCTTGTAATTCTGTGAAAACACAAATTCCACAGCTTTTAGGGGTAATTCAGAATTAATTCTACTGGCCACAAGTAACCTGTTGTCATTTGTTATGAAACTAATTAAGACCCAAAGAAGAGCTGCAGGGTTCACTTAAAGCACTCAATATGCCAGGAAGAAAAGCTTTCATTGTTAGAAAACAAATGATTTGATTTTGTTGATAAGGTCAAAATGATCAGTGACTCATCAGAGCATTATAAACTAAGTGCAATTACAAGGAAAGTGTACTCTTTATCTATACTGCTTTTTTCATACAGTTTGAACAAACCTTGCAATTTCATATATATTTACTTGGAAGTACTCCAGGTGATACTTAGAATAATTTAGTGAATGTTATGGCTCGAATCCATTATAAAAAATATTCCTTAAATATTCCTTAAATATTCCTGTTTTTGTCTTGGTACAAGCAGGAACAGGAATGAAGGTTGCCATTTTATTTGCTTTTGTAGAGGCAAATTGTTGATGTGCCTGTCATTACAGATAATCTTCGACTTATAAGCATTTGTTTAGTGACGGTTTGAAGATGATATAATGACACTGGAAAAAAGTAACTTATGATCAGTTTTCACACTTAGGACCAGTGAAGCATCCCTATGGTCACATAATCAAAATTTGGGCCCTTGGCAACTGGCATGTATTTATGACAGTTGCACTGTCCTGGAGTCATGTGATCACAATTTGTAACCTTCCTAGCTGGCTTCTTTGGAGTCAAGCTATTCTCCAAAGCAACTAAGGGCAGGACAAGAAGCAATGGGTGGAAACTAATCAAGAAGAGAAGTAACTTAGAACTAAGGATAAATTTCTTGACAGTTAGAACAATTAATCAGTGGAACAACTTGACTCCAGAAGTTGTGAATGCCCCAACACTGGAAGTTTTAAAAAAGATGTTGGATGGTCATTTGTCTGAAATGGTGAAGGGTTACCTGCCTGAGCAGAGGGGTTAGACTAGAAGACCTCCAAGGTCCCTTCCAATTCTGTTATTCTATTCTATTCTATTCCATTCTATTCCATTCTATTCATTTTTCACAGGAGTTTAAAGTAATTGTGTTGATAAGGATAGCATAGCTTTTATTGCATCTGTAGATTATCAGTCCTATTTAAAGCTGCGCATATTCTTTTTGAAAAGAAGAGGCAGGAAGCTCCTCAATCCAACCCTGCGTTAAGTTTGTAGATGCTTTATAGATAAAATCACTCACATTAACTGCAAGCATGTATGTCTACCAAAATATCAGATTGGACTCAGTGCAAGATATTGTGAAGTTATCCCAGAGTCCTTCAATCTCGCAGAGTCTCAGAGAAAGGACAGGCTTCTCAGCCGCATGAATTCTGCCACCCGTGTGCTAGATCTATGCAGAGTTTGGCAAAAATAACATTCTCGTATACTTTCTGCAAGAACGTATCCACACATTATCTCTTTCGGTCAAAACCACAATACTTCTTTATAAAGAATACCATGAAGATGTGCAAGGTCACAGCTTTTTTGCCCATTTGTGTGTGACAGAGAAAGGATTTTAGAGGAAGAAATAAGAAGTTCTGACACTTCTACTTTTAAATTCTCCCAGACCGTGAAAAATTTGGGAAACCAATATACATATGCTGATTTGGGAAACTAATATACGTGAATATCACTAGTTTTGACAAATTCTCTAGTGTTTTAAAGGATGGATATAGAAATTAATTGTCTCCTAGACTCCTTTCATTTTGTATTCTTATTCTTGTTATTGTATTTTTTCAAGCTGGCAAGAAACCTGTCTGAAAAATTATATCACTGAAAATCAAGTATTTTGCAATTTAATTTCAACAGTATTGTCTTAATGCTAGTGTTATGGACTAAGCCAACGCATCAGTAACAACCCTAAATAGCTTTACTTTGCAGAAGGCTTGTAATCCTGCACTTCTAATTGCCCCGCGAATAGCGAGTTGTGATTGGTCGTTTCTGGCCAGTCCGATTGGCTGTTAACGGGCCTCTCTGACTGGACACTTGTTAGAGCGGTAAACTCAAACCATTGGTTGTTTTGACAGCAGCCCAAGAGCTGCTGCTGCCCAAGTATTTGCTCTGTTCTTATTTCACAATAAAGAGTTGAAGTCACCGTTCGATGTCTCGTCTCCGTTCCTTGAGCCCATGCTCAGGACTTAACACTGGCGACGAGGGTGGGATGCGGAGATGATAAGAGCTGACTATGTACTCATCGAACAAGACAGAGCACGTGGCTGAAGAGCGCACACAACAAACGACAGAATGACCAGCGGCGCTATACCACCCGCTCCATTTGACCCAGCAAACGAAGACTGGGACTCGTATATAGATCGTTTCCAGATGTTCCTAGAGACCAACAACTTAAAAGATGCTACGCCTGGCAAGAAACGAGCGGTGTTCCTGACTCACTGCAGCCCCGCCGTTTTCAAAATGGCTAAAGCACTTGCCAAACAAAGTGAAGACCATGGATTGGGATAACCTCGTGCCAATCCTCTGGGCCCATTACGCACCCGCAGTACCTACACTGATATGAAGACATGAGTTTTACCAGAGGGACCAACGAAAGAACGAGAGTGTTGGGGACTTCGTAGCCGACCTCCGGAACCTAGGATTTTGCAAACGTGGTTTTGCAAACCTCGAGGAAGCCCTGAGATACCGCATAGTTCTGGGATTAGATGACCACACTGTGCAGAGTAAACTCATGGCGAAAGGAGACATCAGACTTGCAGATGTCATCGCCGACGCTACTGCCACAGAAGGAACTAGGAAGTCAGCCGCTCGAATGTGCCAAGCGAACGCACTGCATCGCCAACTCGCTAACGCTAGCCTGCTCTCTGCTGAGAAGCACGCTATTACCGCCCACCACGAAGACCTCGAGTCATCCTCAGACAGTTAGGAAGAGGAGGTCAACCGGCTACACTTGGAACGAGAACAAAGGAACCAGAGACTTCCGCGCCAATGTGCTGGTTGCGGGGCAAACCACCTGCGATTGGACTGCAAATTCATCAACGCACTCTGCCATTCCTGCGGGAAAAGAGGCCACATCGCGAAGGTCTGCAGAAGCAAGCAAGAGTCCAGTCCAAACTGAAGGGAGATCAACCTCCGTCGGGAGACAGGCAAACCACCTGGGAATCGGGAACGCATGAACCACCAATGGAACAACCACTACTGCTACAGAAATCGAGCACCTGCCTCTTCAACGAGACGAGAAGAGGAGCACCAAACCATTATTATCGGCCACGCTTCACCGCTAGATGCAAAAAAGATCTGCATAAGGGTTACTATTGAGAATTGACTGTGCGTGATGGAAATCGATTCGGGGTCATCCCTATCGATGGTATCCTGGAAAACCCTCAAACAGCTGATCCCTGCCATCTGCCGCCAGGACCTCAGTACGCAACAAATCATCCTGAAAGACTACCAGGGAAACAGAATTCCAGTTGTCGGTTCCAGCCACGTCCAAGTATCCTTTAAGGACTGTACTGCGACGCTTCCCCTGACTGTCGTCGATCATGACTGGCCCAGTTTGTTAGGGTTACAGTGGTTCGCTCCACTCGGGATTGAACTAGCCGGCATACACCAAACCAGAAGCGATGACTGGGAAGAGACCCTCATCCAGGAATTCCAGGACATGTTCACAGGAACATTAGGCAAGTACAAGGGGACCCCATATCGTTTAATCTCAGCCCCGATGTAGCTCCCATTCATCTTAAGCCTCGTCGGGTGCCTTTTGCCCTCAAGCTGAAGATCAACGAGCAGCTAGATAAACTAATAGCCCAGGGCGTGTTGGAACCGATTGACCATGCCCGTTGGGAAACTCCAATAGTAACACCCATGAAGCCAGATGACTCGTTAAGAATTTGTGGGGATTATTGGGCCACCCTAAATCATGCTCTTCAACAGAGCACTTACCCAGTACCGGTGGTCCAACACCTTCTTCACTCCCTGGGTGGTGGAAAAATATTTGCGAAATTGGACTTAGCTCAGGCGTACCAACAACTACCTGTAGATGCGACAACTGCAGAAGCCCAGACAATAGTTACACATAGAGGTGCCTTCAAGTGCAATAGATTCCAATTCGGAGCAAGCGTGGTGCCGGGCATTTTCCAAAGTTTGATGGAGAGACTATTACAAGGCATAAAAGGCATCGTGCCTTATTTTGACAACGTCTTAATAGCTGCTCCTACTAAAGAGTTATTAGTACAACGACTCAGAAAGGTTCTTCAGAAATTTAAAGATGCTGGCCTGAAGGTAAAAAGGGACAAGTGTCAACTTTGTAAGGAGAGAGTGGAGTTCCTGGGATACCTTCTCGATAGACAAGGAATCCACCCCACCGAGAAAAAAAACTAACCGCAATCAAAAATGCCCCGAGACCTAGGAATAAGACAGACCTCCAAGCCTTCCTGAGACTCATTAACTTTTATAACATCTTCTTGCCCCAGAAGGCGACCGTATCCGAGCCCCTACATAGACTTTTCAACAAAAAGGCTTTCTGGGTCTGGAGACGGCGTGAAGAATGAGCATTTCAACAAGTAAAAGACCTCTTAACTTCTGATGCTGTATTGATACAATATAACGAGACTCTACCCTTAACGGTTACCTGTGACGCCTCACCATTCGGAGTGGGAGCCATTTTAAGCCATGTCCTGTCAAAAGGTAATGAGGCACCTATTGCGTTCTTTTTGAGAACTTTGTCTAAAACTGAAAGGAACTATAGTCAACTTGATAAAGAGGCTCTCGCTATTGTATCCGCAATTAAACGTTTCCATGAATATGTGTATGGGAGACCCTTTACCATAATTACAGACCACAAGCTGCTACTTTGTATTTTGGTGGGAAACAAACCAACTCCTCATATCTTATCACCAAGAATGACATGTTGGTCGGAATTTTTAGCCACCTACGATTACCGATTGCAACACCACCCGGGGAAAGCCATTCCCCACGCTGATGCTTTGAGCCGCTTTCCACTACCAGATGTCATAGAGGACCCAGCTCCAACCTTAGCCGTATTACAAATCCTTAAAAACCCTTAAATCGCTGCCGCTGACCGCTCGAGACATCGCCTCAAAAACAAAAAAGGAGCCTGTTTTGGCACGAGTCCTCAGCTGGGTGGAATGGGGTTGGCCGGACAGCGCACCCAACGACACTTTCAAGCCATTCAGAAATCGACAGACAGAAATATTCTCCCAAAAGGGCTGCATCTAGTGGGGAGACAGAGTTGTAATCCCGGAGAAATTGCAACATAAGGTTTTAAAAATGTTGCATGATGGACATCCAGGCATCGTGCGGATGAAGGCATTGGCCAGGAGTTATGCATGGTGGCCTGGGTTAGACAAACATATAGAGACCAGGATAGCAAAATGCACAAATGCCAGGAGACTCGCTCTACTCCTCCAAAAACTCCCCCAACTCAGTGGGAAACGCCTCAAGGTCCTTGGTCCCATATCCACATCAATTTTGCGGGACCCACAAGAGGACACACTTTCCTCCAATAGTGGATGCCTATTCTAACTGGCTTGAGGTCCACAAGATGAAAAGCATCACCACAGAGGCGGTCACTAAAAAACTGAATAAGCTATTTGCTACCAATGGATTGCCAGATGTCCTGGTCTCCGATAATGGCCCCCAATTCACTGCCCTGGCATTCAAACAGTACCTGGCAGACCGGGGCATCCACCATGCCTTAACATCGCCAGCTCACCCTGCGGCCAATGGTAGGGCTGAACGATTGGTTCAATTTGTAAAAAAGACTTTACACAAAATGGACCATGGTGACATTGATGACAAAATAACCCGGATGCTTCTCCTCCAACACATAACCCCAAGCAGCACCACAAACAGAACCCCAGCTGAATTCCTCATGGGCTGGAATCTTCGCTCGCATCTCAATTGCCTCCACCCTAATTACACGCCTGAACAACTCCCAGGATCCAGCAGCAAGTGTCGAGCATTCCAGGAAGGTGACCCCGTGTTTGCGAAAAACTTCTCGGGTGACCCATTGTGTGTCCCCGCTACCATAATGCAACTTACGGGACCCCGATCCTATCGCCTACAAACTGCAGATGGTAAGATGTGGAAGCACCACATAGACCAACTCTGTTCCAGACTAGCACCTGTTCCCATCTCAGCCCCCGAATCTCTAACTGGAGGGGGAAGGAACATCGAGGAGGCCGAAAAAGAAATAACAGATGACTTAACAATCAAAACCCTGCAGTCTACACAACCAACCAGGGGATACTCGCCGCCAGAAGGAGAACCGAGCTGGGGAGTGGCCTCGCCGCGTGACAGCACCGCGATGGGAACAGATCCAGGGAACCTGGAAGACAGCACTGGTGAAAGCAGAGAGAACAGCCCAGAGCCATTCGACGGAACAGCGGGACCGTTTTCGCCATCCAGCTCAGCTAGCAGCCCACTGGAACCAGAGGCAGGACAGAAACCGGTGGAACAACGCAGATCAAGCAGACAGGTGAAGCAACCTGCCTATTTATGAGAATACGTCACCCCACCCCTCAGACGGAACCTAGGGGGGAGGGGTGTTATGGACTAAGCCAACGCATCAGTAACAACCCTAAATAGCTTTACTTTGCAGCAGGCTCGTAATCCTGCACTTCTCATTGGCCCGTGAATAGCGAGTCGTGATTGGTCGTTTCTGGCCAGTCCGATTGGCTGTTAACGGGCCTCTCTGATTGGATGCTTGTTCGAGCGGTAAACTCAAATCATTGGTTGTTTTGACAGCAGCCAGCTCTATAAAAGAGCTGCTGCTGCCCAAGTATTTGCTCTGTTCTTATTTCACAATAAAGAGTTGAAGTCACCGTTCAATGTCTCGTCTCCGTTCCTTGCGCCCATGCTCAGGACTTAACAGCTGGGGCTAAAGTAGACGCTGAACAACCACAGGCAATTTCCTGGCTGCCTAATGAAAGAGAATTTGCTTTAGAAATAATAATATAGTATAATTGGATATCTTTAGCTTTGCAACAGCCATTGAGTGACTGTTATTATTCATTATACAATCACCTCTCATCTGCAGTTTCTCTGACTCCCATGCCTCAATTATATCACTCTATTGTCACTAATAAGGGGGAGATGCCTTTGAAAAATTGTAAACGATTTTCTAGTCCCCCAAGATAAATTTAGAAAATGTATCTACTCAATTTATCTCCCCAAAGTTGGAAGAGAATTTCAAAGGGCCATTACGCCGAGCTTTATCAATAAAGTTCCTGATCTTAGAAAACATGATAGCTCTAAAATGGAGCATGTCTAAGCTAAAAGGTCCAGATTATATTTCTACTTATGATCTCAAATCAGTAAAATTGTGGCTACTAGTTCTGTCCATACACTATTAATATCACATTAGGTATAACTGAACCTAAGTAAGTTAACTGGATAACGATAGCTTGCTAGAAGTATTTAAACTTTTTTTTAAAGTTTATTTGTTCTACCAATCACCAGGGAAAAAACATACTGTACTTTATCCTTTACAAGTCCCATTATCATACAAGAACAGGATGAAATAATCTTTGTTCTGGGAAAAATGTGCCTTTGCTAGGAATAAGAAACAGGTTGAACATGTCTAGCAAAGTGCTAAACATGATTGCTCCACAGAGGTTTTGTCAGTGAGGAAGAATCAGGACCAAGCATTTAGATCCAAGTAAAAATCAGCACTAAATTGGTGCTAGATAAGAGTTGAGGGAATTCAAGATGAGCTGAATTTGGACCACTTGTGGCAATATAACAATTCCAGGCTGTTTCCCCTCTTGACTCTACCATCAGACTCTGCCTTTCCTTCTCTTACAGTTTCTACTTCTTTACAGGTTTTCTCTTCAGTTCAAAAAATACTGTCCAAAAACCTGCACAAATTTCTGAACTTTAGTGTTTTTGACATAGGCATCATATTTCCTTCTTCTTCAAATCCATTGGAAGAGGGTTTGAAAATGTATTGACAAGATGAACTTTTTAAAGGAGGCAGCAGTGTGACCTTTCTCCAACGTTTCTATCAGCCAACCAGAAAACCTATGATCATTAGTTGAAAAACAACATTTTTGCTAGCTGAGACTTCTAAATTGAAGACTTCCTGAACTCCGTAATAAGTTTGAGATGTGCCTTGCAAAAAAAAAGTTTTAGCACTTCCTCTTTGCTAGCAAAGTTAGGAACAAAGTAAGAACACTTCTCAAAATGTTCAGAGCAAATAAGATGCTTGGATTTTATTTGATTCAAGATGCTTCCTAAGCAGTTCAATTAGGCAATTTAAACTACTATTGGTGATTTTTTTTAAAAAAAAAATCCCTATTATTTATTTTTATTAAATGATTAAATTTATTATCTATATCAGGGGTCCCCAACCACTGGGCCCTGGACCGGTACTGGTCTGTGGATCATTTTGTACTGGGCTGCAAAGAATGAATAATCGTGATTAAAATATATATAAATATATGTTTTTGCTTCCGGGTGTCTTATTTTGAAAGATAACCTCTTCTGCCCTTGCCTAACTTCACACTTGAATCTTTGGCATGTATTTATCCTGCATCAGCAATGCAAGCTAGCCCTCGCAAAATGAGCCAGAAACAGAGTTCACTGGAGAGTTTTTTTGGAAAGGGTAAGTTACGGGTCCATCACTTATTTATTTACTGTTATTGGAACCTTCACACCCATACCCAGTCCTTGGAAAAAGTGTTTCTGTGTGAAACTGGTCCCTGGTACAAAAAAGGTTGGGGACCACTGATCTATATTGTTATGGATTAAACCAATGCAGCGATACAACCCTCAACAGCTTCGTCTTACAGCAGGCTTGTAATCCTGCAATTTTCATTGGCCCATGAATAGTGAGTCGTGATTGGTCAGGTTTGGCCAGTTTGATTGGCTGTTAACGGGAACCCCTGACTGGACGCTTGTGAAAGCGATAGACTCAGTTCATTGGTTGTTTGATGGCAGCAAGCTCTATAAAAGAGCTACTGCTGCCCAGATATTTTGCTCTGTTCATTCTTGTTAAATAAAGAGTTGAAGTCACCGTCCGATGTCTCGCCTCCGTTCTTTGCGCCCATGCCCAGGACTTAACATATATAACCCATTAGATTAATAGCAGAACAAAGAGAATTTAAAATATGGTTTGCCTATTTGGCAGTGGTAGGTAACTGGGTGCAAATCTAAATTAAAATAAAGCCTGTTTAGTATTTAACATTTAAATGCAAAGAAATGCAAGCTAAAGGTTATGGTGGGCTGGGGGAATTGCTCTACAGCTTTTTGCAAAATTTATATTTGATGAGTAAATGCAAACCAAATTTGATCCTTTGTTTTTCTCAACATAATTGGAATAATGGAATACTTTGTGTGATGCTCATTAGTTTACAGGACTGAATTGCAGATGGCAAAAACAAATCGGTGCTCTGCTCAAATCAGTGGAATTGTAGCCACAAAACATCACCTCCTTATGAATTGCAAACTGTATTTTCAGTCATTTTCCATCAAGAGCTGCCAAAAATAAAGCAAAAGTGGCATTACGCAACAATCTGCCTTGCTGTTTTTAGTGTTCATTATAGAGCAATAGTGGAGTAAATAACCGACCCTGCTCAAATTCTGGGCAGCATAGCCAGGGATTTCATGAGATTTAGCTTGTTGGGTTTCAGTTGGGAACCCGCATTACATATCTGATATTAATACACTTGAGAAAGTCCAGAAATATTTCACAAGAAGAGTTCTCCACTCCTCTACTCATTGCAGAATACCTTATGCCACTGGACTGGAAATTCTAGACCTAGAAAACCTAGAACTATGCCGCCTTTGGTCCAATCTAAGTATAGTACATAAAATCATACATTGCAATATCCTACCTGTCAATGAATACTTCAGCTTCAATCATAACAATACAAGAGCAATCAATAGATACAAACTCAAGGTTAATCGCACCAAACTTGACTGCAGGAAATACGACTTCAGCAATAGAGTGGTCAATGTCTGGAATACTCTACCTGACTCTGTGGTTTGTTCCCCAAACCCCAAAAACTTTAACCTTAGACTGTCTACTATTGACCTCACCCCTTTCCTAAGAGGTCTGTAGGGGGCGTGCATAAGCGCACCAACGTGCCTACTGTCCCTGTCCTATTTCTTTTTTTTTTCCTATTCGTATCCATTTCATGTATTCATAACCATGTTTATACTTATACCTGTTATCTAATAATTGCTTGACAAAATAAAATAAAATAAATATAAATAAATAAACATAAATGTCAGTGTAGTAACTGTACTATAAGATGAAAGTTGTTTATCTAACAAAGATATTGAAATATTTGATGGCCCAGTTACAATTTGAAAAGCTAGAGATGCTTTTATGTACTTTCTGAATGAACAATTCAGCTCTTTCTCTTTCTAACTTGTATATTGCAGTTGACAGACTATGCAAGTTACAATGCAGAGAAGAGTTTTTCAACTCTTTCGTGGAATTCTGCCAGGGACTAAAAAAAAGGAAAAAGTTCATTCAAATGCAGCTGAAGGCATCCACTGCCATTTTTCTAAGGTACAGCAAAAAGGTTATTCAGCTAATATCCAAAAGCCTTTCTACTTCTTGGTCTCGCTATGACTTGAAACTTTGCTTTTTGATCAAGAGTTCCAGAATTGTTTATTTTATTTTTAATGAATAATTTCTGTAGCGTGAAAAAGTTTCAAAATCCATTTTAGAGGTTATGCAGAGTTTTTAAATGGTCATATTTACAGTATCATAAACTTTGCCACTCCATTCTGTATCAACCAAAGATGTTGAGACTCTAGAAGGTGTGCAGAGAAGAGCAAGCAGGATGATTAGGGGATTGGAGACTAAAACATATGAAGAACAGTTGCAGGGACTGGGCATGGCTAGTCTAGTGAAGAGAAGGACCAGGGGAGATATGACAGTAGTCTTCCAATATTTGAGGGGCTGCCACAGGGAGGAAAGGGTTAAGCTATTTTCTAAAGCACCTGTAGGCCAGACAAGGAACAATGGATGGAAATTGAACGAGGAGAGATTTGACCTGGAAATCAAGATGGGGATCTTTTGATGGGGATCAAGATGGTGGCAGAAGTAGCGGCAGTGTGAGGAGCTCCGGCGGGCACGGGCAGCGCCAGGCAACAAGCCTTCAAATCCCTGTGGGTCCAGCTGGCGAGGTAGAAAGCCTAACGCCCCGAGACTTGTCAGCAAGCCAAAAAAGAGATCCATTCCTCAGTAAACACACAATTCAAAAGTACTCAGAGATTTCCGATTCCTCCCATCATTGACCAGCACACCAGAAAAGAGCTCGTACCTCGGTAAGCGCTAAATTCAAAATCACTCTGTTCAAAAGTGCAGGGCAGTGAGACGGTGAGATTCATCCCATCCTTGCAGGGAGGTGAGCACCGGGAGCTGTGAGTCGGTCTTCAGACATTTGCAGCCAGGGTGTGAAGTAGACTACTTCCCCCCCCCCATGACCCCTCCTTCCCTCTTCACCAAATTGCTAATCCGGACTCCTTCTTTAAAAGGACAGTAACTTAGTTTTGTTATAACTGAACTCCTGTGAAGATTGGAAGCAATTTTATTTCCTGTGATAGAAGCAGAATTATATTGAAGCCAAGAGTGAATGCTCAATACAAATCTGAGTCTGTGTAGTAAAAATATAAACTGTTTGAATTGCCAGTTTCTCTTACATCTACATGCCTCTTTTTCTTAAAGCAACAAACTTTGAAAGTGTATTGAATTAACTAGGAAGGGGGCAGAAAACCCATTCATCAAGGGAAAACAAAACAGAAAGTTACCTGTTGCCTCCCTGTGAATTGTTCTGTTTATCTTTGCTGAAGAAGGGGCCAGAGATCCCCTTCTTCAGCATCTTTGCATCTTTACTATCTCAAAAACTCAATCTACAAACAAGAAAGAGAGTGTAAACCCTTGCTTCCTGATTGTTTTCAAGAGGAAAGAGTGTTTGACACAAAGAAACTGCTGTTCTTTGAAAAGAGGCCTCCTGCCAGTTTATTAGGAGTTATAAACCTATTCTCAGATATCAGCAATAGCTAAGCAAAGCAATAACCCTTTACTTAGTGACTCTCAATAATACTTCATTACTTTCAGTATCTCAACTTTCTACCTCAAGACCTGTATCAAAGATTAGATAATGATATCTCCAAATTAATTTCTTTAAAATAATTAATTTTTATCAAATGATTAATTGATTCATTGTTTTTATTGATTAGTATGATTAAATGTTTTAATCATACTAATTAAGTGATCCAAACTCTGGATTAAGTGATCCAAACTCTGTCAAGGATCTTAGAATACTCATCTCTAATGATCTAAGTGCTAGAGCCCACTGTAACTACATAGCCAAAAAGGCGTTAAGAGTTACATAGCTTTTTTATCTGGAAATATTACACTAGAGCATACAAAACATTTGATGTTTGATGCTTGCATACAAAACATCCCCTGCATGCATACAATGCCATGCCCCTATCAGAATCTGATTCTGAGGGGGAGGCCAAGCAGCTGACAGGGAGTGGGAGTGTGGCTCTGGTGGATTGGAAGAAACTGGGGAAGGGCAAAGTCCAGCTGTGCAGAGCAGGGGAGAGGTAGAGCAAGACAAAGGGAATTCAGAGGAAGATCCAGGCCCACCCCCTCTTCATGCTAGGACATGCAGGGAGGAATGGAGAAGGGAGCAACATGAGTTACATGGCTTACGGGGGAGGAAAGGACCCTGATTCCCTTCATTAGCCACAGCTGGGAACACAGTGTTTAAAAAGGGAAGTTGTGCACAGCAACTTGTTGGAAGCAAATCATGAGTTATCTTTTATTGTCGAGGCTTATCTGGATTCCGGATGTCTTCTCAACTGTGTGTGTTTTGTTGGCCTTTGAAGTGTGCAATTCCTTATCCTGCCCTGTCCAGTTAATTGCTGCAGCGTGGTTTGTGTGGATTTTTATTTACAGTTTATATGTACTTCATTTTCGGACTGAATTACCTCCACATAAAGACTGTTTTTGGGAGAGTTTGTTCTCCAGCCGAAGGTAACCTGGACATTAGGGACAAAGTTGGAGGTATTAAAGGGACTTTTTTTACTTATGTAACTGTGTTGCCTTTGCGCCATGCCCCAGATCATCATGCAAATGGTTATCCAATCTCTTTTTTTAAACTTCCAGTATTGGAACATTAGCAACTTCTGGAGGCCATTCTTTCCACTGATTAATTGTTCTAACTGTCAGGAAATTGCTCCTTAGTTCTAAGTTGCTTCTCTCTGTTATGTATGTACCACAGTTAATAAAGTATGAGCTTGAGGTTAAGTGCAAGGTTCTGGCCCTGCACTTCTGATTGGCTGTTAGGCAGCCAGATCGGATTGGCTAGTTCTTAGGAATCCGATTGGCCCTTAACAGAGGATTATTATTGGTTTAAAGTACTTGCGTTCATAGCTCGCTATTGGACAATTCTCACAAAGTTTGCCTATATAAGGCAGGGTTCACTGTTGTTGTTTTGAGAAGTCACTATGCTAATAAAGAGCTGAAAGTCACTATTCAGATGCTGTCTCCATTTACTCCGACCCATGTCCAAGTACTTAATACTGGCGACGAGGATGGGATTTGGAGACGTCTGAACCTAAGAAGTCAGGAAGCAAGACCGAGCACATGGAAGACGACGCCAACAACGGAACCATGTCCAGCAGCATCGTACCACCCGCTCCATTCGATCCAAACCAAGAGGATTGAGAATCCTACATGGATTGCTTCCAAATGTTTCTTGAGACGAATAATTTGAAGGATGCCACACCAGCAAAAAAGTGGGCACTGTTCCTGACGCACTGCGTCCCGGCTGTTTTTAAAATGGCAAAAGCACTCGCCAAACCTCGAGAAGTGAAAGCCATGAGCTGGGATGACTTCGAACCCATCCTGAGAGATCATTACGCGCCAACCATGCCTACACTCGTGAGACGCCACGAGTTTTATCAAAGGAACCAGCGAAAAGGAGAGAGCGTGGCCGATTTCGTGGCAGACATCCGAAATTTAGGAGGCCTCTGTGGGTTCGCTGATTTAGAAGAAGCACGAAGAGACCGAGGAATTCTGGGATTAGATGCACTAGGTGTGCAGAGCAAGCTGATGGCGAAAGGGGACATCAGCCTTGCTGATGCCATTGCCGAAGCCACGGCTGCGGAGGCGACCAAAAAGTCGGCTGCACAATTACGGTGAAGTCGCACTTCGGCAACACAACCGACCGGCGAAATCTTACCCAACTCAGAAGGGCAGCTCGTTACGACGCACCACGAGGACCTCTCTTCGTTGTCAGACAGCGACGAAGAACAGGTCCATCGAATGCAGTCCAACCGGGATCCTCGCCCTAAGCCCTTACGCCCTTGCGCTGGCTGTGGAGCCAACCATGCCAGGTCCGAATGCAAATTCCGCGATGCACTTTGCCATGAGTGCGGGAAACGAGGCCACATCAGCCGGGTCTGCCGCAGCTTACTAGGACCCAGCCAGGCCTCAAAAGGGGCCAACTATTGCCAATCGAAAGGAAACCGTCCTGTAAGGCGAGAACCAGTAAATCAGTCCTACAGAAATCGCGCTTTGCAAAAAGAAGAGGCTCACCATATTATCACTATAAATCACGCCTCAGTCATGGACACTAAGAAAATTCGAGTCACGGTAGCCATCGAGAACCAGCCTTGCCACATGGAGGTCGACTCAGGATCGTCCCTCTCGATGGTGTCTTGGAAGACACTCAAGCAACTTATCCCCACAATCTAATGCCAAGACCTCCAATTTCAACGCCTCATCCTCAAGGGCTACCAAGGAAATCGAATCCCTGTGGTCGGGTCCTGCCGAGTCCGAGTCTCCTTCAAAAAACATACAGCGTACTTACCTCTAACGATCATCGACAGAGATAGGCCTAGTCTATTAGGCCTCCAATGGTTCGTGCCACTAGGCATCGAGGTGGCCGGCGTGAACCGAGTCGGTGGTTGTGAGTGGGAGGAAGACCTTGTTTCTGAGTTCAGCGATGTCTTCGCGGACCGTTTAGGTGAGTATAAGGGGACCCCAATCTCATTTAGTTTAGATCCAAAAGTAGCCCCAATTCGCTTGAAGCCCCGTCGAGTTCCATTCGCTCTTAAAGCTAAGATCGACGAACAACTCAATAAGTTAATTGCTCAAGGGGTGTTGAAGACCATCGATCACTCTCCATGGGAAACCCCTATTGTAACGCCCATTAAGCCAGATGGGTCAATCCGAATTTGTGGGGACTACCGGGCCACTTTAAACCATGCCCTACAGCAGAATGCATATCCAGTTCCGGTGGTGCAGCACCTCCTCCATTCCTTGGGTTTTCGCTAAATTAGATTGAGCTCAAGCTTATCAACAACTACCAGTGGATGAAAAGATGGCTCAGGCCCAAACAATTGTAAAGCACAGAGGTGCTTTTAAATGTACTCGATTGCAATTTGGGGTTAGTGTAGCCCCGGGGATATTCCAAAGCCTGATGGAAAGGTTATTACAGGGAATCAAGGGCATGGTTCCGTATTTTGATGACGTATTAATTGCAGCCCCTACCAAAAAAATCTTGGAGGATCGTTTGAAAAGTGTTCTTAAAAAATTCCAAGAGGCAGGACTTAAGGTGAAAAAAAATAAATGTCACTTATATACTGACAGTGTTGAGTTTCTAGGGTATAGGATTAATATCCAGGGCATCCACCCTACCGAAAGTAAATTAAAGGCGATAAAAAATGCCCCCAGGCCACGTAAAGCCGATCTCCAGGCATTCTTAGGCCTCATTAATTTTTATAATGTATTTTTACCGCATAAGGCGACTGTTGCTGAACCGTTACACCGGTTATTAGATAAAAAAGCATTGTGGGTATGAGGTTACCGGGAAGAAAAAGCGTTCTGGAATGTTAAAAAATTGCTCACATCTGAGTCTGTACTTATGCAGTATAATGAGATTTTACCATTAGTTATAACCAGCGATGCCTCGCCCTTCGGGGTGGGTGCCATTTTGAGTCATGTACTGCCTAATGGGAATGAAGCCCCTGTTGCATACTTTTCGAAGACTCTTTCACATGCAGAGCGGAACTATGGACAAATTGATAAAGAAGCTCTCGCAATCGTTTCAGCTGTAAAGAAATTTCATGAATATGTGTATGGAAGGACATTCACCATTATAACTGACCACAAACCGTTGCTAGGGATAATAGCCAGGGACAAGCCAACCCCCTACATATTATCCCCTAGAATGACCCAATGGTCAGAATTCCTCGCTGCTTATAATTATCGCCTTCAATATCGACCGGGGAAAGCCATTCCCCACGCCGACGCATTAAGCCGAGCACCGCTTCCAGAGACTCTCGATGATCCGGCACCAACGGCAACCACGTTGCAGATCGAAACCCTCAACTCGCCGCCTATGACCGCCTGAGACATCACGAGAGAAACCAAACAAGACCACACCCTAGCTCGAGTCTAGGCTGGGTAGAACGCAGATGGCCATTGGACCAAGTCCCAGATGACTTCGCGCCATTTAAAGCAAGACAGACTGAACTTTTTTCCAAAAAAGGCTGTGTCATCTGGGGCGATAGAGTCGTTGTCCCAGAACGACTCCAGAAGACGCTACTACAAACCCTGCACAAGGGCCACCCAGGCATCGTGCGGATGAAAGCACTCGCATGAAGCTACGCATGGTGGCCGGGCATTGACCGGTTAATCGAGCAGTGGGTCAAAGCGTGTACCAGTTGCCAACAAGCCAGCAACGCTCCACCAAAAGCCATGCCTACTGAATGGGAAACGCCATGTGGACCCTGGTCCAGAATCCACCTGGATTTCGTGGGGACAACCAAAGAATATACCTTCCTGCTGACAGTCGACGCATATTCCAATTGGTTAGAAGTTCATCGTATGACGGCCAGAACTTCTGAGGCAGTGATTAAGATCCTCAATAGACTCTTTGCAACCCATGGATTGCCTGACGTTCTCGTGTCCGATAACGGGCCACAGTTCACGGCATTGATGTTCGAGCAGTACCTCGCTGACCGCGGCATCCACCATGCGCTCACCTCGCCTGCCCACCCTGCGACCAATGGCCGAGCGGAACGCATGGTCCAATTTGTTAAAAAGACTTTGCAAAAAATGGACTATGACAATATCGATGACAAAGTCAACCAAATTCTCTTTTTGCAACACATAACTCCACATAGCGTCACCGGCAGAATTCCCACAGAACTACTGATGGGACGAAGACTCCGTTCCCACCTCAACCGGTTGCACCCTGCTTACGAACCGGAAAAGCCAATAGGATCCAGTGGCCGCTGTCGCACGTTCCAGGTAGGAGACCGTGTTTACGCACAGAATTTATCAGGCGACCAATTATGGATAGAGGCAATGGTAGTACGAGTGACCGGCCCCAAATCCTATGTAGTGAAATGCTGTGACAATAGACTGTGGAAACGGCATATCGACCAATTACGGTCACGACTCATAACGGCCAGTCAACAACTCCCCCATGACCAAACCGGGGGGGGGAGGTACAGAAGAAGAAGATGACATTCCAGGGAACCTGCTCGAAGAGAGCGACGAATCAAGTGAGACTCAAGAAATGGAGCAGGAAGGAGAATTGTTTGCACCACAAGAAATTGCACCTGAGCAAGAAGCAGAGACACTGCCAAACAACAATCTACCTCAACAGGATTGCAATCAACCAGTCCAACGAAAATCCGAAAGACTTAAAAGACAACCATCCTACTTAAAGGATTATATAACTACACCATAATTAAGAAGCCAGGGGGAAGGGGTGTTGTGTATGTACCATAGTTAATAAAGTATGAGCTTGAGGTAAAGTGCAGGGTTCTGGCCCTGCACTTCTGATTGGCTGTTAAGCGGCCAGATCGGATTGGCTAGTTCTTAGGAATCCGATTGGCCCTTAACAGAGGATTATTATTGGTTTAAAGTACTTGCATTCATAGCTCGCTATTGGACAATTCTCACAAAGGTTGCCTATATAAGGCAGGGTTCACTGTTGTTGTTTTGAGAAGTCACTATGCTAATAAAGAGCTGAAAGTCACTATTCAGAGGCTGTTTCCATTTACTCCGATCCATGTCCAAGTACTTAACACTCTCCTTGATCAGTTTCCACCCGTTGCTTCTTGTCCTGCCTTCAGATGCTTTGGAGAATAGATTGGCCCTTTCTTCTTTGTGGCAGCCCCTGAGATATTGGAACATGGCTATTATATCACCCCTAGTCCTTCTTTTCATCAAACTAGACATATGTTATATGTCATATGTTTATATGTTTTAGCCTCCAGTCCACTAATCATCTTTGTTGCTCTTCTCCACACTCTTTCTAGAGTCTCCACATCTTTTTTATATTGTGGCGACCAAAACTGGATGCAGTATGCCAAGAATGAAATGAAAAATGAATCCATTTTATCCAAAGTGCATTTTTTGCTGGAAATCAGAAGTAAATACCAGAGTCTTTGAGGAAGGGGGGGAAGTTTCCTAAAAAAACCCACCATCATGTGACCACAGAAATTGCAAACAGTAAATATGAGCGCCCAAAATGAGCTCTCTCAAACATGAGGGCCTAAAATTCAATCATTTGACCATGTGTGTATGTATGCAACCATCACAACTCCAGAACCTGGTCATCAGTATCTTTTAGGAAGGTTGTTGTAACTTTGGTTGTTAAGCGACTAGTACTCAGTGAGGACTGCCTGTATGGTGTCCATCCACATAAAGGCAAGAGCTATTTATCTTTAGGACATGCTACATTTCACCTTTGCACCTCTAAAGAAAATGCTTCTGCAAACCAATTTTCATTATTTTTGTACAAGAAAAGGCTATTCTTCATAGTTAGATTTCAAAACTAATTATCTCATTATTTTTTATAACTGCAGACATTTATCAAATTGTGGGTAACCAGATCGGATTAATAAGAATTAGCTGGGGGAAGTACAATCTTACTCATTTTTATGTATGTCTAATCATAGAGGGCTGGTGGTAGAAAAAAACATGAGGTAATTTAGAAATAAATTAATGCCAAGCAAATGCTTTTAAGTTTTTAATCTTCAAGCTAAGTACAGCAAGCAGAGTGCCCTTCCTTAAAAAGGATTCATTCATGACAAGCTATTGTGACATGAATGTGTCATTATTAAAGAACTCCACTTATTGAGAATTAAGGCACTCTGTATGTTATGAACTAATAAAACACTTAAATAAAGTTTATCAAAAGCTTTAGAAAATAGCAGGGTTCTAGCCCTGCACTTCTGATTGGCTGATAATAGCGATATCGGATTGGTCCATTCAGGAGAATCTGATTGGCTGTTAACGAGCCACTCTCATTGGTCAAGTGGGTTAACACTCCACGTTTCCTATTGGTTACTAGAGCAGCAACTTGCCTATAAAAGGGCTGCTGTTGCCCTAGGGTTTTGTTCTGTTCAGAATGTTTAATAAAGAGTTTGAAGTTCACTTTTCACCATCTCGTCTCTGTTCCTTGCGCCCATGCACAGAACTTAACACTGGTGACGAGGATGGGATACGGAGACGTCAGAGCTGACTGAACACTACAGAGCACTAAATAGAGCACGTGGCTGAAGGCGCATCAACAGCAGAAACCATGACCGGCGGCACCATACCACCCATTGGGACTCATACATGGACCGGTTCCAGATGTTTCTGGAGACCAACAACTTGAAGGATGCCACTACTGGGAAAAAGAGATTGGTATTCCTGACTCACTGCGGACCTGCAGTTTTTAAGATGGCTAAGGCACTGGCAAAACCGGCTGAGGTGAAATCCATGGACTGGGACGTCCTCGAGCCCCTCCTACGGGCCCACTATGCACCTACCGTACCAACGCTTTTCCGAAGACATGAATTTTACCAGAGAGACCAGCGGAAAGGAGAAAGCGTTGCAGATTTCATCACGGATCACCGGAACCTGGGAGGCCTCTATGGGTTCGCTGAGCTCGAAGAAGCTCTAAGAGACCGAATAGTTCTGGGTTTAGATGCACCGCACATGCAAAGTAAGCTGATGGCGAAAGGCGACATCAGCCTTGCAGATACCATCGCTGATGCTACTGTAGCAGAAGCAACCAGGAAGTCGGCTGCCCGAATGCACCGCACCAACGTCCCGCTCCGCCAACTCGCCGGCGAAACCTCACCTCGCCTTGAGGGACATGCAACGGCAACCCACCACGAGGACCTCGAATCGTCATCAGAAAGTGATGAGGAAGAAGTCAACCGGCTCCGGTCTGAACGAGACCAACGCCACCAGCGTAACCAGAGACTGCAGTACCAATGCGCAGGTTGTGGGGCAAACCACCCACGATCAGACTGCAAATTCCTCGACGCACTCTGCCATATTTGTGGGAAGAGAGGCCACATCGGAAAGGTCTGTTGAAGCAAGCTAGGATCCAGCTCACTTCAGAGGGGGACCAACTACCGCCAACCCACAGGAAGTCATCCTGTGAATCGGGAACATTCGAACTACCAATGGAACAACCACTCCGACAGAAATAAACCACTAGCCCATAATGAAATGAGAAGAGGCACACCAAACCATCACCATTGGTCACGCCTCATCATTAGATGCAAAGAAGATCCAAGTGAGGGTTGCCATCGAAAACCAGCCCTGCGTGATGGAAGTCGATTCAGGATCATCCCTCTCGATGGTTTCCTGGAAGACCCTTAAACAATTTATCCCTGCCGTCTGGTGGCAAGACCTCAGAACCCAAAGAATCATTCTCAAGGACTATCAAGGAAACCGAATTCTGGTCATTGGATCCAGCCTAGTCCAGGTCTCATTCAAAAATTGTACTGCATCTTTACCATTGACTGTCGTCGACCATGATCGGCCTAGCTTGTTAGGCCTTCAATGGTTCGCTCCATTTGGGATTGAGGTAGCCAGCATTTACCAAACCAGCAGCAACGACTGGGAGGAGGCCCTCGTCCAGGAATTCCAGGACGTCTTTGCAGATGAACTAGGCGAGTACAAGGGGACCCCAATATCATTTAACCTTAACCCTGAAGTAGCCCCTATCCGCCTTAAGCCTCGTCGAGTCCCTTTTGCCCTTAAACCAAAGATTGATGAGCAGCTTGATAAATTAATAGCCCAGGGTGTTTTAGAACCAACCGACTATGCTCCTTGGGAAACCCCAATCGTAACACCCATCAAACCAGATGGATCGTAAAGGATTTGTGGGGACTACCGTGCCACCCTGAATCACGCCCTTCAACAGAACGCTTACCCGGTGCCGGTGGTACAACACCTCCTCCATTCCCTGGGGGGCGGAAAAGTCTTCGCTAAATTGGATTTCGCACAGGCGTACCAACAACTGCCTGTAGATAAAAAAACAGCAGAGGTGCAAACAATTGTTATGCACCGAAGCGCCTTTAAGTGCAACCGACTCCAATTCAGAGTTAGCGTGGCCCCAGGGATCTTTCAGAGCTTGATGGAGAGACTATTACAGGGTATAAAAGGGGTCGTTCCATACTTTGATGATGTTTTAATTGCTGCCCCAAATAGAGAAATACTAAAGGAGCATCTTAGACTGGTTCTCCAGAAATTTAAAGACTCTGGCCTTAAAGTTAAAAAAAATAAATGTCAACTGTGTACAGATAAAGTAGAGTTCCTGGGGTACCTAATCGATAAACAAAGCATTCAACCCACCAGTAGCAAGTTAAGAGCAATCAAGAACGCCCCAAGACCCAGAAACAAGACTGATCTCCAAGCTTTCCTGGGGCTTATTAATTTTTACAACATCTTCCTGCCCCACAAAGTGACCATAGTTGAGCCCCTATATCGGCTTCTCAACAAAAAAGCAACATGGGTTTGGGGGTACCAAGAGGAGCACACGTTCCGACAAGTGAAAAACCTATTAACTTCAGATGCTGTTTTAATGCAGTATAACGAGACTTTGCCCTTAACAATCACATGTGACGCGTCACCATTTGGAGTAGGAGCCATTTTGAGCCATGTGTTACCAAATGGTAGTGAAGCCCCTATTGCCTATTTTTCAAGAACTCTATCAAAGGCTGAACGTAACTATAGTCAAATCGATAAAGAGGCTCTTGCTGTGTATCTGTTGTTAAACGGTTTCATGAATATGTATATGGACGAGTTTTTACTATTGTTACCGACCACAAACCTTTGCTGGGGATTATAGCGGGAGAAAAGCCAACCCCCTATATATTATCACCTAGAATGACTCGCTGGTCGGAGTTTTTGGCTGCGTACATTTATAAGCTGCAGCACCGCCTGGGGAAAGCCATTACCCACGCTGACGCATTGAGCAGTGCACCACTTCCGGAAACCGTCGATGACCCAGCTCCAACCCTTACAATGCTCCAGATTGAAACCTGCATTCATCGCTGCTGACCGCTAGAAATATCGTGATCGAAACAAAACGCGATCCTATCTTAAAGCGGGTTCTCAGCTGGGTCGAACGAGGATGGCCAGTAGATCAAATCCCTGATGACTTCATTCCCTTCAAGAATCGACAAACGGAACTTTTTTCGCAAAAGGGCTGCATCCTGTGGGGGGATAGAGTCATTGTCCCAGAGCGGTTACAACGAGCGGTACTAAAGACACTGCATGAGGGCCACCCCGGCATCGTGCATATGAAAGCGCTCGCACAAAGCTACGCGTGGTGGCCGGGCATCGACAAACAAATCGAAGCCTGGGTAAAGACTTGTTATAAGTGCCAGGAGGTTAGCAATACCCCACCAAAGGCAACTCCGACAGAATGGGAAACACCTCGGGGACCGTGGTCCCACATTCATATTGACTTTGCGGGACCTACTAAGGGACATACGTTCCTATTAATAGTGGTTGCCTACTCAAACTGGCTCGAGATCCACGAAATGAAAAGTACCACAACCGAGTCCATCATCCGGAAGTTGAACAGATTATTCGTGACGCATGGACTGCCAGACGTTCTGGTATCCGACAACGGACCTCAGTTTACTGCGCTTCCTTTTGAACAATACTTAGCGGACCGCGGTATTCGCCATGCGCTAACTTCGCCAGAGCACCCTAACGGAAGAGCAGCTAACGGAAGAGCCGAGCGCATGGTACAGTTTGTTAAAAAAAAAACATCTTGTAGACATTGAAGATAAGATAAATAGAATACTCCTTCTCCAACACATCACTCTGCACATCGTCACCAACAAGACTCCAGAGGAACTATTGATGGGATGCAAACTCCGCTCCCACCTCAACCGGCTTCACCCATCTTATGAGCCAGAGAAACCCTGTGGATCTAGTGGAAAATGCTGTGAGTTCAAGATAGGCGACTTAGTTTTCGCCAGAAACCTTTCTGGCAAACCGTTGTGGATCGAGGCCACTGTTATTCAAGCCACTGGACCCAGGTCGTACCGGGTGAAAACCTGCGACGGAAAAATATGGAAACGCCATATTGATCAGCTTCGCTCGAGGCTACAACCTAGTTTCCGCGACTCTGGTAATTCCCAAACTGAGGGGGGAGGGGATGTCGAAGAAACCCAATTCGAGATGGCAGAAAGCAGGAATGAAAGAAGTCAGCCATGGGGCGTGACTAGTGAAGAAGGATCAAGGATGGGGGTGGCCTCGTCACAGAGGAACAACCCAACAGAGGCAAGCCCGCAAGGGCCAGAGGACAACGACGAGAACATTAGCGGCACCGAGTCTTCCAATGAGGAACCACCGGCACCGGACTTGCCCAAAAATGCCCCGCCAAAACAGGCTTATGGACAAGAACCGGTGGGACAGCATAAATCCAATAGACAGTCAAAGCAACCTTCCTACCTCAGAGATTACGTCACCGCACCCCTCAAACAGAACCCGGGGGGAAGGGGTGTTATGAACTAATAAAACACTTAAATAAAGTTTATCAAAAGCTTTAGAAAATAGCAGGGTTCTAGTCCTGCACTTCTGATTGGCCGATAATAGCGATATCGGATTGGTCCGTTCTGGAGAATCTGATTGGCTGTTAACGAGCCACTCTCATTGGTTAAGTGGGTTAACAGTCTATGTTTTCTATTGGTTACTAGAGCAGCAGCTTGCCTATAAAAGGGCTGCTGTTGCCCTAGGGTTTTGCTCTGTTCAGAATGTTTAATAAAGAATTTGAAATTCACTTTTCACCGTCTCGTCTCCGTTCCTTGCGCCCATACGCAGAACTTAACACTGTATGCATGGCTAATCCCACAATAGTTTTATTCTTTAGAAAGGGAGCACCCGCAGTTTTGTTCTGGATAAAGTATAATTTTTATGTGATTTGATCATACCTTAGTTTGCACTAAGGTCAGTTTTTCTCAAATCTATCTGCTTCCTCTAGAAAAGTATCTGGCCATCAATTCTCTGTCAGAGTATATTCATGAACTGGGATAGACTAGAGCATGGTAACAAGGTCAGCCAATGAATAGGCATAACAACTAAATCAGCCAATGTGGACTGTTTGGAAACTGAAACTAGAAGTAGTCTAGGCGTGGCTCTATATTAAGCTCTGAAGCTATGTTAAGCTCTGAGTCTGTCTATTGAATATGAAACTGCTTCTCTCCATTGCTGTGTGTCTTTCTTGCCTGCTGAACTAAAGTGAAACTGATGTCTGTTTCTGAGCTCCTGAGTTGCTGTTCTGCTCTGAATCTGTAACATGTCTGCTTTTGTTTGGGTTTGCTCCATGTTGGAGAAATCTACAACTGGTATTGTAAAATTTACTCTATATGTTTATAAAGAAGTTAAATGAAGCTTCAGTCATCCGCGTTTACTTTTCTGGCACTGAATTTCACTGCAATACTCTGAACATTCTCTTCAGAAAAAAAAAAGAAAACCGGTATTCAGCATATCAGTAGAAGTGAGCTGTGCTGCCAATAGTTTAAATGAATATGTAGAGAGGGGTGCCCAACCTGTGGGCAACATGCCACTACTGGGCCATGGCTTATTTGCAATTGAATGGTGGCCAGGAACCCCAACCAAACTCACGTGCATTATCAGATTGGATTCATATCTATACATTATTTAGATGCTTTATGCCCATTCAAGCACACTTCCCAGCAGCATTTTCATTCTACATTTCAAGACTAGAGAATTTCAACTTGGGCCTAACTGGTGTCTCTTGATTTTTTTTCCTGACATTCTATGCTCTTCTTTTCTTGAAATATCTTTTTCAAACATCTGTTTGAATTCAGGAATCAAACTTTCTTGGTAGTAACTGTGTCCTCATTTAACCATGAAAGTAACATTTTTACTTTAGGTGCTCCTAAGTTTACACTGAATGACTTTATGGAGTTCATATTGAGCTATGAAATTAGCCAGGCTGAGACAGTAATCATGAGCATATTTACAGAGACATACATTCCACTAAATTTAGTAGAAATGACTCCAGACTAAATGTGCTCAGGATCATTCAACTGTGGATTTGTCTCAACAAAATATTCATGAATCCAGTGTCATAATTAATGGGTGCTAGTTTTTGCTAACAGTGTTGTCTGTGTGAAAGCTGGTATGCACCTCTCCATAATTGTGCCAGTTAGTAGATGTACAGCTACATTGCCTGTTGCAAGGAATAGAAATATGAAGTCTATTTCACATTATGAATCTAGAATAGAATAGAATAGAATTCTTTATTGGCTAAGTGTGTTTGGACACACAAGGAATTTGTCTTGGTGCAAATGCTCTCAGTGTACATAAAAGAAAAGATACATTCGTCAAGAATCACAAGGTACAACACCTTATGTATAGAATCATAGGGTATATAGTATATAGAATATAGTCATAGGGTGTAATAAGCAATCAAATCATACTAGGAAACAATCAATAAAATCATAAGAATACAAGCAACAAAGTAACAGTTATACAGTCACAAGTGGGAGGAGATGGGTGAAAGGAAGGATGGGAAGATTAATAGTAGTATAATGCAGACTTAGTAAATAGTTGAACAGTGTTGAGGGAATTATTTGTTTAGCAGAGTGATGGCATTCAGGAAGAAACTGTTCTTGTATCTAGTTGTTCTGGATGCAGTGATCTATAACATGTTCTGTGAAGATAATGAAATAACTATTGCCTATAGTGGTGGAAGAATCTCTATATTGGTATATTTCCTAAGACGGCTGAATTCAAGGATAATATTGTTGTGAATAAAACTCTGCCAAAACAAGAGGCAACCACACCAGGCACCTATCAATGTCTTAGCCACCAAGTAAACAAGTGAAACTAAAAAATAAGTGGCATACTATGCAGTTACTTGGAGATTAAAAGGAGAACTTTTTGAAATGATTGATCAGAGAAAAGACACATGTAGAGGGGAAAAAAAAAACACAGCAGACACAGTATGCGTGTGCATGTTCATTTGATTGTGGCAGAGACCATCATTTTTATGCTAAAGCTCAATCCTATTGAGAAAATTATACATTTTATCCCAAATGAGATGAAAATCAGTGTAAGGAGAATAGGTCCAAACTCCCATCCCAACACTACTTAGCCAGATGTTACTGAGTCAGGCTTTGTCCCTGATGCTGATACCGGAAAATAATTACTGTCTCTGCTAACTTTTACCTGTTCCAAGGGCATTCTTTTAATTTATTTTATTGTTATCCTATCCATCCACCTTATCTGTTGCTGCTTCTTTATATTCCCCCTAAGGTTTCCAAACATTATCGTTTTTCCAGTTCATCATTTACATGCAACATATATTTAAAGTATATGAGCTTCTGCTTCCTGATCATTACCTCAGGGAAATTATCCATTTTTCTTAGGTCCAGGACTATTTCATGTCTTCTTGCAGTCCTGCTACCTTCTTCCCTAGAGGATTTATTTCTCTAGCACACTACTTTCCCTTTTCAATCAGCAGTTCCTTGTGGATATTTTAAGGTAATTTGGGTTATTAAGGGATATATTCTGCTGGTTATGGGATTTTTTTCATCCTAACAATCAGAATATATATTAATTTACCATGAAATACCCATATTTTTCAGTAAGGTGACCTCTTTAAGAAAAATATTCTTGCATTGTGGGAGAAGGCGGAGCTTCGTTTTGGCGATACAGCTGCGATCTCGGGGCTCTGAGATCGCAGCCGATATTTTCTCCCCTGGTCGGTCCCAACGGACCTAAACCGTCCCGTAGAGACGGGGATTGAGAAGGGTACTGTTCCAGGATCCCAGAGATATCGCAAAATCTCTGGTTTGATCCGGAAGAAGCCCTTTTGCTGGCGGAGGAGAGGCAGCCTCTATAGCTGCTGAAGTCAGGACAGCTCCAGAAAGAAAGTGGCTGGATTGAAAGTGTGTCGGCTGGGTGAGAAAAACACTTTTGTGTTGTAAATTCGCTGAGGTTGGAAAGGACATCCTGATCAAAGAAGAAATCTGTGAGACTTTTTTTTTTGACTGAAATTGTCTGAGCGGCATTTTTTAAAGTGATGTCAAATTGAGGCTTGGAGGTTTTTTTTTCTTTTCTCTATATTTTTTTGGGGGGACTTTAGTGTGACTTTGTAGGTAACCGGATTGAATTTTCTCTTATATATATTTTTATGCTCCCTTTGATTTTTTAACTTTCTTTAGGATAGAGGCTCCCTTTGGCTTTTTTTTTTTTGTCTCTGTATATATTATTTCTTTTTTCTGGTTGGGGGAGAGGAAGAGCATTAAGAAACTTTGCAACACTGCCAACTAGAGGCTTGAAAGTATTTTATTTGAATTGGAGAGAATTGCAAAAAGACCTCTTCTCAAGGACATTTTAACGTGATAAGATAGAGGGAGAGCACAGCAAAATATTATTGCAGGTGCTTTCCTGGACTGTTATCAATAATTCAACATTTGAGGTTTGGCTTTGAAGCTGCTGGAGAAGAGAGTCATAACAAGAGCCTTGGATAAATAAATAAAGTGCAGTGTGCCTATATATATATATATATATCTGGCATTCAGCTTTGTTCGGGTATTTTCCCACATCATAATAGTGGTGCTTTTAAAGTTGTAGCAACGTTTCAGCAGAATCTCATCTGCCATCATCAGGCTTCTGTATGGTGTTTGTGAATTTAAATCTGAAACCACTGTAAAAGTCTGACTCACAAACACCATACAGAAGCCTGATGATGGCAGATGAGATTCTGCTGAAACGTTGCTACAACTTTAAAAGCACCACGTGGGAAAATACCCGAACAAAGCTGAATGCCAGACATGTAAGTACCCGCGAAAACTTAAGAAAACAAATATATATATATATATATATATATATATATATATATATATATATATATCCTATTCACCAGCCTTTTTCTAAATTTCAATTTTAGTAATATTTTTATTTCTGCCTTTTATTTTAAAGGGAAAGCCTCAGAGTTTTTTCTTTATTTTTCTTTTCTTTTTTATTGGGACTTTTTTGCTTTTCCTATCTATGTTTTTGGACCACTTTGTTTTTCTTTTTTGATTATTGAGACTTTTCAACTGGATTAAGATGTGAAGAACCTGAAGGAATTTTTTGTTTTTTCTCTTTTTGCTTTTTTTTTTTCTCTTTTCTTTTTTTTTGCTCTTAATCAATATTATTATTTTTGGATTTGTTTGTTTTTCTCCTTTCCATTTTTTCTTTTTTATGGTGGACTACTTCGTAATTGGATTAGGGTCTAGAAGAACCTGAAGATCTTTCTTCTTCCTTTTTTCCTGTTTCTTTTTTGGTTTCGTGCCTTTTACTATTGGAGTTTTCCATTTTGGATTATAATTGGCTGCTCTACCAGTTGGATTAAATGTCAAGAAGAATTTGAAGCTTTGGAAGCATTGAAATGAGCAGGAAACCAATACCATCTGGCATTTCTACTTCTACCTCTGCTTCCCCACCAGCTGGAGGACAACGTTTAATTCAGGCAATGTTGAAGCAAGATAAGGAAAAAGAAAGAGTAACTTTACAGATGATTATGCAAGGAATCCAAGATCTCAAGACAAAATCAAACATCATTGAACAAAGAACAGAAAATATTGAACAAAGAACAGAAAATATTGAACAAAGAATAGAGAAGACTGATGAAAAAGTGGAAAACATTCAACAAATGATGGTCAAGTATGAGGAGAGATTCCAAAAAATTGAGGAAGAAGGAAAACAAAGAGAGAAGAAGATTGGAAATATTGACAGTAGATTAACAGCGGTTGAACAAGAAAAAAGTGGGATGTTGAGGTGGGAAATGGGAAGGTCAGAATTTTATCTCAGATTTCAAAATATAGAAGAGGAAAAAGGAGAAAATTTGGCAGCGGTAATGATAGAAATTTTGGCAGATGCTTTGGAAATTACAGAGGAAAAGATGATGGATGGAATAGATGAGATATATCGAATCTATACAAGGTATGCGATGAGAAATAAATTACCCAAGGAAGTCCATATTAGATTTACCAAAAAATCCATTAAAACGCATATATTACAAGTAGTAAGAGAGAAAACATTGAAATACAAAGGTAAAGAGGTTGTGGTTTTAAAACAAATACCCAGAAGAGTGAGAGAGATGAGAAGAGAATATCGATTTCTGACCAAAATGCTATTGGAAAATGAAGTGAATTATAGATGGCTGATTCCAGAAGGACTAATGTTTAGGTGGCAAGAGCAGAGATATAGAATTGATTCAATTGAGAAAGCGGAACTTTTCCATGCAGAATTTTTTGGAGGAAGAAGAGAGGAGGCAGAGAAAGAGGTCTCATTAATTGAGTTTCAAGAGGAACAACTGGAGACTGAAAAAGAGAAAGGAGCAGTAGGGGGACAGATGAATAGCAAAGAACAGCGTGAAGTGAGATCCACGAGAGCTGTTAGACCTAAATATAAAGCATAATCATGGAAGAAAAAAAACTGATTACAATGAATATAAATGGACTTAATTCAGCTGTTAAAAGAAGGAAAACTTTTCATAAATTAGAGAAATTAAAATTTGATATAATTTGTCTACAAGAAGTTCATATTAAAAAACAACATGAACAATTGTTAGTACAGCCAAAATTGGGGAAAATATTTAATTCTTTGACTCAATGTAAGAAAAGAGGAGTGGTTCTATATATTAAAGAGGCTATCCCAGCAAAATTGATTTACACGGATGAAGATGGAAGAGTATTAATGGTAGAAATAATGGACAATAATATAAAAATACTCTTGATTGCAATTTATGCTCCGAATGATAAACAAGAAGAGTTTTATAAAAAGCTGCACATGAAAATAATTGGGCTGGACTATGTTAATATAATTATGATGGGATATTTTAATGGAATTGTGGACAATAAATTGGACTATATAGCAACAACAGCAAAGCAAAATAGAAAGGCTCTCCCAAGGTCTTTTTTTAAAATGACAGATGAATTATTTTTAAAAGATATTTGGAGAGAAAGAAATGTTAAAGCTAAACAATATACTTTTTATTCAAATAGACATCTATCATGGTCCAGATTAGATATGATTTGGATCTCAACAGAATTAATATCCAATATTCAAGAAACAAATATTGAAACAAGTACTTGGGCAGATCATAGCCCAATGACAATTAAATGGAAGGGACAAAAAAAAAGATTGAGATGGACATTAAATAATACTATTTTAAAGGAAAAAGATTTTATACAATGGATGGAGAAGGAATTGGCTTTTTTCTTCAGAGAAAATAAAAAAGAAGATACTTCAACGTAGAATGTGTGGGATACAATGAAGGCATACGCTAGAGGTTTGATAATAGATTATACAAGAAAAAAGAATATTAGGAAAAGGCAAGCTTCTAAGGCCTTGGAAGATGAGTATAAAATTCTTGAAAAAGAATTACAGAAAATGCCACAGAAAAAGGATATTAAATTGAAGCTGGATGTAATTAAACATAAAATGGAATTAATAGAGAAAGAAGAACTGGCACAGAAAATCAGAAATTCTAAACAGAATTACTTTGAAGATGCAAATAAACCAGGTAGATGGCTAGCATATAAATTGAGAAAAGAGAAGGAATCAAGAAAAATATTGAAGTTAATAGATGAACAAGGCCAAGTTTGTTATGGGAATAAGGAGAAAAAAGAAATTATTCGAGATTTTTATGGGCAACTATATAAACAAGAGAATATTGATGAGGAAAAAGTCAAACAGTATTTACAGGAAGCTAATTTACCAAAGATACCTAAAGAGACTGAAGAAATGCTAGAAAGCAATATAACAATGATGGAACTAAATGAAGCATTTAAGAGACAAAATAATGGGAAAGCACCGGGTCCAGATGGGCTTCCAGCAGAATTCTATAAAACATTTCAAGAATCATTGAGCATCCCACTGTTAGAAGTTATGAATGAAGTTATGTTAAAAAAGATGATACCCAAAACATGGTCAGAGGCTTATATTACACTTATACCGAAGGAAGAGACTGACCCACTGCAAATTAAGAATTATAGACCTATTTCTTTATTGAATGCAGACTATAAAATCTTTGCTTCAATCTTAGCAGAAAGACTTAAAAAATATTTAAATAATTTTATTCACCCAGATCAAAATGGATTTCTGCCAAAGAGACAAATTAGAGACAGTATGAGAGTAATCTTGGACACTTTGGAATACTATGAGGCTCATCCTGAAAAGCAAATGGCTTTGATATTCCTAGATGCTCAAAAAGCATTTGACAACGTGAACTGGAGATTTATGTTATTATTATTGGAGCAGATGGGTTTTGCTAAAAAATTTATTCAAGCAATAGAAGCCATATATAATAAACAGATAGCAAGGGTAATGATGGAGGGGGAACTTACAGATTTTATTAATATAAGGAAAGGCACAAGACAAGGATGCCCCCTATCTCCTTTGCTATTTGTGTTGACCTTGGAAGTGTTGAATAGAAATATTAGGGATGATAAAAGCATAAAAGGAATGAAAATTAAGAAGGAAGAATTTAAGCTACAAGCTTTTGCTGATGATTTAGCTTTTATTTTGGAAGACCCGCTAGAAACAGCTCCAAAGTTATTGGAAAGGATAGAGACATATGGAGAGGTGGCTGGTTTGAAAATAAATAAAGATAAAACAAAGATTTTGACAAAGAATATGCTATTGAGACAGAGAGAAGAATTGGCAGATCTTTTGAAAATTCAAGTTACAAATAAGGTTAATTATCTGGGGATATATTTGACAACAAGATGTAGCACATTAAAGGAGAATAATTATATTAAACTTAAACAACAGATAACTACAGATTTGAAGAAGTGGGAAAACTTGCAATTGTCATTAATAGGGAGAATTTCAACAATTAAGATGAATATTTTACCTAGAATTTTATTTTTGTTTCAAACAATACCAATTAGGCTTGGAAAAGACTATTTTGAAGATTTAAATAAAATTATGTTGAAGTTTATATGGCAAGGTAAAAAAGCGAGAATAAAGCTAAAACTTTTGCAAGACGCTAGAATTAGAGGAGGTTTTGGCCTGCCTAATTGGGAATTGTACTATCAAGCTGCAAGTTTGATGTGGGTCAAAGAATGGATAACATTAAGGAAACATAGGTTGTTGACATTAGAAGGGCATGACTTGCTGTTGGGCTGGCATGCTTTTTTATGGTATAAGGGAACTAAAACACAGGGTTATTTTAGAAGACATTATGTACGGGAGTCTTTGTGGTTAAATTGGGAGAAGGTAAAAAAACAATGTTATTTGAAAATTCCAGTTTGGTTATCGGCCATTGAAGCATTTTCCTATCCTATAATCTACAAGAAGGAACAAACAGTTAGATATGGGGAACTTTTGGATGAAAAGGGTGAACTTAAATCGATCCAAAACTTAGAGGAACAAGGCATAAGGATGAATTGGTTTTCATATGCACAAATACATTCAAGGTATGATGAAGATTTCAAAACGGAGGGATTTTATTATAAGCAGACTGATTTAGATAAGATCTTGATGGGTACTGATGAGAAGATGATTAAAAAATTATATGGTTATTTTTTGGGAATGAAATTAGAGGAAGAACAAGTCAAAGAAACTATGATTGTTTGGGGGAAGAATTTTGGATATGGGATTGATTTAGAGAAATGGCAGAAATTGTGGTCTCAAAATTATAAAATGACAATGTCAACAGCATATAAAGAAAACTTGTATAAGATGTTTTACAGGTGGCACTTTCCTCTGACAAGAATAGCAAGAATGTTTAAGAACAAATCTGAAAAATGCTGGAAATGTCATCAGATACCCGGCTCGTATTACCATATGTGGTGGACTTGTGAGGATGCTAGAAAATATTGGACTATAATTCGCATGTGGTTGGAAAAAATGACAAAGAAACATATAGACTTGAAACCAGAGATCTTCTTATTGGGAATTTTACCTGATATATATAGTAAAGATTTGAAATACCTGATTGTAAATGTAGTAACAGCGGCCAGGATTGTATTTGCTAAAAATTGGAAGAATGAGAAAATACCATTACAGGAAGAAATTATTAAGAAAATATTGGAATGTGCTGAGATGAAATTAGAGAACAAGAGGATAAACAATTTTATGAAATTTGGGATCTTTTTTATAAATGGCTAGATGATAAAATACGATAATAGAATATTTTAGATAGTAAGAAATATCTTTATCTTGCTATTTTGCTATTATTTTGTTATTTGATATTATATTTATAAAGGGTTTTTTTAGGATTGATTTGGTATGATTATATGATTTGTTGAATAATCTGGTTAGAGTATTGTTAGCTCATAAAGCATGAATGATTAAATTATAGTCAAAAAAAATTTTTATTTTTTTTTAGTGATTATAGGATATATAAGTTTGGATTGATAATATGAGTTGTTATGTAACATAATTGTAACTGGGACTACAAAATGAATGCACAAAAATGATAAACCAACTGACACACTGGATGTACATACGAGAGTTGAATGTTTTAATGTTTTGTTTGTCTTGTTTGTTTGTAGAAAAATTAATAAAATTTTCTTTTAAAAAGAAAAAAAGAAAAATATTCTTGCACTGTATCTTTCCTTTCCTCAAACCAGCCTTTTTTTTTCTGAATGACCAAATGCTTCTCCCCTGAAACTGGACACTATATTAGCACTTTTTGTAAAAAATATATTAAAAAGAATTAACTACTCACAGGAACCTATGCCTTCTAGCCCAACTACAAGAGGTCCTTGACTTACAATAGTTCAGTTACTGACCATTTGAAGTACTAGAACTGCACTAGAAATAACTTATGATTGTTTTTCACACTTATGACCATTGCAAGCAGTTTACAGAGTCAGCATATTGCCCCCAACAATTTGGGTTCTCGTTTTACCCACCTCGAAAGGATGGCAGGCTGAGTCAACCTTGAGCCAGTGAGATTCGATCTGCCAATTTACAGCCAGCCAGCTGTAAGAAGAACTAGCCTAAGGTTGTAAATGGGACAAAACTCACTTAACAAATGTCTCACTTAGTTGCAGAAATGTTGGGCTCAATTTTGGTTATAAGTCGAGGACTACCTGCTACACAATTCCATTCAACTTGTCTATTGGATTATGGCTGATGACTACACCACAGGATCTCTAATAGAAGCTGCCTTTAATCATGGTTTATAGTTAAAAGTTTCTGTTCCTCTCTAGTTAAATTTATTTTCTTTTTGTTTGTTCATCTAGTGATACGTTCTTTGATATGTTCTTCGTTTTTCTGAATCACTCTCTCCACATAACTAGGAGGTATCCAATGCAACCTGAAGCATTTCAGCTGATGGTAAAAACTGCTGGTGTTCCAGACAAGGAATGTAAACTACATCTGCATTCAATAAAATTTACAGGTTACATTTGGAACTATACACTGAAAAAAATCTTCCTTTTTAAAAAAGTATATTTGAAATTCTGCATTTACTTGCCTTAGCATCACATAGCACTAAACTTCTGTTTTCATATTGTCATTATGGAGTACCGAATGTCAGTGGTGGGATTCAATTTTTTTTTACTACCAGTTCTGTGAGTGTGGTTTGGTGGGTCTGGTTTGGTGGGCATGGGAGGAAAAGGATACTGTAAAATCTCCATTCCCAACCCACTCCTGGGGGAAGGTTACTGCAAAATCCCCATTCCCTCCCCACCCCACTAACCTGCTTTCCATCTCCATTCTCCTGTGCAGGGCAACAAAAGAAGACCCAGCCAGGATTTCCGGTCTGCAGCACTTCAGAGCAGGCAGGAATCCGCGACTGTGTGCGGTTTCTGCCTGTGTTCACTGCCCTAGTGCCCCGAGCAATTTGGCTTCGGGACTAAGCCACCTCCGTAGAAGGTGGCGAAGACAGGGGGGGGGTCTGGCAGGGTCGAGAGATATCGCACCTCTCTTCCTTAGCCAGCAAAACCCCCTTTTCCAAAGGCAACTGAGCGGCGGTCAGCAATGGCCGCCACATAGAAGAGCTCAGCCGGAAAAAGAAAGTGCAGGAGGAGCTGTGAAAAAATGAAAGTGATCTTTGCTGACCGGGACAAAGTAACAGTGAAAGTACCCTGGAATTTAAAATTTACTAAAGAAACATCCTTTCCAGAATGTGTCAAGCGGCGAATGTAAATTAAAGGAAAAATTTTTTTTTCTTTTCACTCTCCTTCCGAACGTGACAGCAATAGAACTTTAAGAGAAATCGGAAAACCCGCATTGGAGGTATGGATTTCTGAACATTTAAAGGAAAATCTTTTTGCTGTAAGTGGGAAGGGAGACGAAAAAAAATTGGAGCAGAATTTGAAAAAGGAGGAGATTGCCTAGAATTTTAAAGAGCTATTGAATATTAATAAGGCTTCTAAAAGATATATCTTAATTGGAACTTTTTGATTAAACAGCAAACCCAGAAAGAGAAATGGAAGAAAGAAAAAAGTATTAAAAGAAATAGTTTATTTGGATTCTTTGGTGACTTTGGAACTTTTGGGAATTATTTTTGATTAAAAACACTCGGGTGGTTGTTCTGGAAAAAAAATTTCTCTTTATGATGGCATCACTTGTGGATGAACTAAAAATTGAATATCAAAAATATAAAAAAGAAGAACAAGATGGGAAAGATACTTTGGGCACTCTTTTTCAATTTCTAGAAATTGAAGTATGTACTTATGAAAAATTGACTGCACAGCAGGACGACTGGGACAAAGAAGAAGCCATCTTTGATGAACAAATGATTCTATTTGGGGAGGAGGAGAAAGAGGAAAAGAAAAAGGGGATTTTAAGGCTTGAAGAAACAACCAAAAAAGAGAAAAATGAGGTGAAAGGTGGATGCAAGGTTAGAAAACAACAGAAAGGAGGAAAGCAGAAGAAGAAAAGGGAGGAGGAGAGACAAAGGGGTAAAAAGGGCAAGGAGAAGAATAAGCAAGAGAGAAAGGAAGGGATGAGAAGCCTTAATGGTGGAAGCAAGATTTAAAGAAACAAAATTCATTTAGAGACAATGGGTAAATTTAATTGAAAAAGGGATTCTGTAAGGTACATAAGATTGTGTTTTTATATGTGTATTTAGAATAAAATGCTTAAGATATAAATGAGTATTAATATGTATGATTAGTTTCTTAATGGCATTGATTGTGGTCTTATATGCTCTTTTTGTTATTGATGTTTTTTCTCTCTCATAAAATACATTGTGTAATTTTAGAATGTACTAAACAGAATCCCAATATAAGTTAAGTGTTATATTAAGTATTATTAAGCTAGAGGAAAGAGTTAAAGGCGTCATACTCCAATCAGTGTACAGGGGAAGTTTGTTTAAAGAGAAAAGATGAATGGATAGCTGGAAATAGAACAGACAAAGAATGATAAGATGAACTGAGATGAGATAAATAAAATAAAACTAAGAAAGATAAAAGAGGGAAGAAGCCATATAGAAAATTATGATTTTTGAATTTTTGTCTGTACGAAGAGACACAAGATCAAGCAACTTTCAGAAAAGATGTTTTATGTTTTTATGTTCTATGTTTTGTTTGTTTGTGTATTGTTCTTGAAAAGCAATAAGATTTTAATTAGCAAGAAATATAATTTGGATAATAGAATGAAAGGGAGAAATTGGTATAAGATACGAAGCTGAATAGATAACGTAAATATATATATTATAATTTGGAATTATTCTGTATGGTCTATTGTTTTTTTTCAGAAAAGATCTTTTATGTTATTATACCTTGTTTGTTTGTGTATTGTTTTGTAAAAACTAATTTTTTTTTTTTTAAAGAAGACCCAGCCAATCATTTGAGACTTGAAAGGCAGAGAATAGATAGGGGCAGGGACACTCAGAGGTGGTATTTTCCAGTTCTCCAAACTACTCAAAATTTCTGCTACTGGTTCTCCAGAACTGGTCATAACCTGCTGAATACACATCTGCCGACTATAGATGAATGAAAAAAAAAAATTCAACAACTGTAGAATCAGGCTGCAGTATAACAAAATTGGTAAAGTGAAGGGGCTCTGAATACTTTCTGAATGCACTGTATCTGAATGCAGGATACTATGGACAACAAGATGTTTCCTCAGATGTTTGTGAATTTTTCAATGCTAGAAACTAATCTATTTTACAGACTTTAACAAGTGACTCACAATGATTTCCAAAAACTAGATTCGAACTCTTCATATGGATGCAACTTAATTTTTTTTTTACTCTCAATGGATCAACTGCAGCTTACAGTGGGGTAAAACTTTAAATCCCTCCAAAGAAAGCCACTCTTTTACATCAGTCCTAATACAAGAAAGTTGATTAGTTTCATGCTTAACACCTTAAATTCATTTCACAGAGGAAAGATTCTGAATCTAAAATGACAGGAGATGCTGCATCTTTTTCTATCTATTGCTTCATCACAATAACCTTACCCAATATGTTCTATCCAGGTTTGCTTTTAGCTTCCAATATAGCCAGGGGCTTAGAATCCAGCTATTGACTATTAGTTCAAAATGGTTCAGCAGAAGTAGTGATGGACTAGTGGTGATATTCTACTGGTTCTGCCGAGCTGGTAGCAGCACTGAGCAGCAGAGACCGAAACGGTTCTCTCTGCCACTCTGCTGTTGGGGGCCTTCCTGTCTGCCCAGGCTCCCATGTTCACCTTTTTCTTTTCTTTTGAAGTGCAGCTGTTTGCGTGACACAGCAGAGTGTTGCACAGCCCTGCTGAAGCAATCGGGAGAGTGCAAGCTTGCAAGAGGTGAGCTGGAATGCCTCTGTGCCTGCTCAAAGTGCACATTTCACACACATATGCACTCAAAGTGAAGGCACGCACACAAAGCACGCCCACCAAGCCACACCCACTGAACCGATAGTAAAACTTTTTGAATCCCAACGCTCTTAAATGCTCTTGTGGAGCAACACTATTGCACAAACTGTACTGCAAACTGCAATTTGTTTCAAGGTGTGATTCACAGTGCTGGGTGTGCCCCATAAAGCCCGACATGGCACAGAAGTGACCTCTTGGTCATCACAGAGGTGCTCTGGGTCAGAGAATTAAGGATCAAATTACCTGTGGATGATATGTTTTATTGTTTTTAATTTAGAAAGAAAGTATCATGTCTCAACTCGTAAAGCATTCCTGATCTGCTCTCAAGTTGCCATAGGCAGAAAGGGGGGAAAACTGATGAAGCAGCTCGATTGCTAAGACCAGAAGCACATTCCACACATATCTCCAAATTGTATCTCAAATTACGAGAGCCAGCTGGAGAGGCGTGTTTTCTACAGCCCATGAAACTGCTCCATTGGAGAATGGGAGGAGGGGGGAAACAGGATCATAGGGCAGTAAATTACATGGGGCAGAGCCAACTGCACTTGGGAAAGTGCCAACATATTGCTCCTAATAAATAATTTGATTTCTTTTGAAACTTGGCTCGAGGCTCATGAATTAATTAGGGCATCCGTCAGAACCCTGACAACATATTTTTTTATATTTGTGTATACTGGGCCTGACTCACATGTCAATTAGAAAGCTATATATATATTGATTTAGTAAGCAAATACAATCCATACTCAGTGCTCTTCCTTGTTTACTGCCCTTCGGTTGCAATTCCCCATCCATCCTATAACTGCTACCAAGTAGGTATTTTCTCAACCCAAAACATGACTACCATAATCATGTGTCATTCCAAGAATGACAGCAGTCAAGCCTGACTTGTCTGACCTGCACTACTTCTGAATGTGTGCTCAAAACTATATTGAAGCAGATTCCCCATTTGTGACCCATTTGAAGGTTGATCACATTACAAAAAGTGTGAGAATACCACTGAATGTTAATATAATTACTGAAAAATTGGATGAATATATATCCAATCTGCCTGACTGTCTGAAACACTGAATTTTGTTCACACCACAGACATTCACACTTGTAGAAAATGGAGGGGGCTGAATACATTAAATGCTCTTGTTGTTAACTCTTCCAAGAAAATAACTTTATCATATTATGCTATAAAAAGTCACAGAAAGTACTGCAGGAATTAGTGGTGGTGGCAACTCTAAACTCTGACAAGTCTGTAGGAAGGAAATTCCCATCTTTACAAAATTTATTGATGGATTTATTGAGGTAACAATCCAGTTTTTTTAAAGTTCCCATGATCCCTTTGTTAGTGGTACAGGCAAATAAGTTTAGATTGTGGATTCAATAATGTTTACATTTCAATCTGTCATTGAGTCCTGAATTCTGTAAAATAATTTTTGTAAGATAAATAATATGCATACCAAATAATTGGAGAAATTTCACATGAACTCTGTTCCATCCTTTCATTGACAAGATCCTGTTCCCAACCTTGAGGTTTTACATTGTTCAGAGTTCAGCACCACTGAGTCCCTGATTATTAAAGCCCAAATGAGATGGATGGCACATATCATCAGAACAGATGAATGCCATATGCCTTACTAGTTGTTCTATAGAGGACTGTCTGGGAAGATACCTTGAAGTAGACCACACAAGCACTACAAAGATGCTGTGAAAAAATAAAAAAACATGTGACATCCAGTCAAGACAACTAGAAGCTGCAGCTGCTGGTTGGATCTGCCAGTGAGTCTGTTCAAAGTTACAATGGCACTAGAAAAAGTCACTTATTACCATTTTTCATACTTCTGACTATTGCAGCATCCCACAGTCTCGTGATTAAAATTCAGGTGCTTGGCATCAAGTTTAGTTTAGTTGTTTAGTTTAGTTTAGTTTAGTTTAGTTTATTGTCATTGCACATCATACAATGAAATTAAATAGCATCTTCATTATACTACACAGTAGAATTCAACAGAACTACTGCCCTGGGATAGAAGCTGTTTTTCAGCCTATTTGTCCTTGTTTTTATTATTCTGTACCGTCTGCCAGGTAGTAATAGTTCAAAAAAAGGGTTCCTAGGATGAGATGGATCTTTGAGAATGTTCTGAACTTTCTTAAGGCAGCAGGAGCTATAAAGCTCTTCCAAAGAGGGAAGAGGGCAACCAATGATTTTCTGGGCAATGACATTAACCCTCTGGAGTGCTTTCCTATCTGCCACGGTGCAGTTGGCAAACCATACAGAGGTGCAGTATGTTAAAATGCTCTCTATGGTGCAGCGGTAGAAGATCACCAGCAGTTTTTCATTTAGTTGTTGTTTTATGAGAAGTCTCAAGTAGTATAATCTCTAGTGGGTCCTTTTGACCAGAGCTTCAATGTGGGCATCCCAAGTCAGGTCCTCTTTTAGGGTAACACCCAGAAACTTAAAACTGGCCGCTTGCTCCACTCGGGCTCCGTTGATAAGCAAGGGCTGGATGTCTGATCTGTTCCTTCTATAGTCCGCTATAAGCTCCTTGGTCTTATTGGTGTTGAGGACCAAGTTATTGTCTCCACACCACAAAAGCAACTGGTCCACCTCATCTCTCGGAGATGAGTCCCACCACCACCAATATCTAATTCATATTTATGATGGTTTCAGTGTCCCAGGGTCATGTGATTCCCTTTTGTGACTTTCTGACAAGCGAAGACCATGGGGAAGCCAGATTCACTTATTAACTTACCAACTTCAGGGATTCACTTCACAACTCTGGCAAGAAAAAATGTAAAATGGGGCACAAAACTCACTTAACAAATGTTTCACTTAGCAACAGAACTTTTGGCTCAATTGTGGTTGTAAATCAAGGATTACCTGTACAACAAAACTCAGTTTGGACTATAATCCAGTGCATGCTTCCCCATGGAAGAAGGAACATTTCCTTCTGAGAAACAATGAAGCTCTCCTTCACTTATAAAAATCAAGTGCCTGTTTTCTACTGAGTATCAACCACAAAAGTACATAGCTCTAAATTCATAGAAAATTAGGTTTGCTTATGTCCTAGAAAATTCTACAGTTTCAAATTAGCAATGTATCATGCTCCATGGGTTTCAACTGGATTTAGTCTTATCAAGCATTTACTTGCATTTGAATGCAGCTGGAATGGGAGGCGGGGGTAAGACATGGATGGATAAGATAGCTAGCTAGCTTACCTTAAAGCATTATATAAGTAGCAGACACATTTATATTTAATTATTCTAGTACAAGCAAAACAGGATCAAAGCTTAGCCTTCTTGTCATTCTAGAAATAACAACAACTGTAAAATTATTGACTTCTCTAAAGCAATGTTTCTCCCTTCCTCTTTCTACTGGAGAATAGAATAAAAAATAGAATTGTGTTCATTGTTGAACACCTTAAGAATTTGCTTTAAATTCTGAAGCTTTCAGTTGTTATTTTCCTGGGGCATTGTCTACCTCTCCTTACCAGGAGAGGAAAGACATATCATGAATCAGGGTGCAATTTTCAAGTTGAATCTTCCTCTCTACCATTGCTTACCATTGTATTATTGTATTCCCTGACTTTGAATTTGGCCCAATCTTAATCTAGATTAATATAATTTCTCATATATTCATTAGATGGGAAGAAACTAATGTGTGGCTAATGTTAATTTTAGAACTAGTAGATGTGGTCAGAAACATTCCTTATGCATCTAAAGCTACTTGCTTGATGATTAAGTCTGAATTGCAGGTAGATCAATCTTGAGGCAAACTTGGAATAAATGAGAACAGTTAGGTGAAAATGTCACCTAAAATGACCTTGATGGTCATTGGTCGCTGGTGTGGACAAAACTCAACAGCACTTTTTCATGTTGCTGCTGATAAAAATAGGATCGCCAACATCCAATGAAGGATATGACACAAGAAGAATAATAATCCTGGTTTGAAGAGATAGGACTGATAAGGCTGGTTACCCCCAAAAAGAGGAAATTTTGTCATCTTCCTTTATAAATTGAATTAGCTAGGTTGACTTGCAATTTCAGATAGCCTGGAAATGGAAAATGGAGAAAGAGGGAAAAAAGGCTAATTCTTTTCTCATCAAATAAACAGAGAGAAAAAGGTTACTAAGCATCTTACAGGGAACAACATGTCTCAGGAATCTTAATGTTACAATTCTTACACTCGGCTTTATACATATGAAAAGATGAAGTCCAATCATGATCTTTCAAAGAAAGTGAACCCTAAAGAAGACACATATAGACTTGGAAGAAGAACACATGTTCATGGCTATATACAGTTGAGGACCGATATAGGCCATACAGTACTTGCATGCCAGTAAAGTGTATTTCTAGCAGAATTGTCTTTTCTCTTTCTTTTCCTTGCTTCTTGTCTTTTAAAGAAAGAATGTTTCTCAGGAACACAGGAGACCCATACTTGATTCCAAAGGCAATTTTCTATTTTCACTTTCTTGAAAGTCTCCCATGTATTGGAATTATGTGGATTCATGATGAGAAGACAGACTGATTTTCTTAATTGAAAAGTCAGCGGTCACATTTTATGCAGTCAACATAAAAGCAGAAATGTCTAAGAATAGTGTCAGAAGAAGCTACCGCACTTACAGTCATTTAGTGAAGATGCTACAAGATGGATAATATGTTGTAAGGACAGTGATTTTAAGACCTTTCCTCCAGAGATTCATACGTAATTACAGCTGTGTGAAAGAAAGCAGCAGGATTTATTTTATTTTTTTTAAAAAAAACTTCCTTAGTACACTGATGTGCAATGTCTTTTTAGATATGAGGGATGATTCTACCTGCTGAGTTTCACTTCAAAGATACATAGAGATCTCCATTTATTCTTGCTTCTGGCTAGCATCAATTTTATCTTTAAAGCTTTTAGCTACAATATGGCCCTACGTGTTTCTGCTCGGCACATATGGAATACCTAAGTATTTTAGGAACTATTTATATCTTTGTCAGCAGACACAAGGGCCTGATTTCACATTTCCATATAATTATGTTGATTATGTATGTTATATTAGTCTAGGAAAATATCCCTACCTGCTTCATTGGTATATACCACAACAGTATTTATGTTAAGAATTCAGTCTCAAGGTCTCTGATCTGATTGAGAATGTTGACTCTTGGCTCACTTGTTAGGTTGTTGAGCTATCTAACTGAGGTTCGTTTCTGGGTTTTTGAAGACCAGTTCCTGGCCCTCTTCATCTTCTGGGGCTGGGAATCAGTGGTGAGATTCAATTTTTTTCAATTACTGGTTCTGTGAGCGTGGCTTGGTGGGCATGGCAGGGGAAGGATAGTGTAAACTCTCCAGCCAGAGGTGGCATTTGCCGCTTCTCCAAACAACTCAAAATTTCCATTACTGGTTCTCCAGAATTGGCCAGAACCTGCTGAATACCACTTCTGCTGGGAATGTGTCCTGAGATCCAACAATATTCAATAACACATTCCAGTACAGAAAAGTTCCCTTGAAGATGGGCTCCAGTACGGGTCTGAAAGCTCAGAATATTAAACCTCTGGTCCCAGTGACTGACCCAGATTGGATCCTGTAACATTATTCTAGGACACTTATATTTGCCTTCATTTTTGAGTATTCAATAACATTTTAAGGAAGGTTGTTGAGAAGGTGAGAACCCTAGATTAAATGAATCATCTAGACCATTATTGGCGAACCTTTTGGGACCCAAGTGCCCAAAATGCAAGGCACTTCACTACGCATGCATCCGCACCTCCCACCTGTGCCCCGTCCCCTGTGCATGCGTGACAGAGACCTGAAGACCAGCTGATGGAGCTGAGCTGGGGCAACAGTGTACATGCCCACAAAAAGGGCTCTGCATGCCAGCTGTGGCATGCATGCCATAGATTCACCACCACGGATCCAGACCTTCTTCATTCTGGCTTCTGGTCAGGATTGGAGAGAGCCTTAATTATGCTAAAGCACTGATAGAGCTGGGATGAAGGTGCTGCTCTATATTGTGCCCCATGATCTCTGAGTGACAGTGGTACTGTCAGTCATGGTATCCTTCTGGACCAGCTGCAGAGGTTAGAAATCAAGCAATGTATTACGGTGTTTCTTTTCCTTCCTTCAGGGCCAGTTCTTGTTGGTCTTAGTTGTGGGGGATAGGCATTAGTGGGGTTTAAATAATTTAACAACAGGTTCACTGGGGTGAACTGGTTGTTAAATCCCCCGAACCCCAGCTATCAAAGTGGATCCTGGGTGCTGTGCTGCAATGGAGAAATGGGCAATGGAGCAGCCGACATGAGGGGAGGAGGAGGAGTAGGGAGAAGAAGGAGGGAAAGTGCCCTTCTCCTTCTCTCGCGCCAGCCGCTCTGTTGCCCGTTTCTTCATTGCAACACAGTGCAGAGCCCAGGGTCCATTGATTGTGTGTGTGTGTGTGTGGGGGGGTAATTTAACAACTTCACCCAAAGCAGTAAGAACCGACTGAATCTTAACATTGGGGACAGGTCACTCCCTAGCCTCTTTATGGATTGCAAAGGGCATGATATTCCCTCCCTTCCTATTCAATATCTATGTGAAACTGCCAAATCAGATCATCCACTAGTCTCAACTGCAGACCAGCAAAACGAGGCTGCCAAGGTGCTTGGCATCTAAGCAGGCTTGGATAGGGAAGAATTATTTCTGATTAATCATACGGAGACCAAGTATTAGGACCATCTAGTTCTAGGGATATTCTATCTCTAACTTTGGATGAAGTTATATTTCCCCATTCAAGAGGAGTGAATAATTTGGGAAGTTTCTTGAATTCAAATCTCCTGCTCTCAATGAGCGACTTGCATTTGTGCTCAGGAAGGGCTTTGTACTGGTTGCACCCTTTTCTGGATCAGAGACTCTTCCCATCCTGCTTACGATCTTTATGAACTGTTGCCTTCTGGCAGAAGATACAGAACAATTAAAACTTGGACCACACATTTTCTGAATAGTTTTTAACCCAGAGCTATAATTGCACTTAACAATGAACTTAAGGACCACAATCAGTGAGCAGTTGGACAGTATTACTTGGTCTATTGTGTGGATGCTTGTGTGTTTTTAGGAGGCAGGGAATTTTGGCAGGTGGGGAGGTGTTTGGGGATTGTCATGTGTCCGTGCATGTTGACTGTGGTCTTGGTGTTATGTGAATTTCGTTGTATGTATACTGTGTATATACATACAATGACAATAAAGAACTCAATTCAATCTATCCAGATCCACAAAGAGTGCCTTTTCTGTAAATGATATCTTGAGATCTGGGTGGCTCGTAATGGCTCTACATATCATGGCTTTCTGAGGATTCTTAAAGTCATGGCTGGGTATTTCCCCAGGCCCTGGGCTAGATAGCTGGGATCCCCTTGCTTGATATTTTTCTATGTCTCTGTGTTTTTGACCAAATTCATCATATTGTTCCTTATTAAATTTGCCTTTCTATACCACTTCTGAGCCAACCAAAGGCAATCTGGACTCAGGCAACATCTAAATCAAATACATTAATAAACAGATGAATAAAATAAATCAGGATTCATTATCCCTTGAACACTCAGTTTGATCGAGGACATGTAACTCATAAAGCTCCCCCCTACCAAATTTCTCATTCCATCAGTATTATTTAGCACAGTCCACAACAAACACTAGATTGAGAGACATCCATCTTTTTCCTTCTCTTCCAGCAATGATTCCACATTACAAAATGATTAGACATTTGGAATATAGTTTCTAAGAAAAGAGTAATGTGACCAAAGAAAAATAACAATTGAAATTACTTGAACAGATTCTAGCGATTACCTTCAATGTTCAATTTTCAATGGAAAATACAAATATCTAGGTTAGTATTTGGGGAAATAAATGTTGAGGAAGAGGAGAAAGCATCTCTATAAAAATTCTTTTTATGATGCTGTTTATTCTATGGTCATTGTTTTTGTTAGATAAACATGGTAGCTTAGTGGTGAAGACCCTTGTCCAGAAGTGGGCTGCACTTTTGTTGACAAGGGACTCGCTGGTCGTGCATGCGCCTCACTCATATGTGCCACTTTGGGGCTGAAATGCAGCTTCAAACAGGCAGCTAATTGAGTTTAGCAGGAAGCTCGGGTGAGTATAGCATGGTGGCACGGAACTCACCTAGGCACCCTGGGTGGGGGAAAAAGCTTAAAACAAGGGCGGGTGGGTGGAGATCACAACTGGGGTCTCAGTGACCATCCAGCAGCCCACCACTACCCTCACCTCCCATTTGGAAGGCTGAGAGTTCAATCCTACATAGCAGGAGATGTTTCTCTCCTAGGGCGCAAAGAAAAAATATCTTCTGTGAACTCCTGTAGGCATCAGGAAGGGCATCTGGCTAGTAAATGCTCAGCTTCATCCAGTCACTTCAACTCCAAATTAAGAGATTACGTTAAAAAGGAGTCTTAAAAAGGAGTTTTGGGTATTCTTTTATTCATCTGACTATTTAGCTTTCAATGGATATGTTCAAAGCTTAAATGTATTAGGTCATTATACCAGTAGTAATAGCAAAGGAAATTAAATTATATTGCCAAAAAAATGAGAAATGGATTGGCTCATCTGATCCTTTGCCTTCTCTCTTTCTCTATTACTTATGATTAGAGCAAGCATTACTGTCCTTTGTTTTAAAAACTATAAATTTTCTTTTGTCTACTGCCTGGTGGATATGATAGCAGTCCAATTTTACAGGGTTATGCTAGGTAATAAATATTGCCTATCTTAATGTCAACTTCTTTTTTTAGCATCCAAAATCTGGGTTACATTGTAAAATGGTTGACTTTAAACATTGTGAGACAGATATTTTATCAATAGTTTTTTAGCAACCACTAAATAATAATAGAATAACCTGAAAGGTTATGCTATCCCAGGACTACAAAAATGAACTGATTGATTTATTGAAAGCACAACTCTAATAATGATAATTACAAAAAAAAAGTCCTGATTGTTACAATGAATTCTAAATTCAACATTAATAATAAACCATTTCAAGAACATCTTATGAATTCAATTTCCATTATTTTATGGCTGACCTGCGAAAGAAATTCTGGTAAATGAAACTCTTGCTCAGAAATATTAAAGGGAATCACACATCAAACTTAGTCTAAGAATAGGAAAATCTGCAAAGTTTAATTTCAGTCAGTTTTATATTTTTCTATATGAGTGATTCCATGTCATATATTTTTAATTTTCTCATACAACACAGATACAGATAAACAGAGGGTATCCCAAAAGTTTACATATGTTCGGGTATTTTCCCACGTCACTGTAGTTGTGCTTTTAAAGTTGTAGCAACGTTTCAGGAGAATTTCATCTGCCATCATCAGGCTTCTGTATAGTGTTCATCTGTGAGTCAGACTTTTACAGTGGTTCCAGATTTAAATTTGGGGCAGCCTATTGCTGTGCCAGAATGGATTTTTCTTCATCCTGATTGGTTGGGAGTCTTGGTCTGTGTTTATTGGTCTTGGAGTTTGCTGTTTTCTGCTTGATTGGTGTTTCTAATATCTTCTGTCTGTTTTTTGGCTCTTTTTGTATCTTGATTGGCTGGCAACATTGTATTACTTTATTGGAGGCCTTTAGTGCAGCTTGGCTCCAGGTAAATGGACGGCTATCATTAGTTAGGAAGCTAGGTTTCATCTGGGTGCCTGGTTGGGGTGTGTTTGAGCTGGAGGTATTGGGGGGATCTGTTTGTGCCCAGGTGTTTGCCTGGCTTGTGATGTGGAGATTTTTTTGTTTGTGAGTGCAGGCTTCCAAATGATTGACAGCCTGGTGGAATCATCTCTTCTGTTCATGCTTTCTGGTCTTTTTTCAATCTCTATGGCTTCTCTGATGATTCTGTGGCTGGGGTTTTCTATAGTGGCTAGAGTTTTGGTGCCATTGAAGTTGATGCTTTGACCTGTGGCTTCCATGTGTTGGACTAGTGAGGAAGTGTGTTCCAGCTTTTTGACTGCATTTTTGTGTTCATCCAGGCGGGTACTTATTCTTCTATTGGTCTGTCCAATGTATGTGGCCGGGCATGATGCACAGGGGACTTCGTATATGCCTTGGTTTTCCAGGTCAATTTTATCTTTGGGGTTTCTAAGGATGGCTGCTATTTTTCTATCTGTTTTGAAGGCAGTCTTGATGTGATGTCTGTGTAGTATCTTACTAATTTTGTCTGTATTACCTCTTATGTAGGGCAGGATAGCTGTTCCATAGGTCTGTTCATCTTCTGGGTCTCTATTATGTCTCAGTGTGTTTTGGTGGATCAAGCTGGTGATTTTGCTTTTGTGGAAGCTGTTGGCTGTCAGTACTTTAGTCAGGGTGCATAGTTCAGTCTTGATGTGTGTCTTGTCTGCCAGGCGTTTGGTTCTAGTAATTAGTGTTTTAGCCACGGAGTTTATCTGTGCTGGGTGGTGGTGGGATTGGGCGTTGAGGTAGTGGTTAGTGTGTGTTTTCTTCTGGTACATGGTATGTCCTAGTGTGCCATCTGTTTTTTTGTAGATTAGTACATCTAGGAATGGTTGTTGTTTGTTTGTTTCCGTATCCATGGTGAACTTGATTTTGGGGGGTGTGCTGTTTAGGTGTGTTAGGAAATTGTTTAGGTTTTCTTTTCCATGGGGCCAAATCACAAATGTGTCATCGATGTATCTTAACCATAGTTTGGGTTTGTGATGGCATTGGCCAAGGCTCTGGATTCGAATTCTTCCATGAACAGGTTTGCAATGACGGGTGACAGTGGTGATCCCGTAGAGGCTCCTTCAATTTGTTTGTATCTTTGTCCTTTGTATATGAAATATGTGTTGGTTAAGCAGTGTTCTGTTAGTTCCATGAGGTGTTTAGCTAGTTGGTATTTATTTTTGATGATTTCAAGGATCTCTTTTATCGGGACTTGAGTGAATAGTGAAACCACATTGAAACTTACAAGCAGATCTTCTTGCTCCACATGTAGATCTTTGATCGTTTCCAAGAAGTGGTATGAGTTTTGTACATGTGAAGCTGCTGTTTCAGCATGGGGCTGTAGCTGTTTTGCTAAATGTTTAGATAGGTTTTGTGGTGGTGCTCCTCTGGAGCTGACTATGGGTCTGAGAGGTATGCCTTCTTTGTGTATTTTTGGGAGGCCGTATAGTTTGGGGCATCTGGAAGATTTTTCTCTTGGGATGATCGTCTGTTGGATCTCTTTGCTCATGTGGCTGGTTATAATTTTCTTCTTGGTTAATTTTTCCAGATATGTGGTTGGGTCTGTGTTTATGGGTTTGTATGTGGGGTCTTGGAGTAGGTCTGTCAATTTTGTTTCATAATCTTTTCTGTCCATTACTACTGTGGCATTCCCTTTGTCTGCTGGGAGTATGATTATGCTGCTATCTCTTTTCAGGGTTTGTAGCGCTTTAATTTCTTCTTTCTGCAAGTTGTTTTTGGGTGGTTTGCTTGTGCATAGGATGTTGGTAACTTGATGTCTTATTCTATCAGCTTCATCTGTATTTAATTTGGTTAGGCTAGATTCTACTGCACATATGATGGATTCTGTGGGGATTTTTTTGGGTGCTATAACATAATTGAATCCTTTGGTTAGGACATCTGTTTCTGTTTTGGTGAGTTCTCTGTTGGAAACGTTGTATATTAATTGTTTCAGGTGTTGTTGTGAGTTGTTGGGGGTTTTCTTGTCACATTCTAATTTCTTTAATTTTTTCAAGAGTTTATCATGTTTGTAAGTGGTTTCAGATTCAGCTCTCCAAGTTGTAAGTTGTTTTATCTTGTCCCAAAGTAATACCCAAACTAAGCTGAATGCCATACATGTAAGTACCCGCGAAAACTTTAAAAAACATATATATATATATATATATATATATATATATATATATATATATATGTGTGTGTGTGTGTGTGTGTGTGTGTGTGTGTGTGTGTGCGTGTGTATAAAAGCTGCTACAATTTATTAACTGTCATTACTGTGTGATATTTTTATCAATGTAATTTATATTTGGTCATCAATTTTAAAAATTGTCATAAGAATAACAATAAAAAAAATCAGACTTGAGGCCTTATTTCTTAATTTTTCCACTAGAACCTTATAACATCTGACAATAGCAGCCAGCTACAAATAATTCCTTCAACACTGTTCAACTATTTATAAAGTCTGCATTACTATAACTATTAATCTTCTCATCACTCCTTATCGCCCATCCCCTCCCACTTGTGACTGTAAGACTGTAACTTTGTCGCTTGTTTCCTTACAATGTATATTGACTGTTTCCTACTATGAGTTGATTGCTTATTGTACCCTATGACTATTATTAAATGTTGTACCTGTTGATTCTTGATGAATGTGTCTTTTCTTTTATGTTCACTGAAAGCATTTGCACCAAGACAAATTCCTTGTGTCCAATCATACTTGGCCAATAAAGAATTCTATATATCTTTAACTTTTCTTTTTTTCTGCTATAGCGATACAACAATCTATAATATTCCATGGGTCACCAGTAGAGGATGCTGATCTATTGCTCTAATAAACTTTAATTAACTAATCAGCTACAAGGGACATGATCATAGCTTAGGGGCTCTTATGAAGCAATTCAATGTGCAACTCATAAAATGCAGTATATAACAATCACAACAGTATAAAGGCAACTACTAACTATTGTTGATATTGAATGATTTGGAAAATGCAGATGGGAAATGATGGGAAATGACTTGCATGCTTGTAGTACTTAAACTACTAAGTGTGCAAGCATGAATTAAGCAGAAACGAGTGTGCAACAACCAGGTTGGCTGATGATGTCAAAATAAAAAAAAAGTAAATCATCTGGAATGTGAATGCTTTGAAAATTATTTGAAAGACCTCAACATGCCTCTCTGCTTAAAGGATTGTATATTTTCTCAGGAAAATATGCCTTTCTGCTTAGGCCACAGAGGCATAGACAAAGGCATCAGTTTTCCAGATGTAATGAGAAAGGAAGAAGGATATTTTCTTCTAGATGTCAGCAATGATCCCAAAAGCAGATGTCATCTGGAGACTGTCCCTTCTTCTTTATGGCACCAAGATGTTCCAGTACTTTGTTAATACATACAACTTTGAGTAGAAAACAGAACTGTCACAATTTTGAAAGGAGTGTTTTTATTTTGTAGTTTTGCTAATATGAAGCTGCTGGTGGTAGGTGGGTGCTGAGAATCTGTGACACTAGACCTAGGGATTCAAATGAGGAACAAGGTTCAAACAAGGAGAGGTCTTCAGCTTGTTGAGAGAAAATTGGTATTCCCTTGTTCATTGATGGCTAATAACCCTGTCATTATTTTGCATGATATTTTGTTTCTTTCTAGGCCTGGATCTGGACTTTAATACTGCCCAACTGTAGGACAGAGACTGGCAGAGCCAAGAGGAGAAGTTAAACAAGGAATCAGTTTAGAATCCTTATGTATTCACAATGAATTAAGTCCACCCCTCCCCCAAAACAATTGAACCTTGCCTAGATTTGTCCAGGTGCAAAACTGTCAGTTTGAGAAGATGCCTATCCACAAGCTTTAGCCATCAATCAGGAATTTAGGACTTTCAAGTGTGACCCTGGCTTTTTTTTGCCGAAGTGTTTTTGTGCCATTTGGTATCAGAGCTTCACCAAGGGCATGACATGAGTGAGTACTCATGAATTTATCAGCAGAAGATTAAATGATAATTTCCAAATAGTTGCATTAATTGCAGATATGAAAGGAAGTCTTACAAAGGAAATACTACAAAATCTAGGAATCTAGTAATAGTTGTATGTCAGCTCCAGACAATTCTGTGTCCTTCTGCCTTTCTGGATGAAGCACATTTTGTCACCTGTTTCTCAGCTTTGAATGTTGAGGGCACATATACCAGGCCTGTTCTCATATTTTTATTTTTATTTTATCAGTGGTATTGTTGGGTTGATCTTGCACACTTACTGTGTAATCAGTGCAATTCTGATCAATGGTTTCCCAAGTTCTGAAATGATCTTTAAGTGATTTAGACTGACTTTTTCTCTTTCCTTTGGAGCCAGCCTAAAACTGTCAAAAAAGGCAACTATGATCTTATAGACAATGATCTCTCATCCCTTGATTGGCAATTTCTATTCACTGGATGCAATACTGTAGAAGACCATTACAACATATTTTTACTTGAAGTCAAAAGAGTCATCAAACTATATTTACTGATAACAACTCCAAAAACCAGAAAAAACAGATTATCCATAACAATAAGGAAGCTTAAATCCAAAAGGAGATCAGTTTGGTGGAAAAACAAATCTGGTCACGTTGCCAACTTCAAAAGCCAATACAAAAATTTATGCCACCAAATAAAGACTGAATGCACCAATTATCACATTAAACAAGAGGAAAACCTTCTATGCACCAATTCAACCCGCATTTCCTACAATTTTGTAAACAACAAACTAAAAGACTCAAGGTCCATCCCACCCCTGAAAGGACCTAATGGTAAAGACTGCAACAACGACACTATTAAAGCCAACCTCTTTAACACATTATTTGGCTCAGTATTTGTAAACAGCAATGGATCATGTCCAGTACTTCCTAGTCAAACCACAGACAACTACAATGATCTAATACGTATCGATTTTACAGTAGACAATGTTGAAAAAGCACTACGCAATCTAAAACCATCTCTATCTATTGGACCAGATGGAATATGTGCCTACTTCTTAAAAAAACTATCCACTGCCATAGCCAAACCTCTAAGCATAATCTTTGAAAAATCTTTCAGGACCAACTCCTTGCCAAAACTATGGTCACAAGCCACGGTCATCCCTATCTTCAAAAAGGGAGACCCCAACCAAGTTGAAAATTACAGAACAATCTCTTTATGCTGCATCACCTGTAAAGTCATGGAATTAATTATTAACCAATCCATTATCCTCCACTTAGAGACAAACAACCTACTCTCTAATAAACAATTTGGTTTCAGAAAAAAACTATCCTACAATCTGCAACTCTTACATTGCAAAAACATATGGATTACACAACTCAATCAGGGCAAAGCAATAGACACAATCCACATAGACTTCTGTAAACCCTTTGATTCAGTGGTACACGACAAACTACTCCTAAAACTAAAATCTTACGGTATCTCTGGACACTTGCAAAACTGATAGAAGCATTCCTGTCAAACAGACAATAAATGGTCAAAATTGGGAGTTTTCTAACAAATTCTGTATCTGTCAACAGTGGTGTCACCCAAGGCAGTGTTCTAGGACCAGCTCTCTTCATACTCTACATAAATGACCTCTGTGATCATATTAAGAGCAACTGTGTCCCTTCGCTGACGATGTAAAGATATTCAACACCACAGACAATACTGCTACCATTCAATAAGACTATGTATCAGAATGGTCAAACAAATGGCAACCTCAAATCTCAACAAACAAATGCTCTGTCTTACATATTGGCAAAAAAAATAGAAAATAAAATACAGGCTGAATAATCAAGACCTCATTGATGATCCAAACTCTGTCAAGGACCTTGGAGTACTCATCTCTAATGATCTAAGTGCTAGAGCCCACTGTAACTACATAGCCAAAAAGGTATTTAGAGTTGTTAACCTAATCTTACGTAGCTTTTTATCTGGTAATATTACAGTACTAACTAAAGCATACAAAACATTTGCTAGACCAATACTCAAATAAAGCTCATCAGTCTGGAACCCACATTATGTATGTGATATTAACACAGTTGAGAAAGTCCAGAAATATTTCACAAGAAGAGTTCTCCACTAATCTACTTGTTGCAGAATACCTTATGCCATCAGACTTGAAATTCTAGACCTAGAAAACCTTGAATTACACCGTCTTTGGTCTGATTTAAGTATGGTATATAAAATCATACATTGCAATGACTTACCTGTCAATGAATACTTCAGCTTCAGCCATAACAACACTAGAGCAAACAATAGACACAAACTCAAGGTTAATTGCACCCAACTTGATTGCAGGAAATACGACTTCAGCAACAGAGTGGTCAATGTCTGGAATACTCTACCTGACTCTGTGGTTTCTTCCTCAAGCCCCAAAAACTTTAACCTTAGACTTTCTACTATTGACCTCACTCCTTTCCTAAGAGGTCTGCATAAGCACACCAACGTGCCTACTGTCCCTGTCCTATTGTTTCTTTTATTTTTTTTATATGTATCTATGTATTCATAACTGTGTTTTTACACAGTTTACCTATTACCTTGCAAGCAATTGACAAACCCAAAAAATAAATTAATAAATAAATAAACAAACAAACAAATAAATAAATAAACTGTAGTAAATAAAGATAAAGGAAACCCTGGCCAGTTGGGTCTGACTCTAGGGAGCGATACTTATCTCTGTTACTTGGCTGAAGGGACCATCATTGTCCAAAGACATTTTCCATGGTCATGTGGCCAGCATGGCTGTATGCCAAAGGTGCATGGAACACTGCAGTAGAAATCTGTAAATATAACTAATAGACAGGAATCAATTCACTGAAATGGTATTTTCACATTAAGTGACTGAAGTGTGAAACGCAAGAATATCTGAAAGCCCTTAGGAATGAGAGGGGAAAAGGCCTTTGATTGGCATCTCTGAACACTATAAACATTACATGCTCTAATGCTTCAGCCTAAATGTGTCATGGCATTGCCAATATGATTCTCAGCCTCCTCCTACCTTAATGAGGTACAGTTTTTATAAATGAAAAATTTTCTCAAAATGAACGAAGGGAATTCTTCTTCCTGAACTCTATGCCCTCTCTTGTGCCTGCTACCATGTTGCTACAGCTTGAATAATAGACAAAGAAATTAAAATCTAAACACAAGTACAACTATGGAGTTTCTGGATATTAGGCATCGAACCTTCTCTCTCACTTTTTCCAAACATCCCCAGAAAGGGTGTGTGTCCAATTGAACACTTTAGGTGAAATCTCCAATCAGAAACAATCCATCAACACCTGATAAAGAAGAAATAGTACAATACTGGCTGCAGCAATGGGATAATCAAAAGAAATACAATAAGAATGCAGCTAAGATAAGAATGAAAACAGATGCTGATATGGAAGAACTTGTAATAACAGCAGCTATGGTCGAAAGGGGGCAAGGAGGATCAAGAATTGCTTGGCACAATTGAAGGTGAATCACATAGCTTTTGGTTGAAAGAAACATTACCAGTCAATTTAAGAACATACTACAAGGAAGTGTAATAGAAGATTGGTTAACATCTGGCAAAACCTATCTGACAATAAAAGATCTGACAGCAGCATCAGGTCAGTCACACCACCAGCTAAATGCGGGCCAATGATCTGCTTACTAACAATTTTCAAATTGCTATTAGGGATAGTTGACGAGTGCAGCAGTGTCTCATTGGAATCAAGTTCTTTCTGAACAAAAAAGAAACTGGCCAAACAACAGAGTAACAAAAGAGCAGTCCCTCCTTGACAAGATGATTTTGAAAAACTTCATGAGAAGGAAGATCAACTTGAGTGTGGCTTGGATTGATTGCAAAAAGGCATTTGGCTCCCTCCACACGATTGGATAATCAGTGCCTAGAAATAACATGTCACTATCAGAAGATTTGTGCAAAGATTAAGGGCACAGTGGAAGACACAACTGCTAGTCAATGGTGATAAGACTGATTAATTAATATTAAGAGAGCAATTTTCTTTTCTTTTTAACAGTTTATTTATACACTTTCACTTTACATACATAAGTGCTTGGTGAACAGTGTATTGAATTGGATCATTTTTTTTTATATAATAATAGTTTTCCCGCTCCTAATTTCTACCTCTATTATCCAACCATTTGTAAAACAAATCCCATGTTCAAAAATACTCTGTATTTTCTTTTATCTTTAATGTCAATCTGTCCATTTATATTAAGTGCAAAAAATCATACCACTTCAATATACAAGTTTGTACTAAAAGAGTATATTTGCGGTTCAGGGTTGACATGAAGGGTCCTTGTTGCTCTCTGAGTTTGGTTCTTTTCTTGCAAACGTTTCATTACCCAAACTAGGTGACATCATCAGTGCTGGCACATTATGACTAGCACTGATGATATTACCTAGTTTGGGTAATGAAATGTCTTCAAGAAAACAATCAAGCTCAGAGAGCAACAAGAATCACATAGGTTTGTAGACAATATGGATCTTGGTATCTACGAATAGACAGATGAATGGAAAGAACAATGTATTTCTGTGTAGCTAGATGTCATTATGGAGACTCTTACTTGTCTTCTCTTCGTCCCAAAAAAGCAGGATCTATAGATTGATTGATTGATTGATTGATTGATTGATTGATTTTATGTATTTAACTATAGCTGTCCCTCTCTCCACAACAGTTTTGGGAGGCAAGCAAATGAGTATGTGTGTGTGTTTTAAAGTCACAATATAAATAATCATATAAGTTTAGTCTTTTGACAGCTGGGAGAATAAAATCCACAAATTGTAACAAACAATTGAGGTTTCAGATAAAAGTGAGCCAGAAGATGTAATAAATAAATAAATAAATAAATAAATAAATAAATAAATAAATAAATAAATAAATAAATAAATAAATAAATAGAATTTTGAGTTGTATTCTTAAAATGACTGCTATATCTTACTTTACATTTAAAAGTACATTTAAAATATTTTTATTCAAAAAATAACATATTTAGGACATAATAAACCTGTTCATAAAGAGGTTGGACTTTATTCCTTTCATTTTCTATCACATTAATTGAAGTTGAAATGCTGCCAAACCCATAAACCACTTTTAACCATAGTTTCAAAAGCCATCAGTAAGATTTAGGATATAGCACTAAACTATGGTTATTTAAAATAGAAAGGAAATTATTCTAGTTGTTTTAATAGACGTGACAGAGAAGAACATCACAGAAGATTTATTCTTAATGGTAAACCACAGTTTAGTGTTGCATCTAAATCTGTCAGCATTATGACACCTTTGAATTACTCACTCTAAATTGCAAGGGTGGTGGGTCGACATGAAATGATAATAACTTGCTGGAAAACTTTCCCTGAAAAAGATAAGATTTGTACTTGTTCACATAGCCCTGTCTCTGTCTTAACCAAGGGCACTCAAATAATTTTAAAACAAACACACTCTTTCATTGTATAGTTAATTCCCTTTCATTTGAATCAATCCTAATTGAATCCTGGCACTTTAATGTAGTTAAGCAAAATGCAGGACATTTTTAACAGTTTTCTCTTTTAAGAGATCCCAGCAGCTGATTGTACCTAAACAACTTTGGCTGATTTTCAGAAGTTCAGCCAGTTTGATCCTGGCTAATACTGAGTAATATTTGTAGGGGGAGAATTTAAAAAGTGCAGAGCTGCAGTAGAGACTGGTAATTTAAAAAAAAAACCCCAAAGGAATCAATAGAAAACCACTTCCATGACATGCCAAGAAAACTGTATGAGTAGATCCTTATTCAATAAGTCACCAGAAAAGCAGAGTGTAGCTTGAAGGAGGCATTTACTTTGCATTCTGTAAAAAATAAAATTGCCTCTAAAAACAACAGAAAGCAACGACAACACGAAAAAGGGAGACAAATTAAGCTTACAATTGTCTCAAAAATCTACATGGACTACTGATCACCTAATAAGCTTATGTTCTTTTATTGCCCCTATGAGAAAAAGAACAGATTAGCTTGGTGCTTTTAAAGTTGTAGCAACGTTTCAGCAGAATCTCATCTGCCATCATCAGGCTTCTGTATGGTGTTTGTCTGTGAGTCAGACTTTTACAGTGGTTTCAGACTCACAGACAAACACCATACAGAAGCCTGATGATGGCAGATGAGATTCTGCTGAAACGTTGCTACAACTTTAAAAGCACCACGTGGGAAAATACCCGAACAAAGCTGAATGCCAGACATGTAAGTACCCGCGAAAACTTAAGAAAACAAATATATATATATATATATATATATATATATATATATATATATATATATATTTTCTGAGGTTCTCGCGGGTACTTGTATGTGGATCTTTGGTTATTCGGGTTTTCTCCCGCGTAAGATTGGAAGTATCTGGGCAACGTTTCGATGAAGTCTCATTCATCATTGCAAGCTCACATCACTCTGAGAAGCACAGAGCTGAAGACCAAGCCTGAAGATGATGAATGAGACTTCATCGAAACGTTGCCCAGATACTTCCAATCTTACGCGGGAGAAAACATATATATATATATATATATATATATATATATATATATATATATATATATATATATATATATATATATATTTATTTATTTTATGGCTCCCCCTTCAAAGTTCCAACAAAACCAAACCAAAGGCAGCCGCCCCAAAACTCAAATCCAACAGAAAGGAGTCTTACAAGATTATATTCCACACGCCCTGTTTATCACAATAGTTCAGGCACAAATTCTCAAAGCTCCGAGCCTCTGCCGAAAACTTCTGCACATAATCAAACACTTTGTTCCTGACAAACTTCCCATACACAGCTCTATCCTTTTATAATCCCTGAGGCAACATGCTATTTACTAATTAGGCTCGCCCTCCCTTCTAACTGAGTTTGTTTCCGTGCACCACCTAGATGGGCGTGTCAATCTCTCTAACAATTCAGACTCCAAAATCTCAGCAGGTTCCAATCTTTCATCATCAGAGTCATCAGAGTCAAAAGTCACAGCAGGATCGATCCTTTCAGACACAACACACACACACACACACACACACACACACACACACACACACACACATATATATATATATATATATATATATATATATATATATATATATATATATGTTTTCTTAAGTTTTCGCGGGTACTTACATGTCTGGCATTCAGCTTTTTTCGGGTATTTTCCCACGTCATAATAGTGGTGCTTTTAAAGTTGTAGCAACGTTTCAGCAGAATCTCATCCGCCATCATCAGGCTTCTGTACGGTGATACAGAAGCCTGATGATGGCAGATGAGATTCTGCTGAAACGTTGCTCCAACTTTAAAAGCACCACTATTATGACGTGGGAAAATACCCGAACAAAGCTGAATGCCAGACATATATATATATATATATATATATATATATATATATATATATATATATATATATATATATATATATATATATATATGTTTTCTTAAGTTTTCGCGGGTACTTACATGTCTGGCATTCAGCTTTGTTCGGGTATTTTCCCACGTGGTGCTTTTAAAGTTGTAGCAACGTTTCAGCAGAATCTCATCTGCCATCATCAGGCTTCTTTAAAAGCACCACGTGGGAAAATACCCAAACAAAGCTGAATGCTAGATATATATATATGTATATGTATATGTATATGTATATGTATATGTATATGTATATGTATATGTATATGTATATGTATATGTATATGTATATGTATATGTATATGTATATGTATATGTATGTATGTTTGGTTATTCGGGTTTTCTCCCGCGTAAAATTGGAAGTATTTTGGCGACGTTTTGATGAAATCTCATTCGTCATCTTCAGGCTTGTGTCTTCGGCTTTGTGCTTCTTGGAGTAATACTTGGAGTAAGTCAAACCCCCACTAGCAGTTAAAAGGAAGAAGCAGCTGCAAGCTCACATTACTCTGAGAAGCACAGAGCCGAAGACACAAGCCTGAAGATGATGAATGAGACTTCATCGAAACATTGTCTAGATACTTCCAATCTTACGCGGGAGAAAATCTGAATAACCAAAGATCCACATACAAATACCCGTGAGAACCTCAGAAAATACACACACACGCACACACGCACACACATACATATATCCATATATATAATAGGCTTTTTTAAAGCCATATTGATTTAAGTAGAGATAGTCCCTGGCTTACAGCCACAGTTGAGCCCAAAATTTCTGTTGCTACGTGAAACAGTGATCAAGTGAAATTTGCCCCATTTTATGGCCTTCCTTGCCATAATAAGCGAATCAATGCAGCTGTTAAGTTAACAACGTGGTTGTTAAGTTAATCTGGCTTTCCCATTGATCTTGCTTGTCAGAAGGTCGCAAAAGGGGATCACACAACCCTGTGACACTGCAAGGGTCATAAGTATGAGTCAGTTGCCGCAAGCATCTGAATTTGGATCATGTGACCATGGGAATGCTGCAATGGCTTCAAGTGTGAAAAATTGTTGTGGTTAGCTGGCACCAGGTGCGGAAAGCTAAGGAGAGCGAGGACTCAGATGAAGGGCCAGGGAGTGGATTGCTGCCTTCAGAGATTGTGGGGCCTGGCAGCAGTGATGAGAAGGTTCCCGAGGAGTCTGTGTGCATGCAGGGCTGCTCGTAGGAAAGAGCAGCTGCAGCAGCACAGGCGACTCAGGAGTAAGGCTGCAAGATAATGGCCGCTCCTTCAAGAAGATAAAAGCCAGCTGTGAATCGGACGTTCTTTGTAGGAAGCAAAAACGTTTTGAAACTCCAGCCTTGTGGACATTGCAGTATCTTAAGTTGGTAACTGGAGACTCTAGTATTGTAAAATATTTCTTATCTGTTATTCTTGGCAGCCTCACACAGTTTTGCCAAGGCTTGTGCTTATCAAAGTTAATTAGTTTGCAGCAGCCTTTTAACCGAGGATTCGTAAGAATCATTAAAAGGTTTCTGTTCCCTTTGGTTCGTGTTTGTTCTATTGGAAAAGGGTTTGTTCTATTGGAAAAATGGCCATAAGTCACTTATTTCAGTGCCATTGTAACTTTGAATGGTCAAAGTGAATTGTTGTAAGTCAAGCACTATCTGTATTCTGATTCAAGAATCACAAAAGCCACAAGGCTTTTCTTTCCCAGCTCCTTCTTTTCTAAAATGTCATGTATTTTGAGCTTTGCAAGTTGATACTGACAAATGCAGGAGGTAGATACACACCTGCTGAAGAATTCAGAGCTTCTCTTTGGGGACAGATGAAATGCAAGGCCCAAAATGTTGTTTTCAACTCTTTTCTGACAGGTGTTGAAGGCAAACCAGATTCATAACCTTAGCAAATTTTTAAATTTAAAGTTGTGCATCACTTACAGGTTTTTTTTTTCCAAACCTAAAGTCACAAGTGAATGAGTTTTCACAAATGTTATATATCATCAGACTCAATAGGACTAAATTCTTTTCAATTCTTTCTTATTCTTAGGTACATATAGAATGACACTAAATATTTTAAAATAAACTACTCTATATTCCTAGGATTTATATGTATCTACATGTATAATTATGTATATATTAATCTGTTTTACACAAGCATACACACAAGTACACAAATAGAAAAAGAGAGAGGAATGGATAGATAGATGACAGTGATTCCACATGGTTTATGACATATATCTCAGTCTTTGAAGGCATATTTAAGGACAGATTATTAATTAACATTAGAATACATAACATTCATAATCAATTATATTAAGCCACTGCTTTACTTTTATCATGTGAACTGTTTATCATGTTTATGCTGTGTTCCTCTCCTTATCCTAGCTATGGGTATCATTTTCGTATGTCCCCCTTCACATTTAAAGTATAATCCCATTAACCCAGGAAAATGATTTCCTTCTATCATGAAACCTGACACAATTTTATTTATTTTTAGTGCAACCTGATATAGATGAAGCATGAGCAAGATGTAGAATAACACAGTCATGTTGTAAATATTTAATATTGCTGAGTGATTTGATAACATAATTTCAAATGGATTTTCAGAACCTTTCATTAATAGAATAACATATTTATAGGAATTCTCTCTCGACACAATAAAAAAATTATAGAAGATATGTTTTAGAATTTCTTTAAATTTGCCCTTCCCTTTATTATCCTCTCCAATTCATTTCTTTAGTTCTTCTACTCCAGAATGTAAAGTGGAAGATGTCTGAGTGACAGTTCTGATTCCAAATCATCTCAGTGCATAAACCTGACTTAAAGCCACCACACTCTTCACAACAAAGTAAACATAAGAAACTTCACTCTTCACCACCTTGCAAAGAATGGTGAATTGTGTGGTATGTAGAACATGTTTGGGCAGAATGCACTGGGTGCAAATATAGCCAGCTGCTTCTCAAAGATTACTTTAAGATTCTTAGATGAAACACCAGATTCTGAAGACCAATTAGATGGTATTAGGTTCTTCATCTTTATTATACAGAACTAAAGCATATCAAGTCCATTTGCAGCTTTAAAGTTCTGTGGCAACTTTTCTGTTCTACTAAAATCCTTCTAATGCTGCTTCAGAAATGTGAGGGTAAGAAGAATTTTCCTAGCATAATCAAAAAGGTAATTGGCAGCTATCAAGAGGATGACTCAAACTGAGAAGAAAACTTACGGGGGATTCTTTTCTTTTTGCATTTACTCCTAAATTTAATTGTGCTTCTGATAGCTAAATGGGAGTGTTACGTATATGGAAAGAACGTTTTCTATTCAATTCATGTGTTTTGCAGCTGTCTGATTCTTGCTGAATGTAAAGCAATGCAGGGAAATAGATTTAAATGTGCTTGCATTAATGTGGATACAGTATTTGTATGTGGATATCATCATTCTATCTGTCTCTACACATATAATCTGAAAGTATGTCTGCACGTGTGTTACTGAATGATTGTGTTCACAAGGCATATTTATCAGATCAGTTCATGACTTAATGGACATATATGCCCCACCTGAAAACTTGAATAGAATTTTGGATTAGAAATGTTCCTTTGTGGACCATTATGTCAGTTTATGAACTGATGCTTTAGAAACTTAGGGTAGTGCAGAAACTAAGTTAAACATGGATGTGGGCAAGGGGTATGTATGTGTAGTATGAATGTGTGTTTGAATATCTGTCTTGTGATAGATTAGAAACATAATGTGTGGGCCATCAACCACTCACTGATGAGTCCTGGCTTCTGGAGGCACAAAAAACTTTGTTTTGCCAAACAGTTAAATTTGCTTTCATCTTCACTTTCTAATTGGCTAGTAATACATTCAGGGAAGTAGTAAATGGGTTTTCAGACAACACATTATTAACTTGCAGGTTTTGTTGGAGCAAATTGGAGCAATGAAAACAACCTCCAGATGGCTTTAAAAGGAGACACTAACAGTAGATTTGAGATCTATTTTGCAACAGTAAAAAAAATCACATCTGGCCCAAGTGACGGATCATAATTTAAGGAATGAAATCTGTCCTTTCCCCCAAAGGCCTATTACTTCCCACCATTGAGACTTCCATCCTTTGCAAAGAGATTTATTTATTTATTTGTTTGTTTGTCTGTCAAGCAATTATAAGATAACAGGCATAAGTATAAACATAGTTATGAATACATGAAATGGATACGTATAAGAGAAATAAAAAGAAACAATAGGACAGGAATGGTTAGGCACATTGGTGCGCTTATGTACACCCCCTATAGACCTCTTAGGAAAGGAGTGATAGTAGACAGTCTAAGGTTAAAGTTTTTGGGGTTTGGGGAAGAAACCACAGAGTCAGGTAGAGTATTCCAGACATTGACCACTCTGTTGATGAAGTCGTATTTCCTGCAATCAAGTTTGGTGCGGTTAACCTTGAGTTTGTATCTATTGTTTGCTCTTGTATTGTTATGGTTGAAGCTGAAGTATTCATTGACAGGTAGGACATTGCAATGTATGATTTTATATACTATACTTAGACCCAGTAGTGGGATTCAATTTTTTTTTTACTACTGGTTATATGGGTGTGGCTTGGTGGGCATGGTAGGGGAAAGGTACTGTAAAATCTCCAGTCAGGGGTGGTATCTGCTGGTTTTCCAAACTACTCAAAATTTCTGCTCCGGTTCTCCAGAACTGGTCAGAACCTGCTGAATACCACCTCTGCTTAGATTGGACCGAAGGCGGTGTAGTTCTAGCTTTTCTAGGTCTGGAATTTCAAGTCTGGTGGCATAAGGTATTCCGCAACGAGTAGAGGAGTGGAGAACTCTTCTTGTGAAATCTTTCTGGACTTTCTCAACTGTGTTAATATCAGATACGTAATATGGATCAAGCACATCTACCTAATCTAACCACTACAAGGGAGATATCATTTCATTTAAGCTGCAGTATGAATTCAAAATGTGTATCTATGCATACTTCAGCAAATTGAAACATTACAGAAATTTGCCTCTGTTTTTCTTTCCTTTTCTAATTTATTTTTTTCGTACCACAGATATCTTCCCAATCAAGGAAAGACACATGGAGTTTAGTGAGGTTTATTCCCATGTACATCTGTATACGATAGTAATTAAGTTGGCAAAGAGCAATGCAGATTCTTGACAACACATCTAACAGTGTTTCCTTGTTTTATTTTAATGCAGAAAACAATGACAATTCAATATTAAAAACACATCCTGTTGTTATGGCAACATTTTTTTTAAAAAAATACATTAAGAAAAATAATACCTGAAGGGAAAAAAAAGTCAGTTGTTACAGCAACTAATTTTCCTTCATAATAATTAGGTTTCAAGATGTTTTCTATTTTAAGATTTTAAAAAAAATGATGTAATTAAAAACTCTATTTGTAATATTTCATTCACTTAGCTTTAATATATAAAAACATTTTTATTTTTATTTTTAGTGGAATTATGTAGTGATAACTAAAGAAAATAATGTTACTGCAGTAATGATCAGCAAAAAATTAGTGGACATAATAATAAAAATGCAAGTCAGATGCATGAAATAATGCTTTGCACAGAATTAATTTGCAGTAATCATTTACCTTTATATTACATTATTAATTTTAAATCATTAGGTGTTGGTTATTCATTTTTATTAGCTTAAGACTTGACATATGAGAAATATAAATTATATGAAGCAAGATTTAAAAGAAATACAATTCCAGTTTTGACATATTATTATTCTGTTCTTTGCTTCTATTTTAGGGGATATTATGAAACATAATTTTAACATTATCTAAGTTTTCTTGCTGATCTGCGAGAAAGGATCCAAAAGAGAATCTTTCTTAATGTTTGTCTATTTTTTTTTCTTTTCTTAGTCCTACTGTGCTTAGCATTAATGACAACAATGAAAAGTGATTTTCTCACCCACATATTACTTTGAATAAAACTCTTTTTGTGTTACTTCGAAGAGGGGAAATTGAATCTCAATACAGGTAATCCTCAACTTATAACAATTCATTTAATGACCATTCGAAGTTCCAATGGCACTGAAAAAAGTGACTTATATTTTTTTCATTTTTCATACTTGCGACCGTTGCAGAATCCCCATGGTCATATGATTAAAATTCAGATGTTTGGCACTTGATTCATATTTATGGTGCCCCTTCGGCTACTGCTGCTGGAGTGTGTATGTAGTAGCTCAGAGGTGGTATTCAGCAGGTTCTGATCAGTTCTGGAGAACCGGTAGCGGGAATTTTGAGTAGTTTGAAATACTCCCTCTGACTAGCCCCACCCTCATCTGTTCTCTGCCTCCTGAGTCCCAACTAATCGGCTGGGTCTCCTTTTGTTGCCCTGCACAGGAGACAGGAGCTGGAAAGCAGGTTAGTGGTAGGAAGGGAATGGGATTTTGCTGTATCCTTCTCCCAGGAGTGGGGATTTTACAGTATCCTTCCCCTGCCATGCCCACCAAGCCACGCCCACCAAACCACACCCACCAAACCACGCCCACAGAATTGGTAGTAAAAAAATTTGAATCCCACCACTGCAGTAGCTCCTCTTGGTTTTATTTTATTTTATCAACTTTTAGTACTCCCATTGGATCATTTTTTTATTTAAATAATATTTTTCAGAGAAGATTCATATTTATGACAACTGCTATGTGCTAGAGTCATGTGATCATCTTTTGCAACCTTCCGACAAAGTCAATGGGGAACCCAGATTCGCTTAACAATTGAGTTACTAATTTAACTGCTAAAGTGATTCACAACTGTGGCAAGAAAGGTTGTAAAATGGGATCAAAACTTAACAACTGTCTCACTTAGCAACATAAGTTTTGGGCTCAGTTGTTGTAAGTTGAAGACTACCTGTACCATATGATGCTGATAAACAGATTTCTATGTAAAGACCCTACAGCAGGGGTGTCAAACTGGATTTTTTCGAGGGCCGGATGAGCATTGTAGTTCTCCGTGGGCCGGTGAGGAAGGAAGAGATGGGACAGTTATTTCCTGCAGCACCTCTGGCATCCAAAATGGGAGTGGGGAGGCTAGGTTGCTTAAATCTGGCCCATGGGGCCAGCTTGGAAATAGCAAAGACAGGCCCGTGGTGCCCCGTTTTCAGCCTGGACAGCCTCCTGCAGCACCCTTCCAGACAAAATGGGGCATGGGGGGACCTTGTGCAGCCCCTTGTGCATCCAGCAGGGATGCCAGCAGAGTGCAGCAGGAGGCCGTCCAGGCTGAAAACGGGGCACCATGGGCCAATCCTTTGCTATTTTCAAGATGGCCCCGTGGGCCAGATTTAAACACCCCACAGGCCAGATCCAGCCTGCAGGCCTTGAGTTTTACACACCTGCCTTACATCCTCTTCTGTTGGCAACTATCATCCCTTGTCGACAAAGTTCATACAATACAGACGTTATTTTTGATAGATAAATGTGGAGTGATGTATTTGTGAAAGTTGTACCCAATGCTTCTGCTTGCTGTTCCTAGCATCTGTTATGCTTAGTTGCAGGCTCCACCCATTTTGCATTTTGTTCATTTCATATTACAAAATGAAGTTATGGACATATGATAAAATTAGGACTTCTGTTGCACTTTCACCTTTCACTGGTGGGGGCTGATTGTGCCAAAGCCCCTTAGCTGACTTCTATGCCTAAAGAATATCTCCCCATTCTTGTTCTAATATCTTAAAAACTACACACTATACTGGATCTCTTGTAAAAGTTCTGTGCAATGTCACCATAGTTAGGGAAGGGCTGATATAACCTATATGATTTGTAAAGCCACCCATCTCACAACAGAGAGCAGGCTACATTTACTCCGCTCCAAGTCAAAAGGAGGCTTACTACATTTTGAATCACCTCACTCAATGAGTGAAGCAATTACCTCCCTCACTGAGACAGAGTGGACATATTTTTTTTCTGGGACATTTATTTCTCTTTCCACTCCTAGGCTATATCTGGCCTATTTTCAAATGTTATTTTTCTTTTGCCAAATTTTTCCCACCATATCAGTGGGCGTGGCAGGGGAAGGATATTGCAAAATGTCCAGTCAGAGGTGGTATTTGCCGGTTCTCCAAACTACTCAAAATTTCCGCGATCGGTTCTCCAGAACTGGTCAGAACCTGCTGAATACCACCTCTGCACCACACTACAGTTGATCCCATCCCATTTAAGATTATTGACATTTATTTTGTCAATAGGCATAAGGCAAATAGAATTCTGACCCCTTTACATTTTCTTCCCACAACTCCATTGAGGTGAAAAAAATAATTAGAATAATTGAGAACCTTGAATACAAACTTTAATTTGGATATAATTCATATTTTACCTATTACCCACACCCAGAGGGCCATTGTGAACTATCTCTACCTTTAAATCTGCTTAATGTATGAGAAATTCTTCCATGAATAATAACAGTTTTGGAACACCAGCACAAATTGAATTGTCATGCTCCAAATAGCTAAGCATAATTCAGAAAGAAGGGTTCACAATGAGTTTTATTAATTCTATTTATTGTCAAGAAAGTAATAAATTAATATAGGGAACCTTGGAAACTAAGCCAAAAGTTGAATATTCATTTGTGAATTCATTAAGGCAGGATCTTTGAAAGAAGTTTGAAACTTCTTTTCTCTAAATTCTAAGGCCAAAGGGCTAATCATCTTTTTTTCCAGCTATGATGAATCTGGAAATATAATTTGCTTGTTAATTATATTTTGAACTACCCCTGTTTCTTTCCCAATCCCAAAGTCAGCTTTGAGAGATCTTTCTTTCAGGAAAAATGCGGCTATGCTCATAATACCTCAAGACCTTTTAAGCAATTCTTTCTTACAGCATATACTATTTATACCTTGGTTTTGTGGACAACACAAAGGTGAAAAGGATTTTTTAATCTCAAATTTATTATAGATCATAAAACACACATGGATAAGAATATGCAGTTCTGTCAAAAAGGGCATTTTTTTCAATTTATAGTTTATCAACACATGCACCATGTCCTTACTATTGTCTTGGAATACATACAAATGATTGTCAACACACTGTGATCGCAATACTGGGAAACAGTTCTCACATTTTCTTCCTGTGTGTTAGCAAGTGTGAAAATAATTATATCAAACACAAAAGCGATTGTTGAGACAACAAAAGAAGGTTGTTCTACACTCTTCACTGGTGTTTTCAGAATTTTTTTCTTAAGGTTACATTTATTGTCATAGCCTTAACGCAAGAGCCGAGATATTTACTCAGAACCTGACAAGATGCGTGTCAGAAATGAAACTAGCCATTTCTGGATTCAAGACATAGCAAAACCGAAGTCAAAAATGAATGCAAAAAAAAAAAAGTGAAAAGGAATGTATTTCACTTCAAATATCCATTCTGTAACTAAGTTGAAACCCAGGAGTTTTCCTTTGAATAGAAAGAGATATGTTCTTTTGCTGTCAATAAATGGATATTCCCTGCAGAAATAGTTGGCTATCAATTTACCCATTATCCTTTTTATTTATTTTTATTTTATTTTATTTGGTTTGTCAATTGCTTACAAGATAATAGGTATAAGTAAAAACATAATTATGAATACATGGATACATATAAGAAAATAAAAGAAACAATAGGACAGGGATGGTAGGCACGTTAGTGCGCTTATGCACGCCCTCTAGAGACCTCTTAGGAAAGGGGTGAGGTCAATAGTAGACAGTCTAAGGTTTTTGGGGTTTGGGGAAGAAACTGCAGAGTCAGGTAGAGTATTCCAGACCTTGACCACTCTGTTGATGAAGTCGTATTTCCTGCAATCAAGTTTGGTGTGATTAACCTTGAGTTTGTATCTATTGTTTGCTCCTGTATTGGTATGGTTGAAGCTGAAGTATTCGTTGACAGGTAGGACATTGCAATGTATCATTTTACATGCTATACTTAGATAAGACCAAAGGCGGCATAGTTCTAGGTTTTCTAGGTCAAGAATTTCAAGTCTGGTGGCATAAGGTATTCTGCAACGAGTAGAGGAGTGGAGAACTCTTCTTGTGAAATATTTCTGGACTTTCTCAACTGTGTTAATATCAGATACGTAATGTGGGTTCCAGACTGAGGAGCTGTATTCAAGTATTGGTCTAGCATATGTTTTGTATGCTCTAGTTACGAGAATAATATTACCAGATAAAAACCTACGTAAGATTAGATTAACAACTCTTAATACCTTTTTGGCTATGTAGTTACAGTGAGCTCTAGCACTTAGATCATTAGAGATGACTACTCCAAGATCCTTGAAAGAGTTTGGATCATCAACAAGGTCTTGACTATTGAGCCTGTATTTTATTTTCTGTTTGTTTGTTTTTTGCCAATATGTAAGACAGAGCATTTATTTGTTGACATTTGAAGTTGCCATTTGTTTGACCATTCTGATGCAAAGTCAAGGTCCTTTTGAAAGGTAGCAGTATTGTCTGTGGTATTGAATAGCTTTACATCACCAGCGAAGAGAACGCAGTTGCTCTTAATATGATCACAGAGGTCATTTATGTAGAGGATGTCAAGAGTTGGTCCTAGAACATTGCCTTGGGGGACACCATTGTTGACAGGTACAGAATTTGATAGGACGCTCCCAATTTTGACCATTTGTTGTCTGTTTAACAGGAATGCTTCTATCCAGTTATGTAGGTGTCCTGAGATACCTTAAGATTTTAGTTTTAGGAGTAGTTTGTTGTGTACCACTGATTCAAAGTCTTTATAGAAGTCTATGTAGATTGTGTCTATTGCTTTAACCTGATTGAGTTGTGTAGTCGATGTGTTTTTGCAGTGTAAGAGTTGCAGATTGCAGGATAGTTTTTTTCTGAAACCAAATTGTTTATTAGAGAGTAGGTTGTTTGTCTCTAAGTGGAGGATAATGGATTGGTTAATAATTGATTCCATGACTTTACAGGTGATGCAGCACAAAGAGATTGTTCTGTAATTTTCAACTAGGCTGGGATCTCCCTTTTTGAAGATGGAGATGACTGTGGCTTGTGACCATAGTTTTGGCAAGGAGCTGGTCCTGAAAGATTTTTCGAAGATTATGTTTAGAAGTTCGGCTATGGCAGTGGATAGCTTTTTTAAGAAGTAGGCACATATTCCATCCGGTCCAATAGATAGAGATGGTTTTAGATTGCGTAGTGCTTTTTCAACATTGTCTACTGTAAATTGATATGTATTAGATTATTGTAGTTGTCTGTGGTTCGACTAGGAAGTATTGGGCTTGATCCATTGCTGTTTACAAATACTGAGCCAAAGAATGTGTTAAAGAGGTTTGCTTTGATGGTGTCGTCATTGCAGTCTTTGCCATTAGGTCTTTTCAGGGGTGGTCTTTTCAGGGGTGGTCTTGAGTCTTTTAGTTTGTTGTTTACAAAATTGTAGTAAGCACGGGTGGTTTGTAGAAGGTTTTCTTGTTTAATGTGATAATTTGTGCATTCAGTCTTTATCTGGTGGCATAAATTTTTGTATTGGCTTTTGAAGTTGGCAACGTGACCAGATTTTTCCGCCAAAGTGATCTCTTTTTGGATTGAAGCTTCCTTATTGTTATGGGTAATCTGTTTTTTTCTGGTTTTTGGAGTTGTTATTGGTACATATAGTTTGATGACTCTTTTGACTTCAAGTAAAAATATGTTGTAATCGTCTTCTACAGTATTGCATCCAGTGAATAGAAATTGCCAATCAAGGAATGAGAGATTGTTGTCTATAAGATCATAGTTGCTTTTTTTGAAGTTATATTTGGAGATCCCATCATTGTGTTGATTTTTGTGTGGACGTATGTTGAGACAAAAGTCAATCATGCTGTGGTCACTGTTGGAAAAGAGTTCTTTAATTTGTATACCATAAATTGAATTCAAACTATTGCAGAAGATGTAATTGAGGCAGTTGTTAAATCTAGTATTGTTGGTTACTAGTTGTTCCAGTCCCAGGTTTATTACAGCATTGTAGAAGGTTGCATATATGGGTTCAGTTTTACATTCCTTAAGGGTCCAGTTAATATGAGGTAGATTGAAGTCACCAAGAAAGATAAAAGTGTGTGGCAGGATGTTGTTTACAGGTTCGATGTCATAATCAGGGGCTCTGTAACATAGTAAGAATTGAAATGTGATATTTAGGGACAGTTCACAGAAGGTCTCAGGAAGAGCAACTTCTTGGGTAACTTGGATGTTTTTTAGATGTAAGGACTTTTTATAGAAGATAGCTGTTTTTGGTTTTTTTTCAAAGTTGGAAATTACAGAGATAGGTTGAAACTTGACTGCATTATTTATTTTTAATTGATCATTCCTTGTCATTACCAACACTCTGAGTTACCACCTGATGAACAATCCTACCTTTATTGATGCCCCTTGGTGACTTGGGCAATTATTAGCAATGGTTCCTGCTGATTGCTTGTATGAAACAGGTTGGAGCTTTCACTCAGGCTGACAATGGGGGCTCGGCACAGGAGGCCAAACAAATCAGCAGGATACAAGCTGACAGGCCAATCTAAAAGTGTACATTCCCTCTTATTTACAATTATCTGACCTTATTTGGTTAGCTCTGAAATGCAGAACCAGAACAGGCTTGAAATATAGAGAACAAGAAAACAAAGGAGTATGTTAAGATGCTTCTTGAACATGTTTCTTTAAATTGTAGAGCATTATACTACGGAATGTGACAAGGCGGGGGGGGGGAATCACAGAAGAAATAAATTAAAATATTCGCTGAGTATTTTTAATACTTTTATTTTAATAAGCATGGGTTGAAGGTAAGGCTAGATTTTGGAAAGACTGGGAAGAAGAGGTTTGTATTGATAGTTTCCTTGTGGAGAAAAGAAGAGTGGGATATTAATATATAAAACAGATTGATTTTTTTGTGATGCAAATGATTACAAATGTGAAAAGAAGTCTTCAATTTGTATAATTAAGTTGATTGTTATTTACAGCCCTAATTTAGTCTTTGCAAGCATATTTCCTGGTTGTTTAAGCACCTCTTGTTAGGGATAACATTGTTTACCCTAACTGGTTTAGGTAAAATAATAAATATGTAATCATAGTTTATAAGTTAAAGTGTCTGCAACTTTAAATATGGGAATGTAATTAAGGAAGTGGTTGTGAAAGCACTTTAAAAGAAGCAAGACGACAGCTTGCTCTCTCTCTGGCTTTGATGATCCCTAATTACTGCATGGACTCAAGACTGTGTTACTCGAATGGGAGAGATAAACAAAGGACTGATTTGTAAGTGAACTGACATAGGATATTCTACACGGACTTTGCTAACTGAATATCCTTGAATGGACTGACTAAATGATACATGACTAATGGACTGTTATTTTGACTATGCTATGAACTCATAATGGAATAAACTATATTTTTGATAGCACAAGCGTATCTGTTATTTTTACTGTATGTTAACAAACATACAAACTTATCTCACTCATTTATCTGTATGCCTATCTGACTAACGCTGCACATTCTGTTTAGCTTGTCTCCTTAACCCTGGTTGGGGAACCCAGGCTTAACACCTCTTTTTTATGATTCATAGTTCTTTGATAATTAATGAGGATTTTAATGAGATTCTCAACCCAATTTTAGGCAGGGATTCTTCATTATAAAGCTCCAGTCCTCAATTTGATAAACTTCAAAGAAGGCTAATGTGTATTGGTTTAACTGAGGTGCAGCATTTTTAAAACCAGCAAAAACAGGCTACATATTATATTCTTCCAAATCTCTCTCTCTCTCTCTCTCTCTCTCTCTCACACACACACACACACACAAACACACTGTTGCAATGCTGATCCTCTTCTAATTTTCAACATGAAAGAATTAATTAATTAATCAAGAATTAAAAGACATTACAATTGAACAATGATGTGGATAAAAGTGGAAAAGAGAGCTGTGAAGCATTTGTGGGAGCTCGTGCAGCATCTAAGGAAAATACACTCCCAAGTCTTGTTGATGTTGCACAATCCTGGGAAAAGATGGAGTAATCAAGAGGTCTGTACATGAGTGACCTTGCTTTACTTCCTAGCATTTTCCCCACAAGTGTATGTTTTTTGATCAATCAATAATCTATTGGCTGTGACAGGATTTGACCAACCAGGTTTTTCCCAAGCCTTTCATCTTGAGATGAGAAGGAGTGACTAGTCCAAAATCACCCAGCTGACTTTCATGTCTAATGCTTGAATGCTCGAAAACAACTGTTCTTCCTTGAATTTTAATGGTTGGAAAACCCACCATAGTACAGCATATCGTAGTATGGATGAGGGTTCAGCATTTCCTGAATGAAGGTAATATACATATCTCAGGACATTGTTGCATAATCTAAACTGAGTTGGTCACCAGGACCAAAGATTTATTTTTCCAAGCTTTCAGGCTCATGCTAGAACCCATCATCAGGAGACTTCTGTCTCTCTGCAGAATATGTGCACTGGACGATTCTATAATTTGTATTTATATGATTCCTGTGTAGTTTTAGTTGTTAATTAGAAAGTTGATGGCTGACTATGAAGTTGTTAATTGTTAATTCTTTGTGCCCCCACATCTTGGCTCCTAAGTACTCGATAAGCTGGTGGTAAATCAGCACTCCTTTTGATTGATGAGGGGCCCATTTCCCAGGCTTCAATTATTTCTCTGGCTACTTTTGTCCCAGCTCAGCCAACAATCGTACTAGCTGTGAAACTGAATGCATGTCCTTGTTTGTTAAGATGTGAGACTACCAATGAATTTGGGTCTCCTCATCTAACTGTTTGCTCCTGTTCTGACATTTCAGCATTTGTTTATGTTATTGAGGAAGAAAGGTTTTGGATATTTTCCATCTGTCTTTAGAAATTACACTATATTTATACCCAAGCATGAGTACTGTCTGCTGTGAAGTACAAAATGGGTAAATGTAATAGCAGGAAGGGAATGCTTGTTATTTGGACATGAAAAATTGCAAAGTTAATTTTAAAGCCATTACTGAATTATTTGCATTTTGATCCAAATGGACCATTATCTTGTCTATGTTTAAAAAAGGTTTAAAAGGCATTGGCTCTAGAAATACTAAAGATATACAGTACAATAGCAAAAGCAGGGATACGGAAGAAGTAGATTTCAAAAGAAAGCTGTATGAAATGAAAATATTAATCTAGGGAAAAATGACTGAAGGAAATAAACTGGGAGAAACACTGTTTCTCTTCTCCGCAGTCAACCCACACAATATTGTTTATTGTGTTTATAATTTTCCTTCACCGTAATCAAATAGCTTATAAGATAAAAGTCTTTGTATCTGCACTCATGCTACTCATGTTATGTCTTACCAGTTAATGAATATTTCAGCTTTAACAACAACAACACAAGAGCACACACTCGATATAAACTAAATGTAAACCACTCCAAACTCCATTGCAGGAAGTACGATTTCAGCAACAGAGTAGTCAATATCTGGAACTCACTACCTGATTCTGCTGTCACCTGCTTAAACCCCCACTTCTTTACCCTCAAACTAACCTCTATTGACCTCACCCCATTCCTAAGAGGTCTGTAAGGGACGTGCATAAGTGTACAATTGTGCCTACTGTCCCTGTCCCATTGTCCCCAATTATTAATTCCCATTTCTTGTATTTAAACTTATATTTATTCTTGTTTCTATTATATTGTAAACTTTTGACAAATAAATAAATAAATAAATACAAATAAAATAAATGCTTCCTTGTGTCCCAAGATATGTTTTCCTAATCATTTTTGAAGCAGGCAGATTTTTCCTGCTTAGCCCTTTTGAATATCTTTCCCCTCCCACTTTTTTTTTTTGCTAAAAGAAAGGACATTTAAAAATGTCCAAAATCTGTAATTTACAAAATTACAAATAACCTTAATCGACACTCTTGGTACCTACCAGCAACTAAATTAGTCATAAATCATAGCATACCTATGAAATGTTGCTAAGTACGAAAGGAAATTGATACTTTGAATGACCTAATGGCAGGAAAGGAAGTAATTGATATTTTCCCTGACTCATGATTGCTCTGCTAATTCAGATAATTATCTGAGAAAAGAGATATTAAAAAAAAAAACATTTAGCTTGGGAATCATTTATCTAAAATGATAAGAGGGTCTTCCGCTTGAGCAGGATGTTGGACTAGATGACCTCCAAAGTCCCTTTCAATTCTATTATCCTATGTTCTATGTCACTATGTTCAGATGAAATATAATGTTAATTTAGTTTCATTCTCTGGAAAAAGCTCAAATGCTGGGAAACATGGAAGGAAAATTAAGAAGTTAACACCCTGCATGGTGGGTGGACTAAGTTAAGTGGTGATAAGTATGTCATTGGGAGATCTGAAAGAACTCGTTAGAGATGGGGAAAAAAATCCCTTGATAAATAGGGGTCAAAAACAACTTGCTGCTATACAATCAATCATTTCAGTTTAATTTTTAAAATGAGGTAAGTCATCACTCTTCTTTTGGAGTTCTATAATGTACTACGACTATCGTTCTATAATTTTCAGATTGTCATACTTTTCATACTTAAATTAAAAAATGTCCAAAATCTGTAATTTATAAAATTACAAATACCCTTAATCGACACTGTTGGTACCTACCAGCAACTAAATTAGTCATAAATCATAGAATACCTATGAAATGTTGCTAAGTACTCATAGAATTCAATAACTGACCCCATCACATATTTGCTTTGCACCACACATTCTCCAAACTTTATACTCAAAAATCGCTATGATTGCCATTTTTTTTATTTAAATGGAACATATTGTATTGTAAATGAACATGTAAACTTTATACATACAGTACATATCTAACAGAAAGGTTTTGGACTTTTACATGAATCACGTTAATATTTAATAATTCGACATCTGTCACCTTGTAACACTACTCAGAGGATACGGAGAATATTTTTTTCACAGCTCTAAAAAACTATTTTTCTTCTTAGGTATTTGTAATGCAATTTAGAATGATAAAGATTTCTTAAATTAAGGCAGAATTCTTCTAGAGCCTGCCAACATCAGGTACACCCACATATACAGAAACTAATAAGTGTGGGTGGAAAGGCTAACCAGATATTAGGAAGATATTTTATTCTGATGTTTAATAAGGAAAAAGACTTGAAACATATGTTTGAAACACATTTAATGAAATTCCAATATTACATTCTGAGATGGTTTGTATTTCATAAATGACAGTTTGAAGATCAAGAACCACAAGAGAGGTTGCTGGTGGAGCCACAGTCTTCTCCTATCTGATTTGTGATTTCTTATGTCATTCTAATTGCACAGAAAACAAAAACATAATGTAAAATTTATGTGAATTAAATGTAAAATATAACATGTAACAAAAATATCAGTGTGAATAAAGTTAATTATCTGTCACTTTGTAGAGGAGTAGGCTGCATAAAAATTTAATAAATTGTGGAAAAACATGAAAAAAATGTATGTATGTATGTATGTATCTATGTCTGGCATTCAGCTTTGTTCGGGTATTTTCCCACGTCATAATAGTGGTGCTTTTAAAGTTGTAGCAACGTTTCAGCAGAATCTCATCTGCCATCATCAGGCTTCTGTATAGTGTTTGTCTGTGAGTGTGTATCTATCTATCTATCTATCTATCTATCTATCTATCTATCTATCTATCTATCATCTATCTATCTATCACCTATCTATCTTCTGCCCATCTCACCAGGAGCTCTTAAGTAGAGTGAGGTATTGCAAGAAAACTCTGTCCTTAACCTGGAGTTTGACCCTGATATTGACTCAATTGTTGATTCAGCCCTTCATCTTTCCGAGGTTGATAAAATGAGGACCATATTGTTGGGGCCAATATGCTCTGTAAACCATTTAGAGTGGGCTGTAAAGCACTATGAAGCAGTATATAAGTCTAAATGCTATTGTTATAGCTATCCAGAGGCCACTTATAAATCTTAATGCTGAGACAGGGGTCAAAAGAATCTCCTCAGGGAGTATACTCAACAGCATGAGAGCCATACAAAAGAAAACAGGGCATCTTCAGAAATGTTGAAGTTGATCTAAGTGACCGGGTTCTACAGGGAGAGATGATCCTCAGATAATCAAGTTCAGTTTGGTGTATTAATATGAATGCTAGGTAAAGCTAGGGAGAAAGCAATAACAAAATGGTTGCCAAGAAAACTGCAATTGCCAGGATTTAACACTCATTCAAAAGCAGATACACACAAAACCCTTTAAAAAAACTATTTCTAACATTTGTTTTAGATTTTCCTCATGCTATTCTATGTCCATATTACAGATTTGATTTTATTATATTTCCATTTATGAATCTTTCTGCACATAACTAAACTAAGAACTCTACCACAGAATTATGAAAAATAAGTATGTTGCCAAGTACATCCAGGTAGGTGTATTAAAATTTGGGTCAACACATTTTATCCCCCATTTCTACTAATATTGGGCACAGAAGAAACCCAGAATGACACAGCATCATTCATTTGCACAACAGACTATTAAATCCCCCCACTTTCTCAAGAATGATGAGATAATCTGATTGACCTTTATGACTCAAAGCTACAACCAGGAAAACAGCTTGAATTTGCCAATAAAGAGAAATTAGTTACTGGCTAGAACATAAATTCATTTTATAAGCTGGGAAGGAATCAGAATCTATTTTGTTTCTAATAATTGTGGGTTTAACACATTTTTGAACTCCATGTTCCTTGGATTATTTAGAGTGTATAAAATGTAAAATTAAATACCTTAATTAGTAAGCCAGAGTGACAATACATTTGACAATACAGCGTAAGCATTTTTAAAACTTTTTTTATGGATACTAAGAGCAGATACCTGCAAATAATCTAATTAACTTATAAGTAATAAAAGCTCTTAGTAGTTTTCGCGACTTTAAAAGTAATCTTTGTTCTTATTTTATTAAAAGAGAGTCTATTTTCCTCAATGATCAATATGAACTATGATTCATAGTCTATTTTCCTCAATGATCAATATGAACTATGATTCATAGTTTCAACAAATCTTCATCACACACTATGGTTTTAACACTGGCTTATTTGCTCCTTATCAAAGGTGATGATATCTCCCCTTAATATATGGCATTGGCATAGTAAATTGAGTTAAGTGAAAAACCAAATATTCTGAAATTCTGTCAGCAAGAAGCACAAATTCACTCAAATGCTCATTCCTATGGTGAGAACAGCATCAACACAAAATAGGGATGTTATTTGAAAAAAGCCATTCTATAATACAATTCAAATTAAAACCTTGATTTTTGCAACCCAATTTAATGTTTACTGTAGTATATAAGAAAAGAACCCAATATTTGAAGTCTTAATGTTACATCATTTACCAAGTTTGTATGTTTTGTACTCCTACTAATCCATCACTTATGGCAGGTAGATGAAGTGAAGTATTCAATGAAGTTAGTCAAAGATGTCAGGTTCTCCCCATTTACATGATAAGAGATTATATTTGTTGAAAAAAATTCAAAAGTGAAAACACTGAGTAATAAGCTGTCAATGGTCTTCATTCGAATGATCCTTATTTAGCAAGCTAAAATGCATTTAAATAATCTTCCAAGCAATATTTTAAAATGTGTGTATACACATACACAAGCACACATTTTAAAATGCTTTTAAATATATACACACTCTGTGTGTGTGTGTGTGTGTGTATGTGTATCACTATCTTATCTGACATCTTAACTTGACATCTAGAAACTATTTAAATTTTCACCATTCTCAGTTTGACTAGAAGTTTTAAAAAATAACAGAAATCCACAGTTTTATTACTATTTACAGTTGGTTTTAAGAGGTTAAGTCCTGGATACAATAAATGTTTAAGTTAACCAAATTTATTTTTATTTTATTTATTTATTTGCTTTGTCAATTGTTTACAAGATAATAAGTATAAGTGTATACATAGTTATGAATACATGAAATGGGTACATATAAGAAAAATAAAAGAAAATAAAAGAAACAATAGGACAGGGACGGTAGGCACGTTGGTGCGCTTATGCATGCCCCCTAGAGACCTCTTAGGAAAGGGGTGAGGTCAATAGTAGACAGTCTAAGGTTTTTGGGGGTTGGGGAAGAAACTACAGAGTCGGGTAGAGTATTCCAGACATTGACCACTCTGTTGCTGAAGTCGTATTTCCTGCAATCAAGTTTGGTGCGGTTAACCTTGAGTTTCTATATATTGTGTGCTCTTGTGTTTTATGGTTGAAACTGAAGTATTCATTGACAGGTAGGACATTGCAGTGTATGATTTTATATGCCATACTTAAATCAGACCGAAGACGGCGTAATTCAAGGTTTTCTAGTTTTAGAATTTTAAGTCTGGTGGCATAAGGTATTCTACAGGAGTGGAGAACTCTTCTTGTGAAATATTTCTGGACTTTCTCAATTGTGCTAATATCAGATACGTAATGTGGGTTCCAGACTGATGAGCTGTATTCGAGTATTGGTCTAGCAAATGTTTTGTATGCCCTCGTTAGTAGTGTAATATTACCAGAGAAAAAGCTATGTAGGATTAGGTTAACAACTCTTAATACCTTTTTGGTTATATAGTTGCAGTGGGTTCTAGCACTTAGATCATTAGAGGTGAGTATTCCAAGGTCCTTCACAGAGCTTGAATCATCAACAAGATCTTGACTATTCAGCTTGTATTTTATTTTCTGATTTTTTTTTGCCAATATGTAAGACAGAGCATTTATTTGTTGAGATTTGAAGTTGCCATTTGTTTGACCATTCTGATACATAGTCAAGATCTTTTTGAAGGGTAGCAGTATTGTCTGTGGTATTGAACAGCTTTACATCATCAGCGAAAAGAACGCAGTTGCTCTTAATATGATCACAGAGGTCATTCATGTAGAGGATGTCAAGAGTTGGTCCTAGAACACTGCCTTGGGGACACCACTGTTGACATTTACCTATAGCCCAACTGTTATAGAGCCTTAAAAACTAGACAATATAACCAGATTAGATTTTGGGGGCCAAAGGTAATCTAGAAGAAATGGGAACCGTTCTTCTCCCCAATTATAGATTCCAATTGATGGAATCAAACTTAGCAGTAGCAAAAATCACTATTTCAGCAAGAACTTTTACATCACTAGTAAAATAAATGTATTCTTAAATTAAAAAAAAAAAACTGTAAGTTTTTTGTCATAATGAAAAATGCTAATTAAATTACAATTTTAATAAAATTAAACATGAGATTTATTTTCATCAATATGGAATTATATAATAGACATTACCATAAACATTGAACAATTCACAATTCATTGAACAATTTGTTCAGGGTTTTTTTATATTCTGTGGTCAACAAAAATGCATCTTTTTTTTTTACCAGAAAGTACAAATCAAGTTGTCACTCTGTAAGAACATCATAAACATGCAAGCAAAACATGACAGCTAAATGATTCCATGCGACATGGAGCATCAAATCCTTTATAGCTAGATGGAGAATATAAAATTGATTTCTAACTACAATATAGCCTATTATTTTTGGTGGAGATGTTATGTTATCTCTCATATCAATGAGCAATTTTCAAATGTTCTGTTAACAAAGCCATTCACCAAGTATTTCATATTTAATTAGGTGATCTGATAATATCTACAGCTAATGAACCAGCTTTCATTTACCAAGTAAAATTCGAACAAAAGCATGTATTTTCCTATCTGAGTATGCATGTAATTTCATGAGAAGAATAAACAAAAATGCCTTTTCAGATCCATTTTACTTGAGTACCTTCTGCTTCATCTAAGGTTGAGGTAGAGAAGCAAGAGACCAGTTAGTGTACCATCTGTGCTGCTTTTCTATGGAAAGCAACTAGGGTAAGTTATATATATTTGCAACACATAAGTGATCAGCAAGTGTTGTTTAATACTTTCATCTCCACCCACTTTGCTGTTGCAGTTTTATTTCCCATCTGCTATATTAATAGTTGGAAAAATTATTCAACATATCTGTAGCAGAAAAGGCTAAGATGAAAAAAAAAACCTCTGTTTCAGGGAAACATTCACAGGGCCAAAATTAAATAAGTATTATGCCACTGTCTGCTGATTTTGTTCTCTGGTTCTTGTCAATAAATTAGTCTTGTATTCTTGTGATGTAATATCAACAATCACTTGTGTTGTGGCTCTAGGAAGAGAAGAAAACAATAGAATAATCCTTAGAGCAAGAACATTTAAATAAGCCTCACTTGGACCTCATTTTGATAGTTGTCTAAAGTTCAAAAGATAATCAAAGGAAGTAGACAAAATCCATTTCCAGCATCCTAGGAATATTTGTATGGATCCATAAACTATGTATTGCTAAATGTCTATGGAGATTCTCAGTCATCCAGGTCATGATTGTCTCAAAGGTGCTTTTCAAGAAGCAACTGGACTTTCTGGTTTTAATTTGAAGACATTTCGCTTCTCATCCATTCTTGGATGAGAAATGAAATGTCTTCAAAGAAAAACCAGAAAGTCCAGTTGCCTCTTGAAAAAGCACCTTTGGGACATCCATATATCATGTTACAATGTTTAAGGAAAAATATATATTATAACTCATCTTCAATGAGTTATATTCAAGTATACATTTCCAAGAATAAAATGATATATAAGTGAATGTATAAAGATTATTGTATATTAAAAATTAGTAGAGTGGGCAAAATAACTTGGAAGAATAGCTTGAGATGAAAATCATTGGATGGAATAGTATTAAATATTCATTTCTTCTATGTTTCTCTGCTTAGATATTCAGTACTAGACCCCAATAAAATAACGGTAAGCTGCAGGATATTACTACATGCTGTGTTTTGTATTACAAAAACTCTTTGAGAAATATTATGGAGAGTTTATTTCCCACGGTACTACAACAGAAAAACATGCTTGTTTTTTGTTGATTTTAAACTATAGTCCTGGATTAGCTAATATTATGATATGACAGCTTCCACACAACTTTGTTATTTGATTATAGCAGCTAAAATCATCTCTAAACTCAAGTAGCTTTATTTATTTAATTGATTTTCCTTCTGATTTGGCTCCAGAATACAATATAAGCAATGTAACATGATCCTATTTAAGTATGTAACACAACCTAAGTAATATCAAGTTAACATTGAAATCATTTAGCTATTAAAATTGACCGCTTTTTACAAGCACAATGATCTGGCTCGTGATAGCTGTGATAAGAAACATCAAGCCTGTTCTTCTCTGTATACAACATTTTGACAAACATTTTGACAACTTCCAGTATATATTCTTAATATTAATTCTTTGTATATGCAGTGTTTTGTACAGCATAACCAGGAAATACATTTTTCCTGTTGCAGTCTGGTTTAAGTATATTGACCCGGCTGGGCAAAACTCACAAATAGATAAATATTTAAACATCAGCTTGGAACAAATTGGGAGTATTTTACCCTAAATACAATAATGACTATTTATCTTGGAACACCAAAGCATCCTCTTGATAATCTTAGCAGATGAAATTTGTGAAGAAGTTCTTAAACCTCTGGTCTCAGATGCCTTATTTCCAACTTTGTCTGCTTTTCCCATCACTGAAAACCCTGATTAACAATGTAATATTTAGATTTCTCATCTGTTTTCTGTGCCAAATTAATATCAACTATGCAAGGTCAGGCAAAAGTTTTATTTATTTATTTTTTTAAACAAATTTTATTAATTTTACAAAAAAAGTACACAAACAAACAAGGCATAACAGCTTATAAATTCTTTTCTAAAAAAAATAGTAATAATTAAAGAAGAAAACTAATAGAAAATAATGATTCCAAATTATAATATCAATATTTACTTTATCTATTTAACTTCATATCTTATCCCAACTTCTCCTTTTCATCCAAATTATTTCTTGCTAATTAAAATTTTATTGCCTTTTATCAACATACAAAACGCAAAAAACATAACAAAACTTAAAGCTGAAAGCTGCTTGATCCTGAGTTAAACTCTTCACACAGACGAAATTTACACATCATATTCACTTTATATATCTTTCCCTATCTTATTACCATTTTCAATAACATTCTTTGTCTGTTCTATTTCCAACTATCCATTCATCTTTTTTCTTTTACTATACTTCTCCTATACACTAATTGGAGTGACGCCTTTAACTCATTGCCCTAATTTAAAAATACTTCATATAACACTTAATTTATCTTGGGATTCTGTTTAGTACATTCTAAAATTACACAATAAATTTTATAAGAAAGATTCTACTCTAAATACACATATAAAAACACAATCTTATGTACCTTCCAGAATCCCCCCCTTTTTTTATCCTTCACCCATTGTCTCTAAATAAGCTTTTTTTCCTTAGATCTTGCTTCCCACCATTGAGGCTTCTCCCCCCCCCCCCTTTCTCTCTTGCTTATTCTTCTCCTTGCCCTTTTTACCCCTTTGTCTCTCCTCCTCCCTTTTCTTACTCCCTTTCCATTGTTTTCTAACCTTGCATCCACCTTTCCTCTCATTTTTCTCTTTTTTGGTTGTTTTTTCAAACCTTAAAATCCCCTTTTTCTTATCCTCTTTCTCCTCCTCCCCGAAAAAAACCCATTGTTCATCAAAGATGGCTTCTTCTTCCTCTTCTTCTTTGTCCCAGTCGTTCTGATGCGTAGTCAACTTTTTATAAGTGCATAACGCCATTTCTAAAAATTGAAATAGAGTGCCCAAAGTATCTTTTCCATCTTGTTCTTCCTTTTTATATTTTTGATATTCAGTCTTTAGTTCATCCACAAGCGATGCCATCATGAAAAGAGAAACTTTTCCCAAAACAACCACCGAAGTATTTTTAATCAAAAATAGTTCAAAAAAAGTTCCAAAAGTTAATACTTTTCTTCCTTCTTCTATTTCTCTTTCTGGGGTTACTGTTTAATCAAAGAGGTCCAATTACCATATATCTTTCTTTGGGATTCTAGGCAATCTCCTCCTTTTTCCACTTCTGCTCCAATTTTTTTCCTCTCCCTTCCCACTTGCAACATCAATTTTTAAATGATCAAAAATCCATACCTCTAATAAGGGTTTTCCAATTCCTTAAATTTTTAAGTCCAATGTCCAAGAAGTCTTTTATCCCTCGACTTCAACTTTCAAAATAGTTCACCTTCAGTGCCCAAATAAATTTCAAATCTTCATCTGCTGTTTCTATGGGGTGGGAGAGTGAAGAAAAAAAAAAGTTCCCTTTAAGAGCTTCTCTGCCGCTTTCCGCTCTTCTTAGGGATACAATGTATCCTCCAGGAATTCAGACAGTTCAGTTCCAGTGAGTTTAGAAGATGTTGATTGACCCGGCTCAGCCAGCACTTTCACTTTTCTTGCTTCCTCCAGCACGATCTTACCCGGTTGCAGGCTTCTTCGTAGCGGCCATTACTGACCGCCGCTCCATCACCTCGGGAAAAAGGGGTTTTTCCGGACGAGGAGGGGGTCTGCGACACCCCTAACCCCCTGTCCGGCTCCCCTCTCTCTTCAACTGTCCCTACAGGGCAGCCATATCCCCCTGACCCGCTTGCCTCAGCGGCAAGCACAGTAGGAATCGCGAACAGTCACGAATTCCTGCTGCCACCGAAGCCACGCAGAATCGGAAACTAGGCAAAAGTTTTAGAGCTACTGCAAAGTAGCTTTTGTTTCTGTTCACATTTATAACAATTTAAACAGAAAATGTCTTCAGTGTAAAAATGTCCTTGTAGTAAGAGCAGTTCAATTGACTGGGAGATTCCTTGTACTGGTCAAATCATGATATACAACTGTTGGAAATGCTTTAACTTGCATGTGTAGGAGATAACCAGGCTGAGCTTGAAGGAGGAGTCAAATATGTAAACAGTCTTGAGTCCCTTTATGCCCACAAGAGATTTAAGTCCAGCCCACCTTGAATTCCATTGACTTTTATCTTTGCAAGGTCTGTTGCCTTGAGATGGGAGTTGGATAAGATTCTACAAAAATATTAATTCTAGGCCAGCCTCTAGTCCAAGCTTCCTTTTCTTCCCAGAAATTCTGAAAATCATAAAATTACCACAAGTCTTCTAGAACAAGGGTGTCTAACTCATGTTGTCACGGTGACATCACATGCTGTAATGGGACTTTTTTCCCTTTTGCTAAACTTAGAGTGAGCATGGCCAGCATGTGACGCATCCCATAGCCCACGACAGCTTGACAGCCCTGTTCTAGAAAAATAAACAAATAAATAAAATCATAGCATAGTTTTAAACAGCACAAGTGCTTTGATTCCATCTTCATGCTACCCAAACATTTGCTGCTCTTGATAAAATAAAATAAAATTCTGATCACATTTTGTTTGACATATATAAATCTCTAGCTCTGAGCCATGAGAATGTTGTTCCTAGAATAAACTGCCAACTTCTGATAATAAAGGATCATTTTTATTTTCCTGTATTTGCTCTGCTGTTTGCAAACATATCATTTCCATATGCTTCAGTATACAGCAGGAAGCAAATATAATTGATTTTTGTCCAAACTGGGGATAGAATCCAAGAGAAAAAAAAACAGAAACTGAAATAAAATCAGAAAGAAAGCAGATTTCAAATGTTTACAAAGTCTTCTTTTCTCTCCATAAGGCAAGGGATATGCTGATTACTTTAAATTAAATCTTCTTGCCAGTCCTTGAGGAAGAAAATCAAAGAAAAAGAAAAAAAAACTACATTACATAGGAATGTCTGAATATATCAGAAAAACGAATTAATTCAGTTCATTTTTTTCAACTAGGGTTATAATAAAAAGTGTATTATCACCCAAATCAATTTGGTTTAATGCCCAACAATTTGCTATGGGTTACTATTCCTTACTTGGAATATCATGGGCATTTTGATTCTTTAAAACAAACCTCAACCTGATTCCAATAATTAATTTTGAAAGAATAAAGTTCAATGATAAGTTATTAAGGATTTTTTTTTTTGTATTACAAAGTCACAAGCATGAATAAATTACTATTTTAACATGGATAATGGTAATTATGTGAAAAAATTTCTGAACTTGCAGAATGGGAAAATAACTTAAGAAAATCGTATTTCAAGAATTGCTTTGAATACTATAACCATCTCAAATCTATGATTGGCTTGTTATTTTATCAGTTCTTTCATTTTCTTTTTAAATTCTAGAGTGGCTAATAACACAATTGTTGCTATTCTTGAAGTTCAAGTGAAGAGAGAAGATAGGGAACTGAGGAAGATGAAGGATTTATTTCATGTACTCAGAAGCAGATGCTGCTATTGTTGCTTCCCAACTGGCTGACTTCTCCAGACAAATGTAAAAATTAATGAAGATTATTTTTAGTTGCCAAAGATTACTGAGACATTTCCTGCTTTTCATCAAGTATGTTTGTTGTTTTACTAGAGGAACTTTAAAGTTCATGAAATCTTGCTTCATACATAATGTTTTGTATTTTCTTCTACATGCAGGGTAGACATTATATAAATGCAAAAGGCTATGTTGTCTTCAATGGGCAATAAAAGAGGAGGTTTTCAAAACAATGATGTTCTTGTTTAGTGGTTGAGCTTTGGTGTGCATATTTTCAATGTTCTTGCTTATGCTGAGATTTTAATCTACATGTTAAGTCAAAAGACCAAGAGTAGAACATGCTTGAATTGCTTTCATTGTTTATCCTGGAAAATTTAACAATACATCATTGAAAATAAATTGTTGGGCTTTACAAATAAGTAAACACTAAATGTGAGTTGCCACCTAACTCTGCTTGTAACTAGGGACATAAAGGAGACTTACTTTAAGTTTCCATTAATCTCTTAAAGAGTGAAACAATATTTACAGCTTTGTTTCCACAGAACTTAGAAAACTTAAGTCATTCCAAGTTTTATTATATTGAAATATAGAAATTCTGAATGTGTGAAAAACTAAAATTAAAGAAAAGAGACTAATAAAAGACAAACATGAGAAATAAACATTGAAATATTTGAATATGTTTTCATGGAAATAAAAGACCGAAGAGTCAATCCCTATATAAAAAAAGAAAAAGAAACTGTCTGTACGGATTTTTCTTGCCAAATTTTCAACATATCTCTAATATTCAGGATGTTATAATTCACAGTAGTAAATTGCGCTTAAAAATGACCGCTTATTTTTTTTCTCCAAATTAATTTAGAAAAGGAGTAGTGATATTAGTGCTGGAGACTAAAATGGACCTGGAATATATAGAAAATTAAACAAGATATTTCTTTGGTTGAAACATCCATAACTGAAACAATTAACTTGACCCAAAAGGCTATGCTACTGTCTACTGTATTTTAGTATGAGAAATTAATATGGAAATTAAGTTACTCTTTATCTTCATTAAGTGTCATGGAATTGATATAATCCATTATTTCATTTTCTGTCTAAGGCATTGCCAAATGAAATAAGAAATTCATTTGGCAATGCATAATAGAGCAGATCTTGCTCAAAATTTTAAATGTTGCAGAGTGAGAAAAAAAATGGCAGGTTGCAAAAAGTAGACACAATCCAGTATGAAATAATGTTTGCACGCACTACATTAATATTTTTTAAGTAACATATACACTTTCTTTGGTTTGATGCAATTCAAATTATAAGATTTTTGTCTATTTTCATTTTCAGGGCAGCTTAATACCCAACAGAGATGGGCACATAACAACAACAAAGTTTTGTCCTGAGCAAAACAAATGGAATTTTGTTGTATTCCACTGGATTCTGTGTTTATTTGAACTCAGAACAGCCTTTTTTGCCTAGGTTTTCAGAGACGTCCATGCTGAGTGCTACTACCATGTGATTTATTTATAAATTTGATTGCCTACCTATCTTACTACAGGTTAACTACTATCGTCCAAAAAATAAACTACTATTGTCCAACCTACAGAAAAAATGACCAAGCAGATAGCTTTAAAAAAGTCAGACATTTTGTAGCCAGATTGGGGGGAAAGTACTTGCTGTAATTGTTTAATGTAATAAGGGTTAATGGAGAGGCAGTTTCTGTAAGCAACACCAGAATATTTCCTTCCTGCCTTCCTTACAGGATTAGGCCAGTAATTTCTTCTAACAATCGGTTCTCCAAACTGCTTAGAATGTTAACAACCGGTTCTAGCGAAGAGGTGCGAACCTGTAGAATCCCATCTCTGCTACAACCATTACAACATTGCGATGAATATGTCATCAAAATTCAGATGCTTGGCATAGTTCATATTTAACGAGATTGCAGTGCTCCAAGATCATGTGATTACCTTTTGCAATTTTCTGATGAGCAAGGTCAATGGGAAAAGCAGATTCACTTCAGAACCATGTTATTAATTTAACAACTTCAGTGATTCACTTAACAATTGCGGCAAGAAAGGTCATAAAATGGGGGAAACTTACCAAACTATTATCTTACTTAGCAACAGAAATTTTGGACTCAATTTTGATTGTAAGTCAAGGACTATCTGTACTGTTTTCACAACATCTCTGTTGGGCCAGTAGGCCTTAGATGTAGAAGGGCCATTTTTTTACTAATAATAAGTAAAGTATGCTATACCCTTCTATTTATGTCCCAAAGGTGCTTTTCTAAGAGCACCTGGACTTTCTTGTTTTTGCTTTTGAAGACATTTTGCTTCTCACCAAAAAGCTTCTTCAGCTCTGACAGGATAGTGGGGAACGGAAGAAAGTATAGGTTAACTTCTTTGAAGGTTAACATCCAAGTGTTTCAATGACCCCCTAAAAGGATGCAAATTACTAGCTGTCTGCAAGAAATATAAATCCTTCCATTCCCCATTATCCTGTCAGAGCTGAAGAAGCTTCTTAGAGGAGAAGCAAAATGTCTGCAAAAGAAAAAAAGCAAGAAAATCCAGTTGCCTCTTGAAAAAGCACCTTTGGGACAACCATGACCTGGAGGACTGAGAACGTCTACAGACTTCCTTCTATTTGTGGTTTTCTTTGTTACCAATGAAGTTATAATACTGATTGTTAAAGTCAGACTTTAGTTCCAATAGCACATTATACAAGATAAACTGAGAACAATTACGGTAGGGTCTTGATTATTATGGATAATGAATCCCATGAAATGTTCAGCAATTAATAAACAAAATATACCTATAATTTAAATTTATGGTTAACAAAGTTACAGAGTAGTTACAGAAATCACACTCCTAATCACTCCTATCTATTGCACACATACTAGCAAAATTTTGGATCACGTTAAAGGCGATCTGGTATTAATTTCAATGTAAACTAAATGAGAGAGAGAGAGAGAAGGAGGAGGAGGAGGAGGGAAAGTTTTAGAATGTGTAAACTCAGAGTTAACAATTGCATCAATATTTAAGATCAGGAAAATAAATACATATATTTGTAGGACTTTCAAGATGTAAGCTTTCTCATTAAATCCATTGTCTTTTACAAGTCTTATGCTGTTATTGATTTATTTATTTTCAGAAAATTGTATTTTGGTTTTAAGAGCCATTGTGACACAGTGGTTAGAATGCAGTATTGCAGGCTAATTCTGCCAACTGCCAGCAGTTCAATTCTCACCGGCTCAAGTTTGTCTCAGCCTTTCATTCTTCTGAAGTCAGTAAAATGAGGACCAAGATTGTTGGAAGCAAGATGCTACCCCTATAAACCTATCAGATAGGGCTGTAAAGCAGTATGAAGTGCTATTGCTATCTTCTTGTAAACTACTGTGAGTTAATCTGATCATAAGAGCATAATATTTTTTAATGAAGGAAGTAATTCCTAAAAGAAATCAAAGATCTGTCTAATTCAGTGCTCTAGCAGAAGTAACTTTTCTAAAAATCAGATTTATGTAGGTTATTTTATCTCTGTATTCTGAACATTTATGTCTGTTAAATTCCACTTTTCAGGTGAAAAATGGTTATCTGTTGACACTGTGAGAAAAATATATAACTTTCTGAAACATTTAAAAATTAATAAGATAATGGAGATCTTCACATAAACATGTCGTATATTTCAGTATATGGCATTATCAAACATCTGAATTTCAAGGATATCAAGAATTTGGTTGATAATAATAAAATTTTTAAAAACTAAATAGAATGTACAAGTTAAATAAAATACATTTTTAATGTATAAGTGCTGTACCATATATTACATTTGACTTCAGGTTGCAATGATCCTAATAGAAGGTAAAAGAGTTTCTTTGTATATGCACACAAGTTTACAGAGTAAAAAAATTTATAGTTCCAAAAAGCAAATTCTTAATTAAGACAGCCTGCATTCAGTACATAGCCATTATTCAAACTGAAGTGATTTTCCTTTAGTTTAAGAAAACAGTCAATCGTTCTGATGGGTTTAGAGAAAATTGGCCAAAGCAATACCATCCCCATGAAGAGATGATTCAGTAACAGAGAAGTCACTCTGTCATAAGTAATTTCCTTTCTGTCCATAAAGGTGCTTCTAAACTGAAACAGACAGGTTCACTGGATTCATCAAAAAATCACCAGAACTCAGTTTGGGGGCTTGATAGATACATTGATTGAATTTGTATATTGCTCGCTTTTCAAGGGTTTACAATCATATAAAATAAAAATAACACAAAAAGAAATACAGAAATAAAAAAAAAAACATTCATGCTGTACAATCAGCATGTATCATCACGTAGCTATTATTGTTGAAACACTATTCAAAGAGTTGTATTTTCAAGGCCTTTCTCCATAATGGAAAAGCCGGTGCAACTCTTATCTCTCAAGGGAGGTTGGTCTGTAGAGCCATTACAAAATAGCACTTATATTGTATCCAACTTCCCACCAGGTCATAAGTATGACTTATCCAAAACATTCCAGCCTGGGATTAATATGCTAGATTGGTCTCACCTGGAGAAAGGAGTCCTGAAGAAATCTATGAACCCACAACTTTTAAAGATTAAAAGTTCTTAGATGCTTATTGGAAGCTAATGAAGTGCCCATGGTGTCAGCCTTACCTGGCTTTAGTAGCTTTCACCTCCCATTATACAAGCTATTCACTTTTGCACAAATTGTCTCTGTTGACTGATTATTATCTTGAATCCATTTCAATCTCTGTTTACTTATTTAGCGTGGTGATGGTACATTAGCCAGGACACTACAGTGTTAATACTGAGTAGTTGTTTGGCTGCCTAGGACCTATAGTCTGTTGGGTTCAAGTTCGTGTGCTATACATAAGTGCACCATAGGGAGGCAAACTAGCTCCACTCAAGCTAAGAGTGTCACCCAGGATTTTTTCTCTCCACCGATGTTGCCTGGCATTTGGGAGTCACATTTGGACAGGTCTGTTTGATTTGTACATCTGCAAAAACGCTGTTATTTCTCTCACAGGTGGTGTCTATTTACCTACTTGCATGTAGCATGATTTTGAACTGCTAGATTGGTAGAATCTGAGGCAAGTGATGGGAACTCAACCCCGTCACACAGTGCTAGGACTCAAACCACTGGATCAGTATCTTTGAGCCCCTGAGCCACCATGTCTCATTTCAATGCTCTGTTAATAAATACAACATTGTTCCCATATATGTACAAGGGCTAAGAACTTGCTGAATACATAATAAGAGACAATGATTACCTTGCTTAAATCTTGCATCAAAGATGAGTGTCAACTCATAAAATATTTCTATGGTCGTTTTAGAGTTGCCAACAGACAGGGAGGAGGGAAAGGGGTTTGAAAGAGCAGTGCAGCAGCTTGGAAATCGAAAGTACATTCCATAAATAGTTTTTCAAAGATAGTAACTAGGTGACTAAAATTTCTTCTGCGCAAATATCTAACTGGTAAGCATGATTGATGACTCTTGGCTATGGATGTTTCTCATTGGAGAATATGAATTATGATACGCCCAGGGGGTGGGGGGAAATCAGGGTCAAGGGTGACAATAAATTATGTGTTTCAGAGTTGGGAACACCCGGGCAGTGCTGGACATGTTAACTCCAAGTAAATCCTTTGAAGTTTTGGAAGTCTGGCTTGAGACTCATGATTTAATTGGGGTAACTGTCGTAATTCTGACAGCTAGCCAACTCTGAAACACATAACCCATGACCCTAATTTTTCCCCACCCCTGGGTGTATCATAATTCATATTCATATTCATATCGCAATAAGATTCACTTAGTATCAGGACACCTAAATACTTGAACACCAAATAGATATAAATTAACTTGTTTGCAAAAGAAGCTGTTATTCAGACGAGTTCTGTCCTTCTACTTGCTTCAAATTTACTTGATCACCAGACTATATTAAGGGTGCATCACCCTCTTAACAGATTATCTGTTTTCCCCCTTCTAATTCTTATCTATCTGCTATGAAATCTGAGCGCTATTCCTGTTAGATCTGGTTTGTCTTACCGCCATTTTCAAAAGTTCAGTGAGAGACCTATTATGCTAAATGATGCATAAATGAAAAGAAAATAGATTGCATATTTCAGTGGCTTAAATCAGTAGAAATGCCTGCAATGGTGTTTTGCAACTTAATATTCAAAGCATTATTAATTTTAGAAGTTAGTAAGTGACAATTATATTTAGAAAAGTGTGATTTGATAAGAGTCATTTTGATGACATTCTTCACGTATGTTATCCTCTGAGAGAATCATTTAGCTATTGAGGCAAAGTGATTTTGCATCTGTTTCATGTTTATATGCATAGCTGTCAAATATGTGATGTAGGAATGCTATCATTTTGCTTTATTTTCATCATATGGTCTAAAACTATTGCTGTATATTGTCTTTAGAATGCATTCAATACCCACAGACAATAAAGGAAAAAGATGTTTGTGGATTTAATAAAAATGGGCAAACTAATGGATTTTGGATATTTTAGCATGGCCAATGGCAAGGCATTAGGAAAATTGTAATCTAAAATATCAAAAGGATATCAGGTTGGCTAATCCACTGTTTATTCGTTATATTCGCTAAAAATGGAAAATTGTATTTTAAAAATGAATACCCCATTTGTAATCCATCAATTGTGACACTGTGAAATACAAATAGTGCCACAACTTCCAGCAGAAGTAGCTGGACTATTTACATAAAAATCTACTGATGCTGAGCATGTCAGCTGGAAACCTGAGAGCCTGGGTTTAAGACCTGAGTGCTGGACAGCAGGCTGAATTCCCATTGCTTTCTCAAGCTCTTGCCCACCTAGCAGTTCAAAAGCATGAAAATGCAAATAGATAAATAGGTACCATCAGTGGTGGGATTCAAAAATTTTTACTACCGGTTCTGTGGGTATGACTTGGTGGGCATGGTGTGGCTTGGTGGGCGTGTGGCTTGGTGGGCATGGCTTGGTGGGAGTAGCAGGGGAAAGATACTGTAAAATTTCCATTCCCTCCCCACTCCTGGGGGAAGGTTACTACAAAATCCCCATTCCCTCCCTACCCCACTAACCTGTTTTCCAGTTCCGTTCTCCTCTGCAGGGCAACCAAAGAAGATCCAGCTGATCAGCCAAGTCTCAATAGGCAGAGAATAGATGAAGGCGGGACCAGTCAGAGGTGGTATTTGCCGGTTCTCCGAACTACTAAAAATTTCCATTACTGGTTCTCCAGAACTGGTCAGAGCCTGCTGAATTCCACCTCTGGGTACCACTTTGGTGGGAAGGTAACAGTGTTCCATTCACCTTGGCGTGTAGTCAAGCTAATCACATAATCGCAGAAGTGTCTTCAAACAATGTTGGCTTTGTCAGCTGAGAAATGGAGATGAGCATCTCCTCCTAAAGTTAGACATGACTGGATAAGGAATACTTTTATCATTACTTTTAATAGAATTAAACTTGTATTCCCGGATAAATGACCATTATTTATCTCTATGACCAGTAACCAACTCAACAATTATTTGTAACTCCTGAACTATAAAGTAAGATTTGCATTTATTTTCCTGGACTTCTTTAAGAGACACAAGGCAAGAGTGATATGATGTCAATTCTGATCAATTTTAGCCTTGATTTGTGTAGCAGCCCTACTAGCAGAGAGAATCAAAACAGGTCAAATGAGCTGTGTATACTAATAAGCATCTTGCTTGGGATAAATTAGTATTCAAACATTGTATGTACTATGTCTGAACACTTGCTATTTCTATGTAATCGTACAGAAATATTAACAAACTTATGCACTTATACTACATCAGTAAAAAAAGCATGTGTGCATGTAAGTGTGGCATTGCTTAGGAAATATCTTCTGTAAGTAATAGGCTTCAGCAGAAAATTAAAAAATCAACAAAAATTACCATTAATAATTAACAGATTGGGAAATTCAATCGATTAGGTGCTCAGTTTGTTTTTTCAGGCCAAGAACTATCTTGTCTTTACAATGGTACAATGCTTGCTGAAGGGGTGCAAGCAGTTCCTCCCTCCCTCTTCTGCATGGAAAGAAACTCCAACACTGGACTGGAGAAAAAGAGCTTGGATCTTCATGACTTTGGCTACCTAATGAGAAGGAAGGACTCACTGGGAAAGAGCTTAATGCTGGGAAAGATTAAGAGCAGAAGAAGAAGAGGATGACAAAGAATAAGGTGGCTGAAGGGAAGCAGTTGGTGTGAGCTTAAATGAATTCCAGAAGATGGTAGAGGACAGGAAGGTGTGGAGGAATGTTGTCCTTGGGGCAGTGATGGGTCAGAAATGACTTTGCAACTAACAACAACAATCTTCATGGCCTGAGCTTTTTTCCCTTCCCCTATGTAATAAAAGGGAACTCCAGCGCTGGGTTGGAGGGGAAAAAAAAACACACTCAAATCTTCATGATCTGAGCTTCTTTTCTCCTGGTGCTGGAAAATCCGATATTTCTTCTTTTTTCCTTCTGCACAGGGAAAATCTGATATTGTGCTGGAGGAAAAAAAAAAACCTCAATCTGGCAGGCACATGGCATCTGTAAATGACCCTGGCTGCAAACATCCTGTGCCAAAATCCTGCTTGGTACCAGACAGAGTCCTGTCAGCACAGGATAAAGGGTTTGTGACCTTCCCTGAAGACTTTCTGGGGAAGCCAACAGGCAGGATTGCAAATGGCAATCACACAATTGTAGCGTGACTGCGAACAGTTTGCCAAGAGCCCAAATCACAATCACATAACTGGGGGATGCTGCAATGGCCATTACTTTGGGTATGTGTCCAACTCCATTTAGTGCCGTCATAATTTTAAATGGTTACTGAATGAATGGCTATTAAGTGAGGCCTAAGTGTAAACTAAAGTGCCCTGCCTAAAAGGAACAGATTTCTCAATCCTTATAGAGGAGGATTAGAGAAAACAGGTCGGTATTGCCTGATTGCTGGAAAAGGTAGACAGATAAGAACCCAGGGAAAAAGAAAAAACTATATGTTTGTTAAGTACGGTCATTTTTTTACTTATAGCTATAACAGTTATATTATTTGGGGACGTGGTGGCTAAGACGCTGAGCTTGTCGGCCTTTCAGATTGGCAGTTCGGTGGTTCAAATCCCTAGTGCCGCATAATGGAGTGAGCTTCTGCCAACCTAGCAGTTCAAATGCACATAAAAAGTGCAAGCAGAAAAATAGGGACCACTTTGGTGGGAAGGTAACAGCATTCCATGTGCCTTCAGTGTTTAGTCATGCTGGTCACATGACCAAGGAGATATTTTCGGACAGTGCTGGCTCTTCGGCTTTGAAACGGAAATGAGCACCACCTTCTAGAGTCAGGAACATATGTGCGAGGGGAACCTTTACCTTTATAACAGTTATTTATAAATATATTATTAGGCAGAGATAAATATAAGTTGTATATATTAGGTTTAACACAGTATAAGTATATGTTTAGTATAATGAACCAAATTATGTAAATATCAAAAGAAAACATTCAGACTCCGAGTCTTTGGGTTTGTTCCGAAACTTAATTCTCAAAAAGCCCAAGCCAAGCTTTGAGTTTCATCTTTATTAGTGGATTTTGAAAAGTGCCATATCTATTTAAAGACATGTATTAATTCTTTGAAAATATCAAATTACCCTTTTTTATTTTTGGCAAATAATCTACCCATTTTATCCAGATGGAACTCCTTTCAATTCCTTGAAAAGGAATGATCTCCTGGCATACTGCTTGGAGAAGCAGTTAAGATCCTGACTTTGATATGTCCTATAATGTAGAATAATTTCCAGTTGTAAGAGACTGTTCAGAACAGTCAAATGTGTATCTGTGATCTTTTTAATAAAGGTTTATTCTTTCTGCTGAGTTAAATTATATTTCGGCAGTACCTATCAAACAAGGTTCACTGTTTTGAATAGATTATATTTTTCTTCGTGTTTAGAAAGAAAAATCTGACAATTTAGTGTCTTAACTGCAATCAAGCATGTTGCAAAACTTGCAAATTAAGATTTTGTTGCCTAATGTGGATGCCAAGGATAGAAACTGATTCTATCCCACAGATCACAAGCTCTAAGCTGCTAAACTACAAGGTGACAAACTAAAAACCACATTTATAATTAACTTTTACCTACTTCAATGGACATTATCAATTTCATGCAGTAGTTTTATCTTCTTATCTTTCCTAATATTCTTTGTGGTTAGTAATTAGTCTCTTTTTTTGTTATACATATTGCTGTTTGACTCCCTGATTTCATCTTCATAGTTCAGTTATTACTGATAATGTTCAGCTTTATCTTTGTTCTGGATGATATGATATAAGAATCACTTTCCATTTGTATACCATTCTGATCAGCTGTTTCTTCCCTTCCCTGGTCCCCTGGTCCCCTGAGGTCAACCCTGATGTGGCCCTCAATGAAATTGAGTTTGACACCTCTGGGTTAGTCCTTAAGTCATTAGGAACCATGGTGTCCAAATCACAGACAGACTTTCTTCAATGCATTTCATTTTTAAAAAAAGGTTAATTCTTTAATTTATATTTAGTTAATGTTCATGGCATCCATCAATTCTTTACCTCTGAGGTAGCTAAGCAAGTGATTCATGGCCAGATTGTGTCGTACTTATATGACTGCAGCAGCCCATTGGCTAAGTCACCCATGACCGCACTTTGACACAGGTCCATTGTTCATACTCTTGTGGATCATATTTCACTATCACATCTTTCAATTGTTACATATTACTTTGATTGGATATTTGACAAATATAATAGTATAAATTAATTGTGTGCATATATTGTGCTTCATCAATATACCCAACTACCTTACCTACTCAGGCATAACACAAGAATTTTAGGTGACAAAATATACTCCCAAAATTGGTCTCAGCTTATCTGTGGATGGGCTTATCCATGAATATATACTGTATAGTGTAAGGATATCTATATTTCCCATATACATTTTCATATAAGCCCAGGTACACAGATCCTTGAATTGTGATTGAACATTCAAAAATGCAGCTCAGAATATATGTGAGTAGCATATTTTTATGGTTACTTGCGTTAAATATTGGAACATCAGTTTATTCACAGATGATCTTATCCACAAGTACGAATGGTGTTTGAAACACCTAGTGATAGCTCATGAACATGTGTATTTAATGTGATGAGATGTGTAGAGCTATCTATTTTTTTCCAGAGAGTAGAACAGCTACATTCTGTTGAAAGCCTTTTCTCACGTCACTCTGTTTCTTTGAATCTTTGCTCATGAGAATTATTTTTAGAGTTAGATATCTTAAAATGAAAGTATACTAACTATACTTCTTCTACCTCATCAAAGTGGTGGTTCCCCCCAAGTATTAATTTAAATATAGGGACCTTGATTTTATTATAGGTCATTAGACCTATTAATTTGTATTGTGATTATACCATTTATTTATTTGTTTATTTAACATATTTATGAGCCACCCAACTTCAAAGTGAGCCTACGCACTTTATACTTAAATCAAGAAAACATAAAAAGAACCTATGCATCTAGACAAAAATTGCACCATAATCACCCACACATCACTGCACAAATCCCTTACCCCAAAACTCAGAAGAACAGCTCAATTTTCAAAGGTTTCCACATCATCAGGAGTGAAGTTTTGTGGGGCACTTCCATCGAGGACAGACGGAGACCACGATTATGCGTGGCTTCAATATCTGCTTGCCCTGTTGGAGTGGTCCCCAGAGGACTGAACCATCAGACCCATCTCAGAGGGGTGGGGGAAGAGAGGGAGACTGCTAGCTGGGTTGAGGGGAGCCGCATCTCCCCTTCCTGGCTTAGTATACTCCCCTGGAAGACAAGGAGAAGTGGCAGTTTAATGGCTGCCCTAAAGACGGGAAGCTACCGGGACCTAAGTGTGTGCTGGAGAGGTGAAGTGGTGAGTGGCGTGTATCCAGACAAGAGAAGCTGAACCTTTAGTTTTAATAACCCTGAAAAGCAGAAAGAAAGATTCCTTGCTTGGGAGTACAACAGCAGTGAATAGAAAACAAGAAGGACACTATAAGGTAAATAAAAATCTGGACTACAAAAGAGCTATAATGAAATTAAAGATTGAAAATTAAAATTAATATAATTGAAAAAAAGGAAAAAAGAATTTTGAAAAGTAGAAGTGATATAGAGCACCAGCTAATGGTACAAGGCATTTTTACCTGAATGACTTTATGGAAAACTACTGATCTGTTAAATGTGTGAATGAGAAAAGACATGGAATAAAAGACTTTAACATAACAAGAACCCCGGAAGCTTAAAAGAAAAAGGGGGAGATTGCAGCAAAAGGACAAAGGAAGGCAATATCTTGGGACTGTTGAGGTTGACTGTGCAAAGGAAACAGAAGGACCAATAAGGAAAAGAGATATAAATCGAGTCTCTTGGCAAGGATTATAATTAACTTTAATAAAATAAAGAATAACACAACTGATTAAAAAATGGAAGAAGCAAGCAAAATTTAAGTTGGAACTGCAAACTGTGAAAGAAATTATAAAAGAAAGAACGGGTTTATTGGACAACACTGGCAGAAAAAGGAGTGCAATTTATAGCAGAACAAAGGAATTCTAGAGAGGAGGAGCCAAAGGAAGAGGAAAACCGCCAAGATGGACATGAAGATTCAGATGCATTGCCAAAAAACACAAAAGGAACTAAAACTAAGACATTGACGACAGAGAAAATAAAGAAAAGAGGAAAAGCTCCCAAGAGTAAGCAAAAGAAGAAGAAGCTGTACAAGAAGAAATTTCAAAAAAGAGAAATGGAAACGGGGGGAGGAAAGATGGGGGATTGGCAGATGGAAATAAATGTAATATTAGAGGAAAAAAGAGAGATAAAGAAGAAAGGCCAGGAAAACTTAGTAAAGGGAAAGCTGGCTAAAACTAAGAGAAATGACAAGGCTGAGAAATTTGGAGATAAGAGTTAGATATAGCATAAAAAGGGGAGGCCACATGGGAATGTATCTTTGTATTTTTATTAGAAATGTAGACTGGGGAGATTTGAAGTTTATAACTTACTGGGAATTACTTTAAGATTATTAGATAATTATAGATGAGAAAAATGAAGATGGAGTGACTGATATTAAAAGGGTTCTATTGTTATTAATCCATACACACTCACACACACAAACACAAGACACATTCTAAAACATGCTAATGACTATTGAAATGATATTAGGAAAACAGAGAATATGATGATTTGGGTGGAAATCTGGTATTAATTATGTTTAAAAAGTGTGAATTAGGGTTATATAAATGTTACAGGTTGAAATTGGTTAAAGGGAAGTAAAAGGGAAAATTAACTCTGTTTTTACTTTACTTTTTTCTTTGTGGTATACATGAAATAGAAAATACAATTGATTATAGAAAGGATATGAAAAAATATTTAATTTTAATTTTAATTTATTTATTTTATTTGGTTTGTCAATTGCGTACAAGATAATAGGTATTAGTAAGAACATAGTTATGAATACATGGATAAGTATAGGAAAAATAAAAGAAACAATAGGACAGGAATGGTAGGCACGTTGGTGCGCTTATGCAGGCTCCCTACAGACCTCTCAGGAAAGGGGTGAGGTCAATAGTAGACAGTCTTAGGTTAAAGTTTTTGGGGTCTGGGGAAGAAACCACAGAGTCAGGTAGAGCATTTCAGACATTGACCACTCTGTTGCTGAAGTCGTATATTGTTTGCTCTTGTATTGTTATGGTTGAAGCTGAAGTATTCATTGACAGGTAGGACATTGCAAAGTATGATTTTATATACTATACTTAGATCGGACAGAAGGCATAGTTCTAGCTTTTCTAGGTCTAGAATTTCAAGTCTGGTGGCATAAGGTATTCTGCAACGAGTAGAGGAGTGGAGAACTCTTCTTGTGAAATATTTCTGGACTTTCTCAACTGTGTTAATATCAGAAACATAATGTGGGTTCCAGACTGATGAGCTGGATTTGATTATTGGTCTAGCAAATGTTTTGTATGCTCTAGTTAGTAGTGTAATATTACCAGATAAAAAGCTACGTAAGATTAGGGTAACAACTCTTAATGCCTTTTTGGCTATGTAGTTACAGTGGGCTCTAGCACTTAGGTCATTTGAGATGACTACTCCAAGACCCTTGACAGAGTTTGGATCATCAACAAGGTCTTGACTATTCAGCCTGTATTTTATTTTATTTTTATTTATTTATTTTGCCAATATAGAATATAATGAAAGAAAATATAATGAACTAGAAGGGATTATGTGGGAATGTAAAATATTTATAATGAATGAATTATATTATAATCAAAAGCAGGGAAATGAACATTTATTAAAACTACATAGGTAAATTTTGAAAACAAAGAAACATATGAAATGATTATATGAATATCTCTGGAATAAGATATATATAAGATATATTATAGATGGGGGGATATACCATGTGGATTCTAAATGTATTAATCTTACTTTATTTTTATTCGCTTTCTCTCTCATTGACTGTCTAATTATATATTGGTCTTGAGAAAGTCATAGATGATAACAATACATAAGGTAACAATAAAATAGGTGGTAAGCTGAAAATGGAAATAATAGGGGATAAAGAATTGAAAATATATGTGAGGATGAAATGATTTTGATATTGAATTAATGAATTGAAATATGAAAGGGAAATTTATTTAAAGATCAGTCAAATGGATAATATTTTGAAGTGATATTAATTAAGAAAATTGAAAGCATAATTATGACTATGTATAAATGTTGTTATCTGGAATCACATTGCTCACATGAAGAGATGTATAAAAAATAAAAATAAAAACGGGGGGAAAAAAGGAGTGAAGTTTTGTGGATCTCTTGGGCAGATACCAATACAGAAGGCAAGTGCTGTGACAATGAAAACCTGGATCCCAATTGTGGGTCCTGATGTGAACCTGCTTGTTGGTATGTAGCATTTCATGGTATTAATTGCTGTCCATCCTATGTGTACTGCTCTTTATTATAGTCACATAAATCAATTTAATACTCTATGGGACATATAGATCCAGAAAAAGTGACACTAGCTTTTGATCAACAAAAAATTGTAATTATTGTTACAGCAACTTATATAAGTTCCAATGTTCCTAAATGCTAGACAGCCAAAATATGGAGGCAGAATGAACCTAGTATTAATGATAATTCGGAGTCTTTTGAGGGCTGTACATCTTTACTTTATATGCAGAAAATCCAAAACTCAGTCCCTTCTAATTCTAGACAAGAAAAGGAAAACCTAAAAGCAGAAATAGAAAATATAGAGAAAAATGAGTCCATATTCTGGCTCATAATAAAGGAACAGCCTTGTTTAGACAATCTTACTAGAAAGTTTGCCTTTTGCATTAAATCCTAGACAATTCATTGTAAACTGGTTCAGTTTTGTGAAATATAAGTAACTTCAATATGTCAGTGAAAATTCTCAGTCATCCAGGTAGAGTTGTTTGGAAGTTTAGTCATGGTATTTTTCTTTTTGTTTGAAATGCTTTGCTGCTTATCCAGTAGATAGTTCTGTGAAGCTTGACACAGCTAAACTTCCAGATGAATGACTTCAATGTTCTATTTTCTCAGCAACTGAAAATAGCTAACTTAAATCAGTTTTAACTTCTCCATAGGAGTGTCCACAGGAGTGTTTATGTTATACTGCATATCAAAGGCAGATATGCATGGTAACCAGCTAAAAATGGTTTCAGCTACTAGTGCGGGGATAATATAAGAACTTTCTTACTAGTGTTCATGATGTGATGAGAGCAATAAATTTCCAGGTTAACATATGATGTTGATTACAAACATGAAATGAAAACAAGGATAAGTTAAATCAGCCCCACGACACTGATAAATTGTATCCTGACAGAAACCTTTACATTCCTCCTTGGAAATCTTCAAAGTAAGATTGTAAGTCTTTCTATATTTGGATATCTTGTGCACATACATTAAGAATGTGTATTATGTCCATTATGTGAACAGTTATTTTCTTTAAAAAATGGTTTAACATCTGGATCAGTTCATGTATCTTCTCAATGGATTCTTATATGGTTTGAAAACATAGAACATAAGTCAAACTAAAAGCTACAGACTTACAATAATTATGATATAGTGTTCAGTTGTTTTCTATATTTCCTTTTTGGCAGAGAATATTGGAATTATTATCCTATGACTAGTTCATTATATGTGTTACTGACTATAAGTCTTATGGACTACAAGTATTGGACAATTCCTATTGTGGCTGAAGGCTAATGCCATGTTGGATCTTGGTTGTGGTGTTTGCTATCTATCTCTTCATCTCTTAAATGCTGACATCTGCTGTGGGAGATTAAGGAAGTTGGAGGCTGCTTTCTCTCTCTAAAAATACATTTCCATTTGTCCCTTTAGGAAATATAATATTCTGCCTTTTTAATATTTCTCAAAATATTTCATTCTTCTAGGAGAGGAGTGGTTGCTAACTTTCTATGAGGGTTAAATAAAACGATTACAAGTATTAAAATTACTTAATTGGAACAAAAATAAAAGAAATACAATAAACAAAGTTCAGAGCCCATTAAAGAGTTGTCATTCTGTTGAAGCCTCCATTAAGTGTAACACTTGAAATCACGAATGAGAATTCATTGGCCTTGTCATTTTCAGCAACAAATGTTTTCCTTTCTTTCTCTCAACTCAAAAACTTTTATGAGAATCTTTCCTCTTGCAGTTGCCATCTTGAATTCACTGCATATTTCTTCACATAACATGCTAAAAAGAGCTGCACAATTTTGTAATATGTTTCAAGGCTCATTTAAGGGCAAAAAGTTGGGGTTTTTTACAATCAGCCATTCCCTCTGAATAGAACGATATGTTGCCTTGTATTTAGATATTACTAATTTCATGTGTGTAATGCCCCTTCTTATTCACCACATAGCTAGTGCTCCATTAATACTTATCCCAAAATTTCCCTTATTTTCATGAAGCAGGACCAGAAATGTCTCAGCACACACTTGTATAAATAAATGAGAATACTTGTAGCTCATGGTTGAAATGACTGTAATTCTTTACTGAATTCAATGCATTAGTTTGACCATCATTGCTGAAAATCATTGATTGAGCTGAGTTTATATTATCAATAGTTAATCAAGACTGACAATAAAGTGGCCTCCTCCCAGGCCATCATGTCAATCAAGCTTAGATAAAAATATCTTTTGTAAGTAAGTAAGTAAAAGTCAGATTCACCCCAGCAGTAGGAGGTGTCTTAGTTCTCTGCAGACTTTGTTTCTGTAACTAGGTCATATTTCATAAATAGATAATTACTCTGGTTAGATGTTTCTATCCATCTATCCATCCATCCATCCATCCATCCATCATCTTGATAGAGAGAGAGAGAGATGATAGAGATAGAGATAAAGATAGAGAAACATGCTCAGCATTACAAGACAAGATAGAAAGACTTGCACATGGATTAGAGAACAAACATAAGTATACAATATCATCAAGAAAGTAAAAGAATTGAAATAGAAATGGGCTAGTCACAAAGAACTGCAAGAAGAACTGATGGCAGGTAGATCAAGGAAGTCATAGAATGTATTCCACTTGATAAAAAGCATCCACAAAAGAGACCTAAAACAAGATGGATTGATGACATCAGCAAGTATTGCAGGCCTAATTGGCAAAAAGAAGTTCAGGACCATATTAGTTGGAAACATGGAAAAGGGGCCTTCATCCTGCAGTGGATAGACAATGGCTAAAATGATGATGAATTAGATGGATGGATGGATGGATAGATGGACGGATGGATGGACAGACAGACAGAGATAGAGGAGGGAGGGAGAGCGAATGAATTTTAAAAGGCAACTCTAATTTGAGATCAATTCATAATGAACTAGACCATCCTGTGACTTTGCAAGAGGACAAGCTTCATGTGGCCTGTCTCTTGGAGTTTTTTTTTAAAAGAAGTTTGATGTTATTTATCTCTTGTGAGATTTATCTCCCAACTATTAGCCACACACCTTGTATGTAGTTGTTCTGTGCAGTGCTCTATAGCATTGTTTTGAGGGTAGAAGTTGAAACATTTTATGTCTGGGATATGAGGGGTCTAAATATTTTCACAGCCCTCTTTTTGACTTGTATGTGGCTACAGAGAAATTCCCTGAGAATAGGCTCTAGTAGGAGTTCGAAAACTCAGAAGACTAAACCTCTGGTCCCAGTGAACAACACAGATTGCATCCTGCAGCATTGTTCTGGCCCATATATTTGCCTATATTCTTCAAGAGTAATGTGAATTTTTTAAAAAAAATCATTATTAGATGTACTATATTGAGAATATGGAGCAGTCACACAAGCTCATGAAGCATTTTATAGATGAGAAATAATATGCAAGTGCTCCAGCTACACTAGTAATAACAATAGCACTTAGACTTATATACCACTTCACAGTGCTTTACAGCCCTGGCTAAGGGGTTTACAGAGTCAGCATATTGCCTCAATCTGGGTGCTCATTTTACCGACCTCAGAAGGATGGAAAGCTGAATCAACCTTGAGCCTAGTGAAATTTGAACTGCCAAATTGCAGGTATCTGGCACAATTAACTGCCATAATTTATACAAAATGCACAGCTCTTTTCAACCCAAGACTTGTTAATATTTATAAAATGAAGTCTGGGGGGTTCAAGAACTGTTGTATAACCCAAACCTTTCAATATCTGAGCTGCAAATATTGTTCAGGAAACAAAGTCATAAATTTTTAGCCCCATTCTAAAGGTAAATATATTTTCCCAAAGCTAAAGGAAGTCTATTGTAATTAAAAAAGAGATGACTTCACAGTCTTCATAGGTTTCATATTACTTTGATAATCACTCTTTCAATGAATGGAATTTTATTGCTTGTCTGATGAACACCTGTACTTTCTGAATGATGGCCTACCTTTCCAATTCCAATCACATTGCAGAAGGAACATTATTTAATACACAATTCATACGATTCTTCCATATCTATATGGAAGAAAAGACTATATACCCTGGCCATTTTTTCACCTTACAGCAGTGAAATTGAAATTGACGTTTTTATGTAACCTGCTAGGAGAATGGAAACAATTGCTACTGTTCAAAGCAGAGGCATGCAAAATGGTTTAAATATGGAATGTTCTGAGCTCAAAAACATATTTAGGTGTTTGTGCAGGAGATGACCAGACTGAGCCCAAGACAGAAATCAAACACATAATGAGTCCCTTTGCTTTGCACTAGTCCCTTTGCTGGACTTAAGTAAGAGAAGTAAGTAAGTAATAAGAGATTTAAGTCCAACCCACTTTGAATTCCTTCTACCCTTATCTACTGTCCATTTCCATTGACCATTAGTAGTTCAGAATCAATTTGTATAGAGAGCTTACAGCTTGCAATAAATCTTTATAGTCATTTGAACAGCCTCAATCTCCTGATTTCATGGAAACTTGATAGTTTTGGGGGGGGAGCAGTAACAGTATAGGAAAAAGAATTCAAAATTAATTGAAATGATCTGGGAAATGTAGTTGGAGTGATAGCCCCTTGCTAGTGATGTATTTGGACATGTGGGGTATTGATAATGTTCTTGGTTTTTTTGGTCTGGCTTATTAGGGTGATATAGAGAGTATTTGAGAGCAAAGCATCACAAACATAAGAAAGACATGTGGGCATTTAAGGAGCTATTTTTGTTCTTGATGCTGTTGGTGAATGACTTGTGACAACCAGGAATTGCTACAAAGGATCTACAATTGGATTGTGCTTCAGAAATAACAATTCTACTGCTGAGAATTGCTCAGATTGCTTCTGAGGCAACCTCCAACCCATCAATACTGTCTTATTCCTACCTAGGATTTTGGGGATTTATTTCAGTTTTAAACCAATATAATGTCGATACTCAAGTAAAAGCAAATGATTTTATCTTCCTGATTTCTCACTATTCACTACTTTTTTTAATTTGAAAGGAAAACATATATAATTTATTACAATGTATGATAATTAATCTATGGCAATAATAATCTATCTAATGATGTTAATCTGTTCAACCCAAGGAACCAATACCACAAGATTAGTTTCTTTATTGTTGCTTGCCTACAGGTAAAAATATTACCAGACTAAAACACCTTGTTTAGAATGTGGTAGAATGGAATATACCATATTTGCATAACTGCTAGTATACCCTGTGAACTGCTGGGGGAGGTGTGTCCACTTTCACTCTTTTGTTGTGTACCAACAATTCAAAGTATCTTTGTACGTTTGCTCCCTACCTCTTGCAACTCTAGCCTACCTTCCACCATGGATTCTGCCAGCTAGCGTCATGGTGATAAAGTAGTATTATGAGAACTTTATGCCTTCCCTTGGCATAAACGTAGAGAAAACTGGTTCTGACCTAAGCAATCCACTCAACTCAGGCTATAAGGGTAAGGATTTGAAAAAGGAAGTGCTTTCTAAACCTCAACCAATCGAAGGTCTGAACAAAGGCCCCAGGAAACTACCTACCATCATCGAAACATCTACATCAAAGATTTAATCAAGGTATCGGGATGTTTGTATTTTGACCAATGCTATGCTGTTTGAAACTATTAAAAGCAGTATAGTGAAGGAAATGTCTTTCAACCTTAAAGGTAGCTTAATGAATCACAACACAATTTTTTCAGCACATAGATATCCATCTTTGGTAGATGATAAAAATCTATAAATTATTGATTTCTTTTTCCTTTAACTCTAAGTGTCTCCTTTATATGTCACTAAATGTATTTACAGTATAAGCAATCTATTAAATTTACTGAGCTACAAATTTTCATAGTCACCCACAAATAACACTAATGGAACTTGCATTAGAACATTATAGGCTGAACAATTATCCAGCCCATCTATTCTCCTAAAATAATTCATTAAGGAATGTGTGTCCTGATGAAAAATTAATAGATATACCGTATATACTCGAGTATAAGTCGACCCGAATATAAGTCGAGGCACCCAATTTTACCACAAAAAACTGGGAAAACTTATTGACTCGAGTATAAGTCGAGGGTGGGAAATGCAGCAGCTACTGGTAAATTTCAAAAATAAAAATAGATGCCAATAAAAACTTTCACTAGGACAGTTGAGAATAAGTTTGATGTTCACAATTTCCTCTTTGAAAGAGACCAGTAAATAGGGAACAAGAAGATGAAGAAAAAGAAGTGTGTTTTTTCACACTTTTCACACTGAAGTGAACAAAAATGGCATCATAGGAACAAGCTTATTCTCAGCCCAAAGATTTGTTTCTGATTTCTTCCCTGATTTAAGGGAAATTTGGGAAACGATCTCACTATCATGAAAGGTTTGATTGATTCACTAACCCAAAAGATGATGATGATGACAGTGGTAGGCAGGAGTCACTCTCTCCCTTGCAAGAAAAAACCAAGAGCCGTTCTTATGATATCTCTCTCTCTCCCCCCCCCCTCCTCCCCCTCCTCCCGAGTGGACTGAAAGCAGCTGGAGCTGAGGAAATGAAACTGAGTGGAGCAACCTCCACTTGCGTTGCTTTCTCAGCCTAAAGCTCAGAAAAGCCTCCCCCTCCTCCTCCCCCTCCCCCTCCTCCCGAGTGGACTGAAAGCAGCTGGAGCTGAGGAAATGAAACTGAGTGGAGCGACCTCCGCTCGCGTTGCTTTTTCAGCCTAAAGCTCAGAAAAGCCTCCCCCTCCTCCTCCCCCTCCCCCTCCTCCCGAGTGGACTGAAAGCAGCTGGAGCTGAGGAAATGAAACTGAGTGGAGCGACCTCGGCTCGCGTTGCTTTTTCGCCTAGAGCTCAGAAAAGCCTCCCCCTCCCATGCTTAAAAGTTGCAAAGGAAACACGGAAGCAGGGAAGCGGCTGCCCAGCTTCGGAGCTCCACACCATTTTTTTTTCAGAGGGGAATCTGACTCGAGTATAAGTCGAGGGCGGTTTTTTCAGCACAAAAAATGGGCTGAAAAACTCGACTTATACTCGAGTATATACGGTAATAATATTTGCATCTTCAAGTTTTCTATTTATCACATTCTAGACAAATATTCTTCTATTCCCATTTTTTTTCTGTTTATTCAACCTCTGGCATAAACACACCATAACTATTTTTAGAAAATGCCAATCACATTGTTTCAGCCAATTTAGCATTTATTTATTTATTTGAAAAATTGAATTTTTAATATACACCCTACATTTTTGCATATAGTTCAGTATTATTATTAATGTATGATTGTTTTTTAAATATTTGTGAACATTCTATTTCCCAAGAACTCAGCCAAATGCAATTTTAAGATTAAAGCATATGGTATTAAACAAAAATAAAATGAATCAACAAACCATTTGGACAAGTGGGAAATTACTTCATGAATTCTTAAAATAACATTTACAGTATGTTGAGGATAGAAACTTGGTGCCTTCTAGATACTTTGGATTTAAATTGCTATCATTTCAGCACAAGAAAGAACACATGTTTGTAATAATGACTGGAAGGCACTAGTTTTCTGATTCTTTTGTTAAACTTAAAAAACAAAAAGGATTTTAAAAACATCTCTATATATTCTTTAGAATATTGAAGGATGATGAGAATAGTAAATAATAGAATAGTAAATAATAATAAAATACCAATGGTGAGAAGCTACTATCTGAATATATTTGGGTAGTGCCAAGCTAAGCAGAACTGAAATAGAAACAGGAAGGAAAGAAGGAAGGAAGGAAGGAAGTTCATTGTTCATTTTGACAAGTTTTTCTCATTCTAATAATTTTATCCTCTTAAATGAACACACTTCCTCCATTTCTTCTCATGTTCACTTTAAAAGGGCTCTTTATTTAAACAGCTGAGAAGGACACCAACAGATTGGAGAAATAATTCAGAAAAATTGTACTTCACTATCGGTATCACCAATAAGCAGATTTTCTACCTTCTCTTTTTTTAGAAAATGAACATGGACCATATATCTCATTATCCAACTGTGAGAAATTTGGTTTTTATTGTTTAGTCGTGTTAAAGGAAAAAATAGCTATTGTTTAAAAAGATAACCAGATGTTTAATATCATGGATGTCTACTCTAACCGAGTTTTTTCAAAATCTATTGGTAGTACTATAGGATTCTGTGAGAGCTTTGGGCAAAAGAGAAAGTTCTACAGTTTTCTGTCACTAGTGCTTTGCTTCCTGCTTTGGGATTCCAATACTTTTTAAATTAACAGTTTTCACAGCCTGAACAAGTTTTAAAACACCTGCCCTGAACCATTACATTCATCTTGCTAAAACTTCAGGTCATATAAATAAAGATGGCAGGTCATTTCATTAATCTTGAAACAAATTATCCATATTTTAAACAGTAGATAATTTATCATACATCCTTAACAAGCCAGCAAAGTAATTTTCTCTCATACCTTCAGGAATGGATAATCAAATAAATAGACTGATCAATTGCAAGATAACAAATGTAAGTTCTACAAGTGGGAAAAGCAATTTGAATATTGTTTTGATTAGAAAGTCAGCTCATTAGAAGAAGAAAAAAGAACGAGCAAATTTTATCTGTCTGCTTTCGGAATATATATTTTTTTAAAAAAAATTAGGAGACAGTAGCTGAATTCACTTATGTATAACAGCAACTTAAATTCCAGACTGATTTCAACTTATTATTAACAAGCTGCTCGAGTTCATACTTGTTTCTGCCCTCCTCGCCTTTTTTATTTAAATAGAGATCCTTGTGTTATTATCAGACACTCTTCCTGCTTTGTTGCTCTCTAATAAATCAGAATTCATAAGCTTGTCACAAACTATTCATTTGCAACGCCTGGCCTGATTGGGTATAAATAAGCAGTCTCTGCATTCTCTCTTTCAGTGCTTGTCTGTTCATATAAACACAGAGAACCAACATAATGGATTGCTTATATGTACCAGATCACATCTTGTCTCTAGAAGATGCAGCAAACTGTCAGTGTTCAACATTTATCTCCCCCCCCCCCCCCGATGATGAGGCAAGCTCAATGGGGCATGCTGGAGAATTACATTACTTGTATGGAAACTAAATTCCCAGCGCTGTACATCTTTATGGGGCGACTTTAATGCCCGATTGGGAGTCCAAGTTCCCCCCATCGATTGAGGCACTCTACTCCCAAGAAACCCTCCATGCCATAGGACACCTGATTTCAGCCAGACATTCTAGGGATGAATTAACAAATTTTGCTCAGTTAGCCCTTTTAGCAGCCCAACACAATAAGATAATTCTTAATGGGAGTACCCTAGGTGATCTAGCTGGTGAGTTTACTTTTAGTTCCTCACGTGGAAGTAGTGTTATTGATTTTGTACTGGTATCCCAGCTTCTTAGAAAGGCAGTCCGTGCTTTTTATGTGGATTGCCTTATGGAGAGCGACCACTGCCCCCTAGTTACAATCATTGGGCTTTCCTCAAATATACATCTCCCTAGAGGTCCCCAGATATTAAATCCCTATGTGGCCTTGTATACAAGGAGGATCAAATGGACTTCTAATACTGAAAGGAAGTTCCACTCCTTTTTATCATCTCCAGAGTGTCTCAGCCTATACAATCAGGCCCTAACAAGTATTGGCCCAGGGACAATCTCAGCCTTTGAATCACTAATTAATAGTGTTCAAAGGGAGCTAGGAGCCATCTGTAGGCCGAGAGGTCCATATCATACAAGAAGTAATTCTTGGTTTGACAAAGAGTGCCTGATGCTCAGGAACCAGATTAATCGGGTTTACCGGCTCTATCGTAATTGAGGGGATAAATGCCCACCAGAGGACTACAATTGCTTGAAGCTGGAGTATAAAGGACTAATTGCTAAGAAAAGAAAGCTAAAGAGAGAGAGAAGTGGGATCTACTTCTCCTCTCCATTCAGCAGAAGAACACTTGATTATTTTGGCAAATTGTTGCCAGCTCCTTGCTGGGTCATCAAGAACTCCCTCTCTGCTGTATTTCCAACAGAGATTGGGAAAACCATTTCTTGGCAATTTTTCAGGCATCAACAAGTTCGACCGTGCTTGGGCCACAGCTGCCTCCTGCAGTTTCTGACTGGCAACCAATGACTCATGCTGAGATTACCGAGTTTATCTCCAAACTCAAGTCAGGCAAAGCCCCTGGCCCTGATGCTATACTCCCTGATCTGCTAAAATCCAATCCCAAGTGGTAGATTCCTCTCTTAGCAAGTCTCTTCACGCATATCAATACCTCTGGCAGGATCCCTACCTCCTGGAGCTTAGCAATTATTGTTCCAGTTTTTAAATGAGGAAATAGGAACAATCCAGCCGACTATCGCCCCATAAGCCTGCTCTCCATCATTGGGAAGCTGTATGCTAAATATCTCCAACGTAGACTCCTCATCTGGGTTGAGGGGTCCAATATTATTTGTGCTGAACAGATTGGGTTTAAAGCAGGCTGTGCCACACTGGACCACTGCTTTGTCTTAGCGCACCTGGTCGATAAATATACTACCATACCAGGTGGCAAACTTTTTACTGCTTTTATTGACCTAAAGTAAGCATTTGACTCAGTCCCTAGGGGACTGTTGTGGTCAAAACTGCTCAAAAGTTCTGTCGATAGACGTCTTCTGTTCCTAATTAGATCCTTGTACAACCAGAACTCTAGTCAGGTCAGGTGTGGTCTGCAGGGAGAACTTTCAAATCCTATCCCAATTAAGATTGGAGTAAGGCAGGGTTGTGTTCTGGCTCCTCTTTTGTTTAATTTATTCTTATCTGACTTGGTCTTTCACATTGGACGTATTGAGTCCCATGCCCCAAAGCTTTCAACTACAAAGATCCCACTTCTCCTTTATGCTAATGTTGCAGCCCTCCTTTCATTGTCAAGGCCAGGTCTGAAAAGATTACTTTCTGCATTTGGGTCCTACTGTGCTGAGAACCATTTGTCTATTAATTATGACAAATCCAAAATATTGGTCTGGAAATTGCTTCTTACTTTGTGGTTCAAGAAATGACAGGGTTAGGGTGTTTTTTTTTCCTGTGAATTCCACTCCATTGTCAGGCATTGTGGTTAGCAGAGTACTTGTGTTGAGTGAGACAGCTTCAAAGCAAGTTTTTGTTCCTTATGCATTCCTAGTAGCAGTTTAATTACTGCCTAAATTTTTATGGTTCATATTGAAGGTTGTAGTCTCAGGATTAAAGTCCATATATTGATGAAGTGATTTAATACATTTGTTAATTTTTAAGGTACCACAAAGTTCTATTTAATTGTCTAGAACAGCTCTCTCTTTGAAGGTAGAATGAAATTGACTTTTTTTTTTAAAAAAAAATGCTGTTTGGAAAAAGGCGCAGGTTTAATTAACATTATTGCATTCTTTTATATATTCAACTAATACATTCATAAAAATTGATTTGAAATTATATAATCAAATACTGGCAACTTTCATAATATTACAGTACCATCTAGCATGTAATTTTTATTTAAACAGACTATTAAAGTCTGATTGTTTGCATTGCTAAGATTCAGCTATTCTGCAATGTTTTGTTTCATTTCATTTACTTATATATCAAATTTAAAAAACAGAGTAACTCTGGATAATATGTTAAGAAATTAAACCCACTGAACAAGATTAGGCACCTTGTATCTAAAACTCAAAGGCAAGCACTGTCAATCTTAGGTTACCCTGGGTAATAATTTGTGACATTGCTACAGAAAGATGCACAAAGATTTGTGTAAAAAATAAAATAAAATCATATAGGAATTTGAAGAATGTTTTTACCAATGTAGCTGTGAACTCAGATGCATCAATCAACTGTACTTCAAAGGATACATCTTGAAAAATATGTATGTTCCAATAACAAAATTAATTTTAAAAAACTTGCTTATTCAGTATACAGTGGGATGACACCTGCCTTAGCCATGAAAGCCAACTAGGTGACTTTGACTTTGAGCAGTCACTCTTTCTCAGTGTAAACCCACCACATCTTGTTGTTGTTGAGAAAAATAAGAGGAAGGTAGATATATTTGCTGCCTTGAGTTATACATTCATTCATTCATTCATTCATTCATTCATTCATTCGTTTGTTCATTCGTTCATTTATTTGTTTGTCTATATACCACCTTTATTATTTTTACAAATAAGTTCATGAATGCCTGGTGTAATATTTACTAAAAAGTTTTAGAATAAAAGTTTCATTCAGTCTATTGTAATATTTAATATCAGTTGTAATGAGTGCTGAAAATCAAGTTTTATGAGGTTTTGGAGAAAAAGGTTATAACTATCAATGTCTTTTCACTTAGAAGCTCATTCTCTGTGAACTTTCATTCAAAAATTGTAGTGATTTCTTTAAATTGATTCTTCCCTTTCCCATTTATATTCTTTCAACAGGTCACCTGAGAAAACATCTGACAATGTATCTTCTTCAACTTTGTTTCGCTAATGAATATATTCAAATCTGGGAAATGCTCAAAGGAAGCCTTCAAATTGTTTGGAGAACATCATTTTCTTATTTTAAACTTATTTTAAGAAACATAGATTTCAAGCCATTAATTCGTAATTGCTACCATCTTTGATAAGAGCCCATCAGGGCAGCTACACAGGATCTGTGGAGTAAAAAGAAGCAGAAATAGGCAAGTGAATTAAAGAAGAAAACATCTCCAGGATGATTATCTGAAGACATCTACTTGAATATAATGTACTCTTGAGACTCTATCAAAGAAGAGCCAGGAAGGAAAAATCATATTAGCTTGAGAGGAACTGAAATGTTCTAAATTTGCTTACACAGGGTGTATCCGGGATGAAGAGGTTTGGTGACAGAAGAACTACACCAAACCAAGTCAAGGTATCAAACTGGAATTGACTTTCCTTTATACAAGGATCCACTTTGTACATCATTAAAAGAGTAGAATTAATCCATTAGAGAAAACTAAAGAAGAGCAGTAAATGAAAATGGATGGGAGATTATTAAATCTATCTGCATCTGCTATATAAAATGTCCAGGGGTAGGATTCAAATTTTTAACAACTGTCTCTATGGGCTTGGCTTAGTTGATGGGTGTGGCTTGCTGGTCATGTGACTGGCTGGGCATGGCCAACTCAATATCACTCACATCGAGGCACGCATCTCCTCATCTGGCCTCTCATGACTGTGGGGATGCTGCAACAGTCGTAAGTATGAAAAACGGTCATAAGTCACTTTTTTTCAGTGCCATTGTAACTTTGAATGGTCATTCAACACAAGCAAAGTACCAGCAAAGGAGAGGAAAAAAAAAACTCCAGAGAGGTTCCTGAGACAGGAAGTCTAGTCCTGCCAAGAATGTAATAAGGGTTAATGGAGAGGCAGTTTCTCTAAGCAACACCAGAATGTTTCCTTCCTGCCTTCCTTACAGGATTAGGCCAGTAATTTCTTCTAACAACTGGTTCTCTGAACTGCTTAGAATGTTAACAACCTGTTCTAGCGAATAGGTGCAAACCTGTAGAATCCCACCCCTGAAAGTGTCCCATCCTCCCACTCTCTGTCTTTGTGTGTGTGTGTGTGTGTGTGTGTGTGTGTACATAGGAGAACAATAATCCATAATAAGATCTTAAAAGGGAAGCTTTAACTCAATTTTCAAGTGGTTTGTTTTTTTGAAAAATCACTGATTTTGAATAATAAAAAACAAACAGCTGGCAAAGTACCAGTAAGTTGCCTTTAGTAAAGTCAATGAAACAAACACAGGGAAATCAAAATTCAAATCAAATTTATTCTGTATTTATTACTACTAATACAATTATGTTTCCTTATTGTCTAAAGGACTTATATCATTCTTGTATATGTAAATACTTTGCAAATCTCAGTTATTTCCGTCATATTACATGATTTTTCTATGTGCTTTATATTCACATATGCCATTTAAAATATTACATATCAAGCATGCTTTTAATAATTTTTTATCAATTTAAACCTGTGCATGAATAGAATACTGTTGAAAATCATCTTGACAAAATAAGGAACCTTGACAAAAAAAACTGCAGTGTTTTTACAATTGCCATATAAAATTGAAATAAAGTTGTAAAATAACTGGGAGGTGTGGGAAAGAGAGGGGGGGGAAAACAGCATTTCAGATGCACACTATCACCTGAAATACAATATTAATTTCCAGGAGAGATGTGCATCTAAAACAGTCAAGTTCTCAAGATATAATAAAAGAAAAATTGGGGCAGATTCAATTTATGCCTTTTAAAATCATAGGACCATTTCCACACATATAGATATGCATTTTAGAATAGATTAGAATAACAGAGTTGGAAGGGACCTTGGAGGTCTTCTAGTCCAACCCCCTGCTTAGGCAGGAAACCTTACACCACTTCAGACAAATGGCTATTCAACATCTTTTAATGAACTTCCAGTGTTGGAGCATTCACAACTTCTGGAGTCAAGCTGCGCAATATTGTTCGTTTTTCACCAGAACTTGAAAGCAATTCATTTTGTTCTTCAATCTTTTACTTTTTGTTTTTCTTTTAGCTTTTAAGCCCAAAATATTTAGTGCAGGTCTTTTGTCAATACTAAGGCATTTATACTAATATACTGTATTTGATGATAGTCAAGAAATTACAGCTGCATAAAAGTAGTGGGATATGCAATATCTATTTTATATTGGCACTCACAATTAATCCACTAAAAGCACTTGTAGTATTTTAGAGTGCCAATATAAAATACATGTTGTGTATCTCGCTACTTTTATGCAGCTGTGATTTCTTGACCATCATCAAATACAGTATATTAGTATAAATGCCTTAGAATTGACAAAAGGCCTGCATTGAATATCATAGTTTAATTAGTTCATAGTTTCTTGGGTTATAAAGGAAAGAATGGGAGAATTGTATTTGCAAGACTCTGTTCATAGATCTTTACAGTAAAGTAGAATCGGCTTAGCTTGTTGTGTTTCCTATCTGATAAAGCTGAAAGCTACAAATTTTGGGAAAGAGGCTATAAAGCTTGTAGAATCCAATATTGTTAGCTATACAGAGCACATTCCAATGAAGAGGCAAAGATTTTGAAAGTCATATTTGATTGACATGAGGCCAGAAGTAAATCTCCTAGACTTCTGAATAGTCTATTCAGCTATTTTCTGTAAATAGATTTATGGATCCCAGGTGGGGCCTTGTCTCTTGAAGTTCTACCTCTAGCATATAGTATGATTACTAAATCAAATGACTATTCACATGTTTCCTGATTACTCTGTCTGTCTAAAATCCTTTTGTCTGTTCTCATTTAATGTAACTTGGAATAGAATCCGTGGAGATGGAAACCATCTTCAATACATTTGAAGTACTGATTACTTTTTTGCACAGAAGTAAAGGTTACTACAAACATCACCAGGAACAAGTAAAGTTGTCAAAGTCCATTGTTTGCAGGTTCTTGGAAGCTGTCATGAAACAAAGACAGGTTTTCTGTTCCAATTACTTTCAGAATGAAGATCAAATTCCTAAAATTCAATAAAGTGTCCAATCTGCTAGCTCAAATTACTGCTTTTTTTATTAAGAAGGTTGCTTGGGTTTCCGGTTTCGCGTGACTTCGGGGCAGCAGGAATTCGCGACAGTTCGCGATTCCTGCTGTGCTAGCTGCCGAGGTACTCCCGATCCAGATGGGTCAGGGGGATATGGCTGCCCTGTAGGGACAGCTGAAGAGAGAGGGGAGTCGGACAGGGGGTTGGGGGTGTCGCAGACCCCCTTCTCCTCCGGAAAAACCCCTTTTTCCCAAGGCGGTGGAGCGGCGGTCAGCAATGGCCGCCATGAAGAAGCCAGCAACCGGGTAAGATTGCGCTGGAGGAAGTAAGAAGAGTGAAAGTGCTGTCTGAGCCGGGTCAAGTAACATCTTTCAAATTGGTTGGAAATGAGCTGTTTGAATTGCTGGAGGATACATTGTATCCCTAAGAAGATCGAAAGCGGCGGAGAAACTGCTAAAGGGAACTTTTTTTTTTCTTCACTCTCCCACCCCATGGAAACAGCAGATATGTTTGGACATATTGGACATTGAAAGTGAATTGTTTTGAGAGTTGAAGCTAAGGGACAAAAGGGTTTTTGGACATTGAAAAACTTAAGAAATTGGAGAACCCTTGTTGGAGGTATGGATTTCTGATTATTTAAAATTGATATTGCAAGTGGGAAGGGAGAGGAAAAAAAATTGGAGCAGAAGCTGAAAAAGGAGGAGATTGCCTAGAATCCCAAAGAAAGGTATATGGTAATTGGACCTCTTTGATTAAACATTAACCCCAGAAAGAGAAAGAGAAGAAGGAAGAAAAGTATTAATTTTTGGAATTTTTTTTTTGAATTATTTTTGATTAAAAATATTTGTAGTTGTTTTGGGAAAAGTTTCTTTTTTCATAATGGCATCGCTTGTGGATGAACTAAAGACTGAATATCAAAAATATAAAAAAGAAGATACTTTGGGCACTTTGTTTCAATTCTTAGAAATGGCGTTATGTACTTATGAAAAGTTGACTACGCAGCAGAAGGACTGGGACAAAGAAGAAGAGGAAGAAGAAGCCATCTTTGATGAACAATGGGTTCTTTCTGGGGAGGAGGAGAAAAAGGATAAGAAAAAGGGGATTTTAAGAATTATAAAAACAACCAAAGAAGAGAAAAATGAACGAAAAGGTGGAGGCAAGGTTAGAAAGCAAAGGAAAGGGAGTAAGAAAAGGGAGGAGGAAAGACAAAGGGGTAAAAAGGGCAAGGAGAAGAATAAGCAAGAGAGAAAGGGGGGGAGGAGAAGCCTCAATGGGGGGAAGCAAGATCTAAAGAAAAAAAGTTTATTCAGAGACAATGGGTGAATTTAATTTAGGATAAAAGAGGGATTCTGGAGGGTACATAAGATTGTGGTTTTTATATGTGTATTTAGAGTATAAAATTCATTGTGTAATTTTAGAACCTATTAAACAGAATCCCAAGAAAAATTGTTATATGAAGTACTTTTAAGTTAGGGTAATGAGTTATAGACGTTACTCCAATTGGTGTATAGGAGAAGTATAATAAAAAAAAAAAGATGAATGGATAGTTGGAAATAGAACAGACAAAGAATATTATTGAAAATGGTAATAAGATATGAAAGGATATATAAAGGTTTTGTTATGTTTTTTTTTTTTTTTGGATGTTGTCTATTGAAAAAAGGCAAAAAAAATTTTAATTAATAAGAAATAATTTGGATGAAAAGGAGAAGTTGGGATAAGATATGAAGTTAAATAGACAAAGTATTGACACTATAATTTTGAATTGTTATGTTCTATTGGTTTTCTTCTTTTATTATTTTTTCTTAGAAAAGAACTTATAAGCTGTTATGCCTTGTGCATTGTTTATACAAAATTGATAAAAATGGTTTATATATATATATAAAAGAAAATGATAATAAGATATGGAAGGATATATAAAGTGAATATGATGTTTGAATTTGTGTCTGTGTGAAGAGTTTCAACCCGGGATCAGACAACCTTCAGAAAAAATCTTTTAGTTTTGTTTATGTTTTATCGTGTTCTCTGTAAAATTAATAAAATTTGTTTAAAAAAAAAAAGAAGAAGAAGGTTGCTTGATCATTTATTGATTAGATATTGTATCAATATGAAGGAGATAAATGTTTCTGTGTTAAAAGGGATTTAAATGCAATTTATATAAGAACATCTTTTGAGGGAACCATGTAATAAAAAAAAAAACTTGCCACATCCCTCCTGTTTGGCCTGTGTGAGGTCAGTTAGAAATTTGAAATCAAACTTAAATAAGTGTGATGCAGAGAATGGGAGAAAAAGCTGAATCAGTTCATCTGCACAGTCACCATGTGTTCCTTCACTTGACTGGTGGATCTTATAGCCACCAGCCAACTGAAGGAACACATGGAGAGAAAGCAGTTTCCTGTGCCTGTGCAAGACACACCTCACTGGACTAGCCTGAGGTGGCAGTGGTCATAGAGTGAGGGGACCCGGTCAACCATCCATTGCCACCTCATTCAAAGTGTGGCTTGCAGGGCAATGCACAGCCAGGAGTTCCCAAAGGTGCTTTTTTCAAGACGCAAGTAGACTTTCTGGCTTTTCTCTGAAGATACTTCACCTCATCTGAGAAGCTTCTTCAGCTCTGACCTTCATGACCTGTGTGACTGACAATCTCCATAGATATTCATCCAGGAGCTCTTGCTCAACAGTCCCAGTTCTTCATGTAAACCCTTGGGAAAATTAATTGCACACCTCTGTAGTAGCTGTTACCCTGAAAGAAGTATTGTTACAGAATATGAAGATGCTTATGTAAGTTTTGCAGAACATCAACAAGTTTTTCCATGATTTTTTTAAATCATTGTATGAAATTTGCTTAAGCAAATTAGCTTAAGCAGATTTGCTTAAGCAGATTTGCTCAAGGAAAAAATTTGAAGGAGAAGAAGGCATGCCTATGTAATAATAAGGCAGATTGGCTAATGTTTTCTTGCTCCCATCCAGGCACACAATAAGTATGCAAAATGAGGATTTCCAATGATTGAATTCATTATCCACTTAGAATGAGGTTTTCCAGGAAATCCAGATAGCTCCCACCCGACTTGTGTTTTGAAGAGACATGAAGATCTGGTTCTTCACTCAGGCAAATCAAACCCTTTTGGATTCTCTGGGCTTATTTCTTTTTATTCTGTCCGTTGTTGTTTTTTTATTCTTGCCTCCTTTAACTCTTCATTCTTGTCTATTTTTTAATTTTCTTTGTTGTCACTGTTTTTATTTGCAATCACCCAGACTACTTGGGAGTTAAGCAGCATAATTTCATTAACTCCAGAACCACCACCATTTTATGTTTCAAACATCTAAGCAATTAGTTTATTTCCTGATAGTGTCCACCTGAATGATTATAACAATTTATTGGCAGGCCTTCCTGCCTCTATTCATTGTCCTCTGGCTCTGATAGCCAGACACAAAATAGTGCAGTTTGTGTGTTTTTATACTGTTTCAGATTCACCCCTTTATACTAATTGGGTCTTCAGAGGCATGTTCAGTTTAAATTGCTGGTATCCCTTACCAAGCTGTGCATTTCAAATTTAAAGAATAGGAATACTATCCCCCCCCCCCCCCCCCCAAAAAAAAAAAGCCAAAATATAAAGTAGTATTTTTAACACATGGAAAAAGAAATTAACTTTAATTGCACAATTGAGCTGAACATGCAGGAACATGAATTTTCTAAGAACAATACTTAGGATTCCAGTCAACTTGGGAAAGAAGTTATTTCCTATGAGATTCAGACTGATAAAAAAGAAATTTAATAAAAGGAGACTGGATGAAAGCAGTTTTTTAAAAAAGAAACAATTTTTGGCATTTTCATGTTCAGCATTCTCTCAGGTTGCTTTAAAGAAACTTCTAAACCAGAATGCTAGGTGTATGGAAGAAACAGCTCTGGAATATGAGAAGTCCTCTTTTATTTCTGAAATATCCCTGTAAAATGAAAGGCATTGGTAATTTCTAGAAAGAAAGAAAGAAATCAAAATCTAGAGATTACCAATAATTTTTATTTTATAGGGATATGAGAGAGAGAGAGAGAGAGAGACAGACAGACAGACAATAGATAGAACAATAAATAATATCTCTCATTAAAAAGTTATGTGCAATTGTATGACTTAGCAAAAGCATTTGGCCACCTGGTATGTGAGTGTATAGTTAGCATCTCTTAAAAGTAATGAATGTAACATTTATCACCAAGAGCCTCAAATTCAGAGATGATTGTGAATAGCACTTAATTAATCAATCAATCAATAATCAATCTCTAAGTATATGTTCCCTAAAAATAAGTGATGGCTCAGCACTTGAACAAGCCATTTTCCCCAACCCTTCCACCCAATTTTACCCTAACATTTTGGTTCTCAATTATTCCTTACTATAGGTTTCCTTAAAAAAACCCTGAAAGAATATTTTCGATAAACCTTATTCTGTCTTACTTTTTGTCTATCCTTCTATTATTCCAAGCAGTATTTATGAGTCCCTAAACCCTCTCTCTAAGTTCAAGACAAATGATTTCCAAACCAGCATAATGCTAAAAGAAAAACTGATTATGAATCAAAGCAGGATCTGCTTGTTTTAACCCAATTTTATCCAAGATACTTTAATATAACTGAAATAATAATAGTATTTTACATTGGTAAGCAGAGAGCAATTAACTGAAAACCAAGCTACTTATTCATTTTAGAATAGGATAGTACAGAACAGAACAGAACAGAACAGAACAGAACAGAACAGAACAGAATAGAATAGAATAGAATAGAATAGAATAGAATAGGAATAGGAATAGAATAGAATTCACCTTTTAATTTACATAGAATAGAAATAGAATAGAATAGAACAGAACAGAACAGAATAGAATATAATTCACCTTTTAATTTAGATAGAATAGAATAGAATAGAATAGAATAGAATAGAATAGAATAGAATAGAATAGAATAGAATAGAATAGAATAGAATACTTTTATTGGCCAAGTGTGATTGGACACATAAGGAATTTGTCTTGGTGTAAATACTCTCCATATAAATAAAGAAAAGATACATTTGTTAAGAATCAACGTACAACACTTAATGATAGTCATAAGGTACAATCAACAATCAAATCATACTAGGAAACAGTCAATATAAATCATAAGGATACAAGCGACAAAGTTACAGTCCTACAATCACAAGTGGGAGGGGATGGGTGATAAGAAGTGATGAGAAGATTAACAGTAATAGTAGTGCACACTTTGTAAATAGTTGAACAGTGTTGAGGGAATTATTTGTTTAGCAACATGATGGCTTTCGGGGGAAAACTGTTCTTGTGTCTAGTACCCCATTTTTCAATGGTAACCTAAGTCCTCTCTCAACTGGCATTTTTAGTCATTCACACATTTCTACCAGAGGTGGTATTCAGCAGGTTCTGACCAGTTCTGGAGAACCAGTAGCAGAAATTTTGAGTTGTTCGGAGAACCAGCAAATACCACCTCTGACTGGCCCCACCCCATCTATTCTCTGCCTTTCGGGTCCCAGCTGATTGGCTGGGTCTTCTTTTGTTGCCCTGCACAGGAGAACAGAGCTGGAAAGCAGGTTAGTGGGGTGGGGAGGAAATGGGGATTTTACAGTATCTTTCTCCCAGGAGTGGGGAGGAATGGTGATTTTACAGAATCCTTCCCCTGCCACGCCCACCAACCCACGCTCAGAGAACTAGTAGTAAAAAATTTTGAATCTCACCACTGATTTCTATTACTTGTTCTCAAAGAAACAAACATTTTCTCCCAGGAGAAAATAAATAGGAATGAACAATAAAAATAAATTACAATAAGCATGAATTTTACAGACTCAGTTTCCTATTCTTGCCTTCCATTCTACCTGTTACTCATCTATTTGTGTTTTTCTCATGGTATTTATTTCCTTTTCTAATAATTTTCATGGAACAGGGAGAAAAGCGGTATGTCTGCAGGTAGTCATCCACAATAGTAATAACATTGCTATAAATCTGACATTTTGAGTGTTCTGATTAGTTGTTGTTGTTGTTTTAAAAAGCAGACTCTGCAATATTTAAAATAATCTGTGAAGGAGAGTATTATAGCTTATGCATTCCCCAAAAATTGCACTATTTTAGTTTCTTTCATTTCCACATATTCCTGTTATATATAACATACAGGCAAAATAATTGCTTCTACACATTTTTAAATATACCTCAAAAACTATGTCTATAGTATAAGGCCAATTTCATTGGTTATGTTTATTTCATACAAATAAGAAAAGGTACATATTTTCAGCTGGAAAGTATAACATTATAATGTAATTTACTTCCAATTTTAATTGTAAAATTTAATTGTAAAATCACAATTAATAAAATAAAGTGTTCACCTGCCAAAGGGCAATCTTAAATCATTTGGTCACTTACAAGTAGTATTAGAATTATTTTAAAGGAAAGGAAGTATAATTATATATCTGAAAATCTTTAAAAGTAATTATTTTCTTCCTATACTATGCCAGTGTGTATTGGATTGGGTTTTAATTGCTAGGCTATTTAATTTAGAAGCTGAACAACATCACCACTTACTTCCTAAAGCTTCTCCAAGAGGTTTCTGCAGATATTTCCAGCCACCCTTCACTGTTTCCATGACAAAACAAATTTTATAATGTATATGATGTCCCATCCCACTATCCAAAATGACTGAGCAGTTTACAATATTCCTTCAATATACCCAAAATACTACTTTATGCATACCTAAGGTGGGGCTATTTTTCTCCAAAACCAATACCCATTTAATGCAGTGAAAGCACTCAGCTGCCCTAATGTAACAACAACAAAAAAACATTTAATGTAACATACTATTGTCCCAGCATGCATTTTGTCCACCAGAGTTGTGACCAAATTAGTAACAACTCAAACGACTGCCATGTTAGTCTGAGCAAAAGCAGACTTTTGCTCAGACTTTTGCTCAAAAATGAGCAAAAAAAAAAAAAAATCTTAGACATTTTTCCAAGGAAGCTCTCTAGTCTGCTTTTGCTCAGACTAACATGGCAGTTGTTTGAGTTGTTATTAATTTGGTCACAACTTTGGTAGGCAAAATGCATGCTGGGACAATAGTATGTTACATTAAATGTAATAGGTCAGTAAGGTCACAGTGAATTGCAGGGGCTGTTTTGTGTCTTTATGGTTGTAATTAGTGGATATTTCCACAGAAGTTTCTTAGAAAACTTCTGATCCATTGCAATTGCCTTTTAGGGATTATTGTTCTTACCTTCGTCCAGATTGGATTGGCTGGTAATTTTTTAGGGGACTAAAATAATAGTTCTGAATGCTGGTTAATGCCCTACAGCAGGGGTGTCAAAGTCAATTTCATTGAAGGATGGTATTTGACCTCGGGGAGCTGGGATGGGCATTGCCAGCTCAACATCACTCATGTCTGGGGTACCTCTGGAGGCCTCAGTGCTCTGCCAATAAAAACGGGCTTCCAAGCTCCATTTTTGGCTATGACAGTCTCCTACAACCCTCTGCCAATCAAAACGGAGCTTGCTGGGGCCGCATGCAGCTCTTCCGAGGTCACATTTTTGCTGGCAGAGGCATTGCAGGTCAGTCCTTAACTGTTTCCAGGACAGTCCCACAGGCCAGATCTAAGCATCCTGAGTTTAAGTTTGACATTCCTGCCATACAGCTTATTTATTTTATTTTATTATTCTTTGGATTTATGACTATACTTTATTAAACTCTAAGTGGAAATTTGCTTTGTATTCATTTTTAAATATATATATATCCTCTGACTGCAAATAAATTAAAAGCCAGAATGATATCAACTCATACAATATTACTATGGTCTTTTTAGAGTTGCCAACAGGAAGGGAGGGGAGAGCAGTGTGGCAGTTTGCATTCCATAAATGTTTTCAAAGATAGTAACTGGGTGATCGAAGTTTCTGCCATACAACATTCTAACTGGAGAGCATTATGGATGACTCTTGGCTATGGATGTATCCCATTGGAGAATATGAATTACAATACATCTAGGGAGTGGGGGGAAACTAGGATCAAAGGTGACAATGAATGATGTGTCTCAGAGTCGGCTACACCCAGCCAGTGTCAGTATGTTAACTCCTAATAAATCCTTTTTAAGTTTTGGAAGTTTGGCTCAAGACCCATGATTTAAATGGGAGTAATTGCTGGAGCCCTGACAGGGGGCTTGGAATGTCACTTGGCATGACTCACCTTTATTTTAGAGCCAATCTGTCAGCTCTTACTTTGGAGCATTGAATAAATGGAAAGGAACGTAATGGCTGCTTTCTGATGACCTCTATTGGGGTAGACGATTTGTTCAATGCTAGCCACAGTTTTCTCTTCCTGAGTTGTTGAGTATTCCACATACAGGCATCATTTCTCTTCATAGAGATAATGGTGATATGATGTGATGAACTGATCTTTGCTGGAATTGCTCCTCATTTCCTGTCATCTCCTTTCAGGCTGTGAGCAAGGTCAGATGCAGGAAAGTACTCTGACAGTTTTGAGCAATGTGAAAAGGCTGTGCACCAAACTAGATTTGAAATCATAAGCCTTTTCAATAATTGATGTTGCTGACTTTATAATGCCCTAATTAATTGCAAAAATTACAGATATACTAACATCTGTTTGGTATTACTACGACTCATAAAAGTTAAACTGTTATACTTCTTAATCTATATTTTCAATTGAAATGTATTTCTAAAATAATAGGCAGAATTTAAATTCACCTCTTGTAAGATACCTGGTAGAAAAAAACCCAGCCTATTAACAAAAGTATTTTTGTGTGTTCACAGAACCTCTTAAGACCCTAAATGTATGAGCTATTTAAGTAATAGCTTCCCTTCTAGCTAAATGAGGTGTTCAAATGAAGCCACTCAGTTTGACTTCAATAAGAGGTCTTATGTGCCTAAAATGGATCCATAATCAGGGCCTAATACTTCAATTTCTTGTTCTCTAGTGTACTTTGAACGCTGAAAATAGCTTTAATTGCACCCAAGACTTCCATGGAGCACCTACAGGCAGAATCTTTTCACTGCTACCATTAAATTGGATAAAATATTTGAGCATCTAAAAAAATATTAATTCACTCCTCCTGTGATTCAGTAAGGATTCGTGGGGGAAGGCATATATGAAGCCTCCATTCCTAAATAATTGAAAACATGCCTTGCTAAATTTTAAAGTCAGGGGAATCTCTTTAAAGGCATCAGACAAGACTCTGTAACTTGTTTTTATGAGTCCTTTAAGAAAAAGAATCTTTGAAGCTCTTTTATATTGCCACCATTCCATTCCATTTCTTTATGAAATAAGGAATATCTGAAGAGCCTCAGATAGCTTTATAAATATTTGGCCCTATTTATATTACAGACCTCATAATTAGATCAGGATAAGAGAATTTTCTGGGCTACCATGTCTGGGATGCAAAAATGATGGCCATTAAATGGTAGCAAGGAATCTGTATCTGATAAAGATCATAACTAAATAAAGCCAAATAATCCAGCAGAGGTAGGAATCCTGTCAGCTAAGCAGGGTCAGTTAAGGTTCTTTAGGAGAACAACCAAAGATTAAACAAGTTCTATGAGATGATAGGAAAGTCACCACCAATACTGGACGTGGGGTCCTGAAATTTTGTCTCCAAAAGACATAAGCTCAGAGATAATTCATGGTTCTTGCCCAATATAGTAAGAAGCTATTTAATGTTGACTCAGTTACTCTTGTTGTTCAAGTGAGACATGTCACATGGGGAAAACATATGAAGGGCTGAGACTTATTATATAGAGTAGAGTAGAAAGTGGCTATTTGATATGCTGTGTTGTTTGACAGTGTATGGACAACAGGCAAGATAAAATTAAGATGTCATTGTTGTGATTCCTAATAGAGAATTCCCAAACTTACAAACCAATACAGAAAGAAAGCAGTTGTCTCAATCAGTAGTAAAAACTGAAAACTTCCCAGTTGGTGGATCTTACACTGAAAGGAAAAGGGGGAATGCAATAGTTTTGTGTGTGTGTAGGTTTATTTTCTTTGAATATATATTCTTAAAGTTAACATGGTTAAATAGTCACCTGTTTAAAGCTCTAATTCAACCCTAAATTTTCCTTAAAAGAGGATACTTCTTTTAATTATAATGGATATGTTTAGAAAGCAGAAAGCTTCAGGGGTCCTATCAAGAAAGAACACAGAGAAAATATGATTATATCCTGATATCTTTGCCATCAAGTAAAGAAACAAAATCATTATGCAACCCAATATATGTTTTTTCAGTACTCTGATACACTGACACATTCTTTTATTTAATAGAATAAAATTAATATTTTATTAAATTAAACAGGGAAAAGGAAGAAAAAAGCACATATGGATCCATAGGTCTGCTGCTCATGCTGAAGCTTTCAAAACCTCATTTGAAGAAATGGAGAAAATGTACTGAGATACAACTCTCATCAAAATGCCGAGGAGAAAAATCTCAATTTATAAATTGGATGCTAATAATGCTGTGCCCATAGTTCACTAGATTAAGCATATTAGATATCCAACAATAATTACGAGTAATATCTGGACTTCTGGTTTGAGCTTCTTCAGCGACATACTGAAATCCGCGATTGTGCGTGGTTTCGATCCGTGCTCACCACCAAAGCGCCCCGAGCTGGCTGGATTTGGGGCTAAGCCATCCCATAGAGGTGGTGAAGATGGGGGAGATTGCCAGCAGTTTCGAGGAGAGCCGCATCTCTCCTCCTCAGCTGGCCATTACTCACTTTCCCAAAGACAGTTGCAGCAGTGGTCAGAAATGGCCATCTCAAAGAAGAACTTGACTGGAAAAGAATGTGCAGGAAGAAGATAAGAAGAGGAAGTTTGAACTGAACTGACCGGGTTGAACTGAAAAAGCAACAACGTAAGGTACCCTGGAATTTGAACTATAAAAAATAACATTGTTCCCAAAGAAGATTTTGAAGCAGCAAAGGAGAGAGAGAAGGGAAAGGATTTGGCTTTTTTTTTTCTTCCCTTTCTTATACTGACAACTAAGAGAGCTAAGTAAGAAATTGACAAAAATCCACTTTGACATCAATAGGCATTTAAGCTGAAAATAAAATGTCAAAGGGATAATAAAGACTTTTGGATACTCAAAAACCTTTAAAAGAAAAGAAAGGAGAGAAAAGGAAAGAATAAAAGGGCGGGATCTGGAAAAATGGAGGTGGCTGCCTGGAACTAAAAGGAACTTACAGTGAAACTTTAACAAGATTCCTAAAATATTCTAACTGAAACTTTGTAACAAAATAATAGAACCCCAGGAAGAGAAAATGGAAAAAAGAAGCAAGAAGAAACAGCTTTGGATTATTTGAATTACTTGGTGATTTTTGGATTGTTGGCTATTGGACTTAAATGACTAAAATCAATTGGGTGGTTGTTTAAAAGTGTTTAAAATGGCATCACTTTTGAAAGAACTGAAAATGGAACTTAAAAAGCAGAAAGAAGATGCACAAGAAGGAAGAGGTTCTTTTGGCTTTGTATTTCAATTTTTAGAAATGGAGATCTGGAACTATGAGAAACAACAAGAAACGTTTGTAGAACAAGAAGGTCAGGACAAAGAAGAAGCCAACTTTAATGATCAAGTAATTTTATGTGGGGAAAAGAAAGGAAGGGGGAGAAAGAGAGTTAAAAGTTTAAGGTTTGAAAAAACAACCAAAAAAAAAAAGAATAGTTTGAAAAATAATTACAATATTAGGAAGGAACAGAAGACAGGATTACAGAAGAGAAAATTAGAAGTAGAGAGACAAGGGGGCAAAAGGGGGGGAGAAGAAGAGGGGGCAAGAAGGAAAGGAAAAGAAGTTATAAAAGACAGAAACAAGATATAGAGAAACAGGGAAAATGTATAAGGATTGAAAGTATAAGCCTATTTAGAGATAATGGGTGAAAATGTAATTGAAAAAGGGATTCTGAAAAGGTACATAGGTATTGTTAAAAGGTATTGTTATATTAGAAATAGAAATAATTTTAGAAAATATGAAAGAATGTGTGGTTAAAATGATGGATAAAATACTTATTGTAATGCAATGGAATGTTTGTTAATAAATAAATGAAATAAAGAGAATGAGAGAATGAAATTAGGAAAGGATGGGAACATTTTAATTATTATCAATGATTTATAAAAATATTAGTGAAGAGAAATATGGAAAAAAAAAGAATTAATTAGGGAATTATAATTAGGGAAAGTTTATAAGTGCTCCCAAGGAAGTATGATGTTCAATTGAAATGAAACGTTAAAGACGTGAAGATTGGAATTAATATTAATGAGAGAATTGAATTGGAATGGAATGAGTGTTTTATTATATATATATATATATATATATATATATATATATATATATATATATATATATATATATATATCTTTGGTTATTCGGGTTTTCTCCCGCGTAAGATTGGAAGTATCTAGGCAACGTTTCGATGAAGTCTCATTCATCATCTTCAGGCTTGGTCTTCAACTCTGCTTCTCAGAGTGAATACCTGCGAGAACCTCAGAAAACATATATATATATATATGTGTGTGTGTGTGTGTGTGTGTGTGTGTGCGTGTTTTCTTAAGTTTTCGCGGGTACTTACATGTCTGGCATTCAGCTTTGTTCGGGTATTTTCCCACGTCATAATAGTGGTGCTTTTAAAGTTGTAGCAACGTTTCAGCAGAATCTCATCTGCCATCATCAGGCTTCTGTACAGTGTTTGTCTGTGAGTCAGACTTTTACAATGGTTTCAGATTTCAAATCTGAATTTCAAATTTCAAATTCAAATCTGAAACCACTGTAAAAGTCAAACTCATAGACGAACACTATACAGAAGCCTGATGATGGCAGATGAGATTATGCTGAAACGTTGCTACAACTTTAAAAGCACCACTGCTAAGACGTGGGAAAATACCCGAACAAAGCTGAATGCCATACATGTAAGTACCCGTGAAAACTTAAGAAAACAAATATATATATATATATATTCTTAAGTTTTCGCGGGTACTTACATGTATGGCATTCAGCTTAGTTCGGGTATTTTCCCACGTCATAATAGTTGTGCTTTTAAAGTTGTAGCAACGTTTCAGCAGAATCTCATCTGCCATCATCAGGCTTCTGTATAGTGTTCATCTGTGAGTCAGACTTTTACAGTGGTTTCAGATTTAAATTTGGGGCAGCCTATTGCTGTGCCAGAATGGTTTTTTCTTCCTCCTGATTGGTTGGGAGTCTTGGTCTGTGTTTATTGGTCTTGGAGTTTGCTGTGTTCTGCTTGATTGGTGTTTCTGATATTTTCTGTCTGTTTTTTTGGCTCTTTTTGTATCTTGATTGGCTGGCAGCATTGTGTTACTTTATTGGAGGCCTTTAGTGGAGCTTGGCTTCGGGTAAATGGACGGCTATCATTAGTTAGGAAGCTGGGTTTCATCTGGGTGCCTGGTTGGGGTGTGTTTGAGTTGGAGGTATCAGGGGGGATCTGTTTGTGGCTAGGTGTTTGCCTGGCTTGTGGTGTGGAGATTTTTTTGTTTGTGAGTGCAGGCTTCCAAATGATTGACAGCCTGATGGAATCATCTCTTCTGTTCATGCTTTCTGGTCTTTTTTCAATCTCTATGGCTTCTCTGATGATTCTGTGGCTAGGGTTTTCTATAATGGCTAGGGTTTTGGTGCCATTGAAGTTGATGCTATGACCTGTGGCTTCCATGTGTTGGACTAGTGAGGAAGTGTGTTCCAGCTTTTTGACTGCATTTTTGTCCAGGCGGGTACTTATTCTTCTATTGGTCTGTCCAATGTACAACTCTGTGTATACTATGCATCTTGACTTTGTATTTTAGTGGGATAATATACCAAAACACCAAATTACATTTCTTTTTCTCTTCAGGTACTATGAGAAAGCATGGAAATTTGGGTGACATATATATATGTGTGTGTGTGTGTGTGTGTGTGTGTGTGTGTGTGTGTGTGTATATATATATATATATATATATATATATATATATATATATATATATATATATATATATATATAGATAAAGTTTTTTATTTTTAAACACAAACATACACATACAAAAACATAAGAACATAAAATCCTCTTCCATTTTATATACGTACAGTATGTCAGTTGGTTACGTATCTTTTGTGCTATACTTTTGTAGTCATTTGCTCACAATTTATATCAATCTTCACATTGTCAAACTAACACATGTTTATATATTTATCAGTTATTAATCATGCATGACTAAACTATTTATTCCATCGTTTTATATATCTGTATTATGTTTTATATCAATTTATTAGATTTCTATTACAAAATTATCTAGTTTATTATATTACCGTGCCTTTTAATCCAACCATTGATAAAACAAATCCCCTATCATATAAAATTGCTTATCTTCAGATTTATATTTTAATTTTTACCCGCATTCCCAATTATTATGCGTTTTTCTTTAGCAACATTTATCCAATTTTCATGTGTTAGGTTTTTAAACCTATGTAAAGAAATTTAAGTGCATAAACGTACATAAGCTTCATATAAGGAAAAAAATAAAAAATAAAATCTGCTACTTCCCAGTAATCTTTAAAGCTTGAAAGTTATATGATTTAATGGACTGTGGATTGTGGGCCAGCAACCTGTTTTTTCTGATCTTTGGTTTTATTATTGTACTGCAAACTACCCAGTTGTGTTTTAAAAGACAAAAGGCCATATATGGTTTTCTTTACATAAATAAATAAAGTTTGTTGGTATTTGCTTTTCTGGCTTAAAATCAAGGGATCAAATTATTCTTGGAGTTCACAAAGGGAAATTAATGTCTTTCAAAGCACAGAGAAATAATAAAGCATAAATCAGTTGTAACCCAAATTCAAAACACAGTTATATTTGTGCAAAATTGGAAAGTTCCAGTCATGAATTGAACAAATTTACATGCATAACCCCAAGTTTGTATTCATTCTAGTTTACACACCTAATAGTAAAACCACCCCTTTCATATGTTCAGCAGCAATTCCAATAAATCAAATAGAATCAGAAATTTTTGCCTTATTATGTTTCTGGTTTTTCCTTTATATCTTCAGATAAGATTAGCTTCAAAGCATCATAAATCACTGGTGTTGAATGGTTGCATTTAGATGACTTGATAAGTCAAATTCTGCTGGATTCTAGATTACTCACTAAGAGGAACGGTTAAACATTAAACATGTTTTTCTCAGTTTTCAAGTTGTATTGTTAAATTGCAGAAAATAGGTCATGATATTGTATAAGCCTCTCATTAAATTGTGATTTTTTTTATATAGTTTCAAAGAATCAGTGATTAACTGATACTACATTTGATGAACAAATAACTGCAAATACATGTTAATTCATTCTAAGCAATGAAAAAGATATTTTTCCTTCTCAGTAATATGATTTGATATAACAGCTACGACTTTCTGCTTTTTGACTTGCTTAGCACTGGAAATTTTTGGTTCTGTTATGGACTAAGCCAACCTGACAGTAACAACCCTAATAGCTTTACTTTAACAGCAGGCTCGTAATCCTGCACTTCTCATTGGCCTGCGAACAGCGAGTCATGATTGGTTGTTTCTGGCTGATCTGATTGGCTGACAGCGGGTCTCTCTGATTGGACGCTTGTTAGAGCGGTAAACTCAAATCATTGGTTGTTTTGACAGCAGCCAGCTCTATAAAAGAGCTGCTGCTGCCTTAATGTGGGTCAAAGAATGGATAACATTAAGAAAGACTAGATTGTTGACACTAGAAGGGCATGATTTGCTGTTGGGCTGGCATGTTTTTTTATGGTATAAGGGAACTAAAACACAGGGTTATTTTAGAAGACATTATATATGGGAGTCTTTATGGTTAAACTGGGAGAAGATAAAAAGACAATGTTATTTGAAAATTCCAGTTTGGTTATAGACCATTGAAGCATTTTCCTATCCTATAATTTATAAGAAGGAACAAACAGTTAGATATGGGGAACTATTGGATGAAAAGGGTGAACTTAAATCGATTCAAAACTTAGAGAAACAAGGTATAAGGATGAATTGGTTTTCATATGCGCAAATACATTCAAGGTATGATGAAGATTCTAAAACGGAGGGATTCCATGATAATCAGACTGATTTAGATAAGATCTTGATGGGTACTGATGAGAAGGTGATTAAAAATTATATGGTTATTTACTGGGAATTAAATTAGAGGAAGAACAAGTCAAAGAAACTATGATTGCTTGGGGGAAGAATTTTGGATATGGGATTGATTTAGAGAAATGGCAAAAATTGTGGTCTCAAAATTATAAAATGACAATGTCAACAGCATATAAAGAAAACTTGTATAAGATGTTTTACAGGTGGTACTTTCCCCTGACAAGAATAGCAAGAATGTTTAAGAACAAATCTGAAAAATGCTGGAAATGTCATCAGATACCTGGCTCATATTACCATATGTGGTGGACTTGTGAGGACGCTAGAAAATATTGGACGAAAATTTGCATGTGGTTGGAAAAAAAGAAACACATAGACTTGAAACCAGAGATCTTTTTATTGGGAATCTTACCTGATACATATAGTAAAGATTTGAAATACCTGATTGTAAATGTATTAACAACGGCTAGGACTGTATTTGCTAAAAACTGGAAGAATGAGAAAATACCATTACAGGAAGAAATTATTAAGAAAATATTGGAATGTGCTGAGATGAGTAGATTGACATTTGAAATTAGAGAGCAAGAGGATAAACAATTTTATGAAAGTTGGGATCTTTTTTATCAATGGCTAGATGATAAAATACGATAATAGAATATTTAGAATGTTAGCCAGTATACTATATTTATAAAGTGTTTTTAGGATTGATTTGGTATGATTATATGATTTGTTATAGAATAAATTATCTAAAGTATTGTTATTTCATAAAGCATGAATGATTAAAAGTATAGTCAAAAGTTGTTGTTTTTTTTTAATAGCGATATTAGGATATATAAGTTTGGATTGACAATGAGTTGTTATGTAACATAATTGTAATTGAGACTACAAAATAAATGCACAAAACTGATGAACAAACTGACAAGCTGGATGTACAAATGAGAGTTAATGTTTTAATGTTTTGTTTGTCTTGCTTGTCTGTAGAAAATTAATAAAATTCTTTAAAAAAAAAAAAAAAGAGCTGCTGCTGCCCAAGTATGTTGCTCTGTTCTGAAGTCACGAATAAAGAGTTGAAGTCACAGTTCGATGTCTCGTCTCTGTTCCTTGCGCCCATGCTCAGGACTTAACACTGGCGACGAAGGTGGGATGCGGAGACAATAGAGCTGACTAAATACTCATCGAACAAGACAGAGTACACGGCTAAGAGCGCACGCAACAAATGGCAGAATGACCAGCGGCACTATACCACCCTCTCCATTTGACCCGGCAAACGAAGACTGGAACTCGTATTTAGACCGTTTCCAGATGTTCCTGGAGACCAACAATCTAAAAGATGTTATGCCTGGCAAGAAATGAGCGGTGTTTTTGACCCACTGCTGCCCTGCTGTTTTTAGAATGGCTAAAGTACTTGCCAAACTGGCAGAAGTGAAGACCATGGATTGGGATAACCTCGCGCTGATCCTCCGGGCCCATTATGCACCCGCAGTACCTACACTGATAAGAAGACACGAGTTTTACAAGAGGGACCAACGGAAGAACGAGAGTGTTGGGGACTTCGTAGCCAACCTCCGGAACCTGGGAGGACTCTGTGGTTTTGCAAACCTCGGGGAAGCCATGAGAGACCGAATAGTTCTGGGATTAGATGACCACATGTCACAGAGCAAGATCATGGCAAAAGGAGACATCAGCCTTGCAGATGTCATCGCCGACGCTACTGCCGCAGAAGCAACCAGGAAGTCAGCCGAGCGAATGCGCCGAGCGAACGCACCGCACCGCCAACTCGCTAGTGATAGTCCACCTTCCTCTGAGAGGCACACTATTACCGCCCATCAGGAAGACCTCGAGTCATCCTCAGACAGTGAGGAAGAGGAGGTCAACTCGCTCCGCTCGGAACGAGAGCAAAGGAACCAGAGACTTCCACACCAATGTGCTGGTTGCGGGGCAAACCACCCGCGATCAGACTGCAAATTCCTCGACGCATTCTGCCGTTCCTGTGGGAAAAGAGGCCACATAGCAAAGGTCTGCAGAAGCAAGCGAGAGTCCAGTCCAAGCTGGAGAGAGAATAACCTTCGCCGGGAGACAGGCAAACCAACTGGAAGTCGGGACCGCCTGAACCACCAATGGAACAACCACTACTACAGAAATCGAGCACCTGCCGCTTCAATGAGACGAGAAAAGGCACACCAAACTATCACTATCGGCCACGCTTCATCACTAGATGCAAGAAAGATCTGCGTAAAGGTCACTATTGAGAATCGACCGTGCGTGATGGAAGTCAATTTGGGGTCATCCCTATCGATGGTCTCCTGGAAAACCCTCAAACAACTGATCCCTGCCATCTGTCGCCAGGACCTCAGCACTCAAAGAATCATCCTAAAAGACTACCAGGAGAACAGAATTCCAGTTGTCAGTTCCAGCCACGTCCAAGTATCCTTTAAGGACCGCACAGCAACGCTTCCCCTGACTGTTGTCGATCGTGACCTGCCCAGTTTGTTGGGGTTACAGTGGTTCGCCCCACCCGGAATTGAACTAGCTGGCATACACCAAACCGGAAGCGATGACTGGGAAGAGGCCATCATCCAAGAATTCCAGGACGTGTTCACAGGAACATTAGGCAAGTACAAGGGGACCCCTATATCATTTAATCTCGGTCCCGATGTGACTCCCATTCGCCTTAAGCCTCGTCGAGTGCCTTTTGCCCTCAAGCCAAAGATCAATGAGCAACTAGACAAATTAATAGCCCAGGGTGTGTTGGAACTGATTGACCATGCCCGATGGGAAACTCCAATAGTAACACCCATAAAGCCAGATGGCTCGTTTACCAGGCCACCCTAAACCACACACTTCAGCAGAGCGCTTACCCAGTACCGGTGGTCCAATACCTACTTTACTCCCTGGGTGGCTATAAAATATTTGCGAAATTGGACTTAGCTCAGGCGTACCAACAGCTACCCGTAGATGCGACAACTGCAGAAGCCCAGATAATAGTTACACATAGAGGTGCCTTCAAGTGCAATAGGCTCCAATTCGGAGTAAGCATGGCACTGGGCATTTTCCAAAGTTTGATGGAGAGACTATTACAAGGCATAAAAGGCATCGTGCCTTATTTTGATGACGTTTTAATAGCTGCCCCTACTAAAGAGTTATTAGGACAATGACTCAGAAGGGTTCTTCAAAAATTTAAAGACACTGGCCTGAAGGTAGAAAGGGACAAGTGTCAACTTTGTACAGAGAGAGTGGAGTTCTTGGGATACCTTCTTGACAGACAGGGAATATATCCGACCGCAAAAAAACTAGCTGCAATCAAAAACGCCCCAAGACCTAGAAATAAGACAGACCTCCAAGCCTTCCTGGGACTCATTAACTTTTATAACATCTTCTTGTCCCAGAAGGCAACCGTAGCCGAGCCCCTACATAGACTTCTCGACAAAAAGGTTTCCTGGGTCTGGGGACGGCGTGAAGAACGAGCATTTCAACAAGTAAAAGACCTCTTAAGTTCTGATGCTGTATTGATACAATACAACGAGACTCTACCCTTAACGGTTACCTGTGATGCCTCACCATTCGGAGTGAGAGCCATTTTAAGCCATATCCTGTCAAACGGTAATGAGGCACCTATTGCGTTCTTTTCGAGAACTTTGTCTAAAACTGAAAGGAACTACAGCCAACTAGATAAAGAGGCTCTTGCCATTGTATCCGCAATTAAACGTTTCCATGAATATGTGAATGGGAGAACCTTTGCCATAATTACAGACCACAAGCTGCTACTTGGCATTTTAACGGGAAACAAACCAAGTCCCCACATCTTATCATCAAGAATGACACATTGGTCGGAGTTTTGAGCTGCCTACGATTACCAACTGCAACACTGCCCAGGGAAAGCCATTCCCCACGCTGACGCTTTGAGCCGCTCTCCACTACCAGACGTTGTAGATGACCCAGCTCCAACCCTAGCCATATTGCAAATCGAAACTCTTAAATCACCGCCGCTGACCGCTCGAGACATCTACTCAGAAATGAAAAAGGAGCCTGTTTTGGCACGAGTCCTCAGCTGGGTGGAACAGGGTTGGCTGGACAGTGAACCCAATGACACTTTCAGGCCATTCAAGAATCGACAGACGAGTTCCGGTTTCACGTGGCTTCGGGGCAGCAGGAATTCGCGACAGCTCGCGATTCCTGCTGTGCTAGCCGCCGAGGTACCCCCGATCCAGATGGGTCAGGGGGATATGGCTGCCCTGTAGGGACAGCTGAAGAGAAAGGGGAGTCGGACAGGGGGTTGGGGGTGTCGCAGACCCCCTCCTCCTCCGGAAAAACCCCTTTTTCCCAAGGCGGTGGAGCGGCGGTCAGCAATGGCCGCCACGAAGAAGCCAGCAACTGGGTAAGATTGCGCTGGAGGAAGTAAGAAGAGTGAAAGTGCTGTCTGAGCCGGGTCAAGTAACATCTTTCAAATTGGTTGGAACTGAGCTGTTTGAATTGCTGGAGGATACATTGTATCCCTAAGAAGATCGAAAGCGGCGGAGAAGCTGTTAAAGGGAACTTTTTTTTTCTTCTTCACTCTCCCACCCCATGGAAACAGCAGATATGTTTGGATATATTGGACATTGAAAGTGAATTGTTTTGAGAGTTGAAGCTAAGGGACAAAAGGGTTTTTGGACATTGAAAAACTTAAGAAATTGGAAAACCCTTGTTGGAGGTGTGGATTTCTGATTATTTAAAATTGATATTGCAAGTGGGAAGGGAGAGGAAAAAAAATTGGAGCAGAAGCTGAAAAAGGAGGAGATTGCCTAGAATCCCAAAGAAAGGTATATGGTAATTGGACCTCTTTGATTAAACATTAACCCCAGAAAGAGAAAGAGAAGAAGGAAGAAAAGTATTAATTTTTGGAATTTTTTTTTTTGAATTATTCTTGATTAAAAATATTCGTGGTTGTTTTGGGAAAAGTTTCTTTTTTCATAATGGCATCGCTTGTGGATGAACTAAAGATTGAATATCAAAAATATAAAAAAGAAGATACTCTGGGCACTTTGTTTCAATTCTTAGAAATGGCGTTATGTACTTATGAAAAGTTGACTATGCAGCAGAAGGACTGGGACAAAGAAGAAGATGAAGAAGAAGCCATCTTTGATGAACAATGGGTTCTTTCCGGGGAGGAGGAGAAAAAGGATAAGAAAAAGGGGATTTTAAGAATTATAAAAACAACCAAAGAAGAGAAAAATGAGCGGAAAGGTGGAGGCAAGGTTAGAAAGCAAAGGAAAGGGAGTAAGAAAAGGGAGGAGGAAAGACAAAGGGGTAAAAAGGGCAAGGAGAAGAATAAGCAAGAGAGAAAGGGGGGGAGGAGAAGCCTCAATGGGAGGAAGCAAGATCTAAAGAAAAAAAGTTTATTCAGAGACAATGGGTGAATTTAATTTAGGATAAAAGAGGGATTCTGGAGGGTACATAAGATTGTGTTTTTTATATGTGTATTTAGAGTATAAAATTCATTGTGTAATTTTAAAATCTTTTAAACAGAATCCCAAGAAAAATTGTTATATGAAGTATTTTTAAGTTAGGGTAATGAGTTATAGACGTTACTCCAATTGGTATACAGGAGAAGTATCATAAAAGAAAAAAAGATTAATGGATAGTTGGAAATAGAACAGACAAAGAATATTATTGAAAATGGTAATAAGATATGAAAGGATATATAAAGGTTTTGTTATGGTTTTTTGGGGGGGGATGTTGTATATTGAAAAAAGGCAAAAAAAATTTAATTAATAAGAAATAATTTGGATGAAAAGGAGAAGTTGGGATAAGATATGAAGTTAAATAGACAAAGTATTGATACTATAATTTGGAATTGTTATGTTCTATTGGTTTTCTTCTTTTATTATTTTTTCTTAGAAAAGAACTTATAAGCTGTTATGCCTTGTGCATTGTTTATATAAAATTGCTAAAAATGGTTTATATATATTTATATAAAAGAAAATGATAATAAGATATGGAAGGATATATAAAGTGAATATGATGTTTGAATTTGTGTCTGTGTGAAGAATTTCAACCCGGGATCAGACAACCTTCAGAAAAGATCTTTTAGTTTTGTTTATGTTTTATTGTGTTCTCTGTAAAATTAATAAAATTTGTTTAAAAAAAAAAAAGAATCGACAGACAGAACTATTCTCTTAAAAGGGCTGCATCTTGTAGGGAGACAGAGTCGTCATTCCAGAGAAATTGCAAGATAAAGTTTTTAAAATGTTGCACGATGGACATCCAGGCATCGTGCGGATGAAGGCATTGGCAAGGAGTTACGCATGTTGGCCAGGTTTAGACAAGCAGATAGAGACCTGGGTGGCGACGTGCAGCAAGTTCCAGGAGACTCGCTCTGCTCCTCCCAAAACACCCCCAAGTCAGTGGGAAACGCCTCGAGGTCCCTGGTCCCATATCCACATCGATTTTGCGGGACCCTCAAGAGGACACACTTTCCTTCTAACTGTGGATGCCTATTCTAACTGGCTCGAGGTCCACAAAATGAAAAGCACCACCACGGAGGCGGTCATTAAAAAACTGAATAAGCTATTTGCTACCCACGGATTGCCAGATGTCCTGGTCTCCGATAATGGCCCTCAATTCACTGCCCTGGCATTCGAACAGTACCCAGCAGACTGGGGCATCCACAATGCCTTTTACATCACCAGCTCACCCTGCGGCCAACGGTAGGGCTGAGCGAATGGTTCAATTTGTAAAGAAGACCTTACACAAAATGGACGAGTGTGACATTGACAGCAAGATAACCCGGATGCTTCTCCTCCAACATATTACTCCAAGCGGCACCACAAACAGAACCCCAGCTGAACTCCTGATGGGCCGAAAACTTTGCTCACATCTCGATCGTCTCCACCCTGCTTACACACCTGAACAACCTCTGGGATCCAGCAGCAAGTGTCGATCGTTCCAGGAAGGTGACCCCGTTTTTGCAAAAAACTTCTTGGGTGACCCATTGTGGGTCCCCGCAACCATAACGCAACTTACGGGGCCCCGATCCTACCGTCTACAAACTGCAGATGGCAAAATGTGGAAGCGCCACATAGACCAGCTTCGATCCAGACTAGCACCTACTCCCATCTCATCCCCTGAATCTCAAACTGGGGGGGGGAGGGACATCGAGGGGGCCAAAAAAGAAATAACAGATGACTTAACAATTGGAACCCAGCAGTCTACACAACCAACCATGGGATACTCACCGCCAGAAGGAGAACTGAGCCAGGAAGTTGCCTCACCGCATGACAGCACCGCGATGGAAACAGATCCAGGGAACCCGGATGACAGCATTGGCAAGAGCAGAGAGGACAGCCCAGAGCCATTCAACGAAACAGCGGGACCGTTTTCGCCACCCAGCTCAGCAAGTCGCCCACCGGAACCAGAGCCAGGACAGAAATCGGTGGAACAGCGCAGATCTAGCAGACAGGTGAAGCGACCTGCCTACTTACGATAATATGTCACCCCACCCTTCAGACGGAATCTAGGGGGGAGGGGTGTTATGGACTAAGCCAACGTGTCAGTAACAACCCTAATAGCTTTACTTTAACCGCAGGCTCGTAATCCTGCACTTCTCATTGGCCCGCGAACAGCGAGTCGTGATTGGTCGTTTCTGGCCGATCTGATTGGCTGACAGCGGGTCTCTCTGATTGGACGCTTGTTAGAGCGGTAAACTCAAATCATTGGTTGTTTTGACAGCAGCCAGCTCTATAAAAGAGCTGCTGCTGCCCAAGTATGTTGGTCTGTTCTGAAGTCACGAATAAAGAGTTGAAGTCACAGTTCGATGTCTCGTCTCTGTTCCTTGCACCCATGCTCAGGACTTAACAGGTTCCGTTGTGGTCCTAGGTTGAGGATTACTCCTTTTTAAATGAGTTTCCCTGTTTTGAAAGTGGAAGAAAAAGAGGTCCCCAAGTTTCGCTGGCAGGAGGGAAAATATTGTCCTCTTGTTCCTTTTGTAGTGGAATTCAGAAAGCTGTTTGTATCCCTAGAACTGCACTTCATAAAAATGTTGAATACGAGAGACATACTTAGTTGCTTTTTCAAACAAAACACTTTGTAAATTTAAACCAGGGAATGGAATGTGCACATTCTGAAAACATTTTCAGAAAAGTGTTTAGAACAGTTCAGAAAAGCGGATGCAGATGATTTCAAATAACAGTTTATGAAACCAGAATGGCCCTTTTTTCATCAACTGCGCCCCAATATTAATACCTTGTAATTAAATGAATAGTCCCACAATCCATTGATTCTTCACTACCCAAATGGCAAAGCGCTGATATTCAAAGTCAAAGCAACCTATCTCTGCTCTCTTTAAGTACCCATTCCTAATGTGAAAATACCCTGGGGTAAGAGAATAAGCATGCACAGCAGCTGTCAAAAAAGGATCCTGGGCCCTTCTCCCTTCCCATTTCTCTTCCAACATGTGCACGTGGGCCACCCTCCCAGACCCGCCACGGCCGCCAGTTGCAAGAGGAGGAGAAGGGTCGCCCGAAGGGACTAACTGAAGAAGGATTGCCAGCCGTGCTGGAAGCATCCCTTGAAAGTTGCGAAGAGTGCTTGGCCCAGCTGCGGCTTTGAGAGAGAAGAGAGAGAGAGAGAGAGACAGACAGACAGACAGATAGACACTGACTTACACAGAGAGAGAGAGAGAGAGAGAGAGTGGGGAAGAGAGAGGTGAAGATCGGGAGAGAGGCAGTGAGAGAGAGAGATATGGGGGGAGGAAGAGACCCATAGAGAGAGAGACACACAGAGAGAGGGGGAGAAGAGAGGGGGGGAAGAGAGAAAAAGAGAAGGAAAGAGAAAAAGTGGGAATAAGAGAGGAAGGGAGAGAGACAAGAAAGAGAAAAGAGAAAGAAAGAAAAAAGAGAAAGGAAGCGAAAGGAAGAAAAGGGATAGACAGAAAGGGAGAGATGGAAGGAAAGGACAAAGAAAGAGAAAGAAAGAAAGAAAGAAAGAAAGAGAGGGAGGGAGGGAGGGAGGGAGGAGAACGTGAATGAGATATATGGATGTGTTGATAAATACATGGAAGGAGGGAGGGAAGGAGAGAGGAAAAAAAGAAGAGGAAGGAAGGACACAAACCCTGGCTTCAGAAGACTCTTTGAAGCAGCACAGCAATCTAGGGCTGGCCTGCAAGGGATCTCGGAGGTCATCTAGTCCAACCCCTCCTCCAGCAGGAGATCCTTACAGAATCATAGAATATCAGGGTTAGAAGTAAAAGTGTGTCTGTGTGTATGTGTGTTTGTGTGTGTGTGTGTGTGTTGCAAAACTCCAAAACAGGTCAAAAGTAGCTCTGGGGAGATCAGTCATAAATTAGAAGACTTGCTAAGCAACCGGCCATTTACCGAGGTATCACTTGTATTTGGTTTGCCAGTCACATGGCCACAAACCCATGACCATCTGGTCATGTGACCATAAAGCCATGACCATCTGGTCATGTGACTAAGCCATGACCACACAGTCACATGACCACCAAGCCACACCCACAAATTAAGCCACGCCTACAGAACCGGTAGTAAAAAAAATTAAATACCCCCACTGAAGTGGCTGGGCATTCATTAAAGATGCCATTAAAAATTGCAGGTGCGTTGCATTTGGCTAAACCCAGCTATTAAAAGGATCTTGAAACATACACAGTATATTGGATTTCCCAATATAACAGCCAAGTTGTGGTTGACAACTTTTTTATACCTGGCTTCAGTTCTTTGGAGCACTGCAATCATGCTTACAGTTAGATCCTTTCAGGGTTTTTTTTTGTAAAGCACTAAAATACATGTTTCACCCCTTCAGTGTGCAGATATAGTATAATAACACCTTTTCTCAACTTCTTTACTCTATAGGAACCCTTGAAATAATTTTGAAGTCTCAAGAAAAATTTAAACACAATACTGAACAATACTGTTCATTCTTATAGTAAGTTACCCAATCCTCATTTTACAATAATTACAGCAAAAGAAAAGTAGTAGCCAACAACTGATTTGCGCTGTGTAAAAATCCCCACCCAAGAGCTGCCATTGCTTAGCACATTACATTTAAAAATTATACTTGTTTTTTTCTATCACAATAAACCCTAATAACCTCTCACAAAACCTTAGACTTCATAGAAGCGCAAGTGACAAAGACTGCACTAGAAACTCCTCATTTTATATTATACTTTTAGAACTGATTGTAGTATGACATAGTATAATTGCTGTTTTTATACTATTGCACTTAGTTATAAATACATACTTCAGTAGTATTACTTCTATTCCCTTTCATTCACAATCATTCCCACTGATTTTCATGAACTCCAGTCTAATTTTAATCCCCATGCTATCACACTCAATAATTTATTTACTATAATTTGTAAATGATCAGCTCATATCTTCAACAATTTTTTTTTAATTCCCATTTGTTAACCTGTTCATTCTTTCATATAATTTATTTTGTTTCCTGCAAGCACTTTACTATATATAGTAAATAAAGTAAGTTCAAAACCTTTAAAACTTCAGAGCAGGGTCCTGAAACAGATACCATGTTTCAAATAAATACACTGTTTTTAATAATACCATTAGCTATCAATTCAAAATAGCTTTTTCTACTTTCCTGTAAAATGCATGGATTTAATATGAGAAGAGAGATAATCATAGTTAACTTTTTTTTTAAAAAAAAAAAATCTTTTTAAGGGATGTGGTTGTGTGGTAGTGTACTGATTAGTGATAATAATTTTAGTTATTCATTGAGCAAAATAATACCAGAAAGCCAGACAAAATAAATATTAAATTGCATAAGAAAATCTTTTAATTAAAATTCATTTTAACTGAGGAATTTTAGTTCATCACATCACATCCGTATGTTTAATTTTTCTAGATTATAACAAACCTAATGCTTTATGGTTGTAGAGCTGGAATAAATGAAAAAGGGATTCAGTATGTTTGCTTTGAAATCACTACTAATGGAAAACGTTTACAGTTCTACTCTTAAGACACTCTCTTGATATTTTATTCAGAACTCTACTGAAATATAAACTATTATCCTGTTCGCCTTTCAAAAAAGCACTCAGTCACTTGTCTACAAAAAAACTAGTTACATTGATCTAGTGAATTAAAATCCCCAGGGACTAAATGCTGACCACTTAAGGGAACCCAAAAGGAAAGCCTATTTGCAACCTATTGTGCACAGTTCCTTTAATCCAGGAAGGAGAAAATAGGTCAAATAGATATTGTAGTTTTAGACACATGGAAGGATAAAGTAACAATTGCTATTACTTAAATAGAGCCACGGAAGAAAGAAAGGCTGCTTGCAGCTTAAGGATAATTTTGCTATGTCTGTGTTTATATTAGATTAGAAAGTGGGAAAAAGTAAAAGTTATCCCCCCCCCTCAAATGAAACACCTGCAGAAAAAATAGAAGCCATTTGCAATCTATATACCATATGCCTAAGGAGATAAATTGTATCTTCAAACTTAAAGCAGCAGTAATATTTATTTATTTATTTCTTAACGAAGAAAAGAAAGAAAAAAATTACACATTATTCTGCAAAGCAATGGAAGCAATGGAAAGTACTGTATGGAAATGGAAATAATAGAATGACTGTGTTTTTCATAAAGAGAGAATTAGAATGATAAATATTTATGCCAATGAGGTCCATTGGCAGTAGTAGGGATGCAACTCAAAAGCAAATGACCTTGTTTTACTTAAGATTGTCTTACTTATGATGATCGCATTTGGTCCGATCTAAGTATAATATATAAAATCATACATTGCAATGTCCTACCTGTCAATGAATACTTCAGCTTCAGCCATAACAACACAAGAGTAAACAATAGATACAAACTCAATGTTAATCGCACCAAACTTGATTGCAGGAAATACGACTTCAGCAACAGAGTGGTCAATGTCTGGAATACTTTACCTGACTCTGGTTTCTTCCCCAAACCCTAAAAACTTTAACTTTAGACTGTCTACTATTGACCTCACCCCTTTCCTAAGAGGTCTGTAGGGGGTGTGCATAAGCGCACCAGTGTGCCTACTGTCCATGTCCTATTGCTTCTTTTATTTTTTTTTATTTTTCTTATATGTATCCATGTATTTATAACTATGTTTTTATACCTATTATCTTGTAAGCAATTAAGATAGATAGATAGATAGATAGATAGATAGATAGATAGATAGATAGATAGATAGATAGATAGATAGATAGATAGATAGATAAATGTCCCTTCAGGTCATCACAAAAATGTCACATTCCCTCTCTGGTCACATGACATCATTTCAAGTATTTCTGACTGGTTGCCATATCCCACTGTCACACGGCTGTGGTTTGCAATGTTTTTTGCTCAGTTTCCAGGATTATTTATGGGGTAGCAAAAAAAGAAAAAAGAAAAGAAAACCCATTCAACTCTGCAATTCATTTAACAACCTCCATAAAAATGGTCATAAAGCGGACAGAGTTGGGGACTTCTGGTTTGCAAGGTGGCGGTGGCGGCAGGGATTCGCGATACTGCGCGATCCCTGCTGCGTTCGCCACCAAGATTCTCCCGATCCTTTTGGATCTGGGGGATATAGCTGCCCTGTAGGGGCAGCTGAAGACAGGGGGGATCCGGACAGGGGCTTGGGGGTGTCACAGACCCCCCTCCCCAGCCGGCAGAACCCCCCTTTCCCAAGGTGGAGGAGCGGCGGTCAGCAATGGCTGCCACGAAGAAATCTGCAACCGGACAAGCAGGTGCAGGAGGGAGAAAGTTGGAAGAAATACGAAAGCTGCTTTCAACCGGGACAAGGCAAGAGAAAGTGCCCTGGAATCTTGAAAGCTGCTAAGGATACATTGTTTCCAGTGAGTGTTACAAGCTGCGAATATTCTAAAAGGGATTTTTTTTTTTCTTTGTTGTTTTACTCTCCTTCCTGGACAGCGGATGAAAAAAATCCTTTTGGCTATGAATGGGAAGGGAGAGGAAAAAAAAATTGGAACAAAATTTGAAAATAAGGAGAAGATTGCCTAGAATTTTAAAGAGTTACTAAACATCAATAAGACTTTTAAAAGATATATTTTAAAGGGAACTTTGTGACTAAACTTTAACCCCAGAAAGAGAAAGTGAAGAAGGAGAAGGTATCTAAAAGAAACAGCTTGTTTGGATTGTTTGGTGATTTTGGAACTTCTGAGAACTATTTCTGATTAAAAGCACTTGGGTGGTTGTTTGGAAAAACTTTTTCTCTACACAATGCCATCACTTGTGGATGGATTGAAACTTGTATATCAAAAATATGAAAAAGAAAAGCAAGAAGGGAAGGACGTTTTTGGCACTCTTTTTCAATTTTTAGAAATGGTGGTTTGCACTTATCTAAAGCTGAATGAGCAGCAGGATGACTGGGACAAAAAAGAAGCCATTTTTGATGAACAAGTGACTTTGGTCAGGGAAGGAAAGGAGGAAGAGAAAAAAGAAAAGAAGACTTTAAGATTTGGAAAAATAATAAAAAAAGGGAAGAATAAGGTGAAAAGGAGATATTATGTTAGAAAACAACAGAAAGGAGGAAAGCAGAATAAAAGGGAGGTGGAGAGACAAAGGGTTAGAGGATAAGGAGAAGAATAAGCAAGGGAGAAAGGAAGGGATGAGAAATCTTAATAGTGGGGAGCAAGATGCAAAGAAACAAAAGCTTTTTAGAGACAATGGGTAAATTTTATTGAAAAAGGGATTCTAGAAAGGTACATAAGATTGTATATTTACATTTGTACTTAGAAATAACTTTAGAAAATTGGAAATAATATGCAATTTTAAATGTGATAAAATATTTAGTATAATTTAGTGAAATTTTTGTTAAGAAAAGGGGAGCACTCCAATGAAATAATGATTTAAGATATGTGATGGGGGGGGGGAATAACTTTGGAAAGCATAAGTGTTCCCATAAAGGCATGATATTTAATTGAAATGGGTAAAATGCTTAAGATATAAATAATTGTTAATATTAATGATTAGATTATGTTATCCTAGTGAAATTTTTCTGAAATGAGAGATTTGAAGTAGGAGAGCGGGAACATTTTAATGAAATAATGATTTACAATACGTGATGTGGGGCGGGGGGGGGAATAACTATGGAAAATAGGTGCTTCCATAAAAGTATGTGATTTAATTGAAAAGTAATGTGCTAAATGTTTAAGATATAGATGAATATTAATATTAATGAATAGATTTGTATTGGTATTGATAATACTGTATAATTTTAAAATGTCCCAGACAGAATCCCAATGTAAGTTATGCATTCTATATTAAGTATTATAAATATAGGGGGAAGAGATAAAGGCATCATACTCCAATTAGTGTACAGGAGAAGTTTTTTTTTAAAGAAGAAAGATAAATGGATAGCTGGAAATAGAACAGACAAAAAATAATAAATATTATGATTCGAATCAAGATGAGATAAATAAAATAAAATCAAGAAAATTTAAAAGAGAAGAGAAGCTATATAGAAAATTGAAAATGTTAATAAGATATGGAATGGTATGCAAAATGAATATGAATTTGAATTTGTGTCTGTACCAAGAGTTTTAACCCGGGACTAAGCAACTTTCAGAAAAGAGGTTTTTTATGTTTTTATGTTTTGTGTTTCTGTGTGTTGGTGTGTTGTATGTCTTTAAAAACTAATAAAGTTTGTTTTTAAAAGAATGGTCATAAAGCCACATCTGGTCATATGGACAGCAGTCACACGACAGACAGGGCTCACAACTGAAATTCCGGTCCTAGTTGTGATCATAAAACTATTATAAAACTATCTGTAACATTTGGGTATAGGTTTAAAAAATTATGCCATCTGAGAAGTATCTAATCCAAGACTGCAGATGCCACTTATAAACTATTCTCCTTCTCACTTGTCCATTCTCCTCATACTTGGATCCAAAATAAATTCATGTTGTCACCTATTAAATTATAAACCAATAGAACAGCTGGGCAATAAAAGCAAAAGAAGGAAGTCAGTGAGTTGGAGAAAGTCAACTTCTCCAAAAATAATGGACACAAGATGTTGCCAGCCAGACATTTGAGGTAGGAAAAGTAGGCATCATAATATATGGATGAAAGCAAGATGATGGAAAAGAAGAACTGCATTGCAGAAAAAAAAAAACTTGCATTGCACAGGGCACACAAGTGTTCTCTCTGTGTTGAAAGATAAGCATGAAAAGATTTGTAAAATATTCCTAAGTTCAAAGAGAAAGATGATAAAAGGTATAATGGAAATAATGAATATAATGAAATGTTAAGATGGATAAATAGGTAAGAAGTTTACAGAAAAAAACATATGCTGAAGATTTTCAGATCTCAGAAGAGGTTTCCATAGAAGTAACTATTTTCTGAACATCTTACAGAACAACTTGTCTTGTCATAGACACTGGTCGCAAATTGCTGAGTTATCTGTTGGGAAATAAGAAATTAAAAAGGAAAAGGAATGGAAATGAATAACTTCAATAAGTGGGCTTGACTCACTAACTTTAAGTGGTATAAGTGGCACAGCAATTTTAGTATGCCTAGAAATACATAATTTTTAAAAAAGTAAAATAAATTCTGTATTTCCCACTGATTAAGGCAAAGGCATAAAATTGATATTCAGAAATAAATAGCTCAATACATCTATCCTAATCTTTGTGTATAAGTCTAGCTGTATTTGACATAACTAATAGTTATGATGACACTAGGGACTCTTCCTAGTAGTATATCTATTTGCTGTTAACAAAAAATATAATATCTATCAAAATGATATTTTATGCTTTATCTACTTCATTTGAATTGGTGACTAGTAATTAAGAATCAAATGGAGATCAAGTGTAAAAAGGGCACAAAAAGAAACTAATTGCTGAAATTCACAATGATGCTTTTTATATTACAAACAAGCATACTGTCAGCGTTCCGGCAATTGTCCTAATTAAATCATGAGCCTCGAGCCAAGCTTCAAAAGAATCCAAAAATTTTATTAGGAGCAGCATGTTGGCATTACCCATATGAACCCAACTCTGCCACACATAATTTTTGATCACTTTTGACCCTATTTCCCCTCTCCCCCCTGGGTGTGTCATAAATCAGGTTCTCTACAATGAAGCACCTTCACAGGCTGGGTGTCATCAATCACATTCTCCAATGAAGGATTCTCACAGACAAAAGATCTGATGCTTAGGCTACAATATTTGTAAGATAAGTGTGGAATGTACTTCTGTTTTTAGTTGCTGTACTGCTCCTTCAGGTTTCGCCCCCTCCTGCTTATGGCAACTTGGAAAAAGGCGTAGGAATGCTTTATGAGTTGATATATGCTTTTTTGGCATTCTGTTTATTTGGATAAGATAGAAAACGGGGCAAAGGAACAAAAGAAGAATAGAAAGGGAAAGCATGCAAAGCCAACAATAACCAAGAAGCATCCATGCTCTGCATATCTATCAGCACAGAAGACATGATTTGAAACATCAGTGTGCTTTTCCAAAGTACAGAATGCCAAAAGTAAAAACATTTCTTATGTGCACTGACCTTTAAAAATCGAAGTTCAGTCAATGAATACCTCTGGGGCAAAATTGAGATTGCTCCCAATGTAAATGTAATTGAAATCATGTTTGGGCAATGTTGATCAAACTACGAGATATGCTACCAATCGTTGTCAACTGACTAGGAGTTGAGACAAAGACATGCCAAGGTCATGCACCCCAACCCAAGCAAAATTTTATCTCTCAAGTTTAATTTCACACAGCTTTTCATTTTTCAGACCTCATGTTTTGTTCCAGTTCTGTACTGTTTTTAAGTTTTTTTGAAAGTCTGCCATGAAAAATTATACACATTGTTAGGGATATACCCTAGCAGAATCTGCATGGCAAACGTTTCTGAGACAAACGTTTTTGTAGCTTACACTCAGTAAAACAGATACACTGTGCTAGTTAAATAGTTTATTCCAGTAAGGGTTTTAGCTTAGTCAAAACAGTCCATATATCATTCACTAGTTCAGTCCGTCCGGAGATTATTTTGTTGCAAAGTCCAGTGTCGAAAAAGAGGTCAGTAAACTTACAAATATCAGTCCAGTAATAAATCTCCTCGCAGTTGAGATATAAAGAAATCAAACCTCCTTTCTTCCTTCAGCAGCAGCAGCAGGGAACACGCAGTTAACAAACCATCATCCATCATTGTCAGCCATCAATCCAGTAAGCCAGCAATACAGTAAGCCAGTAGGTTCTCTTGCTCCCTCTTATGGCGATTTTACAACCGCACCCAAAATTACATGCTTAGCAGTTTAAAGTGACACACACTTTAACTTACAATCATAGTTTATATATATTATTTTACCCAAACTAAGTTAGGTAACCTTGTTATTCCTAAGACACATTTTCATCTATTTTTGCAGACTTCTCCTTTGATCATCTCAGTACTTACAATACATACTTATCAACACATTGGCTGGACTCAAAAGGACAAGGCAATTTCCATTGAGTCCCCAATCTTCCCGTTTGGGGGAAAATATGACCAGTTTGCAATTCCCAAGGGCCTTCTTCCATGGGCCTTGGAAGAAATAGATTTTCTGGACCTTGATGATTCAGATCTTATTACAGTACTGAGATAGTATTGACCTACATCTCTAGAAACTTTGGCAGTCCTGAAATGGAGGCATTGGTTATGGTGACATGGGAATGATCTTGGGAGACAGAAATAAAAGCCACTGACTAGATAACAATCAGATAAGAGGCAGCTGAGCCTACAGAAGGAATGGAGCCCTGGCAAATGTAGTAAAAAATGATAGAGGTCTGCCTGTGTGTTTGTGAGTTGCCTAAAGCCAATGAGGCTGGTGTGGGCCCTCTGGAGGTTTGGGAACCAACTGAAATTTTAGGCCAATCGATTAGATGTCACCAGCTTATCAGAAGCCTCTTAATGAACAAAACTGAACTTAAGAAACATGTGTCTTGACATCTTTTGGTTTGGTCTACTAGCAAGACTGAGAAAACTCAGAAGAGTACTCTTAAATACTCAAAACTTCTCATTCTTATCGGATACTATTTAAGGATTTAAAACCCATAACAATCCTTTTCGGAGTGCGAACTTCAAAATCTGATTATCTCCTTTTTTTTTGTTCTCCTTTTATTTCTATTTTTACCCAGGCGAAATTTCCTACAGTATATCTGTTAGTACATTTTAGAAACCAAAGATTTATCAGAAATTATACAGACTGAAGGATTTCTATCATTCCACAATTCATTTAAAGTACAGAGTTAATGAGTTTTAACTTGTTCAAAATGTGCTTGGCTATTTCAATTACATTTTGAGATCCCATCTTCCTAATTTAGAAATAAAAGGCTCATATCAAGACCCCCTTGACCAACTTTGAAGAATTGGCACTAAATATTTCAGAGCCATCTACTTTTTTGACATATATCCAAATTATATAAAATTATCACATAACAAACACATCAACCTCTAATTCGTTTAAAAATGGCTTTAGAAAAACATTTCCAACAAGGAATTAAGAATTAAAAGTAGGATAAAATGTAGAGTTGTAAACTAGGGTCATCATCCTCAGCTCAAATAAAAGAGAAATATACTATTTCATAAATAGTACAGATAGTCCTTGACTTTTGACCACAACTGAGCTCAAAATTTCCATTGTTAAGCAAGTCAATTGTTAAGTGAGTTTTGCCCCATTTCATAAACTTTTTTTTTTAACCACAGTTGTAAAACAACTCATTGTAGTTATTAAGTTAATTATGTGGTTATTAAGTAAATCTAGCTACCTCCATTGATTTTGTTTGTCAGAGCCAACTGGGAAGGTTACAAATGATGATCACATGACCCTGGACAGCGCAAAAGTTATAAATATTTGCCAGTTGCTCAAGCTTCCAAATTCTGATCACGCGGCCATGGGGATGATGCAATGGTCATAAGTGTGAAAAACAGTCATAAGTCACTTTCTTCAGTGTTGTTGTAACTTTGAACAGTCATTAAATGAATTGTTGTAATTTGAGGACTACCCATATATGACACCTTATAAACTGGCATTCATGAACAAAATAACCCCCTCTTTTTGTGTTTTCTTCTAAAGAAAAGGAAACAATATTTCCACTTATGGTGATCATCTCCTCATATCTTTCTTCTGGTCTGATTTTTTAGAGATTGATAAAGTTATAAATTAAAAAGTTAATGAGTCTACAACTGGTGTTTCTGAATATATTTTAATGTAAATGTTTACTCTAATGAATAATGGTAGTGTTGTTAACTTCCTATAGCAGGGATCTTCAAACTTGACAGCTTTAAGACTTGTGGACTTCAACTCCCAGAATTCCTCCTCCAGTCATGTTCACTTAGAAATTTTGGGAGTTGAAATCCACAAGTCTTAAACTTGCCAAGTTTGAAGACCCTTGGCCTTTAAAATAGTGTGTCTCAAAGTGCATGATACCACCCTGTGGTGGGGGGCATTTGAATTATCCATACACATTATTAAGAGAGTGGCAGAAGATGGACAAAAAGGGGCAATTAATATAATAGTAATAGAAGATCACATTTATCCAACAAATTTTGTTAGGTATATAAAACTGTAAACATAAAAACTGTAAATTAATCACAATTATAAATATATCAAACATTGCAATGCTCAGAATAGTATTACACTTTAACCACGTGCTGACTGTGTGACTAATGCAACTGCACTGGGTATTAGCGCAACTGTATAATTCAGGAAAATGTAAGCTGCACAATAATTTTAGTATATCACATATACACAGGGCAGGGTGTTACAAAACACTTAGTACAACTAAGAAGGCGGTGACCCAAAAAACGTTGAGAATTTCCAAACAGTTTCAGAGAAGTCAAAAAAGTCAAGAAGGTATCTTCAATCATGTGATCAAATACCCACCCCTTTTTAACATCTGTTCCTGCCCACACCATTATGTAGCTTTTTTTTCCAATGGAAAAAATAGTAGCCATCAAATCCCTCAAAAACCTGTCTCATACTGCTGGCGATACATCCTATCGTAACCAGGATCCAAATTCAATTTTGAAAGAATCTCAGGATTTAATACAATGCTTTAAATTTGCAAACTACTATGATAGTAGCAAGACACTTGAATAAATTTTAAATTAATACATTCATGATCAATATTCTCCTTTCTTTCTGTTTGAAGAAGCTTATATAAACTGCTTCAATCTGACCATTTTAATTTTTTTTTGAAAGAGATTTTATTAATTTTCTACAAACAAACAAGACAAACAAAATATTAAAACATCAACTCTCATATGTACATTCAGTGCGTCAGTTGGTTCATCAGTTTTGTGCATTCCTTTTGTTGTCTCAATTGCAATTATGTTACATAACAACTCATATTGTCATTCCGAACTTATATATCCTAATATCACTAAGAAAAAAGAAATTTTTGACTATACTTTTAATCATTCATGCTTTATGAGCTAACAATACTTTAACCAGTTTATTCTGTAACAAATCATATAATCATACCAAATCAATCCTAAAAAACCCTTTATAAATATAATGTCAAATAACAAAGTAATAACAAAATAGCAAAATAAAGATATTCCTGACTGTCTAGCATTCTAAATATTCTATTATCGTATTTTATCATCTAGCCATTGATAAAAAAGATCCCAAATTTCATAAAATTGTTTATCCTCTTGCTCTCTAATTTCAAATGTCAATCTACTCATCTCAGTACATTCCAATATTTTCTTAATAATTTCTTCCTGTAATGGTATTTTCTCATTCTTCCAATTTTTAGCAAATACAATCCTAGCCGCTGTCAATACATTTACAATCAGGTATTTCAAATCCTCACTATATATATCAGGTAAAATTCCCCATAAGAAGATCTCTGGTTTCAAGTCTATGTGTTTCTTTGTCATTTTTTCCAACCACATGCGAATTTTAGTCCAATATTTTCTAGCATCCTCACAAGTCCACCACATATGGTAATACGAGCAGGGTATCTGATGACATTTCCAGCATTTTTTCAGAGTTATTCTTAAACATTCTTGCTATTCTTGTCGGGGGAAAGTGCCACCTGTAAAACATCTTATACAAGTTTTCTTTATATGCTGTTGACATTGTCATTTTATAATTTTGAGACCACAATTTTTGCCATTTCTCTAGATCAATCCCATATCCAAAATTCTTCCCCCAAGCAATCATAGTTTCTTTGACTTGTTCTTCCTCTAATTTAATTCCCAGTAAATAACCATATAATTTTTTAATCACCTTCTCATCAAGATCTTATCTAAATCAGTCTGCTTATCATAGAATCCCTCCGTTTTAGAATCTTCATCATACCTTGAATGTATTTGCGCATATGAAAACCAATTCATCCTTATACCTTGTTCCTCTAATTTTTGGATCGATTTAAGTTCACCCTTTTCATCCAAGAGTTCCCCATATCTAACTGTTTGTTCCTTCTTATAAATTATAGGATAAGAAAATGCTTCAATAGTCGATAACCAAACTGGAATTTTCAAATAACATTGTCTTTTTATCTTCTCCCAGTTTAACCACAAAGACTCCCATATATAATGTCTTCTAAAATAACCCTGTGTTTTAGTTCCCTTATACCATAAAAAAGCATGCCAGCCCAACAGCAGATCATGCCCTTCTAATGTCAACAATCTATGCTTTCTTATTGTTATCCATTCTTTGACTCACATCAAACTTGCAGCTTGATAATACAATTCCCAATTAGGCAGGCCAAAACCTCCTCTAATTCTAGCGTCTTGCAAAAGCTTTAGCTTTATTCTCGCTTTTTTACCTTGCCATATAAACTTCAGCATGATTTTATTTAAATCTTCAAAATAGTCTTTTCCAAGCCTAATTGGTATTGTTTGATACAAAAATAAAATTCTGGGTAAAATATTCATCTTGATTGTTGAAATTCTCCCTATTAATGACAATTGCAAGTTTTCCCACTTCTTCAAATCTGTAGTTATCTGTTGTTTGAGTTTTATATGATTATTCTCTTTTAATGTACTACATCTTGCTGTCAAATATATCCCCAGATACTTAACCTTATTTGTAACTTGGATTTTCAAAAGATCTACCAGTTCTTCTTTCTGTCTCAATAGCATGTTCTTTGTCAAAATCTTTGTTTTATCTTTATTTATTTTCAAACCAGCCATCTCACCATATGTCTCTATCTTTTCCAATAACCTTGGAGCTGTTTCTAACGGGTCTTCCAGAATAAAAGCTAAATCATCAGCAAAAGCTTGTAGTTTAAATTCTTCCTTCTTAATTTTCATTCCTTTTATGCTTTTATCATCCCTAATATTTCTATTCAACACTTCCAAGGTCAACACAAATAGCAAAGGAAATAGGGGACACCCTTGTCTTGTGCCTTTTCTTATATTAATAAGATCTGTAAGTTCCCCCTCCATCATTACCTTTGCTGTCTGTTTATTATATATGGCTTCTATTGCTTGAGTAAAATTTTTAGCAAAACCCATCTGTTCCAACAGTAATAACATAAATCTCCAGTTCACATTGTCAAATGCCTTTTGAGCATCTAGAAATATCAAAGCCATTTGCTTTTCAGGATGAGCCTCATAGTATTCCAAAGTATCCAAGATTACTCTCATATTGTCTCTGATTTGTCTCTTTGGCAGAAATCCATTTTGATCTGGGTGAATAAAATTATTTAAATATTTTTTAAGTCTTTCTGCTAAGATTGAAGCAAAGATTTTATAGTCTGCATTCAATAAAGAAATAGGTCTATAATTCTTAATTTGCAGTGGGTCAGTCTCTTCCTTCGGTATAAGTGTAATATAAGCCTCTGACCATGTTTTGGGTATCATCTTTTTTAACATAACTTCATTCATAACTTCTAACAGTGGGATGCTCAATGATTCTTGAAATGTTTTATAGAATTCTGCTGGAAGCCCATCTGGACCCGGTGCGTTCCCATTATTTTGTCTCTTAAATGCTTCATTTAGTTCCATCATTGTTATATTGCTTTCTAGCATTTCTTCAGTCTCTTTAGGTATCTTCGGTAAATTAGCTTCCTGTAAATACTGTTTGACTTTTTCCTCATCAATATTCTCTTGTTTATATAGTTGCCCATAAAAATCTCGAATAATTTCTTTTTTCTCCTTATTGCCATAACAAACTTGGCCTTGTTCATCTATTAACTTCAATATTTTTCTTGATTCCTTCTCTTTTCTCAATTTATATGCTAGCCATCTACCTGGTTTATTTGCATCTTCAAAGTAATTCTGTTTAGAATTTCTGATTTTCTGTGCCAATTCTTCTTTCTCTATTAATTCCATTTTATGTTTAATTACATCCAGCTTCAATTTAATATATTTTTTCTGTGGCATTTTCTGTAATTCTTTTTCAAGTCTTTTATACTCGTCTTCCAAGGCCTTAGAAGCTTGCCTTTTCCTAATATTCTTTTTTCTTGTATAATCTATTATCAGACCTCTAGCATATGCCTTCATTGTATCCCAAACATTCTGCGTTGAAGTATCTTCTTTTTTATTTTCTCTGAAGAAAAAAGCCAATTCCTTCTCCATCCATTGTATAAAATCTTTCTCCTTTAAAATAGTATTATTTAATGTCCAACTCGATCTTTTTTTTTTGTCCCTTCCATTTAATTGTCATTGGGCTATGATCTGCCCAAGTACTTGTTTCAATATTTGTTTCTTTTAATATTGGATATTAATTCTGTTGAGATCCAAATCATATCTAATCTGGACCATGATAAATGTCTATTTGAATAAAAAGTATATTGTTTAGCTTTAACATTTCTTTCTCTCCAAATATCTTTTAAAGTTAGTTTGTCTGTCATTTTAAAAATTTTAGTATATCACATATACACAGGGCAGGGTGTCACAAAACACTTAGTACAACTAAGAAGGCGGTGACCCAAAAAACGTTGAGAATTTGCAAACAATTTCAGAGAAGTCAAAAAAGTCAAGAAGGTATCTTCAATCATGTGATCAAATACCCACCCCTTTTTAACATCTGTTCCTGCCCACACCATTATGTAGCTTTTTTTCCAATAGAAAAAAATAGTAGCCATCAAATCCCTCAAAAACCTGTCTCATACAGCTGGCGATACATCCTGTTGTAACCAGGATCCAAATTCAATTTTGAAAGAATCTCAGGATTTAATACAATGCTTTAAATTTGCAAACTACTATGATAGTAGCAAGATACTTGAATAAATTTTAAATTATTCAAGTAAATACATTTAAATACATTCATGATCAATATTCTCCTTTCTTTCTGTTTGAAGAAGCTTATATAAACTGCTTCAATCTGACCATTTTAATTTAGTAGTAGTTACTTTAGAAATGTCTTGGTTGATTTGTCATAAATAAATAGAACATTGAAAACAGGAATATTAAGTAAAATACCAGTTTTTAAAAGGTGTATTGATTAAACAGTGAACAAGACAAAGAACCCAGCCTACAGTATTTCTCTTTTCCTAGATGCTAAAAGACTGTTTCTTCAAAGAAATGAAACTTCCTTTTCTTCTGAAAATTGACAAGAGGAAGTACTGAAATAGTATCCCCTGGGGAAAGCCATATGTCTTACACCCTGATGATGTTCACAAGGCATTATAAACCTGGCTGATTCCTGATCTTGTAGAATATTTTATTCAGTTGAGTAGCTTCTGTCTTCCAGTTGCACATAAGATTTGTTCTCATTGTTTTATTGCTTTGAATCTTGTAAGTCACAAATTTGATGAAGCTTGGTGGCCGCTAAATAAAATAAATCTATCCATTATGGTTAATTATTTAGAAGCACTTTATTTGAAGGCTCACAAGCATATATGTACTTTAAATGCATTTACTTGGGTCTTAAGATCAGTCATGGAGACACTGAATATGGGCCATCTTCAAGATGGAACAGCCAGTAATATAGAATTTTCAAGAAATATCTGCTCAGATATATAAATTCAGCTCCATCGATTCTGGGGTTTAAAAGGCCTTTGAAACTCATTTAGTTTGAGCTGCTAAGATGATAACTTCTGAGTCTTGTTCATGATATTTTGAATAGTGTTCTCTTGTTTAAAGTGTTTTATAAGGCTTTTTCTTACTTGCATGCTTTTGAATCATGAAATAATATTACCCCAAAGCTACAACCTCCAACTGAAAAAGAATTAATTCATCACCAATTCTGTAAGATTAAAAGAAGAGTTTTAATTTATCTAGCAATGGCTTAAGTAAGCATTAAGCAAGGAAAGGGCTCCATCAGAACTAATGCTCTTTTTAAGTACTGTATATTCAAGTTTTCTTTTAAAAAGTGAACACTTCACATTATCCTTATTTTTATACCATTACCAGTCCTCCTAACATCTGTCCTTCCAGAGTGCCAACAAATAAATTGAATTATCATGCAGAAAGAAGTACAAGCAGATATTCCAATCAGAGCTTCAGAAGTAACAGTAATAATTGAAATTTAATAGTCAATAATACTTCTTAAATAGCACTTGGGACTTGAAAGAAACCTAGTGTCTTCAATCTAGATCTTGCTGAAAAGCTTCCAAATGCTAACTAAGTGTCCTTCCCTGTCAAAGCAGTCTGGAAAGGAAATAAAACTAATTACAATCATGACTACCATTCACTTATTTATACATTAATGAGCAAGATAAATTAAACTGAAGTCACTTGTTAACATTCCAAACCATATAATGCAGGAAGGCACTGCTTATAGTAGAAGACAGGTCAAGGGTTAAAAATCCCCACAAGGCATGGATTGGGGAAGATTACAAATTAAAAATTGCCTATTTTTATTCCAGAATTTCTCATTTCAAGAAAATACAGGTAATCCTCAACTTATGACCACAGTTGCTAAGTGAAACATTTGTTAAGTGAGTTTTGCCCCATTTTACAACCTTCCTTGTCATCATTGTTAAGTGAACCATTGCAGCTGTTAAGTGAGTAACATGGTTATTAAGTGAATCTGGCTTCCCCGTTGACTTTGCTTGTCAGAAGACCGCAAAAGGGGATCCCATGACTCCGGGACACTGCAACCATCATAAATATGAACCAGTTACCAAGCATCTGAATGTTGATCATGTGACCAAGGAGTGCTTCAATGGTCATAAGTGTGAAAAATGGTCATATGACATTTTTGTCAGTGCCATTGTAACTTTGAACGGTCACTAAATGAACTGTGGTAAGTCAAGGACTACTTGTATCATTTCTGTCCTCACCACTTTTAATGATGTTGTCCTATTATGCATAGGACAACATCCTAAAGAAAACCAAGCATGAAGGTGTTTGGTGTGAGAAATACTACATATGGAACAATGACAAACAATAAATGTGAACAGTTGTTGGAAAGATTGTTTGTCCTAAGTACAAGAAAGATCTATTAAAGTGAATATAAGATATAAGAAATGACAAGCTAATCAACAATTCCAACTGCACAGGCTTCTGTTTTCTACCAGTTCCTTGATTTCATCTACTATTGTATACCTGTTTTATTTTCCTATTTATCCTATTTTGGATAGAAAACAACAGCTTTAGCGGTGGAAGTTTTTGAGACAATAGAAGCATGGAAAAATTATTGGGTGAACTTGAACTATATAACACAATACGGCTAGTCTAACCTGTATTCATTAAATATTGTTTGAAATTTGATTGGCCTCAAACTGCTGGCCCTTTAAAAAGGCCCTAAAACTATTCTTCACTCAAGTGCTAGTCAGTTGTAACTAAACAAATAATATTCTGATTTCCAATGTTTTATTTTGTTATGCTTTATGATTTTATCACTTTCCTTTGTGGTGTTTAAACTTAGGCCCATTCAGAATCATCTGGCAGCCATATAAGTTGAATTAATGAGCAAATAAATAAATAAGTGTGACATACAAACCATTAATTTACACACACAATCCTCATATGCTTTTTACAAAACTGAAAGGGGAAAAAACCCATGGATGAAAACAGTACAAAAGCGGACCTCTTGTTTCTTTTCAAAACAGGAACACCAATAAGTAATTGGAAGATATCCAGTTACCAGGATTTGTCAACAATTCTTCGTGATTAAATATTTCAAATAATCTTACTTTTGACGGTAGCTGTCCGAGTGCAGTTGTATAGGATAGCCAGTTCTCCAAACACCTTCCCAGGCCCCATAGTACACAGCTTTACTCCTTCTTTTGTAACTTCAACCTTTCCATCTGTCAATAAAGAATAGAGATTAATATCACAAGACTGTCAAAATGATCTTCCTATGACAGCTAGATAATTCATAGAAATAAACATTTCACTGCTGAGGCACTGCTATATTTAAGAAGTGTACCATCCATATTATGTATAGCTATCTCAGATAAGAATTTGAAATGGCATGATCATAGAATGGACACCCTTTGGCTGCAAACAGTTGCATTAAGCAGTAATAAAACATATTAGATGTTGTGAGATTGGGTAGGAACTGTAATATAAAATTTGGAAAGAAGTTTTTTACTCATTTTCAAGAAATATGAAACGGAATATTATCAAAATAAAATGTTTTTCACTTTATTTAAACAACTTACCTTTTAGGATATATTTGCATTCCAAAATATGTTAGCTTTTCTAAAGCAAATATATATATTTTTGAAATAATAATTACTTACTCAAGATCTTACATAGAGGCATGTCTAGAAATGGTTGCTTTCTATATACTATTTTGAATTAAAATAAGAAGACATGAACAATTTATTTTGAAAAACTATGAGATCCATATATTGTGTACACTGTTAATGATGAAGATAAAAAGTAAAGATTTTCAAGATCTAATTTATACTTTTTATTTAGAACTGCGTATTTGTTATAAATATGGTTTCTTAATTCTTTGTTCTTTTTTAATTTCTTAAAGGAAATTACTGTACCATTTTTGGTGAAAAAGACATAATTATGTCATACTGCAAGGGAATCTTGCACCAGAATCCAAGAAAGCATATACAGTCTTGAACATTTGGCCTTTGGAAAGGTCACTAAGAAATCTGAAAAGCAGTAATATAATTTTCATTGAATATATATTATTTACTTGTCTGCATGTGAATATGTATGTGAAGCTGCAGTAATATATAAATTTAAATTATTTATTTAATCATTTAGGTTTCTTTTAATTACCTCCTCTTCCTTCTTCCTTCCATCTTTCCTTATCGAGAATGTTACTGATTGAAAAATGTTTTCTGGGAAGTATAGATATATCTTTAATAGCACATAGCTATAGAGCTTAGATTTATATACCACTTCAAAGTACTCTACAGATTCGTCTAAGCGGTTTACAGTATCAGCATATTGGCTCCAACAATCTGGGTCCTTATTATACCAACCTTGGAAGGATGGAAGGCTAAGTCAACCATGAGCCAGTCAGGATCAAATTCCTGGCTGTGGTCAAAGTTAGCCTGCAATACTGTATTCTAACTACTGCACCATCACAGGCTTAATAAAGAGAGCATGTATCTTAAATTGGACTTCTCTATAATGATGGTCAACTACTTCCAAGTACATATTTTACAGTTTCCTGTTTATTTTTAATATTAGATGCAATCACTCCTCTAATAGTAAGAGTGAAGTTAGAGAGGTAGGGGACTGAATTTTGTTTACAAAGTTAAACCTATTTTATGAGGCTTTTTAAAGCTTCAGAAAAGGAGATGCAGTACACTAATAATCTACAGTGAAATTCAACAGATTTTATTGTATGTACTCTTGTTGAAATATGGTTTAAAGCTAATATAAGGATAAATCTAAAATCACAGTGTATTTCCACACTAGATAGAGCTAAAACAACTAACTTTCAGAATATATGATATCAGATAATCAGAGTTGGAAGGGACCTTGTAGGTCATCTAGTCCAACCCCCCACCCAAGCGGGAGACCCTACATCATTTCTGACAAATGGCAGTCCAATCTCTTCTTGAAAGTCTCAAGTGATGGCACTCCCACAACTTCTGAGGGCAAGCTGTTCCATTGGTTGATTGTTCTCACTGTCAGAAAGTTTCTCCTTATTTACAGGTCTCTCCTTGTTCAGTTTCCATCCATTATCCCTTGTCTGACCTACAGGCACTTTGGAGAATAGCCTGACTACCTTCTCTCTAAGGCAGCCCCTCAAATATTGGAAGACTGCTATCATGTCTTCCCTGGTCCTTCTCTTCACTAGACTGGCCAAGCCCAGTTCCTGTAACCATTCTTCATATGTTTTAGTCTCCAGTCCCCTAATCATCCTGGTTGCTCTTCTCTGTACTTTCTCTAGAGTCTCAACATCTTTTTTATAATGTGGTGAGAAAAACTGGATGCAGTACTCCAGGTGTAATCTTACTAAGGATTTATAAAGTGGTATTAGTACTTCCCTTGATCTTGACTGTATCCCTCTGTTAATACAACTTAGGATTGCATTAGCTTTTTTGGCGGCGGCTGCACACTGCTTGCTCATATTTAGCTGGTTGTCCACTAAAACTCCAAGATCCCTCTCACAGTTACTGCTATTGAGCCTGGTTTCACCCAGTCTATATGGGTACTTTTGTTTTTTCTTGCCTAAGTGTAAGACTTTACTTTTCTCTACATTGAATTTCATTTTATTAGATATGGCCCAGTGTTCTGGTCTGTCAAGATCCATCTGGATCTTGAGCCTATTTTCTTGGGTGTTACCTGTTCCTGCCAACTTAGTATCATCTGCAGATTTGGTAAGTTCCCCTTCTATTCCCTCATCTAAGTTGTTAATGAAGATCTTGAAGAGTACTGGGCCTAAGACTGAGCCTTGTGACACACCACTGCTTACTTCCCTCCATGTAGACTTAGATCCATTAAGGACTACTCATTGAGTATGGTTTGCCAGCCAGTTGCGAGTCCATCTAGTGGTGGTGCTATCTATATCATTTTTTTCTAGCTTACTAAGAAGTAGGTTGTGGTCTACTTTGTCGAATGCTTTGCTGAAATCTAACTATATTATATCAAAAGGCATCATGAAAAGGTGAGAAATCTGTTATAAACTAACCTTTGGAGTTATTGATTTCTCTAAAAAAAACACTGTAGTCTATAATAGTAGATTTCTTATTTACAGCTGCCTGGTATTTCTTATGAACATTTGAAAGAACTTCCCATCAACTCTGAACAGAGTTCCCTACAGTTTAGTACTGTATAGTTACTGCCAAGTGCAATAATTATTCACAGCTTCCAAAAGATTTCCGCAATATCTGCCATGGTGTGATGCTGGCAACTTCTTCATACAAAGAATACCACACAGCTAAACGTCTTTTTCAGTTGATAAATGGAAATGGCTCAGATGTATAAAATGCAATATGTGTCACAAATACACTAGATGCATTGCCTGCATGTAATGAAAGGTGAATGAATGGTACTAGTAAATTAAACTCTGTGCATGCGGTTAAAGTCAACTAATGATAGCAATAAAAGTAACCTGGTTCCAAATGTTAATAAAGCAAAGGAGATCATTGCAGATTTTAAAAAGAGCCAGCATGGTCATACTCCACTCATTATCAAGGATTCAGCTGAAGAGTTGGTCTATAGTATAAAGTATCTGGTGGTGCAGATAGCTAAGAATCTGAATTGGTCTCTCCACACATGACCCTTAGTGAAGTGTGGAAACCAGTGTCTGTATTTCCTTTGTCGGATGAGAATGTATCTTTCTCACCATTTATACATTTGAACTAGACTGTGTTGTTTCTGTGTCATATAATATATGTGGGCATGTTTGTATTTATTTATTTATTTAGTCATGTTTATGTAGTGTATATTGGACGTGGTGACTCTGAGAGCTGTATACAATTTCATTTTAATGTATGCAAATTGGTGTACATGTAAAGTGACAATAAAGTTATTCTAAGTATAATGTGACATATATTTTAATCGCTAGTAGTTAAAATGCTATTGAGTCAGAAAAATTAAACTCAATATTGTTATGCATGTTTTTGATAGATTTTATATTTTTAAATACCCTTTTGGAAATGCCATTATGGGAATTTTTATAGCTGTGTGAAGATGCACTATTCTCTTGCAACAAACATAACAACAAAGAGTTTTCTTTTTTATTCCCAGTGATTTCCAAGGTAGAATTTATTTTTGCCCTTCAAGTCAGACACTTAGTTACTCTTCCTAAATCATTTTTGTCTTCCTGTACTCAGAGTTTATCAGCTGATAATTTCCTAGATAATCAATGTTCAGACAATAAAAGCAATGGGCTTTGTGAGCCTTTCTTTTCCTTGATTATTAAAACCTATTTTAGCTGTACTCCTACAGATCACAAGCCTTTATTTTTAATGTTTATTTCAGATTTCTGTCCTCCAACCCCCATAAAATTCCACTGTAGCATATTGTGGCAAACTCACAAAATGGCTGCCTTAAGGAATAAGCTTCCTTTTTTTCTAAAATGGATGGTTAGGCCACAAAGCAAACTGGAGAAGCTATGTCAGCCTACATAAGAGGTTACTTACGTATGTACCTAAGTGAAATATTCATAAATACCTAGGTTCATTCCCATAATGTGTTTGAACAAAATTGTAGCATTCCATCTCACAATACTATTGTGGCATATATTTCAATACTACGTCCAACTTTTTCTCTATCTTCCTTTTCTTTCTGATCTATTCACCTTTATTATAGGAAGAAAACAGCTGTAACATTTACTCAACAATATAACATCGGGAGTACCAGGTATTGACTGCAAAAAAATAAATAAAAACCCTTACTTAGGGTAGGAAAGAATATTCAGCACCTCTTTCCAGTGACCATCTGAGGTTTGCTGTCCAGATTTGATAACTATAAAATCCTGCTAAGTCTTATCAATAAGTTATTGCCTATATTTCACTGTCTGCAATCCTTGAAGGCAGACAATTCCACATATAGAATTCGCATGTGACAACAGAGCATTAAAAAAATCTTCCTCGTGCTATTCTGCATTATCACCTGTATGCTGATAGTTGCAGATGCTGAATATGGAAATCCCTTAAAAAGAATAAAATCTAGTTAAATATTTTAGATTTTTATTATGGTATTTTATTAAATGCATGGAAATTGATTACTGGCACTTGTACTCTTAATGAAGAATTTAATGAAGAATACCAAGTCCTGCTGGAAAATGAAGTCAGCATCCCCATAAAGCTCATCTGCGGAAGGAAGCATGAAGTGCTCCAAAATCTCCTGGTAGACGGCTGCATTGATCCTGGACTTAATGAAGCACAGTGGACCAACACCAGCAGATGACATGGCTCCCCAAATCAACACAGACTGTGGAAACTTCACACTGGACTTTAAGCATCTTGCAGTGTGTGCCTCTCCATTCTTCCTCCAGACTCTGGGTCCTTGGTTTCCAAATAAGATGCAAAAGTTGCTCTCATCAGAAAAGAGGATTTGGGACCACTGAGCAACAGACCAGCTCTGTTTTTCTTTAGCCCAGGTAAGGCGCTTCTGACGTTGTTTGTTGTTCAGGAGCGGCTTGACAAGAGGAATACGACATTTGAAGCCCATATCCAGGATCCATCTGAGTGTGGTAGCTCTTGATACACTGACTTCAGCCTCAGTCCACTCCTTGTGAAAGTTCCCAACACTTTTGAATGGCCTAACAATCCTCTCCAGGCTGCGGTCATCCCTGCTGCTTGTGCACCTTTTTCTTCCACACTTCCACATAACTTTCTATTAATGTACTTTGATACAGCACTTTGGGAACATCCAACTTCTTTTGCAATTACCTTTTGAGGTTTTCCCTCCTTATGGAGGGTGTCCATGATGGTTTTCTGCACAACTGTCAGGTCAGCAGTCTTTCCCATGATTGTGATTCCTACTGAACCAGACTGAGAGACCATTTAAAGGCCAGGAACCCTTTGCAGGTGTTATGGCTTAATTAGCTGATTAGAGAGGGACACTTTGAGCCTAGACTATTGCACCTTTTCACAATATTTTAATTTTCTGAGATTGTGGATTTGGGGTTTTCATGAGCTGTAAGCCATAATCATCTCAATTATGACACATCATGGCTTGAACTATCTTGATTTGCATGTAATGAGTCTATCTCATATATTAGTTTCACCTTTTAAGTTGCATTACTGAAACAAATGACCTTTTGCCCGATATTCTAATTTTTCGAGTTTCACCTGTAAAATACTAATCCTTATACTAATTTTAATTTAATTGGAAAAAAAGTACTATCATCTAGAACATAGCTTTCTGCAACATCTAAACTTGAGATCCTTTCAAAGTAAAATTTTAAAACACTAGATTTTTTTCAACTGACAGTAACATTAAGGATAAATTCCTTCAGAATAGTTAGAAAATCTTGTTAACCTTTAGTCTTAAAATGCAAAAATGTAATATATTTCTCTTTACATACATTCCAATTTAATATGACAAACAAGAATATTATTGGAATATATTTCCTTTTTCTTGTATTTATGCATTCTTAAGTAATTTTATATTTTGCAAATCTGTAATAGAGTTTCTATTTTCTCTTTTTACTCTATTTTCATTTGTTAGTGTAATGCTTTCTATATGTATTGCTTTATTTGGTTTATTTATTTATTTATTTTTTTTTGTATAGCCACATACCTAAAGCGAAACCTTGGGCAACGTACAACCTACAACTAAAATAATATGTTAAGCAATACAAATGGAACCAGATCTTAAATTCTTAGTAAGATACTTGAGTTGGCCATCCACACCTCCTGCATTTAAAACATTTGTTAGGACTCTGACATGCATTTATTTCACCCTTGATCCTGGTCTTCCCCCCACCTCTTGGATGTATATTCTCCCATGAGACACATTCATAGCCAAGAGTCATCAATCATGCTCTCCAATAATAATTTTGCATGCCAGAAAGTTTGGTTTCCAAAGAGATTATCTGAAGCCATCAAGAAATGCACTGCTTTCCCCTCTCCCTTTCTGCTTACAACTAAAAAGACCAAAGAAGTGTTTTTTTAGTTGACAACATTTTTATTTGCATTTAGTTTGCTTTTAATTTATAAAAGATAGAATAGTACACTTAATTGAAGAATATTTAGCAATTTGAGGACACCCAACTACTTTTTTTAATTTTCCTTTTCAGGAAGCCAATTTTTCTGACTTAGGTATTTTAACAGTAATATTAACAGTAATATTTAACAGTAATATTTCTCAACCTCTCTGTCTCTTATTCATATTCCCAAATGCTACTAGTCCTTTGCCTTGTGCCTCCAGGCAGCCACTTACATATTTTGAGGCACAGCTTCCCTATTGCCTTTATATATTTTTAATCCTTTTCCCCCTCTAGACTTCACAAAAGTGTATCTCAGCTTTGTGTAACTTCAAGAATATAGCTCTGGGCCCCAAATTCAGGAATTGTTGTCCTTTCAAAGTTTTATACCTTAAAGAGTTTGGGCATCATTAAGTTTTCATAACTGAATTCACTGCTTATCAATATGCCATGTATGTAAAAGTTTTAAAACATCACTAAGGTTTGGATTATCTTTTAAGTATCACTCATGGACAAACACTAAAAATAAAGAGTGAAAGACTTTAAAGGGAGTCTAGAAATATATTCATGGCATTGCTCACAGCCTCTTCTAGCAGAACTAGAAAGCCTACCAGGAATGTTTTTAGAATATGCTATGCAATAATAGCAATAGCACTTGTATACCACACTTCACATTGCTTTATATCCCTCTTTAAGTTGTTTACAGACTCAGCCTATTGCCCCCAACAATCTGGGTCTTCATTTTACCAATCTCGGAAAGAGGGCAGGCCAAGTCAACCTTGAGCCGGTCAGAACTGAACCATCAAACTGCAGGCAGCTGGCAGTAAGCAGAATTAGCCCACAATACTCCATTCTAACCACTGTGCCACCACGTCTCTAATGCCATTTTTTCCTTGCATTGTCATTTTAAATTGGGACCATATCTAAACATATAATATCCAAAGCTTACATGGAGTGATCTTGCTTAAAAAAATTTCTCCCCCATTTACTTTATTGGTCAATGAGTATTTCAAAAAGCCCTTTATAACACAAATAAATGATTATGCTATAGTCACATGTTAACTGGAATTAGAGTACCATTTTCTTTTGATCATAATCTATTTCCGTTCTTTAAAATTCCCATGGTTCTAAAGTCAGTCAATGTGCTATATTTTTGCAAATCTTGCTCAGCACCAAATTGCTTTCCAGCAGGGTTCTTCTTCCCTAAATAATATTGACTGTGGGTGGAGGTTTGTTCTCTGAGCTTGTTAATGAGTTTGTTAATTCCTTCAACACACACCTCAACCTACAACCAGCCTATGAATCCCTCAGAATTCAAATCAACCACACAGCCAACCAGTGATGACACCGACCCTCAACCAATCCACACAACCCCCCCTCCAAATAGCACTTCATCTCCCAGTGATCTTACTTGACATAACGCCTCCCCATCACAAGACCCATTACAAGACCCTCACTTGACACACTCACACCTGACCCATCACAAGACCTACCCATCAAACAAAGTTTTTATAAGCAGAAGAACACAGAAACAGACATCCCCTAAACTTACCTTGCCTGGTAACAAGACGTTTGAAAACCAACCTACCAGCTCAGAGAATGACCCTGAAACCGAACTACAGATATTCACCACCACCACAAAGTATTGACTATCATCGGAGTCAAGTAGTTTAGACTGCTGGAATTGGTAGGTTGGAGAAATGAAAAAGCAGTGTGGCAATATGACATGGAAATGATTGGCTGTGGTTTGTAGGTATGTATACATAATCTTTTATACTAGGATAAATTCCAGCAACACAGAGGAAGCCCCAATAAATCATGACAAGTTCTGGATAGGACAGTAAATCTAGAACAAGTTCTGGATAGGGCAGCATTATCTCAAACAGAGAGGATGCAGACTTTGGGTCCCCTTGGACTCTCAACTCTGGCCTGGAGACCAGTTCCATTCATAGCCAGGAAGGTTTTTGCCTAAGACCACTCACAAAATTTTATAAAATTATTCTGGCAACAATCATAGATTTGGAAAGAAACATTTTCTGGATTATTTTATTTGTGATCTTCTAAGTCCATATAGCTATTGTAAAAGATTCAGCTCCTTAAGGAGATACAAGTCTTCGTCTTACAATCACAATTGATCCAAACATTTCTGTTGTTAAGTGAGATATTTGTTAAGTGAGTTTTCCCCCATTTTCTTGATATAGTTGTTAAGTGCATTGACTTTGTTTGTTGGAAAGTCACAAAAGGTGATCACATGACCTCTGGACACAGCAATGGTCATAAATATGAACCAGTTGACAAGCATTTGAATTTTGATCCCACAATCATGGAGATGCTGCAAAGGTCTTAATTGTGAAAAATGTTCATAAGTCACATTTTTCAGTACCATAACTTTGAACAGTCACTAAACGAACTGTCGTAAGTTGAGGACTAGCTGAACTGACAGGTATAGAGAGAATGCTCACATTAGATTTGAAGCTCATATGCCTGCTCTAAAACCAAATATTGCAATATAGTTCTATTATTCATTTTACTCCATGTTTTAAAAACCCAATGGAGCATGAGTAGCTGAGAAGAATCTACATGATCTGTAGAACATAATTACTTTTACTCAGGCAAAGAAATTGAAGCAAGGTGAATTGGCTTGCAAATCGGGGAGATTTTAGTGCATGAATGAATTTGATGACACCTTAAAGTGATCTAAATAAAACGTAATCATTTATCAGAGAAACAGAATTCTCCAATGTACCAGTGCAGCATTGGGTGCTAATATTCTAATTTACAACTAGCTGTATAGGGGCTGTGCATAATTTGTGTGCAACCAATTTTCATGCTTAGCTCCAAAATCAAGATGTGCGGGAAGCACACAAGTGATAAAGTCTCTTGTCTTGAATAATATATATGCATGGACATACATTGGCACCCTAATATATAATAGAAATAAAAATAAGTTTTAGAGCTTATCATTGTTTTCTTTCAGGATACCTTTGAGTTCTCAATCTAATTGATAACACTACTGTCCCATTTAAGTGCTAATTAGTAGAAGCATCTGAAGGACCCTATGTTTTCATTAAAGTGATGGAACAGGCATGGTGCTGTCACCATCCAAACTCTGCTCCTTCTATATGTATGTGCAAAGTCACATTATAAATGCAAAACTGGTTAAGATTGTATTGGAATGACACAATGTTAATTTCACCATATGCCTTTCCACACGACTTCTACATCAATCAGATGCAACCTTCATAACTTTTTGAGATCAGCTGAAAGCTACAAGATGATATAAAAATAACAATAATATATTTTCAGAATACCTTTAGCTAAATTTATCTTAAAATAACCAAGTTTTGTTAGCTAGTTTCTTAAATGTTAAACAACCAATGAACTTCTAAAGGTGCTTTTGCTGAAAAGGGTATATTCCTTTGTATCTGCTAATCTAAAATAGGAGGCAATATTTGAAGCAATCCTTTCTCTGTCAGGATATGTTCAGATTTTAAGTCTGGATGAGAAGCAAGAGGGATATCAGTCATCCACCAGGGAGGAATACGTAGATAGGAAATGATATTTAATTCTGAGGACCTGTGTTGGATCTGCTTTAATGCCAAAGGCATTAAATTAACAAACAAGTACCCAGAAAAAAATTGACACTGCCAGACACAGAAGCTTCCAAATCCAAGCAGAATTCTAATCTACCTATTTATTCAAAGGGTCCTCTAAATTAAAATTACCTCAAGAGGTTTTTAGTTTCATAAAGCTCTAATAGCTATAAAGAGCAATGGTGAAAAGTTAGAAATAAACCATTAGATTATTATTCGCTATTACAAGAATTACATGGAGATTGACGTCCTTAGAATCAAGCTAATTTGTTTTTCTTTCTCCTATTCAGGGAAAATGACCATTTAATTATTGGGAGGAGAAAATGTGCCTCATAAAAAACGAGAACGTCATGATAACACCATTTCATTTATAGCCCAATTTACTGGAGAAACCAAAGTGCCATGCAGCTAAATATGTTACTTATTTTTTTAATTGGTTGATCTCAATATGCAGATAGAAAAATAGCCTTTAAATTGTTTTGCAGGGTAAGAGAATGTGTGTGCTTCCTCAGCCCCACATATTCATATTCAATGGGAATTTTGTATTTGAACAAACCAGCAGAAAAAAGAATCCCATTGCTTTAATCAAATAAAGTTGAAAGCTGCAAGTAGACATCTTCAACCTGGTGCCCAGCATGGTCTGAGAATTTCACTTGGGTTTTTTAGTCACAAAATATAAGGTTCTGTTTTACAGTTCTGAAGTTAATATAGCTGTTTGCCCCCAGTACATAGCAAGGTTCTGTTTCAACCTTTCTGCTCTGCAAATCAGAAATAATGCTCCATGACTAACTGAGGAAGCAAGAAACCCAAAGGTCAGATATGGAGTTTGAATTAACAAAATGAAAATGAATGCAGGCAAAATACAAATTCTTCACTTATGAAAAAGGTGAAACAAGATAGATTACACTTGGCTTTGTGACAATGCATGAGAAAAAGTCCCAGGTTTTATAATTAATCTGAGTAATAAGTAGTGGCTACTAAAAAAAGGCAAATGCCGCTTTAAACTGCATCAACGATAATATTTCCAAATTCTGTGATGCAGCATAAAGATGCAGTTTATTCTGCACTAGTCTGATATTGCATCTACTTTTTTTGCATCGTATTAGAACAATAGCAGAAACAATCACAACCCCCACACAACTAAGAATGACTGAATAATCTTGCAAGGGAAAGGGAGACTGAACATAATGGATAGAATATGATACCACTTTCCAAATAATCTGAAGGACATTGCACTAGAGTGTAAGACATGGAATAATAGACTTAAATGACAGGAAGGCATATTTCTGGTTGAATTTCTTTTTCCTTTTTATGACCCTGTAATCCTTTTATTGTGGGGGGGGGAGTTGGAGCGACTGAATGGAACTGAGTGTTTACTGGCTGGATGCCTTCCTGATGCCCATCTGGTGTTTGCAGCAGGTTTTGTTCTCTTTGCATCCTGATAGAGAAACATCTATTGCTGCCTAGGTCTGAACTCTCAATCTTCTGAGCAGAGGGAAATTAATATCAATATGAAGGGGGAAACATCACAATTGTAAGAGCAGCTTATCCATGGACCCATTACCAACAGAGGTCATGTGTTTTCTTTTGCACTTTGTGTTCAAGAAGACACTGGTAGAATATCTCTGGTAGATATTCTAATCTGGATTCCCGCAAGATGCTATAGTACCGTGATGGCGAACCTATGGTACGCGTGTCAGAGGTGTCACGCAGAGCCCCCACTCTGGGCATGAGAGCCGTCACCCCAGCTCAGCTCCACTGCGCATGTGTGCGTGAGCCTCCTGCTGGCCAGCTGGTCTTTGGGTCTCTGCCACGCACGCATGGGATGGTGCACACACAAGTGTGTGGGGGTGAAACATGCATGCACAGGGATGGGGCGCACGTATGGGGGTCACACATCGATGGTGAAATGCTACCAATTTGGCTGAACTGGTAGTCAAAGAAAAAGAAAAAAATCTGATGATCAGAGGAGAGGAGAAAGAGGAGAAAAGCGCAGGATCGGCCCTCCCATCTGCCGCAATGATTTTCTGTTCTTTATCTTTTCAGATGATTGGCGCAGCAGAGCCTCAGCTGGTGTTTGGAAAGCTGTGCGTGCATTCACATGCAAAGTGCACAATCACCAAACCAGTAGGGAAACTGGTAGAAAGCCACGACTGTCACATACGCACATGTAGGCAGGGGCACAAGCATGAGGGTCATATTTGCAAGTGCGGGGGTCCACATGCAGTGGTCATACACATGCACAGGGGGCGCAGGGGGTTGTGCATGTATGCACAAGGAGTGGGGTACATGCACAGGGCGCCTGCATGCATTGCATTTTGGTGATGTAAACGTGTGCACTTTGGGCACTTGGTGACGAAAAGGTTAGCCATCATTGCTATATTAGATAATAACTTAAATGGTTCCTTTCAGCTGTACCATGCTATGAAGAATATAGCCTAACCATCCAAGGTTCAGGAATAGCAATATATAGCTCTTTGGGTCAAGTCAGGAATATATCAAGCCTTATTAAAGTGATTTACATCCTTTCAAACTCACTGGGTGAGTTTGAGCAAACATTTGAGCAAACTTTTACTAAGAATCTAGATCTTGAAATAGTCACCCACACATTGTTTTCTCTAACAGAAATGATCGTTGTTAGCCATTTGTGCTTATATTGCTCTTTGTTCTCTCAGTAAGTAATGTAGCGCTAGTGATGTCCAGTATTATTCTTGCATTCTTCAAAGCTAAAATAGCTAATGCTAATAATCTTTTTTAGTCTGAAACAAGAGAACATAATGATGCAAAATTCATTTGTCATATAAAGATGTTGGCAATTAAAATCTGCCTACAATTTCTCAATGGTTGAAATTGCTTTTATAGCGGTTCTGCTCTGGTCATTTGACTTTTGACCAGAATAGCATTACTTTTGAAGTAACTGAAAAGTATGTGATCAATAATTTCGCTAGTATTTTGTTTCTGTTTATAAAAAAATGCAGGGTGTTTTTGTTGCTTTTTAAATCCACAGGGATACTTTCACTGCATATTTAAAGAGATGAACACACTCCAAGTTCTGATTGTTACAAGCATTTAAATGGAGTGCAGAAAGGGAAGAGAGAGACAGAAAGAGATGTATAAATACGAAGTCCAATTAATCATTGTGAGGATATTTAAACTCCCCCACTCATTGCTCCTTTCAAGTCAGATTTGACTCCTGATGAATTTTCTAGGCAACATTTCCATTGCCATGTCATCTTCTAGACCTGAAAAAGAATCATCAACTGGCTTCTGTACTTAAGGCAAGAACTGGGGTGGGATTGTTAACATTCTAAGCAGTTCAGAGAACCATTTGTTAGAAGAAATTACTGGCCTAATCCTGTAAGGAAGGCAGGAAGGAAACATTCTGATGTTGCTTACAGAAACTGCCTCTCGTTAACCCTTATTACATTCTTGGCAGGACTAGACTTCCTGTCTTAGGAACATCTCTGGAGTTTTTTTTCCCACCTTTGCTGGTACTTTGCTTGTGTGGAGGGACCATTCAAAGTTACAATGGCACTGAAAAAAGTGACTTATGACCATTTTTCACACTTATGACTGTTGCAGCATCCCCACAGTCATGAGAGGCCAGGTGAGGAGATGCGTGCCTCGATGTGAGTGATATTGAGTTGGCCATGCCCACCCAGTCACATGACCACCAAGCCACGCCCACCAATTAAGCCACACCCACAGAACCAGTTGATAAAAAAATTGAATCCCACCCCTGGGCAAGACCATACAGAGATTTCTTTGGTCCTAGTCTAACACCTTAGTCACTGGAGCAGATATGTTGTTTCCACTGTGCTGTCATGAATAAAACTATCAGAACAACTTCAGAAAAAATATCAGTGATTTAACTCATATATATACAATTGCTACTTTTTCTCCGAAAGATGTGAACAAGCAAAGCTTCGTGAATGATGGCATATTCAGAGTTATGCACTCAAAAGAGGCATTGCAATGCATTAAGATTTACTGTGGGGCAGAGGTAACAAGGGAAGCGATTACTTGGCTAGACTGTCATTATGGTCAAAAAAGGACCATGCCATGATGGACTCAGAGGAAGAGTCAGAGGAGGAGCCTAAGGGTGAGCAGCCAGCCTCCAGAAGTGCCAACAGACAATGACAGACCCAGAGTCATCAGACATATTGCAGAGAAAGAAGTTGGGCCCAGCCACCAACTAGAAGACTCAGTGTTGTTCCTCTCTGATGATGAAGGTGCAGCATTACCACACCTTCCCAACACAAAAGTTAAGCAGACTGAAAAGAAAGTAGAGCAAAGACACTCTGGGAGACGGCTTTCAAGGAAGAAGTCTCACCCCACTAAATGACCTACACAAGGGCTGGTTCTATTAAAATGGAGAAATGTGTGGATTTCTGAAGACAGTTTGTATCATGACTGTGCAGCACTGCTTTCAATGTTTGGATCAAAGCTTCTGATCCTATTGATACCTCTGAGATGGGAAGGCAGAAGGGAGAAAGTCTATGATCGTGCTGATGAGTCCAATGCGGTAAGTAGATGGTGATAGAGGGGGGGGGGGAGAGAGAGAGAGAGAGATGGTAATTAGAGTGACTTCAATAGTGAGATGGGCCATATATAAATATGATAGAAGATGATAGATAGATAGAAATAGACAGATAGACACACAGACAGACAGACAGTCCATAGATGGTGGATAATAAGAGAGAGTCACTTTAATAGTGAGATGGGCCATGTATAAATAAGTCAGATGATGATAGATAGATGATAATGATAGATAGATAGATAGATAGATAGATAGATAGATAGATAGATAGATAGATAGAGATAGATAGATAGATAGATAGATAGATAGATAGATAGATAGATAGATAAACAGACAGAAAGATAGACATATAATAGATAGATGGTAGATAGAGTCACTTCAATAGTGAGGTGGGCCATGTATAAATATGACAAATGATGATAGATGATAGATAGATAAAAAGATAGACAGACAGACAGACACTCCACATCTTCAAAACAGTTAGGACCATTGTTAATTTGCTTACATGTGAGCTTTTCTTAAGCCAATATGCTAGTTAGACTTCCTGACTTCTTTTCACTTCCACCCACAAAAAAATACCATCCTTCATTTTTCTTACCTATTTTGTTCCACTTAAATATGAGCAAATTACTTTCAATGGAAGAGGGGTGAGGGAAAGGACACCCCTGTACAAATTTCTCAAATAATGATGCATTAGTAAATTACCAATTATCATTTATTTTGGTTCAATTGAGTTAATCTTCACTGGAGGGCATCATTGAATTTTAGTAGCTTGACTTGCTAACTCTATATTTCATCTATTTTTGAGATTTTGCAATAAGAACATCTCTCAAAGTGATGTGGTCATTTCTATTAAGTTGTTACCTTGCTGCAGTGATTTATAGTATTTAAGGCACTACAAGGATCAAACCATTGTAGCATAAAAAATAAAATAAAAAACACCCAGAAAAACAATTTGAGCTACCACACTTACAAAAATAGCTAATATCAACAAAGAAGAAGAAGAAGAAGAAGAAGAAGAAGAAGAAGAAGAAGGAGGAGGAGGAGGAGGAGGAGGAGGAGGAGGAGGAGGAGGAGGAGGAGGAGGAGGAGAAGAAGAAGAAGAAGAAGAAGAAGAAGAAGAAGAAGAAGAAGAAGAAGAAGAAGAAGAAGAAGAAGAAGAAGAAGAAGAAGAAGAAGAAGAAGAAGAAGAAGAAAAAAAAAACTTTTTATTTGTTACCAGAGGTAACATTGCTGGGCTTCCAGAAGCAATTTCCTCAGAAAAGCTATGGAATCATGTGAGATTCTGTGAGATTCCACATTTTTACCTTCAGAATGCCTAAAGAAGCCCAGATTCTTTCTTAAACTAAATGTCCTGCCAAAATCTAAATACATGAGCAGATTACACAGAACGTATGCTTTCTTAGAAAAGCAGTCCGAATTCCAGTCCTCTGATGTCCAAAATTTACTCCCTGAAGTGGAAAACTAACTACTGTAGAATCCAAACACTGGTTTTACCTCTTCCATTATCACCTGGACATTCACTCCTAGATGAAACTTTTATTTCAAGAGCAGCAAGACAGAACTAAATACAATTTTTCATACAAAATAATAATGTAAGAATTATTCCTTACATTCTTTATAGAGAGGAAATCCTTCCTCCAAACAGAGCATGTTTTCAACACAAGGAGGAGAACAACACCCAAATGCTAATATCGATATGAAGCTGGATTGGAGGTGGGCCAGACAGAGCTCAGAATCTGTTTAAATGTGAAATCTCCTTCTAAAATGATGCCAACCAAAGTTTCTAACCGTGAAAAGGAAAGTGATTGCTGGCTATTTAACTGTTTACAAGAAGCTTTTGTGCTGTAAGCTGAAAGTGCATTCAACATGCCACATGACATGTTAATGAGCAGGAATCTGGAGAGAAAGAAATCTTTGTAACTTCAGTGGTTGCCATTCATTTCATAACAACTTCTCGAGCTTTAAATAACATAATGGTGGCCAGGGCTTAGTTATTTCCGAATTGACTTGCAAATTTAGCAACAGCAAGTGATGTTTTTGGGGCTCTTATAAGCAGTTCTCTCATTTAAATTGACCAATTGGTAAGAAAACTGTAATTGAACACTGAAGTATTTAAAAGATTTAACTTGCTCAGTAGGCTTACCATTGATTACTCATATAATTGGAGACTTAAAGTGCTTCGTAGAAAATAAAAGAGTACCTTCATTTTGGAGTAGTTAATATCCATCTGTTCTCTAGTACAAGCTTTAAAGCAACATTGGAGGCTACCTGGGTAACAGAATGCCTACATCGACAAGATATTTTGCACCATATAGTATCAGCCTGGTTTAACTCTCAAGTCGCTTCTTTCCACTATGTATTCAAAAGGGACTGTGATTTGTGTGTGTCAGTGGTGGTATTCTACCGGTTCGGCCCGGTTCTGGCATACTGGTAACGCCGAAGATCAGTGGAGACTGAACTGGTCTCTCTGAGGAGCTGCTGAGCCACCCGCCCATCCCTGCTTTTGAAGCGCTGCTGCTTTGTACGGTATAGCAGATTGCTGCGCATCAGATGCTGAAGCAACAGGGAAAGTGCAGGATTGCAGAAAGTGCATCGGAAAGCCTCTGCACCAGAGGTGGTATTCAGCAGGTTCTGACCAGTTCTGACCAGTTCTGTAGAAACTCATGTTTCTACAGGTATCAAACTCATGGCGTGCGAGCTGGATGTACCACGTGCTGGCCACACCCACCCCTGGTTTAGGGAAGGGGGAAAAAGTCACAATGTGTCCCATGGCAACATGATGCCGCAGGTTTGACACCCCTGTCTTATAAGGAATAGAAATGGAATGATGAGCAATCAATAGAGGATAGAATTCTGCTTTGGCAAACAACTGAAAAATTCCATATATTTTAAAATTAAACAATGCTGGAGCAAGAATACAACCTTCTTTATTCCAACAATTACAGGTAGAGACAGGTTAAATTCAGTAAAATTCCTTAGGCTGTTAGCCTTGACTTGGATGATAGTGACATGATATTTGTTTCAAGATGTCATAGATTCAGGCATGGGTAGAATGAATGGAGACAGTCTTAGTTGGTGAACTTTCAACTCTTTATTGCATAGTGACTTCTAACTTGTATAACAACAACTCTGCTTTATATAGGCAATGCTAATGTGAAATAACCAATAGGAGCTTGTGAAACGCTAGCTCCAGTACCAATAAGAGTCCTTCGTTAAGGGCCAATCAGATTCTCAGAACCCGACCAATCCGATCTAGCCGCTTAACACCCAATCAGAAGTGCAGGGCCAGAACCCTGCACTTTACCCCAAGCTTGCCTTTATTCAACTATTTACATACATAACACAAGAGATGCTGATCAATCAAAGTAACAGCTAATTTTTTCCAGAACCTTTCATTAAACGTGGAATCAAAGGTTGCCCTTAAATCTATAAAAACAACATATGGGTTTCCTTTCAGCAAGTTATAATATTTGTCAGCAAAATTATGTAATATAACACATTAATCTTTTTTAGCAACTCTCTGGTTTAAGTCTGGCTCGAAGATAGTCACTGTCCAGGGTGAAATGTGAGTGATGACACTTGCATTTACCTGGTCTTAATTCTGCATTCTATCTCTGCCTTGCTGGAATACAAAACAAATGCAGAATCATAATATACTTAGTCATTTGCCCCTAATCAATACATTATTTGCCAGAGTTAATATTGTAAGCATGAAATTGATTGGATGTCTTCTTAGAACATCTTGGCCCTTGAGCATGCTGGTTTCAAAATAGTTACTGTATATTAGTTCATGGCGTGGGGACAACTTGTAGCCCACAGGCTAGATGCATCATGTGCTGGCCACACCCATTCTCATTTTAGCAAAGAGGGAAAAGTCACAATACATCATGAGATGACAAAGTGACACTGCAAGTTTGACACCCCTGGTCTAAGGTAAACTGGTAAGATCAAGGAAACAAGATAAATATAAATTCCAGTAAAGGATCTTTAATGTTAGTCTGAGGTAATTAGAGAATCTTAGAAACCTGAATTTATATGGAATTACTATATTTCAGACACAGTTACTTTGAAGCCCTTTGTCCCAGACCTGTCAGCATCTGGACCACAATAATTTTTTAACAACTTTACCACAATTTCTTTTAGAATCTGAGAATAATCTAAGCTTACATGTAACTTTGCAACACAGGTACAGAAGTGGTGCAGCAGAAGTTGAAATACATGTTTTATCATTTGCCTGGGATTGAGTGCTAGACAAATCAAATAAAATCAAGGCAAATTTATTGTGGAATATTTCTGCAAGTTTGACATACATAAATTCTTCAAAGATTAACATCCTTCAATATTAAATAACTATAATTTTAAAGAGGCAAATCTAGAACTTGGAAATATATTCTGTTGATTTTTGTGGGATTTTTAGTTGAGCACCCTCAAAAGTAGAATCAAATGCTAATTCTATAATAGCTTGGTGCGGATTTGTTTTTGCATATCCAACTTGTTTAAATAGCTATCCAAGGCATCAGAGCCCTGTTTCTCTTTTTTGCATGAATGCATTCAAGTGACTAACATGTACAGAAAATTGAAGCAGTGTGAGATAGCTGAAAGGATAAGACATGTTTAAGCCTTTGATGAACATTTTCAGATTAGCTGCTGTGACATATCTAACCTGCTGACAAAATCAAAAATGGAATCAAAAGAATGTCTAAAAACTAAGCCAGTTTTTGCATTATATTAGCAAAATTAAAAAGGTAGCCAATATATTTATACAGCAAAGGTGTAGAAATAGACAAGAAAGCAAAGAAAAATCAACAGCATGAATGACCAATGTGTTTGTTAAAAATAGCTATATGTTATAAAAATGAATGAAGATATTAACTTGTGACAATAAGTTATCTTTTGTTTTTGTTTTTTTTACCTTTTTTGTCAAAAAAAAAATACTGCTGTCATTCTTTCTATAACTTTATAATTGGCATTTTATTTTGTTTTGATTTTATTTTTAGATTTTATTTCTATACAATTTACATGTGCTTATTTATTGACCTTGGCGAGATAGAGAGATAAAAGTAGTGATAGATAGGCTTGAGATTTTCAGATTATGTTTATATTCCTTTTTTCTCTTTGATTAAATATAAAACTGGGATATTATATGAAGCAGCTCAGTTTCTTGTTAATGTTACCTATTTTTTTTTATTTCTTGCCACCAGCCAAATTAGCTTCTAGAGCTGATGGACGATACAGTCCAGGCCCACCTAATTTCCAGAAGAAGAAATATTTCGTCCATTTTTGCTCCCAAATGCAAAATTGTCTTTTCCAATAAATGGAGAGAGGTTTATGCATTTTATATCTTGTGTGAGCAATACAATACTAGAACTCTTGACATTTTGAGTTTAGTTGTAATAATTATTATTTCAGTTATTCAGCAACACAATACATAAATACCATAAAAAATTGTACAATGCGGTTGAGTTTCACTGAAAGAAACTGTGCAGCCTCCAGGTTGGAATGGGATAGTAATTTCGGGAAAGAGACTATTTGTCTTTTTATGAGATCATTTCAAATTTTAAAGCTTTCAGTGGAAAACCTGCAGGTCCACTCATGTAAGAAAAAAAGGCATAATGGTCACACTCTTCCCTTTCACAATTTCTTTTAAAGGGTTCTTACCATCTTTCATGACTTTGATCTTTTAAAAAGGGACTCAGGTGAAACCTTAAATGTGATGACATTGATAAATTTGAATCAAAAACAGCATTTCCATAACATTTCCCAAGGGGATGGCCACGGATACTGAAAACATATCCCACTGCTATGACTAGGCATTGACATGTAGACATTAATCTTAAACATACTCCTGAACTTTAATGTACCCTTTCAAATGATTGATTCAAGCACAAATCCCCTTTTCAAACAAGGGTGGTTCTTATAGATGGCGTTCAGTAATGTTCCATGTATGAAAAGAGTCCCCCTCAAACAGACTATGACGTAGGAAATAGTATTTTATATTATTTATTATATATATTTACAGTTATTATATTTAGTATAATTTGATGTCACAACCCTTTTCACATACATAGATGCAGAATTGGCCAAAGAATCCATGACTAAATTGTTTCATAGCATACTTAGCCTACCCAAATATACCAAAACTGAAGCACCCTGAATCATGGATCTGATCAACCTTTGCCAAACCACATACTTTCAATCTGATGAACAAACCTATTCACAAATCAAAGGTATACCCATGGAATCACAGCTTTCAGGACTTGTGTGAAGGTCATAATACAATGTTGATAGCAGTCCTATGGATACAACCCAAAACATGGATCAGGTATGTAGAGGATAACTTTACCCTAATGAAAAAAGAACAACTAGAGAACACATAGGAAACCATCAACAACATCTTTAAAGGAAACAATGACACAAGGGAATAAGAAGAAAACAACACACTACCTTTTCTGGACATCAGCAGAGACTGTGATTATAAGCCAGAAACATACATTTATTGAAAAATGTCCCACACCAACCAAATGCCCCATTACCAAAATAATAACCCAACTTCCCACAAGAAAAGCTGTGTAAGAACACTATATAGGTGAGCACAAACACACTACAGCAAGCCTGAACATCAGAAAAAGGAAACAAATCATTGATACAACCTCTTCCTACACAATGGATATCCCTGCAACTTCATCAAAAAGTGCCTAACTACCCATATAGCACAATCAACACAAGCTGTAAAAAAGTTAACACTGCCATACATCAAAAACATATTAGAAACCACCAACAATTACAACCATATGGCATCAGCATAGCATACAAACCAACTAAAGTCCTCTAAGTCATCTTAAGTAAACCAAAAGACTCAGTTATCCAGGAAGAAAAAACAAGACGCATCTACAACATACAGTGTAAGGACTGCAACAGCCACTACATAGGACAAATAAACAGAAGACTAGCAGAAAGTATCCAGGAATACCAACTAGCATCAGAAGACAAAATGAAAACTCTTTAATTTTAATTTCATAACACATGTACAGACTTAATGAGAAACTGTGACTTTTCTAGATAAGAAAAGCCACATCCCAAAACACAGATAATTCCTGGAAACCTGGCATTCTGACAAATTGGCCATCAATAGACACAACACATAAACAGCATCTACCTACCATTCAAAAGAGACAAATGTTAGGGATAACATTGTTTACCCTAACTGGTTTAGGTAAAATAATAAATATGTTATCATAGTTTATAAGTTAAAGTGTCTGCAACTTTAAATATAGGAATGTAATTAAGGGAGTGGTTGTGAAAGCACTTTAAAAGAAGCAAGGAACATCAGCTTGCTCTTTCTGGCTTTGATGATCCCTAATTACTGGATTCAAGACTGCGTTTTTCCTTACTCGAACGGGAGAGAGAAAGGAATGTTGATTTATTGTAAGTGAACTGACATTGGATATTCTACACGGACTTTGCTAATTGAATATCCTTGAATGGACTGACTAAATGATACATGACTATTGGACTGTTATTTTGACTATGCTATAAACTCTAAATGGAATAAACTATATTTTGATAACACAAGCGTATCTGTTATTTTTACTGCATGTTAACAAACATACAAACTTATTTCACTCATTTATCTGTGTGCCTATCTGACTAACGCTGCACATTCTGTTTAGCTTGTCTCCTTAACCCTGGTTGGGGAACACAGGCATAACACTGGTTATGGGCCCAGAGGCTGCAAAGTCAGTTTAACTAGGATAAAACAGATTTATGTAAAAAGTGAGAGTTTGTGTTGTTATACATTACAGTAAACAGACAGCTGTATTTTATTAATTATAGTTTTATATCCATATAAGAAAACATGGCACAAGTCAATCTACAAAGTTTGTCCCTTATATCCAAGCTGGATGGAACAAACTATGTATCATGGTCTATGAAATGTAGTCTGCTTCTATGAAGAGAAGGTCTGTGGAACATAATTGAAAACCCACCAAACGTAGAAGAATGGGATCCAGAGATTGAGGAAGATAGACTAAAGATAGAAGAATTTAAGCATAAAAATGAACAAGCTATTTGCATAATAGGACTAACACTGTCTGACCAGCAACTTGTTCATATCCACGGAGAGCAAATGGCTGTTGGGTGTTGGCAGAAGCTGAAGAGGATTTATGTCCGAGATAACGTTGGTGCTCACATAAATCTAACACGGAAGCTTTTCAGAACGCATCTCCAGACGAATGGTGATATGCTTAGTCATTTGAATTCTATAAAAAGTATTTTTCAAGAACTGCACGAGAAAGAGCTTATTTTCTCTGAACTACACCAAGTGTATATAATTCTATCTTCACTAGATGAAAGTTATGACAACTACGTCACTTCCCTTGAAATTTTGCCTAAGGAAAGTTTAACTTTAACTGATATAACTGGCAGATTGATTGAAGAGGCAAGAAGAAGACTTGAAAGAGACCAGTTAAGGAGGGAGCAACCTCAAAAAGAAGATAATGAATCTCCTACTGCATATGCAATTAAAAAGTGTTTTAATTGTGGAGGAAGAGGACATTTGGCAAGATTTTGTAAAAAGGCAAAGCGCCAGAACGCTGGCCAGAATACTAAAAGTCATCAAAAGATAAATAAAAATTTAGAGTTAGCCATGTATATTAACGGAACTGTAAAAAATAATTTATGGGTGTTGACAGTGGAGCATCCCACTGTATAACAAATGATTACAAAAAATTTATTAAAATGTCCCAGAGTGCACAGCAGATATCGTTAGCCAATGGCTGGAAACTGAAAGCTAAAGGTCAAGGTATAGCATATTGTTCTTTCATAAAAGAGAATGTAAAAATGTTATATGTACCACAACTTAAGTTTAATTTAATTTCAGTTAGAATTTTGGTTAAACTAGGATATATAGTTACCTTTAAAGGAGATAACTGCATAATTGAAAAAGAAGATAAGAAAATTACTGCATCTTCAAGAGGTGAATTATATGTATTAAATGATAATGGTTTAGAGGTGGCTAACACGGTTTATGATAATAAGAAACCTCATGATGAATGTATTCACTTGTTACACTGAGGCAAGAGCATTTAAATTTTAAAATGCTTAAGAGAACTGTTCAATTATCTAAAGGAATACGTTTGAAACCTTGTAATAAGTATTTGCAATGTTCTATTTGTAATCAAAGCAAAAGCAGGGTCATACTGGCTAATAGAGTTGATGGATTTACTACCAAAGAGCCTTTAGAAGTAGTATTTGCCGATTTAATAGGTCCGGAAAAACCAAGTGTAGGAGGTGCTCGATACATATTAAGTATAATGGACCACTATTCTAGATATGGGTTTTGCTATTTAATGAAGAGCAAAACTGAAACGTATATAAATCTCTTTAATTGGATAAAATTTGCAGAAAGGAAAACTAAAAAGAAATTAGTAACTCTTAGATAATGGTGCGGAATTTACAAATAATAAATTCCAGAATAGACTTAAAATGTTAGGTATTCAACATAAAAAGTCTGCACCATATAGGCCACAACATAATGCCTTTAAAGAGAGACGAGGCCAAACACTACAATCAATGGCACATACTATGTTGTCTGATTCAGGATTACCTGACAATTTATGGGGAGAAGCAATAATGTGTGGTAATTATATATTAAATAATGTTGTTAATTCAACAACAGGTGAATTACCATTCACACTGTGGCATGGTACAAAACCTGATTTAAGTTACATGCACACATTTGGAGCACCAGTATGGGTGCATATCCCTTCACAACTTAGACACAAAGGACAGCATAGAGCTAAAAGATTTTTTTTGTAGGATATGTATCCAAACATAAATCTTATAGATTCTGGGAACCAGGTACATCTAGAGTTTATATCAGTGCTAGTGCAAAATTCCTAGAACATGTAGGATGGAATAGATTAGAGCAAGATTTAAATAATGAAGTAATTATTGAACCCTACAAAAGGCAGAAAGATCAGACTAGTTATAAGAAAAGTCCAATTAAAGAGGAGTCAACAAGCATTCCCCACCAGCAAGCAACATCTAGAGGAGCACAGATTTAACAACAGAATTAACATTCAAGAAGTGAATAATACCCCAACCAAAGAACTGGCACACAAATCAATAGTAAACAACCTAACCAACGCAACCACTAAGACCATTCCCATCAATACTGACAGGCAAGCCACTAGAACACGGGTGTCAAATGTGACGTTTCATGACTTTTTCCCATTTGCGAAGTTGGAATGGGCGTGGCCTGTGTGTGATCCATCCGACTCGTGGGCCGCAAGTTTGACATCCTTGCACTAGAATGTAAACTGAGAGCAAACTCCATTCCCTACCAGCACTGATGCTGTATAGTTTGGGTAATGAAATGTCTTCAAGAAAACAACCAAGGAGCTCTCAATTATAATACATTATACACCTATACAATGTTATTCCTCACTTGGCAGAAATTTGGGTTTATTTATATGCATTAGTAATATCACAGAAATCCTCATCAACAAAAGTAATGTAGCAAGTTTCCAATTGCACATTATAACTTCACATGCAATGTTGTACTGAATAAACATTTAAGCTCAATCTTTTTATTTAATATCCTATCTTTCTATTACAAGTCCCTTTTCTTTTCATAAAAATAGGGATCAAGGGAATTAACAAAATACAAGATAATTAAACCATAAAAGCACGTCAACTAAAAAAAAGAAGCCCATAGTTAAAAAAAAAAATCTACCAATTAAAATCTAACCAAGAAGTTAGCTTGAAACTCTCTGAGTAAAATTTACTTGTTTATCAGAGGAAAGTTAACAAATATGAAGTTTCCTTTCCTGGATATCCAGACGTTGGTTGTAGCCATCAATAAAACTGATTCTGAAAAGTGTGAGTAAAAAGGCTATCCAAACTCTGAAAAGCACATATGTTTCTTTTGGAAAATGTAGTATTTCAAATACTCTGGTCCAAATTTTGAAAAGCCTTATAAGTTACAGCAAGCTTTATGAAAACAATGGAGTTATTATGAAAAGGAAATACTTGCAACTCATCCCTTCTATCCATACTGCAATATGCCAAATCAGATAATTTCTACATTTTTTAAAAAGGAAAAACCATAAAAGTACTCAAGACAGAACCAACTTACATCTGGCAAAGTTATCACTGCTGAGACACAAGTTGTATCCTACCTTAATTATTTAAATGAATGCTTGGCTATTACTGAAACTTCAGTATCCACACTTTTGCAGAATCTAGGAGTACACTGAAATATAAATCTCCAAATGGAAAGTACCTCCCTACAAGACAAAATAAATTCATCTTCCACGATCAACAGATTAAATGCCAATAGGATTGCTCTAACCAAGGCCATAACCAATCGCTGGGAGTCAGGCAGCATATACAATTACTATATTACGGTGGGCATCCAGATGTTTAGACTGGATCTGGAATTTTTATATATCTATCTATCAACTCCTTTCCAAGGACCTGGGAAGGCAGTTGTTGCTGTTTAATGATGCTAAAGGTAGTGTTGCAGATTGTAAACTATTCCAAGTAAGATTGCCTTTTGTATTTGACTGATGATTATTTTTGTCAATGCGAGTGGTGTTCAAATGGTTCAAACTTTTGTCAATGCCAGTGGTGTTCAACTCCAGATAGTGCGGAGAGAGCATTATACTTGGGATCTTGATCTCGTCTATGAAAAGTCGGATATACTGTAAATAAATGTGTTTGCATAGAGAAGAATTATGCTGTTATGATATGTACAGAATAACTCTTATGAACCCATGCTGGGGTTCCAAATGTATGTAAATAACTGAGATCTGGCTTTTTTCCATTCCAATGAATTCACCAGTCGTTGAATTCACTACGTTATTCAAAACATGGTTAGCACACATTATTGCTTCACCTCAAAGATTCTCTGATAAACCAGAATCCGAAATCATAGTCCTAGCCATAGCCTGTAATGTTTGTCCTCTACGTTCAATATATGAGTTATGTAGTGATCTATAAGGAGCAGAATGCTTATGTTCAATGCCAGCTTTCTGTAACATGGCTTCAAATTTTCTATTGGTAAATTCAGAACCATTATCTGTTACTAAGCTAATAACTTTCTGTTTCTTTTAACTTTCGGCAAATTTTAGCCAGTTTACAAAATGCTGGTCTTTGTTTTCATTAAATAACAGAAACCATATCTGGAAAAATGATCAATTATACTTAATATGTAACAGGCTCCACCTAAACTAGGTTTCTTAGGTCCAATAATATCAGCAAAAACAACCTCTAATGGTTCACTGGTTTTGAATCCATTTACCCTATTTGCAGGAATTACCTTGCTTTTTTCTTGATTGCAAGCATTGCAATTTAAATACTTTGTACAAGGTTTTAATTTTATACCATTAGATAACTCAACAGTTTTCTTTAGCATTTTGAAATTTATATGTCCCATACATCTATGGAGCAGATTAATACATTCATCATGAGGCTTTTTATTCTCATAAACTGAGTTAGCATTAATTAATGGATTATCATGTATAATAAACAAACCATTATCCAATCTTGCAGTAATGCTTTTACCGTTTTTCAATTAAACATTTATCTCCCTGAAAGGTTGCTCTTACAGATAGCAAGTTAAATATCAGTCTAGGTACATACAACATCAGTAAACATTCATTAATACATGAACAACATACAGTACCTTCTCCAGATGCTCTCAATTTCCATCCATTAGCTAAGGATATATGCTGTTTACTCTTTGTCATGTTAACAAACTTCTCTTTACTTTTAGTTATATACTGTGATGCTCTACTGTCTACTACAATATCACAGTTTACAGTTGTAGTTGTACTTGATATGGCTAAACTAACACTTTTATAAGCTCTCTGTATATTAATAGCATTCTGTTTCATACCCTTTTTACAGTATCTGGCTATATGACCTTTAGCGCCACAAGAAAAACATTTCCTAACAATACAGGCAGTTGAAGACAGTTTTTCTTTCTGTGGTTCTTTCTCTCAGTTGATTTCTATCTTGCCTTCTTCTTGACTTTTCTAACAGTCTTCCAGTTATGCCAGTCAATGTAAATTCATCTCTGTTTAAAACTTCCAGTGAAGACACATAATCATCATAAGTTTCATCCAAAGAAGAAAGAATAATGTAAACCTGATGCAACTCCGAGAAAATCAGCTCCTTTTCTTGTAGCTCTTGAAAAGTCCCTTTCATAAACTGCAAATGAGCTAACATATCACCACCTTTTAAACAGTTTATGTGTAAGGTGTATGTGTGCACTTACACTATATCAAACATAAATCCTCTTCAGAATGTCCCAATGCTTAGCAGCAGATTCTTCACCATGAATATGGACTAGCTGCTGATCACTCAGTGTTAGTCCAATTATACTAAGAGCTTTTCATTATCCCGGTTAAATTCAGCTATTTTCTTTTTATCTTCATCATTCAATGGGTCCCAAGCTGTTACATCCGGTGGACTATGAACTACAGTCCATAATCCGTCTTTATGCAGAAGTAGGCTGTACTTCACAGACCAGGAAACACAGTTTGTTCCATCCAACCAGCTTATCTGGGATATACTGGTTGACTGTACTTGTGCCATTGGTAGTTTAACAATACACAGCAATCAGCTGTCTGAATATGAAACTGTATATTCATACTGATTCTCGATATCTCTCTGGGCCCATAACCTATGTTATGATATGTACAGAATTACCCTTGAGTAACAAGGATATGCACATGGAAATGTTTATGAGAGTAGTTATGAATAATTATTCAGCCACACACAGATACATTAAATTGAGTTAAAGTTTACTTTAAGAAATAGCACAGTCCAAAGAATATTCAATCACAAAGTCTTCTTACCAGTTGCCTTTGTAATTTACAGTAAATAAAAATATCAAAGTATAAGCAAAGCATAAATACAACAGAGAACCTTAAATAGCAAAAGAATGTCAGAGACAGAAAGCTATGATCTCTAGCTCCCTCTTATGGTAATTTGCAATATAATCAACCAATCAGAATATAGTATAAATTAATACAGTAAATTTGTCTTAAAGCTACAAACATATATTGTTGGTTTATATTTTGCCAATCCAACTAATTGATGGACAGATTCCTAACATATGCTATGCAAATGGTTTCTGTGGTTGGAAATATACATGAAGGTAGTCAGAGAACCTTTGAAGCACCTGTGTTCCAGAGGTTACAAATGCTTTAACTCAGGGGTGTCAAACTCACATTGTCATGGCAGCGTCATATGATATATTGGTATTTTTTCCCCACTTTACTAAACAGGCCGTGGCCAGGGCGTGACGCATCTGGCCTGTTAAGTCCTGAGCATGGGCGCAAGGAATGGAGACGAGACATCGAACAGTGACTTCAACTCTTTATTGTAAAATAAGAATAGAGCAAATACTTGGGCAGCAGCAGCTCTTTTATAGAGCTGGCTGCTGTCAAAACAACCAATGATTTGAGTTTCACAAGTGTCCAATCAGAGTGTCCAATCATTAACAGCCAATCAGACTGGCTAAAAATGACCAATCATGACTCGCTATTTGCGGGCCAATGAGAAGTGCAGGATTACAAGCCGGCTGTAAAGTAAAAGCTGTTTAGGGTTGTATTGCTGCATTGGCTTAGTCCATGACACCCCTCCCCCCTAGGTTCTGTCTGAGGGGTGCGATGACGTATTCTCGTAAATAGGCAGGTCGCTTCACCTGTCTGCTTGACCTGCGCTGTTCCACCAGTTTCTGTCCTGGCTCTGGTTCCGGTGGGCTGCGAGCTGGATTGGATAGTGAAAATTGTGGCCCTGGGCTGCTTTCTCTGCTTACGCCAGTGCTGTCTTCCGGGTTCCCTCGATCTGTTTCCATCGCAGTGCTGTCACGCGGCAAGGCCACTCCCTGGCTCGGTTCTCCTTCTGACGGTGAGTATCCCCTGGTTGGTTGTGTAGACTGTTGGGTTTCGATTGTTATTTCTTCTTTGGCCTCCTCAATGTTCCCTCCCGCCCTCAGCTAGAGATTCCGGGGCTGAGATAGGACTAGGTGCTAGTCTGAAACGGAGTTGGTCTATGTGGTGTTTCCACATCTTACCATCTGTAGTTTGCAGGCGATAGGATCGGGGTCCCGTAAGTTGCGTTATTGTCGTGGGGACCCACAATGGGTCGCCCAAGAAATTTTTCGCAAACACGAGGTCACCTTCCTGGAATGCCCGACACTTGCTGCTGGATCCTGGAGGTTGTTCCGGCGTGTAGTTTGGGTGGAGGCAATCGAGATGCGAGCGAAGTTTCTGGCCCATCAGGAGATCAGCTGGGGTTTTGTTCGTGGTACTGTTTGGGGTTATGTACTGGAGGAGAAGCATCCAGTTTATTTTGTCGTCAATGTCGCCATGGTCCATTTTGTGCAAGGTCTTTTTTACAAATTGAACCATTCGCTCAGCCCTACCATTGGTTGCAGGGTGAGCTGGCAATGTTAAGGCATGGCGGATGCCCCGATCTGCCAGGTACTGTTCGAATGGCAGGGCAGTGAATTGGGGGCCATTATCGGAGACCAGGACATCCGGAAATCCATGGGTAGTGAATAGCTTATTCAGCTTCTTAGTGACTGCCTCTGTGGTGGTGCTTTTCATCTTGTGGACTTCAAGCCAGTTTGAATAGGCATCCACTGTTAGGAGGAAAGTGTGTCCTCTTGTGGGTCCCGCAAAATCGATGTGGATATGGGACCAAGGACCTTGAGGCGTTTCCCACTGAGTTGGGGGAGTTTTTGGAGGAGTAGAGCGAGTCTCCTGGCATTTGCTGCACTTTGCTACCCAGGTCTCTATCTGCTTGTCTAACTCAGGCCACCATGCGTAACTCCTGGCCACACGATGCCTGGATGTCCATCGTGCAACATTTTTAATACCCTATGTTGCAATTTCTCCAGGATTATGACTCTGTCTCCCCACACTATGCAGCCTTTTTGGGAGAATAGCTCTGTTTGACGATTCCTAAATGGCTTGAACGTGTCATTGGTTGCGCTGACCGGCCAACCCCATTCCACCTAGCTGAGGACTTGTGCCAAAACAGGGTCCTTTTTTGTTTCTGAGGTGATGTCTTGAGCGGTCAGTGGCGGTGATTTGAGGATTTTGATTTGCAATACGGCTAAGGTTGGAGCTGGGTCCTCTATGATGTCTGGTAGTGGAGAGCGGCTCAAAGCGTCAGCGTGGGGAATGGTTTTCCCTGGGGGGTGTTATAATCAGTAATCGTAGGTGGCTAAAAATTCTGACCAATGTGTCATTGTTGGTGATAAGATATGGGGAGTTTGTTTGTTTCCCGCCAAAATACCAAATAGCGGCTTGTGGTCTGTAATTATGGTAAAGTGTCTCCCATACACATATTCATGGAAATGTTTAATTGCGGATACAATAGCGAGAGCCTCTTTATCAAGTTGACTATAGTTCCTTTTGGTCTTAGACAAAGTTCTCGAAAAGAATGCAATAGGTGCCTCATTCCCATTTGGTAGGACATGGCTTAAAATGGCTCCCACTCCAAATGGTGAGGCATCACAGGTAACTGTCAAAGGTAAAGTCTCGTTGTATTGCATTAATACAGCATCGGATTAATACTTGTTGGAATGCCCTTTCTTCACTCTGTCCCCAGACCCAGGAAGCCTTTTTTTCAAAAAGTCTGTGTAGGGGCTCGGCTACGGTCGCCTTCTGGGGCAAGAAGATGTCATAAAAGTTAATAGTCCCAGGAAAGCTTGGAGGTCTGTCTGATTCCTAGGTCTCGGTGCGTTTTTGATTGCGGTTAGTTTTTTTTTTTCAGTGGGGTGGATTCCCTGTCTGTCGAGAAGGTATCCTAGGAACTCCACTCTCTCTGTACAAAGTTGACACTTGTCCCTTTTTACCTTCAGGCCAGCGTCTTTAAATTTTTGAACAACTTTTCTGAGTCGTTGTACTAATAAGTCTTTAGTGGGGGCAGCTATTAGGACATCGTCAAAATAAGGCACAACGCCTTTTATGCCTTGTAATAGTCTCTCCATTAAACTTTGGAAAATGCCAGGCGCCACGCTTACTCCGAATTGGAGTCTATTGCACTTGAAAGCACCTCTATGTGTAACCAGTTAACTCCAATGATCAGCCTGCCCTGGCTCCATACTGACCTTTATATCCTACTTTTGACACTCAGTGCATCGCATGGCACAGTGCCGTGCAAAGCACGCCCACCAAGCCACACTCACTGAACCGTTGGTAAAACAATTTGAATCCCACCACTGGTTGTAAGTTAAGGACTACCTCTAACACAAAGGAAAGCTTAAATAAATTAATAAGCAACCACTTTGCTTAACAATAAAGATGCTGGTCTCAGTTATGGTTGTTAAAGTTGTTAGAGTGCAGTACTACAAGCTACTTCTGCTGCAGCCAGCTGCCTGTAATTTGGCAGATTGAATCTCATCAGGTTCAAGGTTGACCCAGTCTTCCAGCCTTCTGAAGTGGGTAAAATGAGGGCCCAAATTGTTGGGGGCAATATGCTGACTCTGTAAAACCACTTAGAGAGGGCTGTAAAGCACTATAAAGCGGTATATAAGTTGACCTGCTATTGCTATTGCTAAATGAGGACTATTTGCATGTGCATAGATAGCTTCTTCTAATGAAAGCAAAGCAACTACAAAGGACTCCTTCAAGTAGTCCTGTATAGTTGTAGTATTTACTTTTAAATTGATGTGAAAGTTGATTGAGTTTCATTCTTATCCAACCTACATCATTCAAAGGCTAAGAACAGCAGCCCTAAGAAGAGCCCACTTCTCAAAAAAGCTACATATCCCTTCTTTAGAGATTATACTCTAACTGATCATCCCATTTACCTTCCCCAGGTGTAGTTAAACCTACCCTGAATTGTTATCTAACCATCATTAGGGTTTTGGGCATCTTTGCTGGCTTTAATACTGACATCACCCCTGCATATTTATCCAATAATTATTTAATGATGCACTTTCTGAATAATGAATGTATATTCTAACCACTTGATGATAAACTTCACATATACATAAACACCTTCCGATTTCTCAATAATGGTGCTCATGCAAGCATTGCAGGAATTATTGTGACATACCTCTTACCTATAGCTTTTGGGAATACTGGAAGCCACAAAGTCAGAGGAAAGACGAGTCTATTTCTTTCTAATTTTTGCATAATCCCAGGGGTGGGATTCTACCAGTTTGCACCTATTCGCTAGAACCAGTTGTTAACATTCTAAGCAGTTTGGAGAACCAGTTGTAAGAAGAAATTATTTGCCTAATCCTGTAAGGAAGGCAGGAAGGAAACATTCTGGGGTTGCTTACAGAAACTGCCTCTCCGTTAACCCTTATTACATTCTTGGCAGGACTAGACTTCCTATCTCAGGAACTTCTGTGGAGTTTTTTTCCCCTCCTTTGCTGGTACTTTGCTTGTGTGGAGGGACCATTCAAAGTTACACTGGCACTGAAAAAAGTGACTTATGTCCATTTTTCACACTTACGACTGTTGCAGCATCCCCACAGTCATGAGAGGCCAGATGAGGAGATGCGTGCCTCAATGTGAGTGATATTGAGTTGGCCATGCCCAGCCAGTCACATGACCACCAAGCCACGCCCACCAACTAAGCCACGCCCACAGAACCAGTTGTTAAAAAAAATTGAATCCCATCCCTGTCTCCACCACTTTTTCTGCATATTTAATTCACAGAAATCCACGTGCAATTAATTTTGCATTCACATGTGTTCAGCTAACAGACATTCTATTTATGCATTTTTGAGCTGAGAATTGCTGAGTAAAATTTCGAGGCAAGTATGAACTGAAGTATAGTTGCATTTCAACCTATAAATTAGTCCAAGAATTAAGCACGTTGCTTTTTAAATGCAGATGAAACAGAAAGAAACAAGGAAGAAACAAACAAGCTTAGGAAGAACCACAGTTTGGGCTTTCCCTAGGTGGGTGCCACTCCTGTTCCAGGAAGGAAAAATATTGGAGGGAAAAGTAAATTCATCACCAGGTGCTCCCCCATTCCCATGGCTCTCTAATGCTGGTGGTATATGAAAAATATTGCAAGAGTTCCCATCCAGCAGCTGTAAATCACTGAAAAGGTGCTGATTATAATTCAGCTCTTGAAGATTGTAACTTAATGTTACTCAAATGAAAATAATGATTATATTAAGCCATTGCTGATGCTCTATAAACTGTGTAGCATCTGTAAATACTCATTCACACACACACTCTGTCAGTCATGAAATGATATCATATCTGCTTAATAATTCAGCCCATGTAGATAACCCCTAGAAGCCTTCTTGTTTTCTCTCAAACAATATACTAATTTTAGCATGAAGACATTTTAGGCAAAAGCAATTGACTGGCCAATCAAATACGTTTCATTTGCTTTTTCAAAAGCTTCCAATATTTATTTAGGAAATATGCTTCAAAATAGCATAAAGAAATGTCTTGTTCTTTAAGCTAATTAATGTTTAATCTACTTAATACAGCAGATGGCTATAATAAAGAAAAGAAAAGAAAAATCTGGAGCCACACACACTCCCGAACCATTTCTATTATAGCTGTTTTTAAAAACGTGGGAATTGGCAGAGTTCACCATGCCAGGTCTGTATCAAATAGCAAGATATTTTGTGATCGCAGCTTATATGGTGTCATTTCAAAATATAACCTGAATTTGTGCAAATATGGTATGATAATTCTGTAAAAGTAGATGCAGTCTTGCTTTTTGGAAATAGTGTGCTTAAGACTTGCAAAATTGTTTTGACAAATGCAAAATTTCAAGACTAGGCAATGCAGTAGCGGTAATTAACCATGTCACCCATAGTTACCTGTGAAGAGGTAAGACCAATCCATCCCGCTCTTCAGCCACAAAGCTTTTCATAGCAGCTTACTGATATCAGTAGTGAAACAGACCCTGTCCTCAGATATCATGACACACAGAGTGAAGGGATGTGAAGGGAGGGGAAAATCCAACGGAGGTTACTGAAAACAGCAGATCGGTCATGCCTCAGTCTAATCTTATTTTAAAAGGATTATCTAGGGCTCTGAGTATACACTAGCACATCTGAAAAGTTCATGACTTACTTCTCTATGCAGCTTAAGGGGATAAGAATGATTATGTCATTCTGTTTTCCAAAAATTGAGGAAAATGACCATTCTAATGTTTCATCAGGCCAAGTTAGACATTCCCTCAGCAGAAATTATGGAATGGAATTGAAATCGAATACACCACAGTGGGGCATATTTCACAGTCCTGTAATGGAGGAGGGTACATGCAGATTTGATTTATTGTGTGAATAATGCAGGCTTTAGTGGGACTTTAGCTCTCACTCCTTGCCCAGCAGGGCAAAGATGTGACCATCATTAAATACTGATTGCTTTTATGAGGCATGCAGGGCAAAGATGAGCAAGCAATCCATTTTATCTTACACATCAGCCATTTTTATCAATGGCACCTAAATAAGGAGTCACTACTGGAGACAAGGCTGCCAAAAATACTATAGACCTTAGCAGGCATAATTCATATTTATGGTGCATTAATTTAAAAACTTATTTGCCTTCCTTTGCAATTATAACAGCATCCATTAAAACAAAATTGAGAAACACAGCAAAGAAGTTAAGGAACTGTCTCAGAATAAATTAACCTAGGTAAATGAACTGCAGTTCTCTTCTGAACAGAATATTGCTATTAAAGTATTCAGGCAAATAGAGTTTTAACCAAGGATCCAAAAGGTTATAATAATATTTTCTATTTTGCATAAATATTTGCGAGTTTTCAAATCAGGTTTCATGTATAATTTAGATGGACTTCTATTAACAACCTAGGAAACAGCACCACCAGTTTATTTTCAGGTGTAATGTACAATGATTATTTTAACTTAGGGAAAACTTTGTCCAGATATCAAGGTTTTTCAGAGATTCTTTCTTTGGCTCCAAAATAATCAGAAATGTATGGGAAGTAAGTCTTAGTGTCTGACTCTGAAATTCACTCTTTCCAGAATTTGATACCTTTTACTCAATGGAAAAAAAAATTCTTTAAAATAACATTCTAAACTTACGGGATACCCTTCACTGAAATATTATTTTAATAACATTTTTAATCTGGTTGCCATTTCTTTTGACTATTTAAATGCTTACTGGGAGCTTTATACAGTTTCATTAATGTTATTTATTTTCTGTTATAATGTTATTGTTAATTGGCTCACATGCTTTAGTCAAAAGGCAAATATAAATGGATGAAATAAAATAAGTAGCACATAACAATATATGGTGAGAAAAGTTCATGTGGCTTACTGGCATTAATGTTTGTTCTCCCCGATTATACTGCCAACATTCAATGGCATAATTTTCTTTCTTTTGTTTTATTTTGCACCAAGCTCTAGTTTAACAGTTATTTTATGCTGAATAAAACAAATTGTGAGAAGAGAGAGATGGGAAGTTTTAACCCTGTGGAGTTATAGCCTCTTATCAGGAGATGCAATCATGGAATGAGTCAATAAAATAAAATGTAAGGTATATGCATAAAACCAAACAGTAAAATAAGATTTGTTTCTTCCTACGTTTATTTATTCAACTCATCCTCTGCCCAGTCAACAAGCAACTCAATAAAATAGGAATGAATAAAATAATAGTGATAAACTCCTTTTGTCAAATAAGTCATACTGAAGATAGAGAACTGAGATGAGAAAGTTCATAATACAGGCAAAACTTAGATCACAAATGTCCTAATTCAAACTTCTGCCTCTTAGCTTCCAGAGTGTTTTTATTTTCATGCTTTATAGTTTTAATATGCCTTTAACATACTAGCAGATTATCAGGGTGTGAAGCCATAGTATACAATTAAATGTTCCCAAATTAGTAATCAAAAGAAGTTGTCCAATCAAATGGTCATCAATAGTAAAGCTAACAGAATGAAATACATATTTTTCACATTTTCTCATCAAACACCATTTTCTGTCCTTTGCCTTAAAATGGAAAACAAAGTTCTATATGTCAATACAATACAAAGAAGTTCATAAACCTTTGGCATTAAACAGAACTTCTGAAAATAGGAAAATATCTTAATATTGGACAAAGACATTATCTGTAAATCATATGTGTGGAACCTTTTTTTGTACATTAAACATGTACATTATTTTAAAATGAAGTGTACTTTGCCACTTAGTTCTTTCCTGCTATTTAAACAAGCCAAAATGAAATAGTATTTCCAAAGATAAATACATAGCTTTTCACATTTTCCTGTCAAATACCATTTTCTAATCCTCACATTCAAATGAAAAATAAGCCACTAAGTTAAAATAAAGTCGTATTACCATAAAATTAAACATACCTTTCCTTAAAAAGAAAAAAAAAAAAAAAGCTTTTGCAAATGGACTGGCAGCAGAAAGCATGTATATGTTTTGCAGTTGTTGCTTATAAATCAGTTCTCTCATTGAACTAAGCTAGCTGCGGGAAGTTTCATTTAGCATACTTAGAGTACATTCAGTCTTAATTCAGAATGGCTGTCCTTCCAAGATGTTCTTTGAAGACATAAAAAAAGAATAACACAATCTGTCAAGCTATCATTCTTCTAGGGATCCCATTGATGTTTTTTATCAGACAGAATCTATTTCAAGAAAGAAAATTCATTAGCATTTCCTTTTTCTGTGTTTCAACAGGCAAATGAACTTTTTTTTAAAATGGAATTATGATCTCAAGACAGTAGTCATCTGGATATATTTTAAGACATCTATCATTATAATACGTGTGCCAACTAGTAAATTATACCCACCATTCTTTGTAATTTAGGTTAATTTTAAAATAATCACCAACTAATTATCACATCAATAACATTTCAGCAATATGTTAATTTTAATCTTCCCTATTACTATTTATATCATTTAACTGTATAATAATACACCAAGTCTAGGAAATTGCCTTACATGTATGTTTATATAATTATTTGCATGCATAATTAAATACTGCTTAATTCTAATCAGGAAGACTTATTACTGTACTTTAAGAATGAGCACCACTAAATTTATCGCTCTGAATATAACAGATAAGAATTGACAGCAGTTTGTAGGGTCCTGAAATGGGGGGGGGCAGTGCAGGGGGCACCAGGTCAATTGGCAGAGCATGGCACAAGCTATCAAAGATTAAAGCGATTCCTTTTGGGATTCTTCATGTCAATTCAGTTCCCCTAAGTGTTTCTGGAATAGGGTGTTTAAATTCACCTAAGATGTGATACAAACACATTTGCTACCCTTTTAGTACCAACCCAATAACCTTATACTTCTGCTCATAATTTTGGATGCTCTCCCCAATTAGTTTCTTGTTACTGAAAAGTGGTAAAGCAACTCTGATTATAATGGAATTTTTGAAATCTAATAAAGACTGCTAAGTTCTGGCCCTGATCTTCTTAACCTAACCCAATTATACTTCTATACTGATACAATTATATGCCAGTTATCAGCCAATCAAGAAGACTATTAAAGAGTTTGTTAGTCATCTTTTTAAAAAAATATATTTATTAGGCTAGACAACGGAAGGTGCTGTCTGATGAGCAAGCTGTCTTCCAGGATAAAAAGTTAAGACTTTGATCACAGTATACCATTTGGTAGAAAATATTCCAACCAATATTCCAAGAGGAATATCTCACACTGCCTTAACCAATTTAAAGATGACCATTATTCAATTTCTAGAATGAAATCGATTATAGGGATGCCATATGGTTGGGCTCTATTTCAGCTGCTCTTAAATGTCTATATGAAACCACAGGGAGAGGTCTAAATGAACAGACAGAAGCTTAAATTTAATATCAGTAAGAGGGTGTTACAGACTTCCCCAAGCATTATTGATACCAGACCCAGCGAGAGGTATAAATCAGGTCACATTAACTTTATTGATGAGTTTCACCTTCAAGTCAATCACTGCTGTGTTTTGGATCTTGTTATTGTATAGCATTAATGTGATATAGGTGGTATGTAACTTTAATCAAATAAATAAATCCTAGTACATGACATTTTGCATACTGATTCTTTGGATATTGTTTTCTTTATGACTGCATCCTTGGGCAGCTTTCCAATTTTTAATTGATTTCATGCTTTTACATATCGAACCAGTGGTGGGATTCAAATATTTTTACTACTGGTCTGTGGGTGAGGCATGGCTCAGTGGGTATGGTGTGGCTTGGTGGGTGTGACTTGGTGGTCATGACAGGGGAAAGATACTGCAAAATCTCCATTCCCTCCCCACTCCAGGGGAAGGATACTGTAAAAACCCCATTGCCTCCTGCTTTCCAGCTCCATTATCCTGTGCAGGGCAACAAAAGAAGTTCCAGCCAATCAGTTGGGACTTGGGAGGCAGAGAATAGATGGGGATGGGGCCAGTCAGAAGTGGTATTTGCTGGTTCTCTGAACTATTCAAATTTTCCACTAACGGTTCTCCAGAACTGGTCAGAACCTGCTGAATATCACCTCTGTATCGAACCTTGTTCACCAGAATGTTCACTATAGCTATCCTCTGTTTCTTGCCATATTATATTGCAGCCTGAATTTTAGGAAGTCTGTAATTTATTTACTTTTAACCTACTGTGTTTGTTTACTCCATTTCTATGGCCATCCCCCTGGGCAGAGTTATTTCTGTACATCCCCTTCAGTTCCTTATCTCATCCATACGTCTTCTTTAGCTACATTCTTCATTTCTTTACTTTTCTTAAGCCTGCTGTCTGGTCTGCACCCTTCTTTCATTCCCCACCTCTCCATGTTCTTTTTCCCCTTCATTTCCTCCAAGACTGTCTTCAAGATCTGCCTGGTGCACAAAGCCAATCCACTCTTAAGCATGTTTGATGTCTTAAACACAATTTTAAGACTGACAATTTTCTAACTGCGTAGAACCCAGATTGCAAACAATTCTGACAGTTCTATTCCCCAAACAGTTGGACTGTTGTGGATCAACTCACCACTGTCAGAAGTTTTATTACCTGAAACACAATGCAATACAGATTCTTCTTCTCTCCATTGTAAAACTTTCCAAACCTTTAATTTGTTCAGATTGATAACATAGTGTACTAATTTTCAAACACTAATTGAAAGTATAAATATTTTCTCATCTTTCAAGGAATATCACTATTCTCAAAAGCGCCAGATGATTTGGTAACTAAAACAGTAACGTCTATACAAACTAAAACTAGTCAGAGAAATTGGCCACGCAGAGCAAGATCATGAACTAGTGGGAGGCTCTTTGACATTTATTCCTAAAGAAACATGGAAGAAGATAAGTTTCATTGCAGTCTTCTGCACTAAAGAAATGAAGTTGGTGGATAAACTAAACACTTCAAAAGTGAATTTCCTTGTCATTGCTCTAGCAAAAGTAGCTATTATACGAGAAACTATGGCTGTGTGACAGCTTCTACTGGCAAATACAACTGAACAATTTGTCCTCTTCCTCAAATTCATGCCAGGCAGCCTGAAAAACGGAAGACAATTATATTGATCTGCCACCTTCACATATGGAAATATGACTGAACCTCTTTGGAAATCTAGATTAAAAACCAGCACATGAATGAACCAAGTGCGACATTTGAATTTCATCCATTTTTGAGATCTTGGGAGATCTATACAATCAATCTATATTGTGGTCATTCCCCAGCGAAAAGCAAATAAAACAGTAAGTCTAAAAATGAGATGAAAATGATTAAAATTAAGTGGCAAAAGATAAAATAGTCATTTTAACTAAAAGAATTTCAAAGATAAAATGCTTCGCTTCATAGTTGGCCTAAGGATAAAACCAAAAGAATTAAAATAAATGATGGGGTATACTTATAAAGCAGACATTTTTAAAGTTTCACTTACAATATGAGCAGTTGGGGCTAATACAAAGATCAGTCATATTTTTAGTACTTTAGAGTAAGCAATATGTAACAAATGATAATCAAGTAGTTTCAGCGCCTTTAGGTAATACATGTCTAATTTTATATGCAGCAAAGTAGGATCTGGTGTTATGTTATCTGAGGGATGGTATCAAATAGCAAAAGATGTGGATAGTGAATGTTGAATTATTCTTCAGAAGTGGAATAATCAGGCTTCTGAGTGGTTCTCTGTTAATGATAAGAGAAGAATATGCTCAATTGGGGTTTATTCAGCCATGGTATATTATTGTATTTCCCTTTAGTAGAACTAAAAGGAAGGAAAGACATCAGACTAAGATGATGGCTTAGGATATCCAATTGCATGAGATGCCATTAGTACCAGGACATATTTCAAATTCTCAGCTATGCAGACCTGGAGGCTATTCACTATAACAGTTTGATGTTCTATACCAGGCAGGCAACATCTAAGTATTACTGTTGCTTTCTTGAAGGCCATAGAGAATAAGCCAGAAGATGCAACTTCTAGAAATGAAAATATCCAAAAACTACTTCTTGCTTGCATGTTAATTTGAAATTCCATCCTCAATGTTAAGGGGATAAACTATAGGAAGGAGATTAGGCCTTGTACTATAGGACTCCACTAACAAAAGTCTTGCCTCCATTGACAAGGTTGCATTAGACGCCTAGTGGGAGACTTGGAAGGTTGTTCTTGGGAATTTGGATTGAGCAAGTTCCACCAGTGCAAGCCTGGGAGATAATCTGAGCCACGCACCATATAGTAATTGTGTTAAGGGCTTGACTTCAATTAGCTAAATAGCTGTGGGCACATATTTTCCGCACATAGAGCAACAGAATGTTTCATAAGCTGTGGCACATTCTGGGTAGCATAACTATCACCTACCATTTTATTGTCTTTGGCCTGGAAGACCTCTGCCATATACTTTAAATACAACATCTGTTTCATGTCATTGCTCTTACAAGAAAGACAGGAAAATATGTGGGGACTATTAGCAGATACCAAGATTTGAATGTTAGCATAATTAATTTACAATTGGTACTCTTCACAGTGCTGTGCAAAATTTCCCTAGGTTTGTTTAAGTCCTATAATGGTCCTAGAAAGGATGATTGCATTAATTTCATATAGCGATATAACAATAGTTTTATTTATTTGTCATATTCATATATATATATATATATATATATATATATATATATATATATATATATATATATATCTTTGTTTTCTTAAGTTTTCGTGTTCTTTTAAAGTTGTAGCAACGTTTCAGCAGAATCTCATCTGCCATCATCAGGCTTCTGTATAGTGTTCACTATATAGAAGCCTGATGATGGCAGATGAGATTCTGCTGAAACGTTGCTACAACTTTAAAAGAACAACTACAATGACGTGGGAAAATACCCGAACAAAGCTGAATGCCATGCATACATATATGCACACACACACACACACACATGCACACACTCAGAGAGTTTATCACTTCATTTATATAGAAAATGAGTAATTTCTACAGTGGTAATCAAGAGCAATGTTCAACAGCCTGGATTATTATTATTATTTTTTGAAACAAATTTTATTAATTTTAAAGACAAACAAACCATCATCAACCATTGAGTACATAAAGCCTCTTTCCATTATAAATTTTTACAAGTCGGATAAAACACCATTTTACACAAACACAATTCTATTTTACCTCATTTCCACATGGACACACAAATATCCTTTAACAAATCTCTCATTATTTTTCTTTACTCTTATTCAATTTCATTATTATTATTATAATTATTTTCCCCATATTTATCCATTTTATAGTCATCATCTTCATTTCTCTCTGACTTGTTTACCGTTATTCTCATGTAACATTCCTCCAAGGTTTTATTAATTCTCAAACAAATATAAACACACAAAACACAAAAACATAAAATTTCTTTTTAGAAAGTAGCTTGGCCCCAGATTACCTCTCTTTATATGGACTTCAATTAAATTCATGCTCATCTTATATATCATTACCTATCTTATTTATCATTCTGTTAAGTTTTGAGCATGGGCGAGAAAGAATGGACACAAGCCTCTGAACGGTGAACTTCAGCTCTTTATTTACATTGTGACTTCCTCATTATAACAGCAGTTAAACCCGCCTTATATAGGCAAACCCTGTAACTTTTAACCAATAACGAGCTAGGAAAGCTACCTTTTATAACCAATAAGAACTCTCTGTTAAGGGCCAATCGGATTCCCCGGAACAGGCCAATCCGGTCCGGCCGCTTAACAGCCAATCAGATGTGCAGGGCCAGAACCCTGCACTTACTCCAAGCTCACACTTTATTAATCTTATTGCATACACAACACCCCTTCCCCCTGGCTTCTTATTTGCAGGGCGCAGTTACATAGTCCCTTAAGTAGGACGGTTGTCTTATTAGTCTCTTTGACTTCCGTTGTATCAGCTGGCTGCAATCACGCTGAGGTAGATCGTTGTTTGGCAGTGGGGCTGTTTCTGGTTCAGAGTTCACTTCTATGTCATTACCCACATTCTCTGCAATTCCCTGAGGTGCAACCGTTTCTCCCTCCGGCTCCGCGTCCTGAGTTTCTATCAAACCGTCATTTCCTTCGAATGGGTTTCCTAGGAATTCATCTTCTTCCATACCTCCCCCCCCCTCAGTTTGGTCATAGGGAAGTTGCGGACTGGCCGCTGGAAGCTGCGATCGTAATTGATCGATATGCCGTTTCCAAAGTTTATCATCAAGGCATTGTACAAGGTAGGATCTGGGGCCGGTTACACGTACTACTGTCGTTTCCACCCACAATGGGTCACCCGATAGGTTTTTTGCATAAACCAGGTCTCCTACCTGGAAGGTACGACAGCGGCCGCTGGATCCTAGTGGTTTCTCCGGTTCGTAAGCTGGTTGCAACCGGCCGAGGTGGGAGCGGAGCTTTCGTCCCATTAGTAGTTCGGCGGGAGTTTTGTTGGTGATGCTATGAGGGGTGATGTGTTGCAAGAAGAGGATTTGATTGACCTTGTCGTCAATGTTGTCATAGTCTACCTTCTGCAAGGTTTTCTTCACAAATTGGACCATGCGTTCTGCTTTGCCATTGGTCGCAGGGTGTGCAGGCGAGGTGAGTGCATGGCGGATGCCGTGGTCAGCGAGGTACTGCTCGAACGCTAGTGCGGTAAATTGAGGGCCGTTATTGGATACCAGGACGTCTGGTAATCCGTGGGTTGCAAAGAGTCTGTTTAAGATTTTGATAACCGCCTCGGAGGTCGTAGTCATGCGATGGATTTCGAGCCAATTCGAGTAGGCGCCGACGGTAAGCAGGAAGTTGTGGCCTTTGGTTGGCCCCGCGAAGTCCAGGTGAATTCGGGACCAGGGTCCACGTGGTGTCTCCCATTCAGTAGGCATGGCTTTTGGTGGGGCGTTGCTGACTTCTTGGCATTTGGGACAAGCTTTAACCCACTGTTCGATTTGCTTGTCAATGCCTGGCTATCATGCGTAGCTTCGCGCAAGGGCTTTCATTCGCACGATGCCGGGGTGGCCATCGTGCAAGGTTCTCAGCAGCGCTTTCTGGAGTTGTTCTGGGATAACTACTCTATCGCCCCAGATGACACAGCCTTTCTGGGAGAAGAGCTCGGTTTGTTGAGTAGTGAATGGTGTGAAGTCATCTGATAACTTGTCCAATGGCGAGTTGAGTGCCTCAATTTGCAACGTGGTTACTGTTGGTGCAGGATCATTGAGAGTCTCTGGAAGCGGTGCTCGGCTCAATGCATCAGCGTGGGGAATGGCTTTCCCCAGGCGGTATTGCAGCCGATAGTTATAAGCAGCTAAGAATTCTGACCATCGGGTCATCCTAGGGGATAATATGTAGGGAGTTGGCCTATCTCTGGCTGTTATCCCCAATAAAGGTTTGTGGTCAGTCACAATAGTAAAAGCCCGGCCATACACGTATTCGTGGAATCTTTTCACAGCTGAGACAATTGCGAGGGCTTCTTTATCAATTTGTCCATAGTTTCGCTCAGTTTTTGAAAGAGTCTTTAACAAATATGCAACACGGGCTTCGTTCCCATTAGGCATTACGTGGCTCAAAATGGCGTCCACCCCGAAAGGCGATGCATCACAGGTTATAACTAACGGCAAAGTCTCGTTATACTGCATGAGTACAGAGTCAGAAGTGAGCAGTTTTTTAACGTTTCGGAACGCCTGTTCTTCACGGTAACCCCATAGCCAATTTGCTTTTTTATCTAACAACCGGTTTAACGGTTCAGCGACAGTTGCTTTGTGCAGCAAAAATACATTATAAAAATTGATGAGGCCTAGGAACGCCTGGAGATCAGCCTTGTTTCATGGCCTGGGAGCGTTTTTCATCACTTTTAGTTTAATTTCGGTAGGGTGAATGCCCTGGCTATCAATCAAGTACCCCAAAAACTCAACACTGTCAGTACACAATTTACATTTGTTTTTTTTAACCTTAAGACCAGCCTCATGGAATTTTTTTAGGACTAATTTTAACCGGTTCCGTAAGATTTTTTTTGTAGGGGCTGCAATTAATACATCATCAAAATAGGGGACCACGCCCTTAATTCCTTGCAATAACCTTTCCATAAGGCTCTGAAAAATCCCCGGGGCTACACTAACTCTGAATTGCAGCCGGGTACATTTAAAGGCACCTCGGTGTGTCACAATAGTTTGGGCCTGTGCCGTTTTTTCATCTACTGGTAATTGCTGATATGCCTGAGCTAAATCTAATTTAGCGAAAACTTTCCCGCTCCCCAGGGAATGGAGGAGATGCTGCACCACTGGAACTGGATACGCGTTCTGCTGCAGGGCGTGGTTCAAAGTGGCCCGGTAGTCCCCACAAATTCAGATTGACCCGTCTGGCTTGATGGGTGTTACAATAGGGTTTTCCCAAGAGGAGTGATCGATGGGCTCTAACACCCCCTGAGCTATCAGTTTGTCGAGTTGTTCGTCGATTTTCGATTTTAAGGCAAACGGAATTCTACGGGGCTTTAGGCGAATGGGAGCTATTTTTGGATCTAGGCTGAATGAGATTGGGGTCCCCTTGTACTCGCCTAAGCTGTCCGCGAAGACATCCCTGAACTCATGGATAAGGTCTTCCTCCCAGTCACAGCCGCTGACTCGGTTTATGCTGGCCACTTCAATGCCGAGTGGCGTGAACCATTGGAGGCCTAGTAGGCTAGGCCTATCTCTATCGATGACCGTTAAAGGTAAGTACGCTGTGTGCTTTTTGAAGGAGACTCAGACTTGGCAGGAACCGACGACAGGGATTCGATTCCCTTGGTAGTCCTTGAGGATGAAGCATTGGAAGTGGAGATCTTGGCGTTGAATGGTGGGGATGAGTTGCTTGAGTGTCTTCCAAGACACCATCGAGAGGGACGATCCCGAGTCGACCTCCATGTGGCAAGGCTGGTTCTCGATGGCTACCGTGACTCGGATTTTCTTAGTGTCCAAGGCTGAGGCGTGACCGATAGTGATAGTATGGTGAGCCTCTTCTCTCTGCAAAGCTCGATTTCTGTAGGAGTGGTTTACTGGTTCTTGCCGTACAGGATGATTTCCTGTCGATTGGTGATAGTTAGCCCCTTTTGAGGCCTGGCTGGGTCCTGGCGAGCTGTGGCAGACCCGTCCGATGTGGCCCCATTTCCCGCACTCATGGCAGAGTGCATCGCGGAATCTGCATTCGGACCTGGCATGGTTGGCTCCACAGCCAGCGCAAGGGCGTAAGGATTGGGAGGTAGTCCCGGTCGGACCGCAGTCAATGGACCCCTTCTTCGTCGCTGTCTGACGACGAAGAGAGGTCCTCGTGGTGCGTTGTCGCAAGCTGCCCTTCTGAACTAGGTGAGATTTCGCTGGCCGGTGGTGGTACCGGAGCGCGGTTTCGGCGTAGTTGTGCAGCCGACTTCCTGGTTGCTTCTGCTGCAGTAGCATCGGCGATGGCGTCAGCAAGGCCGATGTTGCCTTTCGCCATCAGCTTGCTTTGGACGCCTGGTGCATCTAGTCCCAGAACTATGCGATCTCTTAGTGCTTCTTCTAAATCGGTGAATCCGCAGAGGCCTCCCAAATTTCGGAGGTCTGCTATGAAGTCGGCCACGCTTTCTCCCTTTTGCTGGCTTCTCTGATAAAACTCATGGCGTCTCACAAGCGTAGGCATGGTTGGGTCGTAATGGTCTCGTAGGATAGGTTCGAGGTCATCCCAATCCATGGCCTTCCCTTCTCGGGGTTTGGCTGGTGCTTTAGCCATCTTAAATATGGTTGGACCGCAATGCGTTAGGAACACCGCCCATTTCTTCCCGGCTGTGGCGTCCTTTAAGTTGTTCGTGTCTAGGAACATTTGGAAATGATCCATGTAAGACTCCCAGTCTTCTTGTGTTGGATCATACAGAGCGGGTGGTACAATGCCGCCGGACATGGTTCCATTGTTTGGCGTCGTCTGTCACGTGCTCGGTGTTCTTCAAAGTTTCGTTGGTTCAGATTTCTCCATATCCCATCCTCGTCGCAAGTGTTAAGTTTTGAGCATGGGCGAGAAAGAATGGAGACCAGCCTCTGAACGGTGAACTTCAGCTCTTTATTTACATTGTGACTTCCTCATTATAACAGCAGTTAAACCCACCTTATATAGGCAAATCCTGTAACTTTTAACCAATAACGAGCTAGGAACGCTAGCTCTTATAACCAATAGGAACTCTCTGTTAAGGGCCAATTGGATTCCCCGGGCCGGGCCAATCCGGTCCAGCCGCTTAACAGCCAATCAGAAGTGCAGGGCCAGAACCCTGCACTTACTCCAAGCTCACACTTTATTAATCTTATTGCATACACAACACATTCTATATCTTCTATAGAGCTTCTCCCCGCTTTACACTCTTCTTAATTCTATTTTATTTATTTCATTTTAATTTAAGTCATTATACTTGTATCTTTTGTCCATTCTTTTCAAATTATCCATTTATCTCATTCGCTATAGTAAAAAAAAAAAGATTTCTCCTGAAATCACTAATCAAAGTATGATGCCTTTCTATCGTCCCCCTAAATTAACATTTAAAATAACTCCTAGTTCCCAATCTAATTCTGCTTAGTACATTCTACCTACTAAATTTCAAAAAGAAGAAAAAATAGTAAAGCTAAAATGATTAAATACATAATTAGATAATAAATCTAAATATTAAATCTTATAAGATTCCAATTATCTATTTCAAAAACAAATGCTGCAATAATAAGTTTATAATAACATCAACACAATAGTCAATTTAACTCTAAAATTAAACTCAATGTTTTAGACATTCCCTTTTATATTTTTTTAAAGTTTAAAGTCCATCATTACTAAACATTTTAATATTTTAATCTTTTATTAATTCTTATATACCATCTTATGTACCTTGCAGAATCTTCTTTTTTAAAAAAAATATTATACATTACCCTTTATCCCTAAAAAAAATTCCCCTTTTCCCATCTTGTTTCATACCTTTGTGGCTTTTCCCCCCTTTTCCCTTCCTTTCTTAACCCACCTGGCCTTTTTAGCCCCCCTTCTCCTAACCTCTGTCTTTTTAGCTTCCCCTCTCTGTTGTATTCCTTTTTCCTTTTGCTTTCTAACATTATGTTGATTTTGCATCTTATTTTTCTCTTTCTTGGGTGTTTTTTTAGATCTTAAGTCCTTCATTTTCCTTCCTCTCTTTCTCCTCTCTTTCTTGATCAATCTTTTAGATTCATTAAAGATGGCATCTTCTTCTTCTTCTTCTTCTTCTTCTTCTTCTTCTTCTTCTTCTTCTTCTTCTTCTGCTTCTGCTTCTGCTTCTGCTTCTGCTTCTGCTTCTGCTTCTTCTTCTGCTTCCTCCATCTGTTGTTGTGTTTGCTGACAAATAGCAAGTGCCATTTCTAAGAAATGAAAGGCTTCTTCCACAGCATCCTTGCCTTCTTTCTTTATTTTTCCATATTCCTTTCTAAGTTCATCATCAGGTAAAGCCTTTATAAACCTTTTTTCCCCCACCTCTTCTTCTTCTTCTTAAAACAACCAAAATGTTTCAGAAGTTAAAACAGTTCCCCAAAGTCCCAGAGTCATCAATCAGTCCAAACAGAGCACAAAGTTCTCACTTTCTCTTCCTGGGGTAGTATCAGTTAAAAAAAAAAAGAAAAGAAGCCCAGTCTGTATTTTAAAGCCTCATTACAATTAATTTCTAATCTCAAAATCTTCAAGGCATCTCCTCTAACAAGATCTTAATATTTTTTTTTGTCCTCTCCCTTCCCACTTGTAACAAAGAGCCAAATTTTAACTTTCTATAAAAAGACAGGTTTCTCAATTTCCATTTGTTAATTCCGTTGGGAAGGAGAGTAAACTTTCTCTTTCAGCACCTCAAATTTGCCGCTTTGAAAATCTCCTCTGGAAACAAAGTGTCATTCAAAAAGTCATAGCTTTCAGGATGGTGAATATATCTTAAAGTCCTGGTTTAGCCAAAAAAAACCCTTTCTCTTCAAAACTTTCTCCCTCTTCCTCCTGCACAATCTTACCCAGCTGCCAGCTTCTTTGTGGTGGCCATTGAAGACCGCTGCTCCACCGCTTTGAGAGAAGGGGGTTTTGCCAGCTGGGGAGGGGGTCTGTGATACCCCCAAACCCCTCTTTGGATCCCCCCTGTCTTTGGCTGCCTCTACGGGGCAGCCTTAGCCTCCAGACCCGTCGGGATTGGAGGCACCAAGACAGCTAGCGCAACAGGGATCGCGCAGGAACACGAATCCCTGCCGCCGCCAAAGCCTGGCAAACCGGAAGTCCTAACAGCCTGGATTATTACAAAGGCTGCTATTAAGTGCCCTTGGAGTCTGTGTAGTACTCTAATGACACTTTCTCAAGTAATGCTCAGATGAGGAATAATGGTTGGTAATCAATAGTAGTGTTGTTTACCTTGTCCATATTTTAGTCTGGGAGATAGACCTGAACGTTGCCTTAAGATCAGTAAAGGCTGGGTAGAGTTATATGGTACTCTGGGAGTCATGTTTCTCAATGAGAAATTGATGCAGGAGACACTGATTGATTGTAAAGCAGCTTTCCTTGCAGCCAGCTTATTCCTCTGCAAGAGACCTTTCATGTTCCAGCCAATCTCTGAGTTTCTATTAAAAATGCCTCAGGTAGATCTTAGTGTAGTGTTTCCCAATCTTGGCAATTTTAAGATGGGTGGACTTCAACTCCCATCTGACTGGAGAATTCTGGGAGTTGAAGTTCACTTATCTTAACATTGCCAAAGTTGAGAAATATGAGTGATTGTATGGATTGATAGTTGGCCAAGTTAGTCTTGCAGGTCCTTTTGAAGTGATCTAATTCACCAACAACTTAAAGTAACTAAAGAACAAGAATCTACCTGGTTTATTTTACTAATTAATATACAAGGATGAAAATATCAAATGCAACAGAATTTAATAAAAAAAGACAAATTATCTTGCTGCTGGGCATAGCTCTCCCTGCCTTGCATCATCATCCCTGCTGTTGTTGAGCTAGCAATAGATTCATCAATGTCATTAATATTTGGGGATTTCAATCTGCTGTATAGGAACATTGATTCTGGGGATTCTTGGGAGTTTGGGGCATCCTGTACCCCATCATGAAGATGTCCTTGTACCAAATGATTTAGATAACTGGTTTAAATAAATGACTTAAAGACAACATACTTAGCCTTTGTCTTAGTATTTATGGTTTACCATGAAAATATTTCTTAAAATGTTTAGGTACCACATCTGTCTAAATTAAATTGCAAGCCCATGGGATAAAGCCTGTTGTAGGTAATGGTTACTTATTTAAACAAGGTTGATTATTTGCTTCTTTGTAAAATTAAAGTTATTTATTTATACTGCCTTCAGATTCTATGTTACAACTCCATTAATTAATGTAATCATAAAGCATTGGGAAGGCAGAAATAAGCTAGATAGACAGAAATAGGTCCTATACAGAGAGATTTTTTTCCCAACAAGGATCAAAATACAAAGTTCTCACCAAGAGCAAGTAAACAAGACAGAATCCAGGAAAAGGGAAGAATACACTCTGGATTAATACAGAGATCAACAACCATATCAACAACATCAAATCACTTTTAAAACTAAGAAAGCATTCTTCAAGTCACATCTCCATGGGTGAACTAGCAAAAAACTAGCAGGTTGTCACTTGACTAACTTCTTTAGAACTCAAACATTGCCTTTCAATTAGGGAGGCACACAAGTTCTATTTACTTTATATTTTAAAGAGCAAGGATCTAATTTGAATTTCTAAATTAACCAAGGCATCTAAAATTGTTTGAATTTCACATTTTCTGCATTTTCTTTATTAGCCCTTGTTTCAAATCAAGATGCCAACATAACTGTGATTATAATAGTGTCAAAAATTTTGTCTTTAAAAAAAATCAAATTACTATGAAAATTGGGATGAACAATTTCTAAATTAACACATGAGAAAGAAATATGCCTAATTAAATGAGAAATAATGTGACTTAAAACATAAATTAAAAATATTGGAATGCATATTGAAGACTTAGAGTTGATACAAAGAAGAGTATTGGAAAGCTTTTGCAGTAATTGTTAAGATGTTTATTTCACAAACAACAGTGATGAACATAAATCTATCTCTTACCCATAAAGCGTAAATATCTGTGCACATCAGTTTGTTAAGGTAAGAATTCGCATTGAAACATTAATTTATGTGTTAAATTTTTGATAGATTTGTTTAAAGATTGTTTAAATTACACATATTTGCCCTGTTACATACATCTGTACACAATGTATGCTGGTACACACTTTTTTGTTTGAAGGTTTTTCAAACTGTCATTGGGAATTGTACTCAGCTTCATAAAATGTACAATTTTTGAATACACTTTTTCAAACTATACAGTTTTGTATTCCCAGTTTTGAGTGAATTAATAGTTTGATTTTAATTCAATATTAGCACACACATTAACAATATGTCTGGCGAAAAAACGAATCTTGTGAGTTTACCAGACAGATGGCATAGGGAACAAAGCTGTTACAGAATCAGATAGTCCTGCTAGAAATATTTCAAAACCTCCTCCCAGAAGGAAGCAACAAAAAAAGACTGTAAAGTGGGGGTCTCTAATAATACTTTGAGCTCTAAGCACATAATGCTTATAAGCAGTATACTGAACAAAAGGATGCGAGTTTCCTATAATCTTCTCAGCTGTCCTTACCACTCTCTGTATGGACTTTCTATCTGAGGCACTGTTACCACCAAACCAACCAGTGATGCAATTTGTTAAAACACTCTCAATTGTGCCTCTGTAGAAATGGGCCAGCACAGAAGGGTGTTCTCCTTATCCGACACAGTAAACGCAGACTGAGTTTCCACGTTTCACTAAGGATGACATGTGGAGGGACCAATTCAGATTATCTGTACCCCCAGATAGTTAATACCATTGACCACTTCAACATGTGAAATCTTTAATCTGATGGGTTTCTTTAATCTCCCAATAACTAATATAGTATCTCACAGAAGTGAGTACACCCCCTCACATTTTGTAAATATTTAAGTATATCTTTTCATGTGACAACACTGAAGAAATGACACTTGGCTACAATGTAAAGTGGTGAATGTACAGCTTGTAAAACAGTGTAAATACGCTGTCCCCTCAAAATAACGCAACACACAGCCATTAATGTCTAAACCCCTGGGAACATAAGTGAGTACACCCCTAAGTGATAATGTTCAAATTGGACCCAAGTAGCAGTTTTCCCTCCCTGATGGCATGTGAATCATTAGTGTTACAAGGTCTCAGGTGTGAAGGGGGAACAGATGTGTTAAAATTGCTGTTATTGCTCTCACTCTCTCATACTGGTTACTAGAAGTTCAGCATGGCACCTCATGGCAATGAACTCTTTGAGTTGTTGCTCTATGTAAAGATGGCCTAGGCTAAAAGAAGATTGCCAAGACCCTGAAACTGAGCTGCAGCATGGTGGCCAAGATCATACAGCAGTTTAATAGGACAGGTTCCACTTAGAACAGGCCTGGCCATGGTCGACCAAAGAAGATGAGTACCCGTGCTCAGAGTCATAACCAGAGGTTGGTCTTGGGAAATAGACATATGAGTGCTGCCAGCATTGCTGCAGAGGTTGAAGGGGTGTGGGGTCAGCCTGTCAGTGCTCAGACCTATGCAGATGTGGGACACTGCATCAAACTGGTCTGCAGGGCTGCCATCCCAGAAGGAAGCCTCTTGTAAAGATGATGCACAAGAAAGCCCGCAAACGGTTTGCTGCAGACAAGCAGACTTAAGGACATGGATTTCTGGAACCATATCCTTTGGTCCGATGAGACCAAGATAAACTTATTTGGTTCAGATGGTGTCAAGTGTTTGTGGTGGCAAACAAGTGATGAGTACAAAGACAAGTGTGTCTTGCCTACCGTAAAGCATGGTGGTGGGAATGTCAGGGTCTGGGGCTGCATGAGTGCTGCCAGCACTGGGGAGCTACAATTCATTGAGGGAACCATAAATGCCAATATGTACTGTGACATACTGAAGAAGAGCATGATCCCCTGCCTTCAGAAACTGGGCCACAGGGCAGCATTCCAAAATGATAATGACCCCAAACACATCTCCATAATGACCACTGCCTTTCTAAAAAAGCTGAGGGTAAAGGTGATGGACTGGCCAAGCATGTCTCCAGACCTAAACTCTATTGAGCATCTGTGGGGCATCCTGAAATGGAAGGTGGAGGTGCGCAAAGTCTCTAACATCCACCAGCTCTGTGATGTCATCATGGAGGAGTAGAAGAGGACTCCAGTGGCAACCTGTGAAGCTCTGGTGAACTCTATGTGCAAGAGGGTTAAGGCAGTGCTGGAAAATAATGGTGGCTACACAAAATATTGACACTTTGGACCCCATTTGGACATTATCACTTAGGGGTGTACTCGCTTTTGTTGCCAGCAGTTTAGACATTAATGGCTGTGTGTTGCGTTATTTTGAGGGGAGAGCACATTTACCCTGTTATACAAGCTAAATACTTACTACTTTACATTGTAGCCAAGTGTCATTTCTTCAGTGCTGTCACATGAAAGATATACTTAAATATTTACAAAATTTGAGGGAGTGTACTCACTTCTGTGAGATACTGTACATCTAAAAGCTATTAGAAAAATGGCATCAGTTGAAGTTCATTCCTTTCTCCTATAAAATCTAGGATTTGGAGGTGAGTTTTAAGCAATACATTGGTGCCATTATATGTGTGAAGATAATTTGCTAAGTTACTTTCTGTTATCTCTTTTTTGCCTATCCAGAGATTGCTTAATTAGATGATTGTTTAATCAGGATATTACAATCCCCTTTAATACAGCTTAAGAATTTAGCATTACTTCTTTCTGACATATTTTTATGTTTTGTTTAACACAGAAGTCTTCATGGGCACAGTTAATTCATTCTCTTTTCTAACCAAATTTGATTTCACTAACTGAAGAGAGCCTATCCTTCGCTTCAGATAATAATGGAGCTTATTTTTTTTTTTGAAAAAGTTTTTATTAATTTTCTACAAACAAACAAGACAAACAAAACATAAAAACATCAACTCTTATATGTACATCCAGTGTGTCAGTTGGTTCATCATTTTTGTGCATTCATTATAATGGAGCTTATTGTACCAAAAGTTCTTGCTAATTTACAATAGGAGTTTTTTTTTTTCCCAAGCAGAAAAAGAAATTGAAAGACTGTTTCAGTTCTAACCACACTATATTTAAATGCTGAAAACAAACATATCAAGAACCTTGTATGAGTTCTGGCAGCTGGCATTGTGCGTGCTCTGATGCACCAAAGGGTTCCTTTAACCCATACGTCTCTTATTTCTGATAGGTGATACGTCTCTTATTTCTGATACAGATTATACATCTGTATCTGTGTGTTGTGAATGAATAAATGTTTAATAAAGTTATCTTGAGCTTGAAGTCAAGTGCAGGGTTCTGGCCCTGCACTTCTGATTGGCTGTTAAATGGCAAGATCAGATTGGTCCGTTCAAGAGAATCTGATTGGCCCTTAACAGACCGTTCTCATTGGTTAACGGAGCTAGCGCTCCCAGGTTGCTATTGCTTGAATAGTTAATAGGTTGCCTATATAAGAAAGGCTATAGCAGCCATCCAGTTTGAGCTGTCACACCATGTAAATAAAGAGTTTGAAGTTCACTGTTTTCACCGGCTCGTCTCCATTATTCGCACCCATGCTCCACACTTAACACTGGCGACGAAGATGGCATGTGGAGATGTCAGAGCTGACTAAAACAACGAAGAAGACAACCGAGCACGTGGCTGAAATGCACAATGACGGAACCATGTCCAGAGGCGTAGTACCACCCGCTCCGTTCAACCCAGCGCAAGAAGACTGGGAGTCCTACATGGATCGTTTCCAAATGTTCTTGGAAACAAATAATCTGAAGGATGCCACAACCGGGAAGAAACGGGCAGTATTCCTAACGCATTGCGAGCCGACCGTATTCAAGATGGCCAAGGCACTAGCAAAACTGGCTGAAGTGAAGGCTATGGACTGGGACATCCTCGAACCGCTACTAAGGGCCCACTATGCACCGACCGTACCAATGCTCGTAAGATGGCACGAGTTCTACCAAAGAAACCAGCAGAAAGGAGAGAGCGTTGCCGATTTTGTTGGGGACCTCTGAAACTTGGGAGGCCTCTGCGATTTCGCCGACCTGGAAGAGGCTTTGAGAGACCGAGTAGTTCTGGGATTAGATGCGCTAAATGTGCAGAGCAAAATAATGGCAAAGGGTGACATTAGACTTGCCGATGCCATCGCTGATACTATGGCAGCGGAAGCAACAAAGAAGTCGGCTGCCCAACTGCGCCGAAACTGCGCTCCGACACACCAACCAGCCTGCGAACTTTCACCTAAGTCAGAAGGACAGCTTCCGACGGCCCACCATGAGGACTTCTCTTCGTCGTCAGACAGCGACAAAGAAGAGGTCCATCGAATGCGGTCCGATCAGGACCATTACCCGAAGTCCCAGCAACCATGCGCTGGCTGCGGGGCCAACCACTACCGGTCCGATTGCAAATTCCACGACGTGCTCTGCCATGAGTACGGGAAACGAGGCCATATCGGACGGGTCTGCAGAAGTCTCCTAGGACCCAGCCAGACCTCGAAGGGGGCCAACTATCGCCAATCGACAGGAAACTGTCCTGTGAGGCGAGAACCAGCAAACCACTCCTACAGAAACTGAACCATGAATCGCCTAACGAGGTGAGAAGAGTCTCACCAAACTATCACTATTGGTCACGCCTCTTCATTGGATGCCAAGAAAATCTGAATTAAAGTGGCCATTGAAAATCAGCCTTGCCAAATGGAAGTCGACTCGGGATCGTCCCTTTCGATGGTTTCCTGGAAGACCCTCAAGCAACTCATCCCCACTATCCGGCGCCAAGACCTTCAATTCCAAAGACTCGTACTTAAAGATTATCAGGGGAACTGGATTCCGGTTGTAGGATCCAGTTGAGTCTGGGTTTCGTTCAAAAACCGCACAGCGTACTTACCCCTGACTGTGATCGACAAGGACCGGCCTAGCCTGTTAGGCCTCCAATGGTTCGCACCATTCGGCATTGAAGTGGCAGGCATTAACTGAATTGGCGGCAGTGACTGGGAGGAGGACCTCGCCCATGAATTCAAGGACATCTTCACGGAAAAGCTAGGCGAGTACAAGGGGACCCCGATATCCTTTAGTCTTAATCCAAAAATAGCTCCCATCCGCCTTAAGCCTTGTCGAGTTCCGTTCGCACTAAAGCCAAAAATCGACGAACAGCTTGATAAATTGATAGCCCAGGGAGTGTTAAAGCCAACTGATCACTCTCCCTGGGAGACCCCAATTATGACCCCAATTAGGCCGGATGGCTCAATTAGAATTTGTGGGGACTACCGAGCCACCCTGAACCACGCCCTGCAGCAAAACCCATATCCGGTGCCGGTGGTGCAACACCTCCTCCATTCCCTGGGGGGCGGAAAAGTCTTCGCTAAACTAGACTTAGCTCAGGCTTATCAGCAACTGCCGGTTGATGAAAAAACAGCAGAGGCACAGACAATCGTAATGCACCGAGGTGCCTTTAAATGTACACGGCTCCAATTTGGAGTGAGTGTAGCCCCGGGGATCTTTCAGAGCCTAATGGAAAGACTCTTACAAGGGATTAAAGGCGTTGTCCCCTACTTTGATGATGTGTTAATTGCTGCCCCCATTCCAAAAATTTTACAGGATCATCTAAGACTGGTTCTCCAAAAATTCCAAGACGCAGGTCTTAAGGTGAAGAAAAATAAGTGTAAGCTGTGTATAGATCGTGTTGAATTTTTAGGGTACTTAATTGACAGTCAGGGTATTCATCCTACGGATAGCAAATTGAGAGCATTAAATAACGCTCCCCAACCCCGGAATAAGGCCGACCTCCAGGCGTTTCTAGGCCTCATCAATTTTTATAACGTATTCTTGCCGCACAAGGCGACTGTCGCTGAACCTTTACATCGCCTACTGGACAAAAAAGCAAATTGGGTATGGGGTCATAGAGAAGAGCAGGCGTTCCGTAATGTAAAAAAGCTACTGACTTCTGACGCTGTACTAATGCAGTACAATGAAACTTTACCATTAAATATCATGTGTGATGCATCGCCTTTCGGAGTGGGCGCCATTTTGAGCCATATATTGCCTAATGGTAGCGAAGCCCCTGTTGCCTATTTTTCAAAGACACTCTCGAAAACGGAGCGAAATTATAGCCAGATTGATAAAGAAGCCCTTGCAATTGTATCAGCTGTCAAAAGATTTCATGATTACGTGTACGGCCGGGCTTTTACTATAGTGACAGACCACAAACCTTTACTGGGAATAATAGCTGGGGATAAGCCAACCCCCTATATATTATCTCCCAGGATGACTCGGTCAGAATTCTTGGCTGCTTATAATTATCAGCTGCAATACCGCCCCGGAAAAGCCATTCCCCAAGCTGACGCATTGAGCCGAGCATCGCTTCCAGAGACTATCAATGACCCCACGCCTAGAATGACAACGTTGCAGATCGAGACACTTCATACGCCGCCATTAACTGCCCGTGATATCGCAAGAGAAACAAAACGCGACCCCACCTTGGCACGAGTGCTCACGTGGGTGGAACGCGGATGGCCATTGGATCAAGTATCCGACGACTTCGCACCATTCAAAAGTCGACAAACAGAGCTGTTTTCTCAAAAGGGCTGTGTCATCAGGGGCGATAGATTCATTATCCCAGAACGACTCCAACAGGCACTACTAAGAACCTTGCACAATGGCCACCCTGGCATCGTGCTCATGAAGGCCCTCGCACGAAGCTACGCATGGTGGCCAGCCACCGACAGACAAATCGAGTCTTGGGTCAAAACTTGTCATAGATGCCAAGAAGTAAGCAACGCTCCACCAAAGGCAATCCCAACTGAATGGGAGACACTGCGGGGACCTGGTCCCGTATCTATCTAGATTTTGTTGGGCCGACCAAAGGCCACACCTTCTTGTTAACCGTAGATGCCTACTCGAACTGGCTCGAAATCCACCGAATGAGGAACACGACCACCAAAGCGGTCATTAAAAAACTAGAAAGACTGTTTGCAACCCACGGATTACCAGATGTTCTGGTATCTGACAACGGGCCCCAATTTACCGCGCTGTCCTTTGAGCAGTACCTGGCTAACCACGGTATCTGACATGCACTCACTTCACCTGTACACCCTGTGGCCAACGGTCGGGCCGAGCGCATGGTACAAGTCATCAAGAAAACGCTACAGAAAGTGGACTATGACAACATCGAAGAAAAGATAAACCGAATCCTCTTTTTACAGCATATCACGCCTCACAGCGTCACCAACAAAACTCCCGCCGAGCTGCTAATGGGACGAAAGCTCCGCTCCCACCTCGACTGGTTACACCCAGCGTACGAACCGGAGAAACCACTCGGATCCAGCGGCTGATGCCGTACCTTCCAGGTAGGCGATTTGGTGTTCGCTAAAAACTTATCGGGCGATCTGCTGTGGGTAGAAGCGACTGTGGTCCGTGTAACCGGCCCAAGATCATACCTTGTACAATGCCCTGACAATAGACTTTGGAAGCGCCATATCAATCAACTATGATCAAGGCTGCAATCAGGCAATTCTGAGCTCCCTAATAACCAAACTGAGGGGGGGAGATACAGAGGAAGACGAAATTCAACTAGCGGAAAACCTTTTCGAAGGAAATGATAGCAGATCAGAAACGTGAGAATAGGAACCAGGGGTGGGAGTGAGTTCACCTCAGGGTGACGCTGAAGATATTGGTGACAACGAAAATGTGAACTCTGAATCAGAAGCACCCCTTTTGCCAAACAACGCCCTACCTTGACAAGAATGCAGCCAAATACCAGGTGCACAGCAAAAATCAAAAAGACTAACAAAACAACCGTCCTACCTCAAGGACTACGTAACCGCACCCCGTAAGCAAAACCCGGGAGGAAGGGGTGTTGTGAATGAATAAATGTTTAATAAAGTTATCTTGAGCTTGAAGTCAAGTGCAGGGTTCTGGCCCTGTACTTCTGATTGGCTGTTATATGGCAAGATCAGATTGGTCCATTCAGGAGAATCTGATTGGCTATTAATAGGCCGTTCTCATTGGTTAACGGAGCTAGCGCTCCCAGGTTGCTATTGCTTGAATAGTTAATAAGTTGCGTATATAAGGAAGGCTATAGCAGCCATCCAGTTTGAACTGTCACACCATAAATAAATAAATAAATAAAAAGTTTGAAGTTCACTGTTTTCACTGGCTCGTCTCCATTATTCGCACCCATGCTCCACACTTAACACTGTGGGATTCCCAAGATTTATTCTCAACAGCTGTTTTGTGACAACAAAGAATGAACCGGAGCAGAACAAGCAGTCAGAAGAAGGAAAGCAAATAAGCACCGGGAATTATTAAAATGCAAAACAATTGCTTTGGTAAAAGCAAACAGATATAAAAATGTAAAATCTTTATAGCTTTAAGTTTTGTCTAATTACTCCTCCAGTTGATTTCCTGCCACTTAATAAATCAGAGGGAACTGAATTCCACATAAACATTAATTGCCTTAAAAATGGCACTTAAGCATTCTCTCACAATAATAGTGTCTTATGTTCACTAAAATCAATAGCACTTTTTAGATTAGTTTGACTACATTTCTATCCTAAAAGTCCTCTCCATCTTAAAAAAAGAGGGAGTCTTGCATTCCTATTTATTTATTATTTATTTATTTATCACATTTATATAGCTACCTATCTCACTGAATGTGACTCTGGTATTGTACAACCACTACTTAAACAATATCTCTTTTAAAAAATAACAGTCAACCCTGAAGCTGACCTGACTGGAGCCATTTTGAGGCTTCAGGGTTGGCACACTGGAGCTGAGGGATAGTGATGGTGAATAGAGATAGTTGAGGTTTGTTGCCAAAACAAAATACTTTCTCCTGGGAACCAAGGACATTCCCACAGGTGGTCTGAAAGAGGAGGAGCAATGTCACCAGGCAATCAAATGGGGCCTTGATTGGACCATGTGACTGATTGTTTTGGAAGGGGAAGAAACTTTTACTTTTAATTAGGTGAAAACCGCAGTAATATTCAGAGTTGGTTTTTACCAGCCTGTGCCAATATGATATGTCCAATAAAACTAATCTTTGAGGAATATGCTTGCCTTGGAGTCCTTTGTGCTATGGGCATATTACTTGGAACCCTGACAATAAATAAAAACAAGATAAATAATAATAATTTAAAAAGATTGTGAGAGAACATTCATCTAACACAATACAACCATCACACAAGTTTTCCATAGGATCCTCAAGGTTTTTGGAAAACCCAACATCAGGGGAGGATGATGTTCCAGAAGGGGCCACAGCAAAAAGAGGCACATAATCTGCATTTTATCAGATGAAGCTCTTTAGCATCTTAGAGCCATAGTGGTGCAATGGTTAGAATGCAGTATTGCAGGCTGACTCTGCTCACTGCTAGGAGTTTGATCCTAACCAGCTGAAGGTTGACTCGGCCTTTCATCCTTCCGAGGTTGGTAAAATGAGGAAGCAGGTGAATGAGTGAAGTAACCAGGCAACTGGATGGCACCTTGATTGGACCATGTGATTGATCATTTGGGAAAGAGGAACAACTTTTACTTTTAATTAGGTGAAAACCACAGGAACATTCAGGGTTGGTTTTCACCAGCTTGTGCCAATATGATATGTCCAATAAAACTATCCTTTGAGGAGCCTTCCTGCCATGGAATTCTGTTTGCTATGGGCGTATTACTTGGAATCTTGACACTTACCCGAAAAAACTAATTCGTCTCCTACCAGAGAAAATCCCTGTATCATCCAAATACATTCTTGCCAGCTAACATCTCACCATCTGATGGAGACTGTGCAAAAGATCTAACTGATCCCAAAGGGTCATCATGCTTTATTTTTCAAACACCAGTAGGAAGAAGACAAGATAGCTTTCATGTGGGGGTGGGGGAATCCATAGGAATCTTCAGGCACTAAACATATAGTCAAACTAACATTCCATCTTGTGCTATCCAACTTACTTAACAGGATCTTTTTTGTTTGCAGCTTATATGTTTCTGAAGATATGCTAGCCTTCTTCAACGTTCTCTTTTATTTTATACAGTCCTTTGAAATGTCTATTAAAATTTGGGACATAACATTGGAAGGATCTTAGGAAATTCCAGGACTTTTGTTCCTCTGCAACATCACATGTGATCATGTGAACTCTCATTGTAGGTCTTAGAGGATAGGACTACAGATCGGCAGTAGAATTACATTCTTGCATGGTAGGGTTAGTGCTTGGCATCTCCAGGCAGTGGCTTCACTCTGAATAAGGCTATGTTTGATGTTCTCATGATAGAGAATTGTAAACAAGAAATACAAAAGTAGAAACAAGAACAATGCTGTGAAACTATAAAATGGCAAGGCTTTACATCTGGCAAACAGCAATGTTCTGCCGTTATGAAATTTCAACCATACTATCATAATACTTTGTCAAAATAAATGAAACAATTACTGCAAAACCTTAGTATACACTCCACTTCTGCTAGTTACACAGAAGTCATTTACTGCTTCTTCAGCAATGTGAAAACATCAGGGAAGCTTCAAGGGTGGGGGGTTTTGTGCACACAGGGACACACAGAGACACCAAGAAATGGCTGTTTAACTTCCACTTGAAGACATCTGTTGAAGAGAAGTGAAGAGGTGCTATAGGTAATTGGTTCTGCATTACATTTTTTTAACCTTCTTTTGATATTCAAGTTCAATAGCCTCCTTAGCTCTCTGCCAATGCCAACCGAGAAAGAGCACAATGCCGAGCTTTCCAAAAAAGATAATTGGTTGTAGATTTCTCGGTTTGCTCAATTCTTTATCATTCTTCAAAGGAACATTTTTTTCTTATTCAGTCTTAGCTAAATAGGAAACCTAATTAATATTGAACATAATTAATATATGTATAGTTTTCAACAATTATTAAGACCAACAAGGGATAGAAAACATTTCCAATGCCCACAATGCAATAATACTGGAACACTGATTGCAGTAACACAGTTTAATTGGATCTATCTTTATAATAATAATTCATTAATCTTTACCATAAGAGTAATGCAGCATAAATAGGAATTGCTTTTTAGAGTTGCAGAAAACCAATGCATCCCAGTGTTTTTGCTTATATATCATTTATTCATTAATAAAATATTCATGTTGCTTTTTTCCTCATTTTCCAAGAGGTTACATGATGTCCACATATTGCAGTGAGTTGTCCTAAGAATTTAATTTGTTATCAAAAAGCTAACAAACCCACTTTTCCTTCATCAGTTCCTAACTGTACCAAGCACTAATTTTGTCACTATGAAACTTAACAATAAAATTATAATTATTAACTTATCTGTTTGGAGTTGTCTTATTTGTGAAATGTTTTGGTCTTAAATACACAGGATTGCGAACATGATTGTAGAAAACACATGAGAAATTGTGCTTCACAGTTTTTCAACCTTAAAACGTTATCATGACTTAAGATCTTTTCATGCACGGGAAGACGGTGAATTTTCATCTCTTGTGGGATAGTAAAATGTTTCTTAATTTTTGACAGCTTCTTTTTAAAAAAGAAAGGCAGGAAAGAGGATTTTGGAGCAATATAGTGAAAGGTTCTTGAGCTGTTTTTATATTGTTTTACTCTCTTTTTTCTCCCCCTCCCCCATTCCAAAAAACACATGCCAATTAGCATTTGTATAGCAATGATACCTGAACTTCAAATGCCTTAACTTAGCAACTGCTCCCTTTGTTGTAAAGTATTTTTGGACATGCATAATGGCAATAGCACTTAGACTTATATACCGCTTCACAGAGCTTTACAGCCCTCTCTAAGTGGTTCACAAGGTCAGCATATTGACCCCAACAATCTGGGTCCTCATTTTACAGACCTCAGAAGGATGGAAGGCTGAGTCAACCTTGAGCCTGGTGAGATTTGAACTGTCAAATTGCAGGCAGCTGGCAGGCAGCAGACGTAGCCTGCAGTACTGCATTCTAATCACTGGGACACCTCGGCTCCTCCTCGCATCAATGAAAGTCTACCTATACGGAAGAAGAAAATCAATTTAGACTTCGTAAAACTTCTTATTGCTCTGAACTGTTGGACTGTTTGTCGCAGCATAAGCAAAGGATGGCTTCTTTATCTCTGGCATCCTCCCAGCACCAGAACATAAGTAAAAAAAAAAAGATACTGGTAACCAACCTGACTTACACTTTCTTCCATCATTAGGCAAGGTGACCAATAGATTTCAAATCTCTATATAAATGTTTTTTGTTATACATGTAGTCCTCGACTTAAAACCCCAACTGAGCTTAACACTTCTGATGCTAAGTGACACATTTGTTAAGTGAATTTTGTCCCTTTCTATGGTCTTTCTTGCCATGGTTGTTAAGTGAACCAACAGTTGTTAAGCTAGGAACAAAGTTGTTAAGTGAATCGGGCTTCCCCATGGACTTTGTTTCACAGAAGGTCACAAAAGTTCATCTCATTGGCACTTAGCACCAGCAAAACTAGCAAAAATGTTCAAAGATAAATCAACCAAATGCTGGAAGTGTCATCAAACACCAGGAATATATTACCATATGTGGTGGACTTGCATCGAAGCTAAAAGATATTGGACTAAAATGCACACATGGTTGGAAAAAATGATCAAACAACATATAGATTTGAAACCTGAAATATTTTTTATTAGGAATGGTACCTGAAGGTTGCAGTAAAGAAAAAAAAACATATTTAATTATACATATCTTAACAGCAGCTAGAATTGTATTTGCTCAGAATTGGAAAAGTGATAAGATACCAAGAGAGGGAAAATTAATTGAAAAAATATTTGAATGTGCAGAAATGAATAGACTAACATTACAAATTAAAGAAAAAGAAGAAACCGAATATTACATGGTATGGGATTTGTTTTATCAATGGTTAGAAAATAAAACAAATTAAAATGGATTAGATGTAGTTATAAAGCAATAAGGGAAGCTTGTGAAATAGATATATTGGATACCACTTATATTATTTATAAGTAATATAAATAATCACAAATAATGTGATCATTATGTGTTATATTGATAAGAAGAGTATTACTATTAATTAATAGTACATAGAACATATACCTAATCGACACACAATTGAAATGGGATGGATATATTGTATGTAAAAATTAAAAAAAAAAAAAAAAAAAACCCCAAAAGGTCACACCACATGATGCCAAGACCCTGCAGCAGTCATAAATATGAGTCAGTTGCCAGGCATCTGGATTTTGATCATGTGGCCATGGGGATGCTGCAGTGGTCATAAGTGTGAAAATGGTCATAAGTCTTTTTTTTCCCCAGTGCCCTTGTAACTTTGAACAGTCCCTAAATGAACAGTTGTAAGTCGAGGACTACCTGCACATTTCTAAAGCAGACAGATGGAGAAGTTCAGCTGACAATCATAACTTTTAGGGCAGCTAGAACATAAATAGCTCTCTTTGGGCAGCTCCTGTGAAAAACTATCCCCTCTCTCCCACAGGAAAAACATAAAGTTGCATCTTTCCTACCATATAAGAGCCTTTAATTTCATGTTTTTTGTGAGGGTGAGGGCTAAATTAAGTAAATAAATAAATATTAAAACAATTGCTATGTTTATTTTTATTTTTTTAGTAAAAAAAAAAGAACATGGAAGTGTTCTTAATAAATTGTATCTGGTCGCAATTTTTGAAGAGCAATGGAGCAAGAACTAAGCACTAGTGTTGCCGAAATAGAGAATAATTTTGGAAAGATTGCCATAACATCAGAAAATAAAGCACCTTGATTTCATCTTCTCAAATCCAATAGTTAGCTTGATAATAGGCTCATTTCCAAGTGTACACTATTAATGTAACTGACATTCCTTATAGTGACCTCAATTTTACAAAATTTCCTTCCAATAAAGTTATGCCTTGCCGTTACTTCACTTGTCATTTAGATAAGCTCCTCACAAGTTAATATCGACTTGTGTGTAGCTTATCTCTCAAACACTTTCACAAATAATTCTGGGTATCTGATCAATTGTATCACACAAAATGAACAGGAGAGGCTCAGGATATGAAAATTCATAAATACTCCCCTCCGTTACTTTCTGTACTGCAAAACAAGAGGAAGATTTGAGGGGGGGAATAGCATCCCCAGAGAGGGGGGAGGCATCATGTGGTGCTGGCTTAATTTGGTGGTGTTCTGTTTTCCCAAATAATTTTGATAGTACTGCTTTGTTAATAAGTTTAAAAGTTCTCAATCTCTTGTATGATATTCATTTTCAGGGTGCAACTAGAATAGAATAGAATAGAATAGAATAGAATAGAATAGAATAGAATAGAATAGAATAGAATAGAATAGAATAGAATAGCTTTATTGGCCAAGTGTGATTGGACACAAATCATACTAGGAAACAGTCAACATATATCGTAAGGATACAAGCGACAAAGTTACAGTTATACAGTCACAAGTGGGAGGGGATGGGCGATAAGGAGTGATGAGAAAATTAGCAGTAATAGTAGTGCAGACTTTGTAAATTGTTGGACAGTGTTGAGGGAATTATTTGTTTAGCAGAGTGATGGCGTTCAGGAAAAAATCCTTATGTCCTTATGTCCAGTTGTTCTGGTGTGCAGTGTTCTATAGCATCATTTATCATATATATAGTGCTTCCAAACAGATAGTCCTTGACTTAAAACAGTTTGTTTTGTGACATAAGCCTTTCAAAGTTACAACAGCATTGAAAAAATTACTTATGACCATTTTTCATACTTACAACTGTTGCAGCATCCCATGGTCACATGATCAAAATTCAGATATTTGGCAACTGACTCATATTTATGAAAGTTGTACTGTCCCGGGGTTTTGCTATCACCCTTTTTTGGTGACATTCTGACAAGCAAAGTCAATGGGGAAGCCAGATTCACTCAACAATCATGTTGCTAACTTGAAAGCTGCAGTGATTCACTTCACAACTGTGGCAAGGAAGATCGTACAATTGAGCAAACCTCACTCAGCAAATGTCTCGCTTAGTAATAGAAATGTGGGGCTCAATGGTGGACAAAAGTCGAGGACTACCTGTGTAGCACTTGAAAAACAGATATTGCAAAAAATAAATACTATGATTGAAGATTATCCAATTTATTCTCCACCATGCTCTAAATTGTATTCTCAGTTTGCCTCCATGTTTATGCAGCCTTAATAGCAAGTCAATAAGTTAAAATTGCTTTATAAAACTGGTAGCCTTATGCTCTAGGGCAATATGACATTTCTATTTAGGAGAAAGATTCCTGTCACAAACCTTCAATAGATTCTTCCATGAGTCTCTATGTTTGCAATTTTAGGAGCAACAGGAATATTAAAAGAACCCAAGAGATCTTCCAAACTAAGATTTAGCAAATGTCATTCTTAACTATTCCTACTACTATTGTTGTTACCTGGGTCATAGTAAAACAATGGCAGAGGTAGTAAAGATATACATAATGCCAGAGCCATGAACTATGCTTAAGCTATCTTTTTCATTAGTTGATGAAATCCTTAGCTGCCCTGGAACTGGACTTGAGCCCATCAACCCACCATCCAAGGCAGACACTAGTCAGGTCATCCATTGATTGGACTTGTACTTACACAGCCCCAGCAAGGTTGTTGTGACTCATAAAAGATACATTCAATATCTCCTGAATTGGTTCCTAGTTTTCAAAAGTCCTGCCTTCCTGAGGCGCCCTTCTAAGCTGGGTTTCACACAGAGGTGGTATTCAGCAGGTTCTGTAGAACCAATAGCAGAAATTTTGAGCATCTCGGAGAACCAGCAATTACCACTCTGACTGGCCCCACCTCCATCTATTCTCTGCCTGCCAAGTCCCAGTTGATTGGCTGGGTCTTCTTTCGTTGCCCTGTTGGAAAGCAGGTGAGTGGGGTGAGGAGGGAAAGGGATTTTGCAGTAACCTTCCCCCAGGAATGGGGAGGGAATGGGGATTTTACAGTATTCTTCCCCTGCCATGCTCACCAAGACATGCCCACAGAACCGGTAGTAAAAAAAAATTGAATCCCACCACTAGTTTCATAGTCTGTAAAAGGCCACCACATCTACCGTACGTCATCAGTTAAATCCACACTAGACATAGGAGCTCAACCTTTGAGGGTCTCTCAAACCACAGATCAAAAAAACCAAGAAGAATACTGAATAAACCCAGCCAAAGGCACTGTCAAATAACCAAGGACAGAAATTCTCACCTTTCTGCTCCATATAAGCTAGATACTAAAAGAATATCTCTGTGCTTCAAAAGAAATAAGGTTTTCAGATTTCTGGTTTGAGCTTCTTCGGCGATGGATCGAAATTTGCGATCGTGCGTGGTTTTGATCCGTGCTCGCCACTGGAGCACCCCGAGCCAGCTGGATTCGGGGCTAAGCCATCTCGTAGAGGTGGTGAAGAGGGGGGAGACCGCCAGAAGGGTCGAGGAGAGCTGCATCTCTCCTCCTCAGTTGGCCATTACTGCCTTTCCCGAAGACGGTTGCAGCGGTGGTCAGAAATGGCCACCTCAAAGAAGAACTCAACCAGAAAAGAATGTGTAGGAGGAAGATAAGAAGAAAAAGTTTTGGTTGATCAGGTTAAACTGAAAAAGCAACAACGTAAGGTACCCTGGAATTTGAACTATAAAAAATAACATTGTTCCCAAAGAAGACTTTGAAGCAGCGAAGGAGAGAGGGAAGGGAAAGGATTTGGCTTTTTTTTCTTCCCTTCCTTATACTGACAGCTAAGAGATTTAAATAAGAAATTGACAAAAATCCACTTTGACATCAATAGGCATTTAAGCTGAAAATAAAATGTCAAAGGGATAATAAAGACTTTTGGATACTTAAAAACCTTTAAAAGAAGGAAAGGAGAGAAAAGGAAAGAATAAAAGAGCGGTGTTAGGGATACACACCCTAGCAGAACGTACAATGGCAGTCTAGCAGGCAGGCAAATGATGTGAGATAAACGTTGTTGTAGTTTACACTCAGTAAGACAGATACACTGTGCCAGTTAAATAGTTTTTTATTCCAGCAAGAGTTATAGCATAGTCAAAACAGTCCATATGTCATACACTAGTTCAGTCCATCCAGGGATTAATCAGTTGCAAAGTCCAGTGTCGAAAATAGAGGTCAGTAAACTTACAAATAATCAGTCCAGCAATATATCTCTTTTGCAGTCAGAGATATGAAGAAAATCAAACCCCTTTTCTTCGTTTCAGCAACAGCAGGAAACATGCAGTTATCACCATCAATCCAACATTGTCAGCTACTACAGTAAAAGCCAGCGAACAGTGAGCTCTCTTGCTCCCTCTTATGGTGATTTTACAACCGCACCCAAAATACATGTTTTGCAGTTAAAATGATACACACACTTAAACTCACTAACATAGTTTATATATTAATTTTTTACCCAAGTTAGGTAACCAATGTTTACCCAAGTTAGGTAACCAATGTTATCTCTAACAAGCGGGATCTGGGAAATGGAGGAGACTGCCTGGAACTAAAAGGAACTTACAGTGAAACTTTAACAAGATTCCTAAAAGATATATTCTAACTGAAACTTTGTAACAAAATAATAGAACCCCAGGAGGAGAAAGTGGAAAAAAAGAAGCAAGAAGAAACAGCTTTGGATTATTTGGATTACTTGGTGATTTTTGGATTTTTGGCTATTGGACTTAAATGACTAAAATCAATTGGGTGGTTGTTTAAAAGTGTTTAAAATGGCATCACTTTTGGAAATGGAACTAAAAAAGCAGAAAGAAGATGCACAAGAAGGAAGAGGTTCTTTTGGCTTTGTATTTCAATTTTTAGAAATGGAGATCTGGAACTATGAGAAACAACAAGAAACGCTTGTAGAACAAGAAGGTCGGACAAAGAAGAAGCCATCTTTAATGATCAAGTAATTTTATGTGGGGAAAAGAAAGGAAAGGGGAGAAAGAGAGTTAAAAGTTTAAGGTTTGAAAAAACAACCAAAAAAAAAGAATAGTTTGAAATATAATTAAAATATTAGGAAGCAACAGAAGAGAGGATTACAGAAGAGAGAATTAGAACGAGAGAGACAAGGGGGCAAAGGGGGGAGGGAGAAGAAGAGGGGGAAGAAGAAAAGGAAAAGAAGTGATAAAAGACAGAAACAAGATATAGAGAAACAGGGAAAATGTATAAGGATTGAAAGTATAAGCCTATTTAGAGATAATGGGTGAAAATGTAATTGAAAAAGGGATTCTGCAAAGGTACATAAGATAGTATTGTTATATTAGAAATAGAAATAATTTTATAAAATATGAAACAATGTATGATTAAAATGATGGATAAAATACTTATTTTAATGCAGTGGAATGTTTGTTAATAAATAAATGAAATAAAGAGAATGAGAGAATGAAAATAGGAAAGGATGGGAACATTTTAATTATTATTAATGATTTATAAAAATATAAGTGAAGAAAAATATGAAAAAAAGAATTAATCATGGAAAGTTTATAAGTGTTCACAAGGAAGTATGATATTCAATTGAAAATAAATGTTAAAGATGTTAAGATTCTAACTAATATTAATGATAGAATTGAATCGGAATGGAATGAGTGTTTTATTTACTATTGTTCTATATATATAACAGACAAAAGTATAAATATAATGATTGGAAAGACATTGAAACTTAGAAAAAGATATATAATTGAATTTAGATATGAGATAATTAAATATAAAGTTGAGAAAACCAAGGGAGGAGAAAATTATGGAGAAAATGTTAAAATAGTAATAAGATATGGAATAGAACACAAAGATGAATAAGAAATTGAGTTTGTGTCTGTATAAAGAAGTAATAACCCAGGATTGTTGTAACTATGTATCATAAGGCATGCAGCAGAACATGGGCTCTCTTCTTCCCATTTCCCAACAAAATCCTCGTAAAATGGGCAATTGTTTTAATTGCGGCAAGCCAGGCCACTTTAAGAGCCAATGCAGAGCAAATATGTCAAGAAACCAGGTAGCTCGCTCAAAGACACCATGCCCTCGATGCAAAAGGGGCTATCACTGGGCTAATCAGTGTAGAGTCCAAAAGAATGAACAGCAGAGTAACCCTACAATCATTCACAGCCCCTATTTGAGAGCAAATATGTCAAGAAACCAGGTAGCTCGCTCAAAGACACCATGCCCTCGATGCAAAAGGGGCTATCACTGGGCTAATCAGTGTAGAGTCCAAAAGAATGAACAGCAGAGTAACCCTATAATCATTCACAGCCCCTATTTGAATCAGGGAAACTAGAAAAGGGGCAGGCAGCTAGCCCCACAACAAAGGCTGCTGAAACTTGCAATTTTTCTTCTTTTGCTTATGATCTTGCTGCTAATGAAACTGTTACTTATCTCCCTGGTATCGCTGACTTTCTCTTTGTGCACCCTGTTCAGCCTTTTCACATGCCCCCCGATATTCCAGTGCTAGTCTTTCCTGTACTGGACTTAGCTGAACAAGGTATTCTTGCCTCTCCTTTTCTGCATGACCCCACTGTATTGTCTGATGTCTGCCTGTCCGTACTAGCTAATACTGAAGTTACCATAAATGAAGGGGATGTTGTGGCAAAAATGATTGTGCTCTTAGACCAACAACAAGAGCAACTCTATGCAATTGAAAGACCAATTAGTCAACCGAAACCTACGGTAACATTCTTATTGAACGGTCGATCCTTTCTTGGTCTTTTAGATACTGGAGCGGATATTTCCGTCATCCGAACCGCTGAGTGGCCGGACACCTGGCCTGCTGATGTGGCACCAGCGGTGAGAGGAGTGGGGGGACTCCAGGAGACTCGCATTAGCAGAAATTGGGTAAAAGCCCATTCCCCTGAGTCTCAATGTGTTGCTTATATTAAACCAGCTGTAATTCCTCTGTATACTAATTTGTGGGGAAGAGACCTTATGTCACAGTTTAATGCGCAACTTACCCTCCATTAACCATGCTTCGCTTGCATTTGACTCACAATAACCCCGTGTGGATTGATCAGTGGCCTCTCCCTTCTATAAAGCTTGAAGCCTTACATTCTCTTGTTCAAGAACAATTAGATAGAGGTCATCTAGAACCTTCATTGAGTCCATATAATACCCCAGTTTTTGTTATTAAAAAGAAAAATGGTGCTTGGCGCCTCCTTCAGGATTTAAGGGCAGTGAATGCGGTCCTCCTTCCAATGGGACCCCTGCAATGTGGTCTTCCTAATCCTAACATAATTCCTCAAGAGTATGACCTTGTCATTATTGATTTAAAAGACTGCTTTTTCTCCATTCCATTACACCAGTTAGATAGAAAATTATTCACTTTTACAGTACCAACCTTAAATAATCAAAGACCCACCAAACGATATCAATGGAAAGTCTTACCGCAAGGCATGTTAAACAGTCCAACTATGTGTCAATTTTTTGTGGATTTAGCCTTGCAACTATACAGGGACAAATATCCTCATTTTTTAATCTATCATTACATGGATGATATATTGGTATCTGCACCTGGCCCAAAGGGCACGGTATTAAAAACTCTGCCGTGCCTGACCTCCATTTTAGGTAAAGCAGGTCTCACTATAGCCCCAGAAAAAATACAATCCAAACCACCCTTTTCCTATTTAGGTCACAAGTTACTTGCTTCAGCTGCTGTTCCTTTCCTTCCCCTCCCAACACTTCCCCCGAAACCCACACTCATGATCTTACAACAGTTCCTGGGAACCTTTAATTGGGCACGTCCTTATTTGGGTTTGACCACAGCTACATTAGCTCCTCTTTTTAATGCCCTCACACAAGGTAAAGCCCCGTCCGATGTTATCATTCTAAATAAAGAGCAGTTGCAGGCATTAAAAGACGTTTCCCATTCACTGGCTACTCGATGGGTGGATAGAGCTATAGAGAATTGCCCTTTTTCAATTGCTTTACTAAATACTGTTCAGATACCCACAGCTGTTATTATGCAATCCCATCAGACACAGGTTCTGATTTTAGAATGGCTGCATTTGTCTCACACCCCACAGACCACAATCACTAGTAAAGCCTCTGCATATTCCCAGTTGATCTTTAAAGGTCGACAAAGATGTAAACAACTCATGGGATGTGAGCCTGTTTCAATATTCACTCCTTGTTCACTGACCACGTGGGAAATGCTATGGTGCAATTCAGAAGAACTACAATACGCTTTAGAAGAGTGGCCAGGGCAAATTTCTTGCCATTTACCAGCAGACCCACGGTTCACTTTTCTTAAAACTCTCCCTTTTGAATGGCATTCCCCCCTCTCAATATCTCCATTAGTAGATGCACCTACACTTTATGCAGATGGGGGGGAAATGTATGGTGCTTGTGCATGGTACCAGGAGGGAGAATGGAAAACTAAAATTACCCCTCCGCAATCTTCTGCTCAACAGGCAGAACTTGCTGCATCTCTTATCGCGTTTCAGCAGTTTCAAAAAGCTCCTTTTAATTTAATAGTAGATTCCTTATATGTTTCTCAGATTTTGAAAAATATATATCAAGCCTATTTATCTCCCAGCATATCTGTTTCTTTGTTAAAGTTGTTGCTTCCTCTACAGCAATATATCAACAGCCACACGCATCCATTCTTTGTAGCACATATCAGGAGCCATCAACCTCTTCCTGGCATATTACAGAAGGGAAACGATGTGGCAGACGCAGCTGCAGCAGCTGCATCCGGGAATTCAATCTGTAATCTGACAGCAGCTGAAAGTCATGACTATTTTCACCAAAATAAGAAAGCCCTACAAAAACAATTTGCTCTAACTAAGGCAGAAGCTGCTGCTATTATTCAACAATGCCCCACATGTAGTAAGCAAGGACATTCCATTCCCATAGGAGTAAATCCTAGAGGATTAAAAGCTTGTGAGATTTGGCAAATGGATGTAACTCATTATCCACCTTTTGCCCCTTGGAAATATTTGCACGTTTCCATAGATACATATTCAGGGTTTATTCTGGCTACTCCTCAAAGGGGAGAAACTGTAAAACATGTCATCAATCATTCAATTCGTACCTTTGCCTCGCTGGGACGTCCAAAAGAAATCAAAACTGACAATGGACCTGCCTATACAAGTTCTGCGCTCCAGGACTTCTGTAACAGATGGAATGTAACCCACAAGTTTGGGATTCCCTACAACAGCCAGGGGCAGGCTATTGGGGAACGAGCGAACTTATCTCTGAAACGTGCTCTTGATCGATATTCGTTGTGGGAAAAACCCCCGAACCTCCCAGCATTGCAAAATTCTCTTAACATTTGTCTTTACACTTTAAACTTTCTCAATCTGACTGGCATTCCTCCCACTTCTTCTGCTTCATGTCATTTTTCCTCCCCCTCACCCCCGCCTAACAGACCTCTGGTATATTATCGCAGACTGCCAGATCCCGCCTGGCAGGGTCCCGCTGAGCTTCTCACCTGGGGACGAGGCTACGCTGCGATTCTACTACCAGACAAAACCATTTGCTGAGTCTTTGGTCGGGCGGTAAGACCCTATCATGGGAATTCCTCCACTACATCTGCATCTTAAACTCCTCCTGATATTCTTGCCTATATCCTCTTTGCAATTTCTACCTTATTCATATCCTACTTATATCTTTGTTCAACGTGGTCATTGGACCACATTAGAATTTCGCTTTATTAATTATGATAGTGACTATCCTATTGTTTGTTGGCATGATAATCTTCCCATAAATCTATTTCCTTATATTCACACATACTTCAACAAAACCTATGCTTCCTGTCAAAAGACTATTCGTGTTAAAACCACTTCATTAACAGAAGGCTATTATACTTGTTCCATGTGGGTACGTCATGAAAATGCTACCCGTAGTTTTCACTCTGTCACTTCTGTTTTGTTTACAGAACACTCTACCACTCGCTCTTTTGTTCCTTCTTTACTCTTCCTATGGAAAGGAACCTTAAAATCTTTTCCTCTATTCAATATAGACATAGGGGGACCTAGATGTCCTTCTATTGTATTATGGGTTCCCCCACCCCAACTAACATCCTTGATGAATGACCAAATTAATCTTCATTGTCATTATTGTAATTATTATCCTTTTTCTACTAATTGCATTCCCTCCTCATCTCGTAAATGTTCTACAACTAACTTGTCCATAGTCCTCTCTCCTACTTGTGATGCTTTTATATACCCGAACTTTAATCCTGTCAACAAACGATGCTTCAAAAGAACTGCTTGACTTCCGGTTTGCGTGGCTTCGGGGCAGCAGGAATTCGCGACAGCTTGTGATTCCTGCTGTGCTAGCCGTCGAGGTACCCCCGATCCAGATGGGTCAGGGGGATATGGCTGCCCTGTAGGGACAGCTGAAGAGAGAGGGGAGTCGGATAGGGAGGTGGGGGTGTCGCAGACCCCCCCCTTCTCCGGGAAAACCCCTTTTTCCCAAGGCGGTGGAGCGGCGGTCAGCAATGGCCACCACGAAGAAGCCAGCAACCGGGTAAGAACTGTGCTGGAGGAAGTGCGAAGAGTGAAAGTTCTGTCTGAGCCGGGTCAAGTAACACCTTTTAAATTGCCTGGAATTGAGCTGCTTGAATTGCTGGAGGATACATTGTATCCCTAAGAAGAGCGAAAAGCGGCGGAGAAGCTGTTAAAGGGAACTTTTTTTTTTTTTTTACTCTCCCACCCCACGGAAATAGCAGAAATATTTGGATATATTAGACATTGAAAGTGGATTGCTTTGAAAGTTGAAGCTAAGAGACAAAGGGATTTTTGGACATTGAAAAATTTAAGAAATTGGAAAATCTTTGCTGGAGATATGGATTTCTGATTATTTAAAATTGTCATTGCAAGTGGGAAGGGAGAAAAAAAATTGGAGCAGAAGCTGAAAAAGGAGGAGACTGTCTAGAACGTCTTTGTGGATCCCAAAGGAAGATATATGGTAATTGGACCTCTTTGATTAAAAATTAATCCAGAAAGAGAAAGAGAAGAAGGAAGAAAAGTATTAATTTTTGGAATTTTTTTTTTTTTTAAATGCTTTTGATTGTCTTTGATTAAAAATTCTTGTGGTTGTTTTGGAAAAAGTTTCCCTTTTTATAATGGCATCGTTTGTGGATGAACTAGAGATTGAATATCAAAAATATAAAAAAGAAGATACTTTGGGCGCTTTGTTTCAATTCTTAGAAATGGCGTTATGTTCTGTTGAAAAGTTGATTACGCAGCAGAAGGACTGGGACAAGGAAGAAGAGGAAGAAGAAGCCATCTTTGTTGAACAATGGGTCCCTTCCGGAGAGGAGGAGAAAAAGGATAAGAAAAAGGGGATTTTAAGAATTATAAAAACAACCAAAAGAGAGAAAAATGAGCGAAAAGATGGAGGCAAGATTAGAAAGCAAAGGAAAAGGAGTAAGAAAAGCGAAGGGAAAAAACAAAGGGGTAGAAAGGGCAAGGAGAAGAATAAGCAAGAGAGAAAGGGGGGGAGGAGAAGCCTTAATGGGGGGAAGCAAGACCTAAAGAAAAAAAGTTTATTTAGAGACAATGGGTGAATTTAATTTAGATTAAAAGAGGGATTCTGGAGGGTATATAAGAGTGTGTTTTTATATGTATATTTAGAATATAAAATTTATTATGTAATTTTAGAATCTTTTAAACAGAATCCCAAGAAAGATTGCTATATGTAGTATTTTTAAGTTAGGGTAATGAGTTATAGATGTTACTCCAATTGGTGTACAGGAGAAGTATAGTAAAAGAAAAAAAAAAAGATGAATGGATAATTGGAAATAGAACAGACAAAGAATGTTGTTGAAAATGGTAATAAGATATGGAAGGATATATATGCTTTTTTTTTTTGGATTTTGTATATTGATAAAAGGCAATAAAATTTTAATTAATAAATAATTTGGATGGAAAGGAGAAGTAGGGACAAGATATGAAGTTAATATTATATGAAATATTGATATTATAATCTGGAAATGTTATGCCTTATTGGTCTTTTATTATTATTTTTTCTTAGAAAAGAATTTATAAGCTGCTATGCCTTGATTCTTTGTGCATTGTTTTTATAAAACTGATAAAAATGGTTTTTTATATATATATATATAAAAGAAAATGATAATAAGATATGGAAGGAGATATGGGTTGAATATGATGTTTGAATTTGTGTCTGTGTAAAGAGTTTTAACCCGAGAACAGACAACCTTCAGAAAAGATCTTTTAGTTTTGTTTATGTTTTGTGTTTGTATGTTTGTGTATTGTGTTTATGGTAAAACTAACAAAATTTGTTTTTTATAAAAAAAAAAAGGAAAAAAGAATCAATAAAAGCTTGGAGGAATGTTAGATGAGAATAATTTAAACAAGCCAGAAAGAAAAGAATATGATGACTATAAAATGGATAAATATGGAAGAGAAATGAAATTGAATAGGAGTAAAGAGAAATAATGAGAAATTTGCTGAAAGATATTTGTGTGTCCATATGGAGATGGGATAATTTGGAATTATGCTGTATAAAAATAATGTTTTGTTTGACTTGTAAGGATTTACAATGTTAAGAGGTTTTATGTGTTTATGTATTTAAAGGTTAATGATGTGTTGTTTTATCTTTAAAACTAATAAAAATTTGTTTCAAAAAAAAAAAAAAAGAACTGCCCATGATGATCCGCAGAAGCCTCATAGAAGATATAATATTACTTGGACTATAACTGACTTTCAAGGCGTTCGTTTAAACTCTACAACCAATTTTTCTCGCATAGAAGACTTCTACCCACCACTTCAATTCGATTTGGCAGAAATGCTTGTAGGCTCCACCACCTACAACTCGCCTTCTCATCCAACGGAGCCTAGTCATAGAGTTGTAAATGAATATAGGTTTTATGTATGCCCCGGACAGCCCGTCTCCAACACTCAGTCCCCTGCCCAACAACTTCTCGACTGCGGGGGGTCGTCGGATTACTTTTGCAAAGCCTGGTCGTGTGTTTCAACTGGACATATTTATTGGGATCTGGGCACTAAGGGTGATCTCATTACTGCCACTCGCACCACATGGGATATTCCATGCGGTGGTAAAAATTTGCCCAAATGCAACCTGGTAACCATAAGGTTCACGGACCAAGGCAAGAAAAGTACCCTATGGGACACTGGCTTGAAATGGGGTGCCCGCCTAAAAGGAGTCTGGCCGGGAAAGCATTATGGAAATATTTTTTACATTCAACGTCATATTGAACTCCCTCGCTCTGACCCGGTGGGACCACATGAAAAAGTTATTAAATCCCCTTTCTTGCAACCCATAACACAGGGAGTTAACCCACTGATTCCATTGATCAAAGCTTCCTATGCCTTGTTGAACTCCTCAAACTCATCGATTGCCTCCACATGTTGGCTTTGTGTTTCTGCCTCTCCACCTTTTTACGAAGCTATCGCTTCCCAAGAACCCATTGTTAATTCCACATCAGACGAACGTTGCCGTTGGAGGAACTCCATTATTACTGTTTCTTCCATCACTGGGGTCGGTTGTTGCTTGGGAAATATTCCATCCAATTACTCACAATATTTTCATAATGTTTCTAATGGCTATCATTGTAATTTATATCTTCCTAAGAACCGCCTTGGCCGCACCCACACCACCGGGGGATATTCTGCAGTCTACACCACTTCAGGAGGAAATTTAACATCACGCCTGAAAGGAATGTATTTTATCCCTGGCAATAACTCTGTTTGGGCTTGTTCCACCGGTCTCATGGCATGTGTCCACAGGGATGAACTTGTTAAATCCAAATCATTTTGCATTCAAGTATGGCTCATACCAAAAATTGATGTATATAACTCTGATGATTTTATATCCCTACAGGTACCCATGGAATACCCCCTCAGAGCAAAGCGGGAAATTATTAGTACTCTCACTTTAGGTCTACTGCTTGCTCTGGGCGCCACGGGCGCAACCACGGGCATTGCAGGTCTAGCTGTCTCTGATCAAAGAATTACAACTCTGGGTTCAGCCATTGATTAAGATTTATTACGAATTGAGAAATCAATTGTAGCTTTGCAAAACTCCTTGACGTCCCTCTCAGAAGTAGTCTTACAAAATCGTAGAGGCTTAGATCTGCTATTTTTAAAACAAGGGGGATTGTGTGCTGCGCTTAAAGAAGAATGTTGTTTTTATGCCGATAGCAGGGGGGTCGTGTTGGATTCTATGAAAGAATTAGAAAAACGCTTGAAAGATAGAGAAAAAGAAAGGTTAAACATGTATAATTGGTATCAAGGCTTGTTTTCTATTTCGCCATGGCTTACAACCCTTTTAACTGCATTGGCAGGACCGTTAATAATCATTATATTGATATGTATTATAGGACCTTGTTGTTTTAATAGAATATTGCAATTTTTGAAAAATCCATTATCCTCCATAACTGCTGATGTTAAGGTGTTATTGCAAGCTCATGTTATGCCCTCAACATGGGACAAAAAAATGTCATTGCTGAGTTACCGCTCCTTGGACAACCTTGACGCTGACGGGTGGCACTCTTTCTCAGATGACGGGGATGGCAAACATTCCATAAAAATGGTTCCTGTCTTCTCGGACGAGGAAGAAGACTCATCATAAATAATAAAAACAGAGGAGATGTTGTAACTATGTATCATTTATGTGTAATCATTAACTTCTGTCTCTTCAGTGACCTTTGCAAGGCACGTACAAGGGACAAGGAGCTAGACATCTGTCAATAAAGCTTATTCACATTTTGAGTAATCTGTCGGGTATGCAGCTTTGTAAAACACGAATATCCTACTTGACTTAAGCTTTGTAAAACATGCATATCCTGTTTGACTTGAGCTTTGAAAAAAATCACCTTCTTGTGAAGCACAATAAAAGAGCGTGTACCAAGACATTCTGCGCGCTCATCCCGAGGAACTTCGTCTCCTGTCATTTCTTTCTCCTTCACTCCCTATCATGAGTCGCCCATCTGATGCGGGATAGCAGATACCGCAAGGATCATGCTATTTTCAAAACAAATATGTCTTATTTGTATTATGTTTTTGTGAAAACCCAAATAAAATTTATATTTAAAAAAAGAAATTAGGTTTTCCTCTTTCTCTCTGTCTTTAATCCAAAATTTTCTATGTCATTCCCTATTCTAAAACAAAGAAGTGACTCTGCATTTTCTACCTGAGCACTGTAAAGTGAACTCCTTTAAATCATTTATGTGTAAATACTTATATATTTGATGTCATAGAATAATTTTACAATGCTTTAATTTTGGATTCATGTGTCTTTTGAATTTGTAGTCTTACAAATTCAATAAATAACTAAAAACAATAGACTTAACTTTCTTACTTCATTGCCTTGAATGCCATTAACTTCAAACATATTCTGTGTCAGCCTCAAGATACCTTCCCCTTCTACCTTTTTGCTAAGATACCTTCCCCTTCTACCTTTCTGCTATTATTTCATTATTTCTCTCGGCTGTCATGGCAACGGTGGGAGGGGGGATTTTATATGGGAAGAAAGCTGGAGGTGTTTGCATTCCTTGCTGGGTTAGCAAGGGGAGGGGGGATTCTTGTCTTTAACTTTCCGTTTCTTGGCTATCTTTTTCCTCTTTTGCGCAACTGCGAACTTTTAGCAAAAATGTCAAGGTCATTTGACAAGACGTCTCATCACCATCTGGAGATGACCACATGAGCCGTTTCAAAAGTTTTAATTGGAAGAATCATTTGAACTTTGGGGGGTGGGAGCAAACCTATTTCTTTGTATGTGCATTCTACCCGCCAATTTCTCAGTTTCGGAATTGCTTTGTAGCTACCACTTTATTTCCCAGTAAAAGGATAACTTTGCTCTACCCCATGGAGTCTGAGTATTTCTTTCTTGGGATCTAGAAGGAGCGCAGCCTGACATTATTCCGAAACACCCACATCAACCCACCCGGAGAAAACAGCAACTTTTCTTCCGAGGGGGTTTCATCCCATGTCGTCTCCAACCGGCGATGAAGAGGATCAGGGAGCTGCGGGGGGGCCGCCGATGCCGCTACCGGAGGCGTCGGTGGCTGACCTGCTGGCCGAATTGACTCTGGAAGAAACCCCAGCCGAGATGCCCAGATGGTCATTGGGGGTTGGTTGGAGAGACCCTGAAGACCCCCCTCCTCCCAGGATCACTGTAAGACGAAAAGGTGTGAGGGGACGGCTATGGCAGGAGGGGGAGGAGATGGAAGGCAAGCTGGATCAAGCCGAGAAATTCTCTATGGATGTTCCTGAGGAGCCCGGCACAACTCAAAGGTATGAGGGGGAAGAGGGAGCGAGATCAGCCCAGGGGAGCCAAGCTACCTCTACCCCCCTTGCCCAGCTTCCGCCAGCGCAGCCGCCCGCTGCCGCCCGGGGAGCCCCAGCAATAGGAGTGGCTCCTGGAAGATGCCACCTGCCCCCCCTAGATGTAAAGTTTGGAGGAAATCCCAGAGATTTGGGATTTTTCCTGGTACAAGTTGGGAGTTATAAGGCAGAATTTGAGCGGGAATTCACCTCTGAAGCAGCCAAAGTAAGATGCGTTACCAGAACCCTGGAAGGGATGGCAGCAGATTGGGTGGTGACTTTGTACAATGATAACTCCCCCCAACTGCAAACCCTCGATGCTTTCATGACTGCACTGAGGAGAAGGTTTGAGGACCCTCTGGCAGAGAGAAAGGCCAGGATCAGAATGAAGACCCTAGTCCAAGGGGGGAGATCGGTGGCAGACTACACCCAAGAATTCAGGCAGCTGGCATACCACATCCGAGGTTGGTCCCAGGGGGCCCTGGTGGAAGCCTACAAAGATGGCTTAAATGAAGATGTATATCACACGTGCATCTCCAGAAGGGATCCACGTGAGTTACAGTCATGGTACTTGCTGGCGGAAGAGGTGGACATTGATCTAGCCAGAAACAGACGCAGAGGAGGTCCCGCCTGGAGAAAACCGCTCCCCCCTGTCTCCGAGAGACCTCAGGGCCCCAACCGAGAGGGATGGCGGCAGGAGCCAAGACCACGGCATGTTTCCGTTGTGGAAAGGAGGGCCACCGGATGGTGGATTGTCGAGTAAAGGTGAACCCACCGAAAGCGCGGGACCCCGGGAGAAAGCCAAAAATCCCCTCAACCAAACCCCGCGAGACCGGGCTGAAGACAGGAGAGGTTGTAGAGGTCGCCCTTTCGGCGGGAGAGGAGCTGGGACCTCCAACCCCACTCGACGAGAACGAGACAGATTCGGAAGATGACGTCCCGGTAAGTCCTAATCAAGGGCCCATGACCATCCCAATAAAGTTAAGGCGGCCCACCTCTGGGACTGAGGGAGTGATGATGGCCTTACTGGACGCGGGGTGCACGAGGTGTGTAATTAACATGAAAGTGGTTAAGGGGATGGGCATTGGACTGAGAACTTTAAAAACGCCCATATCCTTTTGCCAACTGGATGGGTCGGTGGCGGGAGGTTGCCCCGCACGTTTTGTAACCGAACCCCTAGAGATGACTATGGGAAACCATCATGAGACCCTGTGTTTTATTGTGGCCCCTGGGATGGAACAGCCTCTAATATTGGGACTACCATGGCTTCGGAAGTGGAATCCCCATGTAAACTGGAGAGAGGGGTGGATACGCATCCGCACCGATCGGCCACCAGAAGGGGAGGAGCAACCCTATCCGGAAGGGGAGGAGGAATCCCATCCGAAGTCCCAGGCACCCGCCGAGATAGCTTCTACGGGTGCCGAACGCGTGGAAGGAGAGGAGAAAATCCCGAAGGAGTATTGGGACTTAAGAGAGGTGTTTAGTGAAGAGGCTTCCGACGAGCTCCCCCCACATCGGTCGACCGATTGTAGCATTGAATTCCTGCCGGGGGTGACGCTCCCGAAACCAAAGATGTATCCGATGACACCGGGGGAGTTGGAGGAATTGAGGGCGTTTATCGACAAGAACTTGAAACGGGGTTTCATCATGCCTGCCAGACCTCGAGTGGCGGCCCCTGTGATGTTCCGCGAGAAGAAAGATGGCTCCAAACGTCTGGTAGTTGACTATAGAAACCTGAACGCAGTGTCTGTAGAGAACATGTACCGCCTCCCTCTGATGAAGGACATGTTAGCCCACCTGGCAAAGGGGAAGATTTTCACAAAGCTGGACTTGAGGGAGGCATACTACCGAATCTGGATAAAGGAGGGAGACGAGTGGAAGACTGCGTTCAACTGCCCAATGGGTTGTTTCCAGTTCAATGTTCTCCCCTTCGGCTTACAGGGGGCGCCTGCTGTTTTCATGCAATTGATCAATCAAGTGCTTCACGAACATTTATACAAAGGGGTTCTGGTATACCTTGATGATATTCTTATCTACACGGAGACAAGAAACGACCACGTGAAGTTGGTATGCTCTGTGTTGCACAAGCTGAGGGCCGCCAAACTGTACGCCAAACTATCCAAATGTGAGTTCCATCAAGAAAAAATCGACTACTTGGGATATCGTATCTCCCCCGAAGGCATTGAAATGGACCCAGAAAAGGTGCGAGCCGTTTTGGACTGGGCCCCACCGAAAACTCGTAAACAGCTTCAAAGTTTTCTGGGATTTGCAAATTTTTACCGCCAATTCATCCCGTCTTTTGCAAAAATAGCTATGCCCATCAGCAACCTCCTAAAAACAAAAGGGGAATTGAAACCAAAGCCCAGCCAACCATTGAATTGGACTATGGAGTGCCAAGCTGCATTTGAAAAACTTAAGAGACTTTTTGCTGCAGAACCAATACTGAAACACCCTGACATGGACGCCCCTTTCGTGATCCAAGCTGATGCAAGCGATGTAGCAGTGGGGGCGGTCTTACTCCAATTGAACGAGAAGGGGACACTACAACCATGCGCTTACACTTCTCGTAAATTCACTGAGACTGAAAGGAGATGGGCCGTTTGGGAGAAGGAAGCATTTGCAGTCCGTTGGGCTTTATTAGCTTGGAGGCATTTTCTGGAAGGAGCGAAACACCCATTTGAAGTGTGGACCGACCATAAAAATTTAGAAGCTTTAAAGACCCCTCGGAAACTGTCCCCTAAACAAGTTAGGTGGGCTCAGTTCTTCAAGCGATTCAACTTCTCCTTGAAATATATCCCAGGGGGAAAAAATTTTATGGCAGATGCTTTGTCTAGAATGCCTCAATACAACAGTATCCGAAAAGAAGTGATAAGGCCAATCGTATCCACTACACAACTGGCTGCCCCTGTAGTTACCCGCGCACAGAAAAGAAACCAGGAGAGGGATCTACCTACTGATCTGATGGAACAGTTTAAGGAGGCTTTGAAGACAGATGAGTGGTTTCTGGCAAATGCGAATAACTGCACCATTCGAGATGGCCTAGCCTGGATGGGGGCGAAATTGTATGTACCACAAACCCTGAGAAGCCATGTATTGCAACAAACCCATGATTCCAAAGTGGCTGGTTATTTTGGTTTTGTGAAGACCTTACATTTGGTGAAACAACAGTTTTGGTGGCCTTCCTTGAAAAAGGACATTGAGACTTATGTGGCAAGTTGTCCGATTTGCGCCTCAGCAAAAAGACCGCCGGGTAAGCCACCAGGACTGTTACAGAATGTGGCCAGACCAACTGCCCCTTGGAAGGAAATTTCCATGGATTTTATACTAGATCTACCTGAAAGCAGTGGACACACGCTCATTTGGGTGGTGACTGACTTGTTTTCCAAACAAGCTCATTTCATTCCTTGCTCAAAGATCCCTTCGGCGAAAACCTTGGCCAGACTCTTCATTCTTCATGTTTACCGATTGCATGGTGTACCTGAACGTGTAGTTTCTGATCGAGGAGTCCAATTTACCTCGAATTTCTGGAGGGAATTTCTGAAGTTAATAGGCTCCACCCAAAGCTTAAGCTCCGCCCACCATCCCCAAACTAATGGAGCCTGCGAGAGGACTAACGGGGTACTAGAGCAATATCTCCGATGCTACATAAATTTTCAACAAGACAACTGGATGGATCTGTTACCTTTTGCGGAGGTGGCGTATAATAACTCTGTTCACAGTAGTACGGGGTTCACCCCTTTCAAAATAGCGACGGGACAAGATTTTGTACCCATACCTGAACTGCCTGGTGAAAACCCAACTGTCCAGTCATTGAGTGATTGGATATCTCAGCTTCAACTTAATTGGCCAGTTGTCCGCAAAGCTTTGGATGAGGCGCACCAATCTCATAAGAAATTTGCTGACAGAAAGCGAGCTCCACAGATGTCATATCAAGTGGGCGATAAAGTATTCCTTTCGACCAAGTATTTACAAACTACCCAAAAATCAAAGAAGCTGGGTCCTAAGTATGTAGGACCTTTCCCCATTGAGAGGATTATAAATCCTGTAACTGTTCAACTGACTTTACCAAAGACTCTTCGTCGTATTCATCCTGTTTTCCATGTTAGTTTGTTGAAACCAGAACGTACCTGTGCCTTGAGACCGATCCAATCTGATCCCCCTGTGCCAATATTAATTGAGGGGGAACAACATTTCAAAATTAAAGAAATTCTGGACTCTAGAAAATGAAGGGGTCGTACCCAATACCTTGTAGCTTGGAAACATTTTCCTCCGTCCCATTCTGAGTGGGTAAATGAAAAGGACCTTAGGGCTCCTGAACTGTTAAAGAAATTTCATGCCAAATATCCTGATAAACCATAGAAATGTACATTAATGTTAACATGTAACTATTTTTTTTTCTTTCAGGGACTTATGTCCTTCTTCTAGGGGGTCCGAATGTCAGCCTCAAGATACCTTCCCCTTCTACCTTTTTGCTAAGATACCTTCCCCTTCTACCTTTCTGCTATTATTTCATTATTTCTCTCGGCTGTCATGGCAATGGTGGGAGGGGGGATTTTATATGGGAAGAAAGCTGGAAGTGTTTGCATTCCTTGCTGGGTTAGCAAGGGGAGGGGGGATTCTTGTCTTTAACTTTCCGTTTCTTGGCTATCTTTTTCCTCTTTTGCGCAACTGCGAACTTTTAGCAAAAATGTCAAGGTCATTTGACAAGACGTCTCATCACCATCTGGAGATGACCACATGAGCCGTTTCAAAAGTTTTAATTGGAAGAATCATTTGAACTTTGGGGGATGGGAGCAAACCTATTTCTTTGTATGTGCATTCTACCCGCCAATTTCTCAGTTTCGGAATTGCTTTGTAGCTACCACTTTATTTCCCAGTAAAAGGATAACTTTGCTCTACACCATGGAGTCTGAGTATTTCTTTCTTGGGATCTAGAAGGAGCGCAGCCTGACATTCTGTTTAATTCGCCATATACTAATAATAGTTCATTATTTGAGTGACCTGGAATCAAAAGTTCAAATAATGAAATAATGTCATTATTTGAGTATCCATACCCACGGTATTAAATAATACTTAAAATTTGTATTAATTATCTTTGATTAGAGTCACATTTTGGTTCTGACACATATATGCATTGTAGGGAAATCAGATTTATAGTAATGACATATGAAAATGTTTTTTTAAAAGTTGCAGTGAATTGCAAACTTATCTGAAAACTGTAATATCTGTCACTAAGGATTTTTTTTAAGTGTATCAAATGCTAAAGTTTTGATAGCACTTTATTAGCTCTCAGAGGAGCTAATTCATAATTACAACATTAAAATGTCTATCACTTACCGAGCTCTAACATCTAGCTATTAAATGCCAATCTACAGAACTCTTCTTTAGAGTGATATCATTATGACTTGACATTTACAATAGTTTTGTTGGAGTCAACGAATTCTATAAAAGCTTCGTGCATCATCTGTCCAGGTAAGAATTTCCCACATACTAAGAACATTGAATATAACAAGAAAAACCGAGGACACAATATAGATTTGGAACATTGAGAAAAAAATATGGGAACTAAATTACAAATTAACTATGTCCACAGCATACAGGGAAAGTCTATATAAAATGTTTTATAGGTGGCATCTTCCCCCTGCTGGACTAGCAAAAATGTTCAGCCTAAGCCCAAGTGTAAAACGAAAAAAGTACATATTTTCATATGTGGTGGACCTGCCCAGAAGTCAAGAAATATTGGAATATAATTCGATTATGGCTAAAAGAAATAACAAAACAGAAAACTGAATCCAAACCAGAACTATTTCTATTAGGCATAATAATAGAAAAATATAATAAAAAAGATAAATACATTATGCTACATATCTTAACAGCTGCTAGGATTTCCTACAAACAATTTTGGAAGCAGGAAAATATACCATCAGAGGATGCCATTATAACAAAAAAATTAGACTGTGCAGAGATGGACAGATGAATAATGAAATTAAGAGACAACAAAGAGTTGATATATTATAATGTCTGGGATGCCTAGTATGAATAGTTTAAGAATAAAAAGAAATAAAAATGACAATTAGTTAAAGAATAAGAAACTATAAAAATACATATTGAAATTCATATCTACCTATATCTATTTATATATTAAGTTGAAATTGTATAATGAAAGAAATGTGTTTATAGAAAGATGATAAGGAAATGTAAAATATGTCTTGATGTTGATATAATGATGTATAAAGTTTTATTTTATGTTTTTAAATTTTGAAAACTAAATAAAATTGAATGAAAAAGCAAAAAAAACAACAAGCAAAACTGAATTACCAAATTTATCTAAATATACTATAAAAGCATACAATATTGTTTTAAGATATGCACTGATTGTCTTTTTTGCTCAGTATTACTTTACACCAATCTTCATCAATTTTGAGCCCACCTAAAAGTATTAAACTTCAATGCCTGAACTCCGCCTCTGGAGAAGCACTCAACTGTAAGTGGTGGTAATCTTTCTTGATTCTATCTCTTTATACTGAGAATTGAGTCTGCAGGTAAACTACTTGTCATTTTTTAAAACCATGACTTTTAATCCTGCCAGTTAAAAATGCAGTGATTCCATCTATAATGTTACACAACTGAATCATTTAGTTCTTTGGTATCACAGTCACAACTTCGTATTTCATCTAATTTAATTTAATCTAGTTTATGTCCCACTGCAAATAATGGGATTTAAATTATATCCACCTAATTTGTCCCAGTTTTTTGTGGGAATTAATTACTATAGATTTCTTACATTTTTAATTTTGTAGTTGTAGGCATTTTGTAGTGTTTGCAATGATGTACTTTAATAAAATTAGAATCCATAAGATTTTCTAGCATTTTGCAAATAATAAATTTCCCCCAACCGTTGTCATATATTTTAACAATTTCAAACATGACTAAATGTAAGAGTGAATTTTTATTTCTGAAGATGTGTGTTTGTTGCTAGGAAACTGTTTCATAGGATTTGACTGGCTGTGTATCGAAAGCATTTGCTAGAATGTACACCACACAGACAAGAAATATGGGGGAGGGAGAAAGAGCTTAAAACTTAGAAATGCATTCTTGTGAAACTTTTTTTTAAAAAATGTGTCTTTAAATTCTTTGCCAATTATATTCACTAAAGCGTTGCAATGAGGCAACAGAATCAAGTCTTAAATCTAGCCAAAAACAATCAGAACTTCTCTGGTTCATAAATAATATGCTGGGTGTTTTAATAATAATCGCTACTAATTTGTTTTTCATTTTTGTTTTTGTTTTGCCAGTGCAAACAAACAAACATTTGTAGAGATAAAAATCATATTCTGATTTTCATAACCTACATCTGAGAAAACATGAATTGCAGAACCACTGTGATCAGAGGGACATGAAACTTAATTTTGTTTGTATCAGATTTGCCCCAGCATTTGAAAACAAGATTTTTTTATGCATCCTTAAAGTACAATACAAACTCACCCTAAAAGCTTCAACCCTTTCATGGATCATACAACACTGAGATTTCAAATAGTACAGCAGCCAAGTCAGCTTTTATTTTATTTATTTACATATTTTGTGTTCTTGTGTTGAAAACAAAATGGTGCTTCTCCTTTCATCTCACCAGCTGAATGGACAGTTCAGCATTGGAAATGGGGAAAGGTTTTGTGTAGTTCAGCTCTTTGCTCAATGTATTTTCCAAAAAGGCGTCATGCTTCACCGAACTTGCTTAGCAGTGCAAACAGTGCAACTGTCAAAACAAAATGGATCCACATTCTCTTCTGACAGATACACCATCTGGTCCAAAAGCAGCTATATTCTACACTACAGCAATGATTCAAATGAATATTCAAGCAACTGACATAATTTGCTTGGAACTGTCCAGGGTCCTGAATCTATCTCTAATTACCTGATATAGTTTCCTTATTTGTACCACTTTACAGTGCCCTCCCTAAATGGTTTACAGAGTCAGCCTATTGCCCCCAACAATTTGCGTCCTCATTTTACCCACCTCGAAAGGATGATAGTCAACTTTGAGCCTGGTGAGATTTGAACTGCCAAAGTGTAGGCAGCCAGTAGTAAGCAGTAGTTGCTCAGAACTGCACTTTAACCACTGCACCACTAGGGTTCATAAATATATAATTCCATCAAACCATCATAACATATCTAAACAGCTTCATTGAAGCATGAAGACTTTTTGGAAAGGATATGATTGAGCAAAGGGAAAGGTTTTGTGTAGTTTGTCCCTATTTCCCATACTGAACTGTCCATTCAGTTGGTTTCTTTATGTGAGATGGAGAAACATCATTTTGTTTCACTTCAGTTCACAAAATGTATAAATAAAGCAAAGCAAAGTCAGAATTAGCTTTTTATGTTACTTGATATATGCTAGAGTTGTATGATTCAGGCAAGGTATCCTGAGGTTGTATTGAAGTATTCATCAGAAATCAGCTTATCCACATTAATGCTCCATAACCAGAAAGCAACATAATAGCACAAACAGCACATCATTATTCAAATAATTATTAAAGGTACCATGAATATTTTAATATTTTTCTAATATAATTTAAACTTCCAAGAGCCATTACTTTATGGCAGGATATAAATGTAGCAAATAAATAAATAAATATGACATTATTATTATAAATGAAACTTGCTAATATATTACAGATTTACATGTTACAGTTGTTATTACAGATATAGTGTGAAATCTGTCATCCTATTAATTTATTTATTTAAATGGCATAGTGGCCTTTAAACAATACTGAGCCATTTAAAATGCCAAATGAAACAGAACTGCTCCTTCAGTAATCTAAAATTGTGTGGGTAAAAGTAAGTAAAGTTAAATATCTAGATAATTTTAGCTCAGAAAATATATTAGTGAGCACAATCATTATTCTAGAAGAAAATATCATCAAAAAAATTATTAGATATAAATCTCTATTTTTATTGCTTCCAGTTTAGCACATTAGCCAAATGGTGTATGGTCTGACTGACAGTCAGAATATACATTATTAAGCAATGTTCTCAGGTCATGCACTGAACTTTTCTTCCAACTTATGCCTTTATAGTACATATCCAACTATATACTAACATCAAAAGTGATTTGGGGGAAAGGGAATTGAACAGGGATCTTCAATGCATCATTTTTATAATCCATATATATCATTAAAAACTTCTAAACAGAATACCCGGGCCTGTGAGGAGATCACAATATTGCAAACACACACAAAAATGTTCTCTATGCATGATTGGATCTGCGTAGAAACTACAGGCCTGGCAAGACCTGGCTTCAGGCCGTTTTATACCTGTTTGAAATGCAGATCTAATAAAAGCAAAGGTAATGTATTCCTAGCAAAATTAATTAAAAAGTCAAGCAATCGTGAAAATAAAGTATCAGTTAAATTGATGGAAGGCCAGTGATGAAAAAGACAGCAGCCATGACGTAAACACAAGATAAATCCATCAGTAAGCTAATCATCTGCCTAGCAACATTGTATTGTCTTCTTCCCATTCAATTCCCTTCAACAGATTAATAAATTTCAACACCAGATCAACAGAATAAGTTGGAACACCAGATCAGTGGAAAATGTACAATATCCAACTTAGATTTCCAATTAAATAGAAGCTTGCATGTATTTACTAAAGATTTATTCCTGATAAAGTTTTTAAAAAAGAATGGGGGGGGAAAGAAAAATTAGATTAATCTCAAAAGAGCACCAAACAGACATTTGAGGTATAGATTGAATAAGGTAAATGTTCAAAGAAACAAAAAGACAAAACAAAACTGCACTATTTAGGATAATAATCTGCTCTTCATCTCAAATCAGACATTAATTCTCTTGTTTCCTTTAAACAATCAAATTCATCAAACCAAGAATTAGTTGAAAAAAAAATAATGTAATGTTTCTATCTATGGAGTAGAACTGTGGTTCTCAACCTTTTCTTCACCACTGATCCCTTTAAATACCCTCTGTGGCTATGGACCATAGCCATGGAGCACCAAAACTTAATTCAAGATTTAAAGCACTAGACTGCATCAAATATTCGCAAATTCCCTGTGACTACATCACAGCCTCTCAGGGGTTCACAGGTTAAGAATTACTGGAGTAGTCAATAGACTACCTTATCAAAGAACTCTAAAATGATACTGACGAGCTATAATATCCCGTCTTCAGATTTTTGTCCTTACCTCACCTTTAGATATTATTCTGTGTCCACGGTTAAGAAATTTGTTTTGTGCATTGCCACTGCTCTACCTAAAAACACTGATAAGAATTTAAAATGATATATTATATGTTATTAATTCCTTATTAGTTTCTTCAAACAAAAGAGAATTTTTAAAAATTTGAACATAAAGTAACAAAAGAATTTTGTTCTTTGAGGGCTCATGCGTCAGAACATGTAGTTTATATAAATTGGCTTCTTGTGACTTTTAAATAAATATATGTATAACATGTTTGGGAAAAATCTAAAAATAATGTTACAATGTAATACATATATTTCAAAAATCATACTAGAAATATTGTGTTGTTAAGGTAATCCCCACACTAATATACAGAAATGTATTTTGTTCTAAGAAAAAAAGTTTATTAGCTGGAAATATTATAGCAGTCCTATATTCATCAAACTATAATTTGTTAATTAGAATTCTATGAGAATCATGCTTGGGAAAAAATATTTTTAAAATTCAGGCAGCTGGAAACAGCCTGAGATAACTGGTGCTTCATTTAAATGTCTAGTTATAGGCTATGTACAATGAAATTATGTATTTGAACTTTCTTCATGATTGACTGAGGGTGATGGAATTATCCTAACAGAAGTGTATTTTCTTACTAATTGATTTCTTTTTTATTAACTGCAGTTGAACACAGTGTTTATTTTTATTCTGGTAAATAAAAACTTAAAAAAACACATCAGAAGGAAAGATAATAAATCATAGGATTATGTTACAAAATATACTAGAAAATTATAGTTCCATTAGATAATTACTTATCCAAAGAACAAATAATCTTACTGTATATTAAGAGAACATAAGATAGCTCACAGTGTATCAAAAATTTCTAGACCGCTTTTGTCAAGTGAAATCTTTAAGAAAAACTAATTCTGATTTCAATGGAAATGATTGCAATAAAGCACAGATGAGATTGTTTATATCACCCTTCAGGAGTGAAATTTAACCATCTCAACCCACCTCAGGACAGGTGGTAGGGACGATTTGAATCGGTACAAAAATCGCCTGAATCGCCCCTGGTTGCTATTACTATTATACCAAGCCACGCCCACAGCCACGCCCAGAGGGTAGGGAAAATTTTTGAATTTCACCCCTGTCACCCTTGTTTACTGCTGTTATTTAGAATACAGTATAATATGACTCATAGCTAAATCTACATCTATCTACATTCTTTTTATTAAAGATTATTTTAACAAGATAAATATACACATTTTAGAGAAAAAGTAAGGAAATAAAAAAGAAAAAATTGTGGAAAAGAAAAGGCTCCTGAACTTAACAATAGTTATAAATGTATACAGCTAAATCTTTACTATAATCTGTTTAAGGATCTTAACTGTTAGAAATTAATTTTACTTTTTAATTTTAATTTTAATTTTTAATTAATTTTACTTTTTGACTAAACGCTGAAGGCACATGGAATGCTGTTACCTTCCCACCAAAGTTGTCCCTATTTTACTACTTGCATTTTTACACGCTTTCTAACTGCTAGGTTGGCAGAAGTTGGGACAAGTATCAGGAGCTCACTCTGTTATGCGGCGCTAAGGATTCGAACCGCCAAACTGCTGACCTTTCTGATTGACAAGCTCAGCATCTTTGCCACCGAGCCATCACAACCCACCAGGGTAATTACAATTCCGAACTTTTCCCAGATCTCAGATGTCACAGATCAGAAAAACCTGATGCAAAATTTCATCAGTCCTGCAAGATCAGTCATGCATGAGCCGTTTGTATTGTTCCATTAGACATCCAGCAGGCTTCTAGTATCAAACAGGGTTTTATTGCTGATTTCTGTCCTAGGAAATTATTTCTAAGAGGAATAGGAATGCAATTTTTCTATGCTTTACCTGGGCTGCATTTCTTCACATAGGATTGATATTTGGGCCCTGCTAGTATTAGATAAGCAAGGGTTTGACTCCATGAGCAGGCTAAGCCCAGCAGCTCTTTAGAACACCTGTGCATGTGAAATCAATCGTTGTGAATTTGAAAAAAATGTGCTTTGTGAAACACTGAATAACTGTTTTTGCTAATATCAGAAAAATATCTAGTTCTGATTCTGTTACCAACAATAGACACTTTAGTAATAGTTCAGGGGTCTGCAACCTGCAGCTCTTAGAGCCTCTTTTGGCCCTCTGCTGTGGTTCCCTGTCAGCTGATCCCACCACCCCTTCCTTCCCCATCACTCCCCACCTGGCCTGAGAAGGTAAGGGTGATGGTTGGGCATGAAGACTCACTCACTCATATTCCAGAGCAGGAGGTAACTGGGTGGGAGTGAGTGCCATCAAGTTGGCCACCCTCACCCAGTCACACCGGTTGTTAAATTATTGGCTCCTGGTGTTTTCTGTGGGAAATGGGTCCAAATGGTGTTTAAGGTTGCAGACCCCTGTAATAGTTGGATATCTTGCACTGAAGCTCTGAACTGAAAAGCTTTTAAGCACAGAATGCACATAGTGAACAATCTTAATTTAAAAAAAATGTACTAGAGCTTCTGTTTTTGGAATTAAGAGTATTGTGTACAGATTGCAGGCTTGAAATTAGTTCTTAATGAAAGTTTCCAAAAATGGATTATAGGACAATTAGCTTTATTTGCATTAAAGTCTGATAAATGGTCCTCTAGGAGTTTTCCTGGGGGGGGGGGGGGAATGCATTATATAAAAAAAAAACACCTCTATATTTTTTATCATGCTTATTTGTAGGTTAGATTTTTATGATTACCTAGCAGTAATTCTATCTGGTGGCATTGAATACCTTACTTTATTACATTTAATCATGGTAAAAGATAGGCCCAGAAATTTAAATCCATCAACAAACTAGCTACACTTTTGTTTTCTGAAACAAAATGGATTGAGAAAATGCTGCTTTATATTTTGAACACTAAAAGATGATGTTAAAAGCAATGTTGTGTGGGCTTTAAGTAGGTGGAAAAATATTTTTTTTCTTTGTCTTTAGCAATATGAGGGAAAATTAAAATGACAGAGAGGAGAAAAGGGATGAGGACATATGTGACATATTTATATCACAATATAAGTGCTATTACAAATTCAATTTCCTAGCCTTTTATTAGGCAGTACATACCTTTCTAAAATAAAGCTTAGTGCTCATTGAACAAACTCCTGCCCACAGCTCTATTGTTTATGCCACAATAATGGATAGTCCAAACCTAAATGTCAAAATGGCCAATAATGAACAATTAACTGGCTGGCTGAGACAGTGCCATATATCAGTCTCTGTCATGCTGCCTTTGGAGTTTGAATCCAAGGAGGAAGACAAACAGCTCACAGGGAGCAGGAGAGTGGCTCCGTTGGATGTGGAGGAAACTGGGGAAGGGCAAAGTCAGGGCAGAGAAGGGGAGAGGTAGAACAGGAGAGAGGGTGTTTAGAGGAAAACCAAGGCCCATCCCCTCTTCATTGTAGGGCATGCAGGGAAGAACGGAGAAGAGAGCAATGTGGGCCATGTGGCTTACGAGGCAGGAAAGGGCCCTGATTCCCTTCATAAGGCACACCTGGGAAGAGAGTTTAAAGGAGAAGCAGTTTGGAGGGACATTTGTCAGAAACAAACATTGAGTTTATCTCATGTTGGCTGCTGTTATGTGAGTTCCTGGCATCCTCCCAACTGGTTTGATTTACTGCCATGTTACTTCACTTCTAAAACTCCTTATCTTGCCCTGTCAGATTTATTACTTTATTTTGTGTTGCTGAATTCATAGTTTAATGTTTTCTGTTTTAATGTTTTGGACTGGAATATCTGTAGTCAAAGGATGTTGCAGGTTTCTGGGAGAGTTTTTCTCCAGACTGGAAAGTAACTGAGACATTGGGGCAAAGTTGGAGCTAATAAAGAGATCCCTACTTATTATTCTGGCTGTGTTGCTTTTGTGCCATGCCCCAGGTCATCACAGAAGAGGATACACATAGTCCTTATCTTATGACCACAATTGGGATCAGAATTTCTGTTGCTAAACAAGGTGGTTGTTAAGTGAATCATATCACATTTTATGAACTTTTTTGCCATGGTTGTTAATCAAATCAGTGCAGTTTTTAAAGTTAAGGAAATCTGACTGTCAATCTCCCATTGACTCTACTTATTGGAAGCTGGCTGGGAAGGTTGCAAATGTCAATATGAGAATTGGTTGTCACTTTTTTTTTTAATGCCATTGTATTGCATTCAGTTTTAGTCAACATAATGACTAAAAAAGATGTGGAGACTCTAGAGAGAGTGCAGAGAAGAGCAACAAAGATGATTAGGGGACTGGAGGCTAAAACATATAAAGAATGGTTGCTGGAATTGGGTATGTCTTATTTTAATGGAAAGAAGGACTAGGGGTGACATGATAACAATGTTCTAACATCTAACAGGTTAACACAAAGATGAGGGAGTCAAGCTATTCTCCAAAGCACCTGAAGGCAGGACAAGAAGCAATGGATGGAAACTAATCAAGGAAAGAAGGAACCTAGAACTAAGAAGAAAATTCCTGACAGAGCAATTAATCAGTGAGAAGACTTGTCTCCAGAAGTTGTGAATGCTCCAACACTGGAAGATTTTAGGAAAAGATTAGACAACCATTTGTCTGAAATGGTATAGGGTTTCCTATGTAAGCAAGGGACTGGACTAGAAGACCTCCAACATCCCTTCCAACTCTGTTATTTTGTTAATGCTGAACTGTTGATAAATGAATGGTTGTAATTCAAAAACTACCTGTAATAACGAAAAAGGTTTTGGAGTCAGAATAGATCAAGTACATATAATCAACCTGGTTTAACCATGTCACTATCGTGGCGATAATGTATCCATGTTGTGGGAAAGAGGTTTTTTTTTTTTCTTTTAAAAACTCTGTATCGCTTGCATCAGGGTAGAGTTGGGGGGGGGGAGGAGTTGAATGAAGTTGAGGATTTACTGACCGGATGCCCTTCCTGATTCCTATGCAGAGTTTGAGCAGACAAGTACTCACTGCGCCCAGAGAGAGAAATATTTGCCACTACCTAAGATTGAACTCACAGCCTCCTGACTGTGAGGCAAGAGGTCAACCTTTGGGCCATCATATTGCTGATCTGAAAATTACTTATATGTAGCATAACAGGAGCCTTTGTGGCACAGAGTACAGTACTGCAATCTACTTCTGCAGCCAGCTGCCTGCAATTTAGCGGTTCAAATCCCACCAGGTTCAAGGTTGACTCAGCCTTCCATCCTTCCGAGGTGGATAAAATGAAGACCCAAATTATTGGGGGCAATATGCTGACTCTGTAAACCGCTTAGAGAGGGCTGTAAAGCACTATAAAGCAGTACATAAGTCCAAGTGCTATTGCTATTGCTATAATTCTGCACAAATCTTCCTCCAACCCCCAGCTCCTTTTATTCAGCCCCTCTATCCATAACTTCACCAAAACAGTTTTGCAAGCAGATTCTTGGGGTCAGCCAATAGAAGGGGTTTTTTTGTGTCAGCAGAACAATATTTTGAATTATGAGTCACTGTACAATGTTCAAGGTGTCTTTCGAGTTACGGTTGCATTATAAATCTTAGGCATACTAAAGCATTTTTAAACTTTGCTGCTACAAACTGTTCTTCCAGAACTTAGCCTTCTGAAGAATTAAAGTCCCATTCCTGCCAATTTAAACACTGATTTGGCTCACATGTTGTATTGCCAAAACCAAACAAATGAAATTACAATATAAATGTGAGGATCTTATCTTAATAATTCCAAGATGGTTTCCACAAAATGGATTAATTTGGAGACCTAACAAAGCTAATATGTAACTCATGTGCCCTGCTAAGGAACCTTAAAGTGACAGAAACCTTTTGACAATAGCATAATATCCAAAAACACTGCCAAAAATTACATACTTCTTAATTATAAGAAACCCCACGCACTGATCTGTAACCTGGTGGTGGCCATTTTCATTGTTCAAGTGGCTAGTCCTCTTCATGAAGACCCTGTGATGACTCAGGGTGGGATACAAAATAAACACAATCATAAAAAAACAGGTGAAGTCCTTTTTATTCCTTCACTTTGCTTCCAAGTTCCAAATATCCTTGAATGGAGAGAAAAAACTCCCATACAAGCAGTTACAAAAATGAGGAAATGCCGTTTGAATTATAAAGAGTAAAAAAAAAAAAAAAATCAGGAAAGATAAAGGCTTGACAACGTCCAAAGATATCAGAACACACATTGGGAAGGACACCTTCCGAACTCAGAGAGGAAGAATAAATAAATAAAAGAGATATTTCCACACTTTGTTTCCAGCACTCATCTGTACACATGCCTGTCCAGTTGTCACAGCTGCAGCTTATGAAGACAATCAAGGCCCTCTCCGCCCCAGTAGACCACGTCTCTACCTTATCCTCTCCTCCCTGCCAGCCTCTGCCTCTTCCACAACCGTCAGAGCCCCACTTCCACTCCCTGTCGGCTGTTCCTCCTCTCCCTCAGAGTCAGTTTCCACCAAGAGCATGACAGTCCCATTAAACTCAGTATGACTTATTCAGTGTAAATATAGGATTGCAATATGAGGGGTTGTTAATGTTGTTAACTGTTGTTAACTGTTAATGACAGTTTTATGCAAATGTGCTATTTTACAAAAATGTATCTTAATACTACCTAATAGTTTGGTAAATTTTAGTAAGCTTTATCAGAAAATATTTTAAGTCCCCATAGCAGTTTTTAATGTAAACACTGACCGGATCCCCCTCCTTCTTTCTTTTTTCCCCTCAATATATATAGTTACTGTTGTGTATGTACCATAGTTAATAAAGTATGAGCTTGAGGTAAAGTGCAGGGTTCTGGCCCTGCACTTCTGATTGGCTGTTAGGCAGCCAGATTGGATTGGTTAGTTCTTAGGAATCTGATTGGCCCTTAACAGAGGATTATTATTGGTTTAAAGAGCTAGCGTTCACAGCTCACTATTGGACAATTCTCACAAAGGTTGCCTATATAAGGCAGAGTTCACTGTTATTGTTTTGAGAAGTCACTATGCAATAAAGAGCTGAAAGTTCACATTCAGAAGCTGTCTCCATTTACTCCGACCCATGTCCAAGAACTTAACACTGGCGACAAAGGTGGGATTTGGAGACGTCTGAACCTAAGAAGCCAGGAAGCAATACCGAGCACATGATACGACGACGCCAACAACGTAACCATGTCTGGCGGCATCGTACCACCCGCTCCGTTCGATCCAAACCAAGAGGATTGGGAATCCTACATGGATCATTTCCAAATGTTTCTTGAGACAAATAATTTGAAAGACGCTACTCCAGCAAAGAAGCGGGCACTGTTCCTGACGCACTGCGGCCCAGTTGTATTTAAAATGGCTAAAGCACTCGCCAAACCTCGAGAAGTGAAAGCCATGATCTGGGACGACCTCGAACCCATCCTGAGAGACCATTACATGCCAACCGTGCCTACATTCGTGAGACGCCACGAGTTTTATCAGAGAAACCAGCGAAAAGGAGAGAACGTAGCCGACTTCGTGGTGGACCTCCGGAATTTAGGGGGCCTCTGCGGGTTCACCGATTTAGAAGAAGCACTAAGAGATCGAGTAATTCTGGGATTAGATGCACTAGGCGTGCAAAGCAAGCTGATGGTGAAAGGTGACATCAGCATTGCTGATGCCATCGCCGAAGCCATGGCTGCGGAGGCGACCAAAAAGTCGGCTGCACAATTACGGCGAAGCCGCACTCCGGCAACACAACCGACCAGTGAAATCTTACCCAACTCAGAATGGCAGCTTGCGACAACGCACCACGAGGACCTCTCTTCGTCATCAGACAGCGACGAAGAAGGGGTCCATCGACTGCGGTCCGACCGGGATCCTTGCCCGAAGCCCTTATGCCCTTGCGCTGGCTGTGGAGCAAACCATGCCAGGGCCAAATGCAAATTCCGCGACGCACTCTGCTATGAGTGCGGGAAACGAGGCCACATCAGCCGGGTCTGCCACAGCTTACCAGGACCCAGCCAGGCCTCAAAAGGGGCCAACTATCGCCAATCGACAGGAAAACGTCCTGTAAGACGAGAGCCAGTAAACCACTCCTACAGAAATCGAGCTTTGCAAAAAGAAGAGGCTCACCATACTATCACTATAGGTCACGCCTCAGTTTTGGACACTAAGAAAATTCGAGTCACGGTAGCCATCAAGAACCAGCCTTGCCACATGGAGATCGACTCGGGATCGTCCCTCTCGATGGTGTCGTGGAAGACACTTAAGCAACTTATCCCCACAATCCAACGCCAAGTCCTCCAATTTCAACGCCTCATCCTCAAGGACTACCAAGGGAATCGAATCCCCATGGTCGGGTCCTGCCGAGTCCGAGTCTCCTTCAAAAAGCATACAGCGTACTTACCGCTAACAATCATCGATAGAGATAGGCCTAGTATATTAGGCCTCCAATGGTTTGCGCCACTCGGCATCGAAGTGGCCGGCGTGAACCGAGTCGGTGGTTGTGAGTGGGAGGAAGACCTTATTTCTGAGTTCAGCAACGTCTTCGCGGACCATTTAGGCAAGTATAAAGGGACCCCAATCTCATTTAGTCTAGATCCAAAAGTAGCCCCAATTCGCTTGAAGCCCCGTCGAGTTCCATTCACTCTTAAAGCTAAGATTGACGAACAACTCGACAAGCTAATTGCTCAAGGGGTGTTAAAGCCCATCGATCACTCTCATGGGAAACCCCTATTGTAACACCCATTAAGCCAGACGGGTCAATCCGAATTTGTGGGGACTACCGGGCCACTTTAAACCACGCCCTACAGCAGAATGCGTATCCAGTTCCGGTGGTGCAGCACCTCCTCCATTCCTTGGTGGGCAGAAAGGTTTTCGCTAAATAAGATTTAGCTCAAGCTTATCAACAACTACCAGTGGATGAAAAGACGGCCCAAGCACAGAGGTGCTTTTAAATGTACTCGATTGCAGTTTGGGGTTAGTGTAGACCCAGGGATATTCCAAAGCCTCATGGAAAGGTTGTTACAGGGAATCAAGGGCGTGGTTCCGTATTTTGATGATGTATTAATTGCAGCCCCTAACAAAAAAATCTTGCAGGATCGTTTGAAATGTGTTCTTAAAAAATTCCAAGAGGCAGGACTTAAGGTGAAAAAAAATAAATGTCACTTATATATTGACAGTGTTGAGTTTCTAGGGTATCGGATTGATAGCCAGGGCATTCATCCTACCCAAAGTAAATTAAGGGCGATAAAAAATGCTCCCAGGCCAAGTAACAAGGCCGATCTCCAGGCATTCTTAGGCCTCATTAATTTTTATAATGTATTTTTACCGCACAAGGCGACTGTTGCTGAACCGTTACACCGGTTATTAGATAAAAAAGCATTGTGGGTATGGGGTTACCGGGAAGAACAAGCGTTCCGGAATGTTAAAAAATTGCTCACATCTGACTCTGTACTTATGCAGTATAACGAGACTTTACCATTAGTTGTAACCTGCGATGCCTCGCCTTTCGGGGTGGGCGCCATTTTGAGCCATGTACTGCCTAATGGGAACGAAGCCCCTGTTGCATACTTTTCGAAGACTCTTTCACAAGCAGAGCGGAACTATGGACAAATTGATAAAGAAGCTCTCACAATCGTTTCAGCTGTAAAGAAATTTCATGAATAAGTGTATGGAAGGACATTTACCATTATAACTGACCACAAACCTTTGCTAGGGATAATAGCTGGGGACAAGCCAACCCCCTACATATTATCCCCTAGAATGACCCAATGGTCAGAATTCCTAGCTGCTTATAATTATTGGCTGCAATATCGCCCGGGGAAAGCCATTCCCCAAGCCGACGCATTAAGCCGAGCACTGCTTCCAGAGACTCTCGACAATCCGGCACCAACGGCAACCACGTTGCAGATCGAAACAGTCAACTCGCCGCCTATGACCGCCCGAGACATCGCGAGAGAAACCAAACGAGACCACACCCTAGCTCGAGTCCTAGGCTGGGTGGAACGCGGATGGCCATTGGACCAAGTCCCAGATGACTTCGCGCCGTTTAAAGCAAGACAGACTGAACTTTTTTTCCCAAAAAGGCTGTGTCATCTGGGACGAAAGAGTCGTTGTCCCAGAACAACTCCGGAAGACGCTGCTACAACTTCTGCACGAGGGCCACCCCGGCATCGTGCGGATGAAAGCCCTCACATGAAGCTACGCATGGTGGCCGGGCAAGGACCGGCAAATCGAGCAGTGGGTCAAAGCGTGTGCCAATTGCCAACAAGCCAGCAACGCCCCACCAAAAGCCATGCCTACTGAATGGGAGACGCCACGTGGACCCTGGTCCAGAATCCACCTGGATTTCGCAGGGCCAACCAAAGGATATACCTTCCTGCTGACAGTCGACGCATACTCCAATTGGTTAGAAATTCATCGTATGACGGCCACAACATCCGAAGCAGTGATCAAGATCCTAAATAGACTCTTCGCAACCCACGGGTTGCCTGACGTCCTGGTGTCTGATAACGGGCCACAGTTTACGGCACTAATGTTCGAGCAGTACCTCGCTGACCACGGCATCCGCCATGCGCTCACGTCGCCTACGCACCCTGCGACCAATGGACGAGCGGAACACATGGTCCAATTTGTTAAAAAGACCTTGCAAAAAATGGACTATGAAAATATCGATGACAAGGTCAACCAAATTCTCTTTTTGCAATACATAACTCCACATAGCATCACCGGCAGAACTCCCGCGGAACTACTGATGGGACGAAGACTCCGTTCCCACCTCGACCAGTTGCTCCCTGCTTACGAACCGGAAAAGCCAATAGGATCCAGTGGCCGCTATCGCACCTTCCAGGTAGGAGATCACGTTTACGCACGAAACTTATCGGGCGAGCCGTTATGGATAGAGGCAACAGTAGTGCGAGTGACTGGCCCCAAATCCTACATAGTGAAATGCTGTGACAATAGACTATGGAAATGACATATCGACCAATTACGGTCACAACTCACAATGGCCAGTCAACAACTCCCCCATGACCAAACCGAGGGGGGGGGGGTACAGAAGAAGATGACGTTCCAGGGAACCTGCTCGAAGGGAGCGACGAATCAAGTGAGACTCAGGAAATGGAGCAGGAAGGAGAATAGTTTGCACCACAAGAAAATGTACCTGAGCAAGAAGCAGAGACACTGCCAAACAACAATCTACCTCAACAGGACTGCAATCAACCAGTCCAACGAAAATCCGAAAGACTTAAAAGACAACCATCCTATTTAAAGGACTATATAACTACACCGTAATTTAAGAAGCCAGGGGGAAGGGGTGTTGTGTATGTACCATAGTTAATAAAGTATGAGCTTGAGGTAAAGTGCAGGGTTCTGGCCCTGCACTTCTGATTGGCTGTTAGGCGGCCAGATCGGATTGGTTAGTTCTTAGAAATCCGATTGGCCCTTAACAGAATATTATTATTGGTTTAAAGAGCTAGCGTTCATAGCTCGCTATTGGACAATTCTCACAAAAGTTGCCTATATAAGGCAGAGTTCACTGTTATTGTTTTGAGAAGTCACTATGCAATAAAGAGCTGAAAGTTCACATTCAGAGGCTGTCTCCATTTACTCCGACCCATGACCAAGTACTTAACAGTTACTAGTACATTGCCAATTAGGGTTCTACAAGGAACAACATTCTGAAAGAAAAAATCAGGTTGCATTTCCCCTTTATTACAAAAATGCAATTAAAATGCAAAGCATATTAACTAACAACCTACCTCTATCATTGCAATCCTTTGTCTCTGTGCTGACAGGTTCTGAGGATTAAAATGAGGGGTGAAAGGGGAAGAAATAATCTCTTGTCTTGATAAAAAAGAAATTTGGTAATGCTTATGTTTTCAAAGGGTGTATGAGATTTAGCTATATGACTCCCATTAGTGAGGAGCCCTGCTGCTTACAATTATCTTGTAAGCGATTGACAAAAATAAATAAATATGTTCTGAAAATAACAGTGGCCCTGTTACAATATCTGATGATGAATAACAGTAACTAGGAGAATCATGATTGGAATTAATTAACTAAGGATAATAAGTTTAATTAAGTTGAGAATTCACTTGGAAGGCAATGGGAAGTATGATAAGAACATTTCAAATTCTAACACTTTATTATTTTTCCTCACTTTATTATTATTTTTTTTGCCAAACTCTTATTTCTGATTACAATCATGACAACTTTAATCTCACTGCAGGAGTTCTGATATCTTCTGAATCTGGCTAATAGAAGGTGAGCTATTTTGGCATTAAATTAAAAAAATAATAAAAAAATACTTCTGGCTCAGTCCTTTTTCATTTCAGAAAAATAAATAATGATTGCTGAGGATTTCCCGAGAAAAAAACATATGGAAAGAAAATTGGGAACTATTTTCTAAAGTGCCTGTAGGCCTGACAAGGAATAATGGATAGAAACTGAACAAGGAGAGATTTAACCTGCAAATAAGGAGACATTTTCTGGCAGTGAGAACAATCAACCAATGGAACAGCTTTGCCCTCAGAAGTTGTGGGAGCATCATCACCTGAGAATTTCAAGAAGAGATTGGACTGCCATTTGTCAGAAATGGTATAGGGTCTCCGGCTTGGGCGAGGGGGTTGGACTAGATGACCTACAAGGTCCCTTCCAGCTCTGATTATCTGTATCTATTCGTTTTCATCAGGAAGTGTGCCTCATTTGCATTTAACCCACACAATATTTTGCAAAATCTTTCATTGCTTTTTGAAAGTTCACCTCAAGCTGATATATGGGTTAATAACTAGAATAAACGTAGTCATTTATATTTTCATTTTTTCATTTTTTGTACTATGGATGATTGATATTTGATTCCTTTTTAAAACTGTTCATTTAAAATTTACCTTGATTGTTTTGGAAAAAAAGTGTCAAAATCTGCCTTTTTAACCTTGTCAAGGACTGGTTTGTTTGTTTTTTTCTTCAAGGAGGACTTGTTACAAATCTTACACTGAGCTTCAGAGCACCCAGAAATCAGTAGGAAAAACAGCAGGGAAGTGGGTGTGTATGGTTAGACAAGATGTTCCTTACCATATTGAAATGGGAGACAGTGCTAGGATTTAGCCATTTAACACTATGAAAAGACATTTAAATCCTAACACTGTGATATGCTGCTAATATGAATTGTTGGGGGGGGGGCGGCGGTGTTTCTGACTTAAAAAAAAATGTCAATATGGATATATTCTGAAAACCACTGCTAGTAGAGTTATTAATGGCTTAAATGACATCCCAAAAAATGAAAACATATATAAGACTTTTTTCCCGCCTCCCATACCATCAACAACCACTTCTTTGGTTAATTATGTTTTTTTAAATTTAAGCATCATAATTATTTTCTTTCCACCCACACAACACAAGCAGGAAAATAAAGAAAGCAGGCTAATACTCACATTGGCAAGTTTAGACAATAACTAGACTGGGCATGAGCCTTTTTGATTCCCATCATAGCAAGCCATTAAACTAAAGTCTTTTTTCAAGTTGCTGTGAACATGAATGGCAATTAGGAATAGCCAAACTCATACTGCATCAAGAGCAGAGATCCTAGGATGAAATCCTGAAGTCCACAAGATTCTCAAATCTTGTGTATGAGGAGAATTACCCAACAGATTAATCAGATAGTTGCATGATTTTAGGAAAATTTTAGCTTGCTAAGTTCCAAAGTCTATGGTTATTCTCAATCATCCAGGTCATGGTTGTCCCAGAGGTACATTTTCAAAAGGCAACTGTTTTTCCTTGAAGACATTTCACTTCTCATCCAAGAATTTTCTTCAGTTCTGACTGAAGACTGACTCAGAACTGAAGAAGCTTCTTAGATGAGAAGTGAAATGTCTTCAGGGAAAAACAAGTCCAGCTGTCTTTTGATAAAGGACCTTTGGGACTACGTTCCAAAGACAATTATGTGACAAGCAGTAGTAGCATCCCATTGGCCAGTGGTGGGATTCAATTTTTTTTAACTACCGGTTCTGTGGGCGTGGCTTGATGGCCGTAACAGGAAAAGGATGCTGTAAAATCTCCAGTCAGAGGTGGTATTTGACGGTTCTCCGAACTACTCAAAATTTCCGCTACTGGTTCTCCAGAACTGGTCAGAACCTGCTGAATACCACCTTTGCCTTTTTCTATTTTTTTAAAAAAATACGGTAACAGATGCTTTTTTATTATTATTACCTGGTTTTATAGCATAATGGTGTTTATTTCTGAGTCACAGATGAGCTCATAATAGCACTTTCCCCTTATCTTCCTTACAAACATTAAATCAGAGGTTGTATGAACATTAACGTTACTAGACACACCATTTCTTCCACCTTCATAATAATTTCTTAATGAACCATGAATGATCCTGTTAGTTTATATTCAATGCATATTCTTCATTAGCCCCCTATAAAAAAGCAATTATAATAGATGGTAGACGTACGCATCACAAGCAGGCTTTGTTTTTCCTGGATAAACCCAGGTTCTGTAGGCATGAACACTTACTTTAATTCCCACCAGATTCCATGTCTCACCTGACTCTTCTTTACACTTACCATTAAATTAATTAAATTAAATTAAATTAAATTGAGAAGGTGGTGGGCTGAAAAGTCATCCTCTTACTTCATTGTTCCAAAAGTTCCTCTGGGACCTAAATGAGCTCTGTAAGCTTTTCCTATAAAATAGAAAAGACTGGGAAATGGCTTGCATATACGGAGAGTATTTCACAAACAATTAAATAGCTATAATAGCAAAAGTATCTGGATCATCAACTGGGCAGCTATCAAGGACTCAGTATACCTGGGGGACCTTCCATTAATGCATGTCTTGAACTTTCCTTTAAACTGGTTCTTCCAATCATGCAAACTGAGGAATGATTGACAATGTATAGCCCTCATTTCAATTTCCTGCTACTGTATGTCACAAAATGGTAGAAGAGAGCCAGTTACGTATCTTTAAATCAGTTACTCTCTCCAAGACCACAAGATCAGCTCAGGCAACAAGCCAGAAGGTCAGTTCCTGTCACAACCAATGGATCAATGTTGGATTGATCTGAAGGTAAAAAAAAAAAAAAAAAGATTCTGCATTTGCAGGAAAACACTATAAAGGAAAGAAAAAAGAAAGGTGGAATACTAAACTGATAATGATAGCAAGTGGCTCAGCATTGCTCATTGTTCATTGCTTGGAATATCATATTATTATCCTTTATTGGGTTCCCAACCCCTGGGCTGTGACCACTAGTCGGCCTCAGCCTTTTTGCAACTGGGCCACACAGCTCTACCTGCAAAAGCGATGGAACTTGTGCTCATGTGGATGAGTGGCACCTATCACTTCCGCAGAACCATCTCCTCTCCCGCCTCCCATGCCAGGCCACCAATCTGGAAAAGTTAGGACTGCTTCTTCATTACGAAGAAGTCTTTATTTCAGGAAGCTGTCCTTTAGACTTATTTAAGCATTTTCTTAGTATTAATTAATTAATTAATTAATTAATTAATTAATTAATTAATTAATGATGAATTCTTTTTGTACAAAGTTAGAAGGTTTGCTTTTTTTTAACAAATAGTGTCCAGAACAGTAAAAATTGATTTTTTTCCCCCCCAAGGATCTTTCTACATCAAATTCAAACAAGCCTGGTATTTATATTCCTTATTTATTTATACTTATTTATATACCTTAAAATTCAAAAACATAACAATTAAAAGATTAGAAAATAAAGTACTATTGCTACTAAATGTTGTACTGCTACAATCCAAAAAGCACAACAATGTCCCTGGTAATTTTAATTCTTGTACCACTTTTACCATTTCACTCAATATTTTTGTCATTTACATTGGTAATCCCTTTAGATTAACAGAGTTGGAAGGGACCTTGTAGATCATCTAGTCCAACCCCCTGCCCAAGCAGGAGACTCTATACCATTTCTGACAGATGGCAGTCCAATTTCTTCTTGAAAGCCTTCAGTGTTTGAATGCATTTCTCTAGTTGGATACTATAGAAATGATCCCTGAAAGGATAGTCTATTACCGGTATATATACATATACATTCAGACTAGATCTGGAAGAGACCTTGCAGTCTTCTAATACAATCTCCTTCTCAAGCAGCAGACCCTATACCAGGGATGTCAAATTGGCAGTTCGCGGGCCAGATGCATCATGCACAGGCCACGCCCACCTGAGCTCCGTGAATGGGAAAAACATCACGAAATATTACATGATGGCAACGTGATGCCACAAGTTTGACACCCATGTCCTTTACCATTTTAGATAAAGTGATTGTCCCATTACTTAAAAGCCTCCACTGATGAAGCACCCACAATATTAAACAATACTGTTCTTTAAATTGTCATTTTAGTGTATTCATTAGAAACTACCAAAAATTTATGGAATATAGCAGAGCAAAGCAAACAAACAAATAGTTGCATTACCAATTAACATGAGATGCCTTTTTACTAAATGCTAAGAGACTAAGTACCAAATGCAATTCCCTAGAATGTGGATTGCTTTGCCTTCTTCTGATGCCAGAGGGGAAACAGCACCGAAAGCACAGGTATCTTCAAAAGCGCCTGCATACGACATCTGGGGCATCTTCTGAAGCTCTTACTTGAGGTGGAAATTCATAAACAGAAAAGTAGCCCTAAGCCTGTGTGGCTGTAAATATAAATAAAAAATACTTTAAATAGCCAGCAGATCTTCACAACGCGATCATACGGTTTTGTACCAATCAACAGAGTAGTGCTACTGAATTTTGAGCTGAAGAGGTTTATGTGAGCATGTGATGAAGCTTTTAGTTCAGAAAGTAAACAAATTTACAAACCTGCATTTGTTTCTACATGTCCTGAGTCACTGCATAAATGAGAACAAGTAGCACTGATACCATTATCTATTTTCTTTCCTGGCTTAACTCTGGCTGCCAGAAAAAGAAAGTAAAAAATCAGAGCAGAAAAATGCTACCTTTGCCTCTTCTGAGAATTTCAAAACAACGTCACTCAGAGAGTTGGTGTATTTAAATGGCATGTCAGCTTTCCCCTAAAATGCATGATTCTTGTGATCAGACTAATATTCTTTTCCTTCGAAACGGCAAAACAAGATATTTTCAAGTCTTGAACTTTTGGTATATATTAAGACAGGGTCCCAGTCTCTTGGATTCATTCTTTCCTCAAATAAATATATCTTATTTCCATTGCATATAAATGTAAATAAAACACAATAAGGCACCAAGCAGTAAATATCTGATCAAGGCACATTTTGAAGGTAAAAGCTTTTCTCAGGTTTGAAAGCCTGAGTGATGAACTGGGGCCTGGCACAAAGGCAACACAGTCACATAAGTAAGAAAAGTCCCTTTAATACCTCCAACTTTGCTCCCAATGTCCAGTTACCTTTGGCTGGAGAAAAAACTCTCCCAAGAACAGTCTTTAAGTGGAGGAAATTCAGTCCAAAAACAAAGTACATATAAACTGTGAATAAAAATCTACAAAAACCTCACTGCAGCAATTAACTGGACAGGGCAGGATAAGGAATTGCAGACTTCAAAGGCCAACAAAATACACATCGTTGGGAAGACATCAGGAACCCAGATAAGCCTCGACAAAACAAGATAATACACTTGTTGTGTATGCAATATAACTAATAAAGTATGAGCTTGGACTTAAGTGCAGGGTTCTGGCCCTGCACTTCTAATTGGCTATTAAGCGGCCGGACCGGATTGGCCCGTTCTGGGTAATCCAATTGGCCCTTAACAGAAATGTCTTATTGGTTCTGTTTATTTCTCCACTTTCAGGCCAAATTAGAAATTAATGTAACACTGATCCATCCTGGAAGAAGTGACTTTCTAAATCTTTCTTGGAAGAGTAAGGTGTTTATTGGTAACTTAAATTAAAAAAAAAACATAAAATACAAAAACTCAAAGGGCAGACTAAATGGGCCACTAGGTCTTTTTCTATGTTTTCTATATTTCTAACTATATCACCTGTAAATCAATGGGGTTTCCATGCATAAAGCCAAGTTAGAGAACCTTCTGTTGAAATTGTTGAAAAGAATTTGGACAGAAAGTATGGCTTGCCCTGCACATTTTCTTGGGCGTGAAACAGTTTGGGACAGATATCCATCCTGGCAGACATCTAAAAAAAGGAAGGAAAATGAATTGGGAAAAGGTACAGATGACTATTTGCAATCCATTTTACATTATGGTCCCTTTCTGTTACACATATAGTTGACTAGCAAGTTACTGTGAGATGATACAGCCACTATTAGTAGTAATGCATATAAAATAGGTCTTACAAAAGTCCAGAACCAAATAACATGAAAAAATAAGTAGACATTAAAATTATTGTTCTTGTTGTATTCTGTCCTATAATTAAATATCTAGCCCTGACACGTCAAAAGATCAAAGATGACATCCCAAATGCAATGAGCAAATTGTTGAAAAGAACCAAGACCTCTTTCAGGTTCAAGCAAAAAAAAAAATGCTTTCGGAACAAAAGGTTCAGTCCTGCCTATAATAAAAAAAAACAGGGTTTGTAACAACCATTTAATTATTTGATTTATATCCTGCTTTTCCTCTAAGAACTTAAAGCAGCTTATATACAGATTTCCCTAATTTTATTCCAAGACAGAAATCAAGAGTTGAGTTGGTCTAATCAAATGTGACTAGTTCAGAATCACTTAGTAAGTTTCCAAGATTTAGGAGGGGGTGTTAATTGAGGGCCCCAGTCCATCTTAATTACATCATGCATTCTGATAAGATTGCAAGTTGATTAAAGAAAGCTGATACAACAGCAAGCTACGTGAGAATCGAATATCATTTTAGGAATGAAATGAAACTCTTAAGTTTACTCTAATGCAAGATAGTGGAAAGCATAATCTTGCACAAATGCATAAAAGTTTCTAGCTTGGCAAGCCATTTTGAAAGCAAACCCGACTGAGGCATTCATATTCTAAATTCAGCTCAATTAACAGACACTGATGGAGAAAAGATGGCAAAACGAGAATAGTTCTTCATAAAGTTCAGTAAGGAGCAGGCATGAGTCAAGGGATTATTATTTTTATATAATGCACATGCCTCTCTCTCCTATTCAGATGAAAGAGAGAAAATGTTTGGAATAGGAGTTTTTTCTCTCTCTTTGAAAGAAACATTATGGGAGTAACCTAATGTGGTGCATGGTTGCAGGTGTTGATATATAAGGAGCAGGTGCCAGTATTAAGCAGCACAGTTTAATCCAAGGATCTATGAACACAGACTGGCTTGATTGGTTCTGAGAAATGCTTTGCTGCAGAGGCAAATAAATTGATTCTATCCATCTATCTCAAAAGCTTTTGCTGGTGGGACAAATCAACCAGGTGGCTTTTGTCAAAACAAAAGAGGTGTGTGATACATCAATCCATACCAGCTTGCTGCCCACCTTTTAACGTTTCTGGAAAGGAGATCAAAACACTGTAGAAAAGATGATAGGAAAAAGAAAATGCTCGATTCACAATGGCAAAACAGAGACAGAAAAGAGGAATGGAAAACTGAAAATAAAGAAAAGGAGCCTAATAATAATAACAACACTGCTGAGGAGAGAAGGAAAGCTTTGCCAAGGATTATGCACAGTACGGGACAAGCCTTCACGTCCAGAAAAACATTTGTGATACAGGTAGTCCTTGACTTACTATTACAATTGAGCCCCAAATTTCAGTTCCAAAGTGAGACAGTTAAGTGAGTTTTGCCCCATTTTACAACCTTTCCTGCCACAATTGTTAAGTGAATCACATGGTTGTTAAGTGAATCTGGCTTCCTCATTAACTTTGCTTGTCAAAAGGGGAACATCCCGGGACACTGCAACCATCATAAATATGAACCAGTTTCCAAGCATCCAAATTTTGATCATGTGATGACTCAGGGTGGGATACAAAACAACACAGTCACAGAAAACAGGTGAAGCCCCTTTTATTCCTTCACTTTGCTTCCAAGCTCCGAATATTCTTGACGGAAGGCAAAAAACTCCCACACAAACAGTTACAAGAAGAAGGAAAAAAGCAACACAAACCAGGCAAGATAAGGGCTGGAGGACATCCACAGATAACACACACTGGGAAGGATGCCAAACTCAGAGAGGAACCATAAACTAGTGATATTTCCACACTTTCTTTCCAGTGTGTTAAGTCCTGAGCATGGGCGCGAGGAACGGAGACGAGGCATCGAACTGTGACTTCAACTCTTTCTTAGTAACTTCAGAACAGAGCAAAATACTTGGGCAGCAGCAGCTCTTTTATAGAGCTGGCTGCTGTCACAACAACCAATGATTTGAGTTTACAGCTCTAACAAGCGTCCAATCAGAGATGACCCGCTGTCAGCCAATCAGATCGGCCAGAAACGACCAATCACGACTCGCTATTCGCGGGCCAATGAGAAGTGCAGGATTACGAGCCTGCTGTTAACGTAAAGCTATTAGGGTTGTTAATGAACGCGTTAGCTTAGTCCATAACACAGTGCTCGCCTGTATGAATGTCTGTTCTCTTATTCAGTTGTCACAGCTGCAGCCCATGAAGAGGATCAAGGCCCTCTCCTCCTGAGGAGACCACGTCTCTCCCTTATCCTCTCCTCTTTGCATGCCTTAGAATGGAGAGGGGATGGCCCTGGGTCCTCCTCTGCCTGCTCAGCCAGCCTCTGCCCTTTCTCAGCCTCCTCCACAACCTCCGGAGCCCCACTTCCACTCCTTGTAGGCTGTTCCTCCTCTCCGTCAGAGTCAATCTCCGCCAGGGGCATGACAGATCACATGGCCATGGGGATGCTGTTATGAGTATGACAAACAGTCGTAAGTCACTTTTTTCAGTGCCTCTGTAACTTCGAAGTCACTAAATGAATGGCTATAAGTTGAGACTACTTGTCTGTGCAGATAAATCACTCATACAAATACGTTCTTAGGACATACTGAAGAAACAAAAGCCATATGAATTCACATTTTCTAAAACAGCATGTAACTATGATGTAGAGACAGCTAGTTCTGGTTTCCACAAACAAAGAGGAAAAGGATTTACAGTCTGGACAATGGAGACAAAGCTCTTCCTCCATAACATTTGGAAATCTAGTTTTGCCCCCACCCTTAGACCTTTTTCTGAAAGTAAAGTCTTTAGACAATTCAGTTTCATATGAATGCACTGCTAATCAAGCAAAGCAAATAAATATCAGATTGCATTCTGTTCCCCTAGAGAAAAAGTAAAAAAACAACAGAGTTGATCGTACTAAAAGCTGCAGTAAACAGTACAAACATACTTGGAAATATACATGTTTGTGTTTTATAAAGGAATTGTGGAGCTGGCTATCCCCAATTCCCTGGGCAGGAACTTAAAGCACATGATTTATATTTCTTCTGATATCCCTTTAGCTGTTCTTTTGTACAGTGCTTCAGCAGTAATTCCATGCTTGAGAACAGAATAACAATTCCCACAAATCACAGCAAAGCCCTGGACATATACTATTCTTAAGGGCCCATGAATAACATCAGTTCATAAAACAATGGCATGTTTCCCGTGTACTCAAGCAATTTGATAAGGCTGGAAAACTCTTTTTCCACACTGTGCCCTCAAATCTTCCTTTCTCCCTGGGAAAATATTGATGATGTGGTGAGACCAGACTCCAGCATGGAATCTCTAACGTTCTCCCTTCTCTAATGATCTTCCAGAATCCAGGAGAGCCAACACAAACCACACAGGCCCTTAGGCAGCCGCACAAGCACTCCAAGGTTAGTACTTACTAACCACAATTCCATGCTTGCTCTCTTCTACCTGCTCCTCCAACTATTATTTTTTATGAGTTCTAGCACTGGAGAACAATATCTCTTTGAAACTGCTTTATACTGCTTTACCAAAATATACATACCTCCTTTTCTCTCTCTCCCAAACACCCCTACTCCCATCTACCTCGCTGCTCAGCTTTTATGACAGCAGTTGCTCAGCTGATTATGGGGAGGCCTGAAAGGAATAGGGCAAGAACCAGTGGTGGGATTCAATTTTTTTTACTACTGGTTCTATGGAGGTGGCTTGGTGGGCGTGGCAGGAGAAGGATACTGTAAAATCTCCAGTCAGAGGTGGTATTTGCCAGTTCTTCGGACTACTCAAAATTTCCGCTACCGGTTCTCCAGAACTGGTCAGAACCTGCTGAATACCACCTCTGGCAAGAACAGTCCAGCTGCTGGCCATTTTGTAGTCAGTCTATCGTCTCATGATGAAATATGGAGGTGACAGCAAGTTTGATTAAGGCATCAAGCAAGAAACTGGGAGACTGGGAGCTCTAGTCTGGCCTTAGGCACAAAGGCGGGTAGGCAACCCTAAACCACTGACTATCTTTTAGCCCTAGGAACAGAGATGGTATTCAGCTGGTTCTGACCAGTCTAGAGAACCGGTAGCAGAAATTTTGAGTAGTTCGAAGAACCGGCAAATACCACCTCTGACTGGCCCCGCCCCATCTATTCTCTGCCTCCTGAGCCCCAGCTGATCGGCTGGGTCTTCTTTGGTTGGGCTGCACAGGAGAACAGAGCTAGAGAGCAGGTTAGTGGGGAGGGAATGGAGATTTTTCAATATCCTTCCCCTGCCATGCCCACCAAGCATGTAGTAAAAAAATTTGAATCTCACCATTGCCTAAGAAGCAGGCAAGGCCAAACCTCTTTCAAAATCTTGTCAAGAAAGCTGTAGGACTTCTCCAGACAGTCATCAGAATGCAACACTGACTTGAAGACAACCTCACCCCCCAAAAAAATTTTATATATTACACATGGGGTATGCAAATAAATTAGAGACTTTACCTCTGCTTGATGCCAGCTGCAAACATTTTGGTGCTGTAAGCAAGGTCATATTATGGCGCATCCAATGGTTTGGCTCATCTGATTTTGTTATCTTGATAGGATCTTCTGATTTTGTTATCTTTTGTTATCAAGGTCACATGAAATGTTAGTCCCCCTTTATATTGCTTTGTTAAGACTACACTTGGAATACTGAATCCAGTTTTGGTCACCACAATACAAGAGAGTTGTTAAGATTCTAGAAGAAGTGCAGAGAGGAGCAACAAAATGATTAGGAGGCTAAAGGTTAAAACATATAATGAATAGTTGCAGGAACTGGATATGTCTATCTAATGAAGATAATGACTAGAAGTGACATGATAGCAGTGTTCCAATATTTGAGGAGTGCAGCACAGGGGTTCACATGGTTAGGATGCTGGTTGACAATTGCTGATTGCAAGCCCACGTTCAAAGCCCAAGTGCTGCTGTGTGATGGGTCGAGCTACCATCATTCACTCCAGCTCCTCCCAACATAGCAATTCAAGTAGATAAATAGGTATCACTTCAGTGGACTCATTAATTTCAACATGAAAGGAGGCCTTAACTGGCATCCATTGGACAACCGTAATTTCACCGGTTAATCCTTTCACCATAGAAACACTTTGGTGCGTCTGACAAGTGTAATATTTGAAGAACTGGCACAGAGAAGAGGGGATCAACCTATTCTGTTATGAATTTTAAAACAGTACCCTTTTTTCTTTGCTTTGAGTTTTTGAGCTTTACACACTTAGGATTTTCAGCCCTGTTTTTTCCTTTTTTGGATATTTTCATCCTATTTACACAGAAAGTAATTTTAATTATAACAGCATTCATGGTTGTCATGTCGCAACAATTCTGAAAAATTGTATTTAACCCTTGATCAGTTGAGCTGGCTCATAGGGTGCACTGTTACTTCTTTTCGCTTTTTCAGAAGTCATTTCAATGTTGGTTCCCCTTAAAATATGACTCCCATAATTGATACCAACTTGGTCTTCAAAAATATTATCAATAATAGTATTCCTTAGTTAATAATATTATTACTTTACATATTTTCTGGATTTCAAGATCTTTTATAATATAATTTATGTAGAGTTAACTTTAAAAACAACCTTCATAAATAAGTTATAACCCTTTCCTTAAAAGGTGACTTTTTCAGAAAATGGTGGAAATGTGTTTTTTTTTAAATGCCCTATTTAAAAAAAAAAATCTAGTAAAGTAAACAGTGAACTGGAGGGATCCATTTAAAAATCTAGGAAAGCATTTTTTAAAAATGATAAAAATTGCAAAGGATTAAAAAATCAAAAGGAACAAACAGTAAATTCCAAGTGTATTTTATTTTCCTTTACTTACTCTTGAAAAGTTTAGCTGTCCAATAACGTTTCAAATTCTTCAGCTTAAGGGGAAATGCAATAGCAAACAATATTTTTCAAATCCATTTCACTAGTCAAGAGGTTCTGCAGCACAATGAAAAATATGTTCTACCTGTGCTTGTAGCAATTATTGAATTCAAAATATACATAGGTCTCTCTGTGTTCACTTCCACACATAGCTTTCAAAAAAAAAAAAAAAAGCTACCCAAGATAAAAAATGATTGTAAAGTAAATTATGGAATAAAATATGCTATTCTATTATTTACTATATCCTCTGATTTTTTTTTTTGTTAAAGGAGACAATGCTGTGATGATAAATCAGAAACTTTATTTTGGCGTTATATACTTAATGCCATAATTCTCCATTTAATTATAGAATATAGTGCAGCTATTTACAATTGCTTGCAACTTTTGGCAAGAGGCATGCCAGGTCCGTTTGCAATTAATTACTCCAAGCTTAGGCGATACTGGAGTTTTTATAAGATACTATATATTATGAAAAACATACAAATTGTATATTCATGAAGATTCGCTAAACATATGATCTTATGTATGTAACAAAAGATAGTGTGTGCCATAAAAAGATCAATAATTTCAGTTTACCAAGCACATAGACCTTATTGCTAGAGAGAGATTAAAAGAGATTCATTGCTTACTTTTTTACAATATGCACCCATGTGCACTACCTCCTCTTCTCCTCTTTCACCCCATCTCAAAATAAATAATGTTGTTTGCTGATGTTTACAATCAAACATCTTTTCCACATTTAAAAATCATCCTTACCTGGGGATACCTGCAGCCCCAGGGCCCCTTCTGGCTCCCATGTTTTTCATCCACTAACATTCCTATGGTTGTGTTATTTAATTTCAGCTTGCTAGCTGAAGAAAATAGTATATATTATATATTCTTACCAAATACTTTATTTATTTGGCCAAGTAGATACACAAGGAATTTATCTCCAATAGAGAAGCAGTCAATGTACTTGAAAAGCAACACAATATAATTAAAATAATACTACAGTGTACAGCCAATAAAAGGGGAAGTAAAAAATAATAAAGGGGACAAATAACAAAACAGCGGCAATATCCTTTTGTTTTTTTACATTAGAAAAAAAAAAACCCACTTACTGGTCACTGTATTTTGTGAATTACAACAACTGAGTATTCAGCAGAGTGATGGTATAGGGCAATGGTGGCTGACATTTTTGGGCTCCTGTGCCAAAAATTATTTGCTTGCTTGCATGCTCGCATTCACGTGCCAGCACCCAGAAGGCAATGCATGCCCCCCACCTCCGCCTCCTCCTTACCTGCACTGTGCTTCACAGCTGATTTTTGGGCAGTTTGAGGCCTTTTTCGGCCTCCCAAAGGCTTGAGGAAGACTTCTGCAGGCTTCTACAAGCTTTGTAGGCTGAAATCTAGCCTCGTTTCTGCTCGGTTCAGAGACTGACAGCAGTTCTCTCTCTGGTCCGCCGCCTACATGGGAGCGCTGATCGCTCCCATTGGTTGATGCCGTTTGACAGCCGGCTATAAAAGGGAGCTGTCAAACGGCATCAACTGTCGCCACCAGCTGGCTATCGTTTAGCCCCGGCAGCCGCAGCGACCCTTTATTCAATAGAATAAAGTCTGTTAGCTTCAGCCTGGCTCTGTCTCGTTCTGTAACCGCCACTCTACAACACTGGCGACGAGGACGGGATGCAGTAAAGACAACCAGGCAAGACAACTGAGCTGAAGTCACAGTAAAAAGAGCTGAAGCCGCTGCAAGCTGAATGAAGTCACCACCGCTGACGCTCTCCAAAGAGCGCGAACTTTAAAGCTCCCCAGCTGAGGAGCCGAACGCCGCTTGACAGGCGCAGCCAGAAACGCTTTTCTAAAAGTGGAAATTTAAAGTTCCCTCAGCTGAGGAGACCGACGCTGCCACTCTAATGGCCTCAAACCCGACATTCCCTCTCTTCCAGCCGGGGGCAGAGACATGGGAATCATACATGAACAGACTCGAATGCTTCCTAAACGCCATTGATCTGACTGAAGCCACTGACCTGAGGAAAAGGTCCTATTTTTTAAGCTTCTGTGGGGCTACAGTTTTCAATATAGCCTCTGCACTAGTGTCCCCACGATCTATAAAGTCTATTCCCTGGGATGAGTTGAAGGAAATCCTGTCAAATCACTATTCCCCCAGACCCTCTCAGATAGCTAGGAGATTGGCTTTTAGGAGGAGAGTTCAAGCTGAAGGGGAAACTGTGAGTCAGTACATGGCAGCCTTAAGGTCAGCTGCCATACACTGTGGGTTTAGGGATTACCTTGAGGATATGCTGCTTGACCAAATTGTGGGAGGAGTTAGGGACCTAAAGCTACAGAGGTGTTTACTTGCTAAAAAAGATTTAACCCTGGCCTTAGCTATTGAGGAAGCTCAGGCTGCTGAGCTGTCAGAGCTATCAGCAGCTGAGATTCAGGGGAACCCCTTAAGGCAAGGGCACTCTACCATTCACTATGATGAGGACTCCCAAGAAGAGGAACCTCTTGAGGTAAACTGCCTCAGACATCCAAGACCCCCCCCCCCCGAGCTACCTAAGATAAACAACAACCAGACAGCCAGACAGCAACCCAATTGTATGAGCTGTGGGGGTAACCACCCCAGATCAACTTGCAGATTCAGAAACGTTATCTGTCTGAACTGCCAGAAGAGAGGGCACATAGCCAGGGTTTGCCAAGCTGAACAGACCTCCGCGCAAAGACCTCAGGCTGCTGCCTCCTTCCAAAGGCAAGTCGAAGATTGCTCCACATGTTACCACGCAGACAATACCACCCCTAGGTCTAACAAAATAAGCATTTCTCTCTTTATAGAAGGTAAACCCTGCTGGATGGAGGTAGACACCGAATCTACCCTCTCCATCATCTCGTGGGCCACCCTCAAGAAGTTGCTACCTTCGCTCTCAAAGAAGAAGCTGCTCAACTGCCACCTGACTCTTCGAGACTACCAGGGAAAGACCATTCCAGTCCTGGGTAAGGGCGAATTCCTCATTCAATTCCAGAACTTTAGAGGCCACTTGCCACTGGTGGTTGTAGCTTGCTAGGACTAGATTGCTAGGACTAGATTGGTTCCTTGCCCTAGGCCTTAACATTACAGGGATTCACTCTGTGGTAAATTCTGAAGTAGATTCCCTCTTCAGGGACTACTCTGATGTTTTCAGTAGTGAACTAGGTTGCTATTCTGGCACCCCTATCTCTTTCGATGTGGGCCCACAAGCCACCCCAATTCATTTAAAACCGCGAAGAGTACCTTTTGCCATTCGGCCTAAATTGGATGCTGAATGAGACAAACTTATTAAACCAGGAGTGCTGGAGCAGGTAGATTTTGCAAAATGGGAAACGCCCATAGTCACCCCCTTAAAAAAAGATGGCAGTGTGAGAATCTGCGCTGACTATAAAACGTCCCTGAACTGTTTCCTCCAAATTAGTGCATACCCAGTACTTGTAATTCAACACCTGCTACACTCCTTTGAGTCAGGTACAATTTTTGCAAAGTTAAACATGTCCCAAGCATATCAGCAATTTCCTGTGGACCAACACACCGCTGACTTGCAAACTATAGTTACACACAGGGGCGCCTTTAGATGTAAACGTTTACAATTTGGAGTTAGTGTGGCCCCAGGCATTTTTCAGTCCCTCATGGAGAATCCTCCAGGGGCTCCTGGGGGTAGTTCCATACTTTGATAACATTTTAGTCTCTGCCACCAACAAAACACAATTATTACTCAGAGTCAGGTCAGTCCTTGACAGGTTTAGGCAAAACGGGCTTAAATTAAAAAAAGACAAATGCACCATTGCCACCAAACAAGTGGACTTCCTTGGTTATCGAATTGATGCCTCTGGAATTCACCCCATAGAAACTAAGGTTAGAGCCATCCACGAGGCACCCACACCCTCTAACAAAACTGAATTGCAGGCCTTTTTAGGGCTCCTGAATTTTTATGCAGCTTTCCTGCCTCACAAGGCCTCTGTAGCTGAACCCCTACATAGGCTCTTAGATAAAAAAGCCCCCCTGGCACTGGGGACAAAGAGAAGCCAACGCTTTCCAAGCAGTTAAGTCTCTTTTAACTTCAAATGCTGTGTTAATCCAATTTAACCAAAACCTGCTCCTGGTGTTAGCCTCAGATACCTCACCCTTTGGCATACGAGCAGTATTGAGCCATAGGCTCCCAAATGGATCTGAGCCACCCATTGCCTACTTTTCAAGAACATTCTCTGCAGCAGAGAGGAACTATAGTCAAATCGATAAGGAAGCCCTAGCAGCTGTTGCTGCTGTAAAAAAATTCCACGAGTTTCTCTATGGCCATTGTTTTGAACTTGTAACAGATCACAAGCCACTTTTGGGACTTTTAGCTGAAGATAAGCAAACCCCACAGGTGCTATCCCCGCGAATGACCAGATGGACTCTGTTCCTGGCCGCCTACTCATACAAACTGGTACATCGCCCGGGGAAGAACCTGTGCCATGCAGATGCCCTCAGCAGATGCACCCTGCCAACACCAGTTGAAATCCCAGCTCCCATCCACGCAATCTTCGACTGCAATGTACTTGACCTGCCAGTCTCAGCCAGGGATATTGCTGCCCACTCCAGAAGGGACCAAGTGATTTCCCAAGTCCTGGACTGGGTGGGGAGGGGGTGGCCTGATATTCAGTACGCCCCTGAATTCATGCCATTTAAGACCCGCAGGCAAGATTTGTCTTCACTTCAGGGCTGTCTGTTATGGGGGACAAGGGTGGTCATACCACCCACCTTGCAAGAACAAGTTTTAAAGGCACTGCACGAGGGTCACCCTGGCATCATGAGGATGAAGGCCCTGGCCCGCAGCTATGTGTGGTGGCCAGGATTGGATGCCCGGATTGCCAACCGGGTAAGCACATGCCAGCCCTGCCAGGCAACTAGAGCAGCTCCACCAACAGCTGCCCCAACCAGATGGGAAGATGCTGGGGCTCCATGGTCCAGGCTGCATATTGACCTGGCTGGCCCTGTGCAGGGGAAGACATTTTTGGTTGTAGTAGACTCGTTCTCTAAATGGACTGATGTGGCTTTGCTCCCCTCCACCACTACACAGGCTGTCACAAGGGCCTTGACCAGACTGTTTGTTACACATGGACTCCCTGACACCTTGGTTTCAGATAATGGCCCCCAATTCAGTTCCAATGAGTTCGCAGTCTTCGCAGCCAACCTGGGCATCAGACACGCCCTCACAGCCCCCCTTCACCCTGCAAGCAATGGGATGGCTGAGAGGGCTGTTAGGTCTGTGAAGGAAGTTTTGGCCAGGCTTGGCCAAGCAGACTGGCACTCCAAACTGTCCACTTACTTGCTCACGCAACACTCTACTCCATGCCCCACTATCAACAAGACCTCAGCAGAACTTTTGATGGGCAGATGCCTCAGGACCACCCTAGACAGGTTACACCCCCACTATGCTCCTAGCACACCACTGGCTTCTGACAGCCATGCCAGGGAATTCGCCCTGCAAGACCTGGTTTATGCCAGGAACTATGCGGGGCATCCCTTATGGCTGCCAGGGCAAATAGTCTCTATTACAGGACCCAAGTCCTACAGGATCCTCTTGGAGGACGGTCGAGTTTGGTGAAGACACATAGATCAGCTAAGGAGACGTTGGAAGAAGACAGCCGCCGAAATCCCAGTCTACCAGCCACCAGACAACCCGGTCTACGAGCCGCTGGAGGACCCGGTCTACCAGCCGCCTGACAACCCAGTCTACCAGCCGCGACCTGATCATTGCCCGCTGCGAACCAATCGAAAGGACTTACCCGGTCAGTAGCCGGGCACCAGGACTCAGACATCCGATGACCATATTCAAGCTCCAGACACCACCCGGGGAGAGCAGGACTCGATGACAGCCGGCAAACCCCAGGAACTGCGAAGATCAGGCCACGAGCGAAAGCGGCCAGCCTGGCTGCAGGACTACGCATGCTCATGGCCAGGGGAAAGGAGTGCTGTGTCCAGAGACTGATAGCAGTCCTCTCTCTGGTCCTCCGCCTACGCGGAAGCACCAATCACCCCCATTGGTTGATGCCGTTTGACAGCCGGCTATAAAAGGGAGCTGTCAAATGACATCAGCTGTCACCGCCAGCTGGCTGTCGTTTAGCCCCGGCAGCTGCAGCGACCCTTTATTCAATAGAATAAAGTCTGTTAGCTTCAGCCTGGCTCTGTCTCATTCTGTAATCGCCGCTCTACAACAGTTTCATCACTTCCTGTTTTTCCAAAAAAACCTGAAGTGACAAAATGGGGTTAGTTTTTGGCCTGCAAAGCCTCCAGAAGCCTGCAGAAGCCTTCCTCAGGTCTTTGGGAGGTCGAAAAAGGTCTCAAACCAGCTGAAAATCAGCTGTGAGGTGTGCACATGTACAGTGAAGTAAGCTTGCCTGCAGCTCGCGTGCCAGCACAAATGGCTCTACGTGCCACAGGTTCGCCATCACAGGTATAAGGGAAGAAACTGACCCTGTGTCTAGTTGTCTTGGCATACAATGGCTTATAGTGCCACCCAGAGGGAAGGAAAAACAGAATAAGGAGTTGGAAGGGACCTTGGAGGTCTTCTAGTCCAACCCATCTGCTCAGGCAGGAAACCCTATACCATTTCAGACAAATGGTTGTCCAATCTCTTCTAAAAATTTCTAGTGTTAGAGCACCAACAACTTCTGGAAGCAAGTCACTCCACTGATTAATTGTTCTGTCAGGAAATTTGTCCTAGGTTGCTTCTCTCCTTGATTAGTTTCAATCCATTTCTTTTTTGCCCATGTCTTCAGGAGCTTTGGGGAATAGGTTGACTCCCTCTTCTTTCTGGCAGCCCTGCAACACTGCTTTATCATTGCAATCATTTTTTTCTGCAGTCTTATCTATCTGTTGGAATCTGTATCTCTCCTTCTTTGGTTGCTGTACCAAACCAAACAGTTCAGGGGTGGGCTTCAAAAATTTTAGCAAAGGGTTCTCTACCCAGTTGCTGGTGGGCGTGGCCATGGTGACCATGGCCTAGTCAGCCTCCTACACTAGAGGGGAGGTGTTTTTGTCCTCCAAAGGGCTTTCCTCGAGCCTCCGTGAGGGCAAAAATGTCCTCCCTGGGCTCTGTGGAGGCTCTCTGGGAGTTGAAAACAGGCCCATTTCTGGCCTTCCCAAGCCTCCGTGCATGCCCTGCATTTATCTGCATCCAAAATGGTCTGCGTGAGGACTCCAGGGAGGGGAAAGGTAGGTGGGGCCAGCCAGGAATGGGATTTGGGGGATCTCAGAACTGCACAGAATCTTAGCTAGGGGACCTCTTGAACCCTCGCAAACCCCCAGCGGCCCACCCCGAAACAGTTACATATGTGCAAGTTCAGGCTGAATAATTCTTCTATAAAACTCTATGAGTAGCTCCTGAGGTAGTTCAAATTTCCTGCATTGACACAGGAAGAACATTCGCAACCATTAATTAATTAATCACAACCATTAAGATAGACTAAACATAATTTAAAAGAGAAAGGTTTCTTTGACCCAAAATACTCAGAAAAAAAAATAAGAAAAGGAAAGGTAGCAGAATAGCCTTCAGATTCCAGATGGATGCCAAACAAAATTCTTAAACCACAAAAGCCCCATCTACCTATTCTGATCAAAAATAATGCTAACTCTATTGATAGAAAAATAATTGGCTATTATTTTAATATGCCTTTTTCAAAAACTGGTCAGAATAGACTGTGCTGTCAACTGAATTTTTATACAGCAGTTTAATGGGAAAGGGCTGTATCTGCAGTGTAGTTGCAAATCAATGTACTCCATTTTTTATGAAGAGCAACCTTCCCACTTTATTTTCAGTTCTTTGTTCCCTCAGGTATATGTCTTAAGTTTCTTGCAGAGGCACAATGCTATTGGAGATGTAACGTTCACATTGTAATTTGCTTGCCTTATTACTTCAAGCATCGTGTAGTGCACATATTTAAATAACCAATTAATATTACTGCTCATGATTAATGTCCATTGAAACATCAAAGACAAAAGTCAAAAAGCCAACATATTAATACAAAGAAAAGATGCATTCCCAGAAGGATCTGAATATGACACCAACAACACCTTACTCAATGATCAGATTTAATTTGCTAATTAATATCCCATGGAGAGAAAACTCGCACTTCCTTCCCTAGGAACAAAAAAATGAGACCTGTAATTTTCCAGAGCACAGCAAATTTCATTAGAACTGTGTGTGTGGTGTGCGCGGATAGCATCTGCATCTTCCATCTGCATCTCTAATGTAGCAATTCTGTTCACATTATCGAATGCCCTGTCTCTCTGTTGTTCAGCTTCTTCATTCTTGTAAAGGGCTTTCATTGCTTCTAGAGGCTGTTTTATTAGAACATCAAATAACTTATTCCCATCTTGCAGGCTGCACAAGATTACTGGGAATAAGCAGATCCATATCTTTGTAGCAACAATTTTCAAGGTGTTGCTGCTCTTAACCTGAGCATACTTTTTGAGAATTTTCATAGATTACATGACATCGAAAGAAATTTTGCCCATCCTCAGAAATCAAACCAGTCCTAGCTTTCTGACATGTATACAGATTCTTTGTAAAGTATTTGAATAACTATATTTTATTTATATCTCACCTCCATTAATTTTATAAACAATGCAAGGCGGTGAACACATCTTCCTCCTCCTTACCCCCACCCCAGCAACAATAACCCTGAAAGGCGTGTTGGACTAAGAGATTGGCCTGAAATCTCCCAACTGGCTTTTGTAGCTAAAACGGGACTTGAACTCAGCCTCTGTTTTCTAGCCTGATGTTTTAACCACTAGACCAATCTGGTTCTCTAATCTCAAATCTAATCAGACAATTATCAGTCTCTATCTAATGTCCCTTTTCCAGGAAAGGAAATTTATTTCTGTTTAAAGATGAGAATCTAGATTTGGTTTTGGCAAATCTTTGCTCTCTCTCCCCATCAGCTGGCACTCAGGAGAAGCACTGAGTTTCGGTAGTTGAGCTGTCCATGGTGCTTCATGGAATAGGCATGATCAAATTCAAATGGCAATGAGTGGAAAGAAAAGCACAGGTGATGTGACAGAAAGGTGGCAGGGACCCCAAAGAGAGAAAAAGAAGGCCTCAGTTCATCAAACACAGTGATATCTTCTGGTTCTGGGAGGAAGAGACCTGTCACTATATAATCAAATTCCTTTTCAGAATTCCTACCTGCAGATCAATGAGAGATGCAAAATTTATCTGTTGTTGTTTTTTTCTGAGGAAGATAAACTATCACAAAACCATCTTCTCCATAATCCTTGGATGACCTTTTTCCTTAGCAACATCACCACCATATAACTTGAGTATTGATTTATTTGCTACATTTTTATACTACCTACTCCCATAAGACTCGTGGCCACTTAATATATATATATATTAAAATGGGCGTTGGTCCTTACCTGACACGCCATTTCTCTGGAGCCGGGAGGATCATCCAGAGAGTGCGAGGTGCTTCAGTCTGCGTCGTTAAAGGCTAAGCTTAATTACTGAGGAATGCTCCGCCCTCCATCACGTGGCTCCTTGCATTCCCCAGTTTATGCGAAGTAGAGAGTGAAGAGAAGATCGTGCTCTCATCTTACTATGCTAAAAGGTTCATTGGCCGAAATAAGACCCCCCCCAGATGGTGAAATAAAAGGGTGGGGCTGGATGATCCTCCCAGATCCAGAGAAATGGCATGTCAGGTAAGGACCAACGCCCATTCTCCTGAGAGCCGGTCGGATCATCCAGAGAGTGGGACATACCAAAGCTTGGCTGTCCTACGGGAGGGACTCTGTCTGGTTCTATAGTCCCTGCAGTTCTTTGAGGACTCGCTGGAGAACTGGTCTACCAAATGAAGTCTCCGCCGAGGCAAATATGTCAATCTTATCGTGCCTGATGAAGGGAGATGGGGATGCCCAGGTGGCTGCCCGACAAATATCCGCAATTAGAGCCTGGGTGGCCCAAGCTGCCAAGGTGGCTGCCCTTCTGGTGGAGTGTGCTGTTATTCCGCTGGGAACCGGCAGAGCCTGGGACAAGTACACTTTGGAAATAGTAGCTCTAATCCAGCGGTCAATGGTTGACGGGGACACCTTATGGCCTAATGATTTGGGCTGAAAGGAAAGGAATAGAGATTTGGGCCTCCTGAAGGGCTGGGTACACTTAATGTAAATGCGGAGGGCCTCTTTCATCAAGGGTATGCCAAAGCTTCTCCCTTTCCCATGAGGGATTGGGGTAGAGGTTCGGAAGTATAAGTTCCTGTGCCCTATGGAAGGCTGATTTGACCTTGGCAAGAAGTAGGGTCCGGTCGGAGAACCACCCGATCGGCATGGAAGATGCAAAGGTCCCTCCTCACCGACAAGGCTGCTATCTCTGATATTTGGCGAGCCTAAGTAATGGCCATCAGGAACACGACTTTGAATGTTAGGAACTAGAGTGAGGATTCCCTTAGAGGCTCGAAGGGCTGTTTAGTAAGAGACATCAGGACCCTATTGAGGTCCCAGGTAGGGTATCTATGTACGGTTGGGAGACACAAGTTAGAGTCTCCTCTGAGAAATGCCCTAATGTGAGGGTGGAGGGAAAGGGAACCCAGGTTGTCGCAAACAATGACAGTTGAGAGGGCTGCGACCTGACGCCTCGGGGAAAGACCTTTCCTCAGACCCTCTTGGAGGAATTCCAAAACTTGAGGGATGGAGGGTGAGAACGGGTTGACTTGGAGACTATGGCACCACTTGCAGAACCCCTGCCAAGTGGCACTGTATATTCTGGTTGTTGAGGGCCACCTGGCGGCTAAAATGGTATCAATAACCTGGTCAGAGAACTGCTCCTTCCTTAGACGTTCCTGCTCAACCTCGAAACAGCTAACTGGAGCCACTGAGGGCCCCTGGGAAAGGGATATCCTGTGTGGGGGAATTTTCCAAGGGGGGGCCACTGATAGGTTGTGGAGGTCCACAAACCATGGGCGCCTGGGCCAGTAGGGTGCCACTAGAATCAGCTCTGCTTTCTCGGAGATGAGCTTCTGGATGACTCTGGGGACCAGGGCCAATGGAGGGAATGCATGTAGAAGCCCTGTGGGCCAGGGGCAACGGAGGGCATTGTGATTCTCGGCCCCGTGGGAGGGGTACCTCAAGAAAAATCTGGGGAATTGGGTGTTGAGCGGGGATGCGAAGAGGTCTACTGACGGGAGACCGAACATCATGGTCGCTTCCCTGAACAGCGACGGGTGGATGCGCCACTCGGACTGGTCCACCATGGTCCTACTCAGCCAATCTGCTTGGGTGTTTGAGACCCCTGAGATGTGCTCGGCTTTGAGGGAGAGGAGATTGCGCTCTGCCCAACGGCAGAGGCACTCAGCCTCTCTCATCAAACTTATGGACTGGGTGCCCCCTTGTCGGTTGACGTGAGCCTTGGTGGTGACATTGTCCGAGAGTATCAGGACATGCCGCCCGCGTACCTGGGGGAGGAAGTTGCGCAGGGCCAGGTGGATGGCGCGAAGTTCCAACCAGTTTATACTGCGTGTCCATTCTACCTGTGACCATTTGCCCTGTGTCAAGAGCGAGTGGATGTGAGTGCCCCATCCGGACAGGCTGGCATCTGTGGTGAGGGTGAGGCGTTGGGGTTCCTTGAAGCAGTGTCCCTTGTTGATGGCGGGACTGGTCCACCAGAGGAGAGACGTTAGGACCCTTGAAGGCACCTTGACTGTGGCCTTTAAATTGCTTCTGCCAGTCCTTTGGAATGGGATCAGGAACCACTGTAGGGATATAGTGTGTAAACGGGCCCAGGGAACAATGGAGATACATGAGACCATTTTACTAAGTAATGTAGACGATTCTAAAGGTGTTACCTTCCTTGATCGTCTGATATGTTTGACAGTTTCCTGGATGCTATGGAATCTCTCAGAGGAAAGGAAAACCTTTCCCTGAACCGAGTCAATGACGGACCCCAAGTGGGTGATTCGTGTCGATGGTAACAGATGGCTCTACTGCCAGTTTACTAGGAACCCATGGTCTTGGAGGGCAGAGAGAGTAGCTCTGATATCCCTTTCTGCTTGGGTTCTGGAGTGAGACAGGATGAGGATGTCTTCCAGGTAACAGTGGAGACGAACCAGGAGGTCCCTGAGGTGGGCCGCTAGGGCCGCGAGGACCTTAGTGAAGGTTCTTGGGGCAGAGGCCAATCCAAAGGGAAGGGCCAAATATTGGAAATGGCGATGATTGTAGCAGAACCTGAGGAATTTGGAATGAGAGGGCCGGATTGGGATGTGAAGATACGCCTCTGAAAGGTCTGTAGAGGATAGCCAGTCTCCCTGCCTGATGCCCAGTAGAATGGATTGTAGGGTGTGCATCGTAAACTTGTGGTAGGTCAGGTAACAGTTAAGGCGTTTCAGGTCTAGAATAGCCCTCCATCCCCCTGAGGATTTGGGGACCACGAAGAGGTGGGAGTAAAACCCCTGCCTCCGCTGGGATGGTGGTACAGGTTGTATGACCTGTATGGTGAGGAGATGATGGATAGCTGAATCCATTGGGATCCTTGGAGTGGGGGATGCCATAAAAAAAATCAGGGGGGGCACGCTGGAATTCAAGCGCGAGGCCCAGTCTGATGGTGTCTCGGACCCAGGCATTGGAGGTAGAGGAATCCCATCGGTCAGCGAAATGCTTGAGGCATCCGCCGATGGGAAGGGAGGGATGGAATCTATCTGGGTCACCTAAGTAGAACCCCCTGCTTGAGAATGAGAGTTTATTCCAAATATTTGCCTTTTTCTGGGATCGAACTCACGACCTCCTGACTGTGAGGCAAGTGCTCCACCTCTAGGCCACCTGCCAAAGGGCTGCGTTGGAAAGGCTTCCCTCCTGAACCCCTGAAGGGGCGCCTGTAGCTGCTGCCCCTCCTGTTCCGGTCGCCCAATCGGCTTGATCCTGGGGCTGGAATGGCCAGTTGGAGGGGGGTCTCGGATGCCTGGGCGGGAAAGGATACTGGTAGAAAGGACAGGGGAACCTCTCCGAAAGGCTGAGGTGCTCTTGACTCTGACCTCCGAAAAAGGGGAGGAAGGAATTTTTTTTCTTGCTTCAGGTTTCAGATAGCCATGGCTCCAGGGCGGTGCCAAATGGTTTGTCCCCCTTAATGGGGGCAGTGGCCAACTTAACCTTGTTTTTCACGTCCGCCTGCCAGTGTTTGAGCCAGAGCAGGCAGTGAGCTGTAACGTGAGAGGTTATTGCACAGGCGGAGAAATTAACCACGTGGTAGGTGGCGTCAGCCGAGAATTCTGCCGCGGCCGTCAATTTTGCGATGTCCTGATGTGCCCTTGTGTTAGAGGGGGGAACATGTTGTTTCAGTTGGCGGAGCCACCGAATTAAAGACCTGGTGAAGAATGAAGCGGCTGTGGCCGATCTAATGGCCCAGGTGTCCGCTTGATGGGCCCTACGTAAGGCCAGTTTGGACCTCTTGTCCTCGGGTTTCAGAGCCTCCAGGGGATCACTGGGGGAGGACGAGGGTGCTAAGCCCAATATGGGCTCATCTGCCTCGGGAGTGTTAAGTAGGTTTCAGAAGCTTGACTCGAGGTTAAAGAACCTCTTGTCCTTCCGCCAGGGAAAGGAGAACTGAGGAGGACTGAACAGGCAGGCCAGAAATGTTCTTGGCCTAAAATCAGAGCGATTTAAACATGTGTGGCTTGAACAGACCCACAACGGTGGGTTGATCGGGAGTGAGACCCTTGTCCTCGGACCTGTCTCCTTCCATCGGGTCTATCTCCGATCGGGCTTCCCCTTGGTGTGTAGAACCCCATTCAAATTCCTCCTCCTCCCCGAACCAATCCAGGTCCTCTATGGCCTCCTCCAGTTCCCCTTCTGGGAGAGGACTGTCCCCCTGCAAAGGTACCTGACCATGAACAGGGTCCAATCTGGACGAGGACCTGGCTGATGGTGAGTCTGGACATCTGTTGAAGGCCGTCTGCTATCCCCTGGCGGATAGCCCGTTCCATCCATGCCTGCATGTACGCAGGGATCTCAACTGTGGCGGCCTCCTCCTGGCGCAGACCAGCGGCCGTGGGTGTGAATGTAGCTTCGGGCGGCCGTCTGGTGGCTGGTCCGGGGACCTGGTGTCCCTGGGATGAGCTGTGCCTGGAGAGGGAAGAGCAATCTGGAGGAGGGGGGGTGTCTGGAGGTAGAAGGAACAGAGGATGGTAGGGCTGGAAGCATGGGTTGTGCCTCTCTAGATCGCCTGTCAAATTCTTTCTCCAGTGGCCTATGACATCTTAGGGCATCTCTCTGAGAAGCCTTGGAAGTATCCTTAGAGGCTTCCTTAGCCTGTTTGCGCAGGTGGTAGGATTTAGATCTGGCCTTCAAAGAAGGGCCTTTTGTGGAAATGTCATCTGCCATTGTAGAAGGAAGGACTGAAATACCAATATAAGGCAGTTGGCTCGCCAAGGGTTCGACCTACAACAAAGGCCGGGTGTCCTTTCAGCTGGCCCGCGCCCCCTTTTAGAATGTAGACGTATACAGCCTATAAAATTAATATTGTTATAATTATTAATATATATAAAACAATTAGTATTGAAACTGTATAATAGTCCTTTAGTGAGAAAGTTTATATATCTATATATGCATATATATATGCATATATATATATATATATATATATGCATATGCATATATATATATATATATGTATATATATATATATATGTCTGGCATTCAGCTTTGTTCGGGTATTTTCCCACGTGGTGCTTTTAAAGTTGTAGCAACGTTTCAGCAGAATCTCATCTGCCATCATCAGGCTTCTGTATGGTGTTTCTCTGTGAGTCAGACTTTTACAGTGGTTTCAGATTTAAATTTATTATATACATATAATATTTCTTAATATTATTATTTTTATTTCATAATATTCAATTGGGGATCTGGCTCGATGCTCCTAGGAAGGAGTGGCCCCAGAGGTTGCTGTAAGTTATCACCAATCTGCCAAATGAATGCCTGAGGCTGGAATGAGGCCTCTGGCAGCTGGAGCTCCCAGGCAACAACCGGGAGGGATAGTCTGCAAGCTTCTGCCCTGAGCGTGCTGCGGAAGCCAACTAGTGTATGTCAATTGTGATTAAAATCTAGTAGCTCTCACAGGCTGGAAGGCCTATGACTAGAGCTAGTCCCTTCGCAGCCCAATGAGGCCTTTAAATATAGTGCCCGATACGCGGCGGCACCCAAAATGGCGGCCGGCCATGATCTCTTATCCACGGGCCGCTCAGAGCAATTAAAAAGCCTCTCCAGCATGTCTAGAGGCCAGAAAAGCAGCCAGGTAGACTATTCGCCCTTTCCTGGGGTGATCAGCGTTCGCGGTGGGGGGGAACACCAGCTGCGCTTATCAGCGCGATCGAATGGAGCTGCTGCGATTGCGGCACGGAGAAGCGGCAGAGAAGGAGCCGGATTGGGGGGGGAGGATTGGCACCGGAGCTCGTTATCCCCCCTGGGGGCAAAAAACGCACTTCCCTGCTACAGCTACCTGAAGTGCGCAGAGGCTAAGGAAGAGCCAAGAATAAAAGGCAAACCTGAAAAAGTAAAGGACTTTGCAGCAATTAGCTTGAATCGGCCAAGGAGTGGAAATACACAGCCTACTCTCACGAAGGCTGAGCATAAACTGGGGAATGCAAGGAGCCACGTGATGGAGGACAGAGCATTCCTCAGTAATTAAGCTCAGCCTTCAATGATGCAGACTGAAGCACCTCCCACTCTTTGGATGATCTGACCGGCTCTCAGGAGAAGAACCCTGCAACAACCATTAAAAACAACACCGGACATTAAAATGCTTACAGGTGCAGTAAATTTCTGCTAGTTCTGTTAGTTCATCGTTCAGCTCATTAACAAAATTAGGGAATGTTCAGAATTAATGAGTTCTCTTTTGGAGCTGGACTGTGTGGAGTAGCAACGCAAAATGCCTTAAGCATACTGATGCTGCCCTACTCCTTAGCTTCAAATGACCTCCCACAGCAGTTTCATGTAAATATTAAGCAGCATTTGGGATAACATGGGACATACTAGTTTAATGACCTTGGGGACAAATGGTAATCTCTTGAGCAATATGTCCTGCATGCATCCTAATAGGAAGAACCAAAACCACGGCACGACAATTGGCAACAGCTAGAAAGCTGTGTTTAGCTTTCTCTTTATTGTATTCAGAGGATAATAAATTAGTGAATGAATGAATGAATGAATGAATGAATGAATGAATGAATGAATGAATACAGGTAGACTTCAACTAATGATAACAATTGAGCCCAATATTTCTGTTACTAAGCAAGACAGTTGCTAAAGCGAGTTCCACCCAGAGGTGAGCTGCACATATTTTAACAACTGATTCGCCCTAGTGCAGAACCGAAACTGTGAGTGCGTGCAGGGAAACTAAGAGGATTTCCTGCACATGGAAGCCAGGGTAAGTAGATTGGGCAAGACGTGGAAAGCAGCTGGGCTGTGAGGGCGGGGCGAGCAAGCAAAAACGTGAGATTTATAGGATGGGATAGTGCCTGGGCAGGTGAGTGGGCCCAGCTGGTGGTCATAACTACCAGTACGAGCTGGTACGAAATGGCAGCAGCCCACTACTGGTTCTGCCTCATTTTATGACCTTTCTTACCGCAGTTGCTAATTGAATCACCATGGTAATTAAGTTAGTAACATGCTTGTTAAGTCATTCTGGTTTCCCCATTGACTTAGCTCACAAAAGATGATTACATGACTTCAAGAAACTGCAACCATCATAAATTGGAACCAGTTGCCAAGCATCCGAATATTGACCATGTGGCCCTAGGGATGGACATAAGGGTGAACAATGGTCATAAATAACTTTTTTAGTGTTCTTGTAACTTCAAACAGTCACCAAACAAATGGTTGTAAGTCTACCTCTTATGTATTATAGGACCACATTACATAAGGACTACCTCTTATGTATTAAACATATTTGATATATTAATACAAATATATTTTATTTCATAATAAAAAATGTGCTTTTCTCTGTTGCACTGATTTGAAATAGAACACTCTGTATATATAATCCCTTACATGCTTACTCTCGGGCTTCAAGGAAGTCTGGGCAAGAAACACAAACCATGACTACAATACTACCTTTATTATAAGATGTAACAGAATCTTACAAGTCTGAAAGCATTTTCCCTTCCTTACTTTTATTGTCCATAAAACTAGGGAGGGTCCCTTCTGATATACAGTACTTCCCACACTCATTTGCCTTCTCTAGGCTGCGATACCTTTTAAATGATGGTTGTCTAGGCTGCGGCTCTTCCTTCTGTCTCTCAAGGTCATTCACACACACCATTACTCTTAGACTCTCTTGTATGATTCTGGTAAATCATGGTAAGTTTTGCTTGTTTGGTTTGTATACAAAGTAACATAAATGTTAGCTAAAGGCTTTCTTGGAAGGAATTGAACTCAAAAACTCAACTCATTGATTTTAATAATTCATACCCTAAGTCAGGAGGGTAGGACTATAAATCAGAACTACTAGAATGATTCCATTCAGTTGTACAGCTGAAAGGCATTTAGGCCACTGCCTGCTGCTAACACAACTTCTCTCTCCTGCTACACTCACTATTACCATAATTCACCAGAGATCGGCACAATCCAGAGGCTAAAATGCCATAAAAACAGACTCAGTAAATGGTAAAAGAGGATTTTGCATCTCAAATTACTCCTAAGAGATCAAATTAATATTATCCAATTGCTCAGTTTGGCTTTTAGTAATGACTACATTACCAAGTTCTATAAACATTGGTGAGGCAAAAGCGTGCTAAGATCCCAAGAGCAAGTTTCTGAAATTCACATATGAGAAATATCAATTTTAATATTTCCAATCAGTTGCTATGTTATATCTTTGGCCTTAAGACCAAAGCGTGATGGGGGGGAACTCCCATTACTTGCCCACCTACCAGTTTGAAAGCATGCAAATGAGCATACATAGGTAACCAGTTTGGTTAGAAGGTAATAGTGTTCATTGTACCTCAGTGTGTAGTCATGCTGGCCACATAACCACAGAAAGAATCTTCATATAATACTGGCTTCCTCAGCTAAGAAACAAAAGATAAGCATCACTCTTTAGAGTCAGGCATGACTGGACAGGGAAACCTTTACTTTTACTTTATAATGAACTCCTATCTAAGCATTTTTATTCATATTTAACTATACAGATAACTTGGCATTTCATCTCTCCTTCTGCTTAATGAAAATGATCAGTATTAAACCACGGGGCTCCTTATTAATTAACCTAATTTATTAAAGGCGTGTTCCTTAATATTCCGTACTTAATCATGAAATACACTAAAAGAACAGCAATCCAATTTAGAAGAACAATCACTGAGGTTCTAAAATATTATGTCCTCAGATCTTCTTCGTTTTCTTTCCTTTTCCTGGCACAGAACAACATAATTAGAAACTTTGCTGTCTGGTTCCCTTTCTTGGGGAAAGGAGGGAGGGAGGGAGGAAAGAAGGGAGGAAGGGAGGAAGGAAGGATCCACCTGAGCTATCAATATGTAGTGATGTACACAATCTGTTCAACATCACTGTTCCAGTGATTCAGTACAGATGATACAAGACAAACTTGCAAGCACCTTGTCCAAGGCACTTCCCCCCAAATATCAGCCTGGTAGTAGCCAATAAGCAAGCTGCTTGAGGTATCAGACAGCTTACATTTTTACTTTATCCTGTTCTATATAATTGCTGGAGGTGATCCAGAGGCCCACCTGCAACAATATAATTAAATATGAAGCAGGAATTTAAAGTATTATCTGCCTGAATGATTGCGTCCCTGAAACAAATAGAAACTTGAATAAAATATGAAGAACTGAAGGTTCTATACATGTGATTTTCAGTCCCAAATTTGTGTCTCTTCATATTTGGATTTGTCTTTCTCCAGTGATATATTCCAGAAATCCTTGAGGTAAGCCAAACTCTTCTTGAACTTCAAGGAAAGATTAATGGGATCTTTCAACCAGAGTAAATCCTATCACACCACAAATTATAGAGGGGCTTATGCCAAGGCCAAAGGAAAACAAAACTGGCCTCTGGGACAATCTTATCAGGTCAATTTGAAAATTGATTTTCAGTGTTTCTTAGATAAGGAATACTTTAAAAAAAGAAAACAAGACTGAGAACCATAAGCTAGCAGATGTTTTGAGTGGAGCAATGTACAATGGTCTGTGATCCATTGCTATGGCTTTGTTGCCACGCTCTGGAAGTGCCAAAGAAACCATGCATTTTACAAGCAGAGTTTTTCCATATGTAGTAAACATCCTGTAATATGTTGCGCAAGCTTCACTTGCTTTCTGGATTATTTAGCCACAAATTATACAAGCATGTAAAAGGCACATTGTCCGTTGTCCAAGATTAAGAAAGAAACAAAGATCCCTCCCCCACCACCCACCAACCCTGTTCTCCGTAGAACTGCTGCGAGCATCCAGAGAGTGGGAGGTGCTTCAGTCTTCACTTCTCACAGGCTGAGCTGAAATTGAGGAACGCCCTCCTCCTCCACGTGGCTCCTCCATGCGTTCCTCTCAGTTTTAGCTCAGCCTTCGAGAAGCAGGCAGCTTTTTCTGATTCCTTGGCCGTTTCAGGTGATCGATGAAAGTTGGATCAGATTTGATTCATTTTTTCTTTCCTCTCCCTGCAAGGCTAGTGCGATCCCAAATTTAGTTGGTGGAGCGATTTCACTCCCAGGAGGGAAGTTAGGGGTTGGAGCCTTTCCCCCTCCCCCTTCTAGTCTATCCTCTGCCGTTCCAAGCGTGCTGGGCTCAGCCGCTTGGCCCTGCGCTGTATTTTAAAAGCGCAAATTGCGTCTTCCCCCCTAGAATGCCTCAGAGGAAGCAACGCTTCCTCTCCCAGCTCTTTCCTTCCTTTTTTTGAAATTGCGGTGGGCTGGTGCGCTTCTGAGCTGGGCGTTCTGAGCTGGGCAGCCATTTTGGGCACGCCTCGTGGCCGGCGCCATTTTGTTTTTCCTAACAAGTAAGGCCTTTTTTCCTTTACCTTGAGAGTGAGCTGCGAGGTCTTTTGTAGGCCCTTAGCGGGACCGTCAGGCCGCGTGGAGCCTTTATTTTTACTGTGAGAGCACTGTGGTCCTGTGCCCTGCTGTCTCTCTTAGTGTTAATATTGTTGGCTTTATTCCTTGACTTGCAGCTAGTTCAGAAGCGCAGGCACGTACTCTCCATGTTGTTGGGGGGCTGCCTATAGAGGCCTATCTCCTTTTTTCTTATCTTGCCTTTTCACACTTGCTTGGCCTCAGCGTTCATTTGGTCTATTTGGAATTATTATTATTATTACTATTATTATTTGCAGTACCTTTTGGGGCTATTTGGTTTTCCTTACTTGAACCTAACCCCTTTTTTGTATTTAATAGCTAGTGTATATATTCAGAATTTTATTTTAATTGCTAGATTTGTTTTCTATTTTTTTATTGGATAAGGTTTTTTTTTTTTAAAAAAAAAATTATTTCAAAAAGGGGGACGTGACCCAATTTTAGGAAAACCGGTTTACGTTTGTAGGCCGAACTCCTAGGCGTGCCAACCGCCATTTTTCTTTCAATACCATGGCAGAGGCTAATCCTACTGGCTCTTCTCTGAAGGCCAAGTCTAAGACGCACTACCTTCGCAGAAGGGACAAGGATTCTTCCAGTGCTTCTCAAAGAGATGCCTTACGACGTCATAAGGCCCTAGAAAGGGAGTTTAGCAAGCGAGCTAAAGAGTCTCACTCTATAACATCTGCCTTCCCTTCTACCACCCCCCTGCCGAGCCAACCATCTTCCTCTAGGGGCAGTACTTCCACCCGAGGCCGCCAGCCTTCCCGTGTAGCAGAGGCGACATTTACGCCAACCGCTGCAGGTCTACGCTCTGAGGATCCTGCTCCAATTATTGTACCTGAGAACATCAGAGAATGGATGCAGTCTGCCATCCGTCAAGGTATAGCTGAAGGAATGTAGCAGCTCGCTAGACCGGATTCCCGAGGGAGGACTCCCGAGGCTGAGTCTTTATCCGGGAGATCTCCTTCTGCACCAGCATCACAGCATGGTCAGGTACCTCCTCACATGGATGTTCCATTCCCAGAGGGGGAGGATACCCAAGAAGAAGAGGGAGTGGGCCTTGAACCGTTCGGAGAGTACGAAGGTTCTGACAGAGGTTCCTTACAGTATTCGGAACCCTTTCTGGAGGGGGACCTAATGGAGGGAGAAATGTCGGAAGATGAGGGTCTTTCTCCTGAACAACCGGCTGTTGTGGGTCTTTTTAAACCCCATTTATTTAAGTCCTTGCTATTTAAGGCAAAGAACATTTCAGGTCTGGCCTCTCAGCCTCCTTCTGAACCCCCTCCATCGAGTCCAGAAGGTCCTGATGACCTTATGTTTAGACAGCCGACAGTGGCAGCAGACATTATTCCGGCCCCCAAAATCTTCTCAGATCTGGTAGCAAAGCAGTTGGTCTCGGTGGGTCCTTCTCCGGCCCCTTCTAGTCAGGACAAGAGGTTGTTTACCCTGGATTCGGATTTCTCAGCTATGTTAGATACCCCGGAAGTAGATGATCCAATTATAAGGCTTGCTTCTTCTTCCAATCCTACCGATGCAATAGAGGCACTGAAGCCAGAGGATAAGCGAGCGGAGATAGCGCTCCGGCGGGCTCACACCGCTGATGCCTGGGCTATCCAGTCGGCTACGGCCGCTTCCTTTTTCACCCGATCCTCCATCAGGTGGCTCAGACAGCTGAAGCAACACATTTCCCCAGCTGATACCAGAGCCCATCAAGATATTGCAAAGATCACGGCAGCGGCGGAATTTGCAGCCGACGCTACCTTTCATTCGGTTAAATTCTCATCCCGAGCTATTTCTTCCCATGTTTCTGCCAGACGATTGCTTTGGCTTCGACACTGGCAGGCTGATATTAAAAATAAGTCTAAGTTGGCTTCAGCCCCCATAGTAAAAGGGAAATTATTCGGGCCCGCTCTGGAGCCATTACTCCTGGAGACCCAAAATAAGAAAAAGTTTCTGCCTTCACTTTTTCGTAGGCAGGAAGCCAGGAGTTCCCAGTCCTTTCGGAGGGGCTCCTTTCGTCCCTCCTTCCAGTCATCATTCTCTCCTAGATTTCAGGGCTCTCCCTCATTTTCGCCGTCCTACCAGGACCGGGGCGCCTCGGGAGACAGAGGCAAGAGAGCTGGCAGCTACAGAAGGTCCTTCAGGGGTTCCGGGAGTAGAACGGCCCGCCGGCCCAGGTAGCGTTGCAGGGTTTCTTTCTATAGGCGGCCGCCTCAGACATTTTGCAGACAAGTGGGAGGAATCCACCTCTGATACTTGGGTTAAAGATTCAGTGCGCTTTGGCTTGACCCTGCAGTTTCTTTCTCCTCCCCCCGAACACTTCAGGGTTTCACCCATTTCTAGGAATCCTACTAAACGGGCTCTTATGACTTCTGCCATCAAACATCTCTCTGATATTAGGGCTATTCAACCTGTACCCCTCTCCCAAGAGGGAAGGGGTTTCTATTCACTTTTATTCTTGGTGCCTAAACATTCCGGGGGATGGAGACCCATTTTAGATCTTAAGAGGTTAAATCGTTTCATTGTACGCCATAAATTCAAAATGCAGACTCTGCAGTCGATTTTACATGGCATAAGAGAAGGAGACTGGCTTACCTCAATTGACCTTTCCGAGGCTTATCTCTATATTCCCATTTATCCCTCGTATTCTAAATATCTCAGATTTTGTTATAATAATCAGCATTTCCAGTATGTAGCCCTCCCCTTTGGTCTAGCCTCAGCCCCGAGATCTTTCACTAAGGTGTTGGCGGCTATTGCAGCTCACCTCAGACAAATTCCCATCCAGATCCACTGTTACCTTGATAATATCCTGGTTGTATCCCCTTCCCGACATCAAGCCGAGAGCGATACTAGCGCTACCCTCTCGGTACTTCAGTCCCATGGGTTCTTAGTGAACTGGGAAAAGAGTCAGCTTACTCCTTCCACTAGTATATCTCATCTAGGGGCTGTGATTGACTCTGTTGAAGGAAGGGTCTTTCTCTCTCAGGAGAGACTTATTAGTATCCGCACCACTATCAGAGATATCCGGTGGACCGGGAAAGCATCGTTACTCACTTTATCCAAACTGCTAGGGAAGCTAGTTTCCTGTATTTCCATTATTCCATGGGCTCGCTTGCATTCCAGATCTTTGCAATGGTTCCTCCTGCCATATCAGCGTTCAGGAAGGAGCACGTCAAGGTTTATAGTGAAGGTCCCGCCGAAAGTTCTCGCCTCCCTCCTGTGGTGGATGCGACCATCTGTCAACAGAGGTCAGCTATTTCAGGAACCTCAAAGGGTTGTTCTCACGACAGACGCAAGTCTTTCCGGATGGGGGGCCCATCTCCAGTCTCTCTCAGCACAGGGAGTTTGGAACCGTTCAGAGCGAAGTCGGAGTATCAACTGGTTGGAGCTTCGTGCAGTGTACCTGGCTCTGCGAACATTTCTTCATCAGGTAAGGGGGCGCCATGTCCTGGTCCTAACGGACAATACTACAACCAAGGCCCACATCAATCGGCAAGGGGGCACCCATTCCTCCCTTCTCATGAGAGAGGCCGAACGACTGTGTCGATGGGCAGAAGCGCACCTCTTATCCATCAGAGCGGAGCACATTTCCGGGGCCTCCAACGTCCAAGCAGACTGGCTCAGCAGGGCGACACTGGATCAGGCAGAGTGGCGTCTACACCCACATTTGTTCAGAGAAGCAGCAGTCAGGTTCGGTCAGCCCCTAGTAGACCTTTTTGCGTCTCCGCTCAACACGCAAACACCGAGGTTCTTCTCCCGTTATCCCTCCAGCGGAGCAGAGAATCACGATGCATTGCGTTGCCCGTGGCCTCCCGGGCTACTGTACGCCTTCCCTCCGCTTCCATTTGAAAATTGATAGCCGAGAAAGCAGAGATCCTCATGGTGGCACCTTATTGGCCCAGGAGGCCATGGTTTGCAGACCTCCGCAATCTGTCAGTATCTCCGCCATGGAGGATTCTGTTGGATCAGATTTCGCTGTCGCAAGGCCCGCTGCTCCATCCAGAGCCACAGTGGCTACAGTTGGCCGTTTGGAGGTTGAGCGGGAAAGGATGATTGAGGAAGGCTTATCAGCACAGGTCATTAACACCATTTTGGCGGCTAGAAGACCTTCTACCACTCGCATTTATGATGCAACCTGGAAAAGTTTCTGTAACTGGTGCCACAAATCATTCATCGACCCACGCTCTCCTTCAGTTGCACAGATCCTGGCCTTTTTACAAGATGGCTTAGATGGAGGTTTATCGCCTAACACCTTAAGGAGGCAGGTAGCGGCGCTCTCAACGGTGGTTGCTGGCGGTCCTTTCGGTCCCCTTTCCCACCATCCTCGAATTAAGGCTTTTCTTAAAGGGGCTTCTAATTTGCGCCCGTCAGTAGTGCATAGGTGCCCGACATGGGACCTTAATAAAGTTCTCCTGGCCTTGACTAGATCTCCTTTTGAGCCTCTCAGGGAGGCGTCACTTCAATTTCTTACATTTAAAGCAGTTTTTCTGGTGGCTATTACTTCGGCTAGAAGGATATCTGAAATTGCAGCTCTATCCGTAAGAAAAGATCTGTGCATTTTTCATTCAGATCGGGTGGTTCTGAGACCAGACCCAGCATTTATGCCGAAGATTAATTCACCGTTCCACAGGGCGCAGGAGTTGGTCCTGCCTAATTTTTGCCCGAAGCCTCTGCACGAGCAAGAGAGGCAGTGGCACACCCTTGATGTTCGAAGGGCTTTGCGTATTTACATTTCTCGCACGCAGTCCATCAGGAAGACAGAGTCTCTCTTTTTGTCCTTTCAGCCAAAGACATTAGGCTGTAAGGTTTCTCCGTCCACGGTAGGCAGATGGATTAGGGCTACCATATCCAAAACCTATTTAGTTCAAGGTATTCCAGTTCCTAGTGGGGTTACCGCTCACTCCACCAGAAGTGCAGCTACCTCAGCAGCCTGGGCTACTCAGGCGTCTATTCTTGATATTTGCCGGGCGGCCACCTGGACTTCCCCATCTCCCTTTATAAGACATTATAAGATTGATGTTTACGCCTCAGCTGAAGCATCTTTTGGCAGGCGAGTTTTGCAGCAAGTGGTTAGAGATCCTGGGGAAGTTCCAATCCAGACGGACTCCCACCCGTAGGACACACTGGCTTTGGTATGTCCCACTCTCTGGATGCTCGCAGCAGTTCTACGGAGAATGGGCGTTGGTTCTTACCTGATACGCCTCTTCTCGTGGAACTGCGTAGAGCATCCAGCCCCACCCTGTTGGTACGTCTGTAAAGGGGGGAAAACCTGTTTCGGCCAATGATTTCTAATGTTGTAGTTCATGTTGTTTAATACTTAAGAATAGAGGGGGTTTTTTTGTCCTCTCGTCTTCGATAAAACTGGGAGGAACGCATGGAGGAGTCACGTGGAGGAGGAGGGCGTTCCTCAATTTCAGCTCAGCCTGTGAGAAGTGAAGACTGAAGCACCTCCCACTCTCTGGATGCTCTACGCAGTTCCACGAGAAGAGGCGTATCAGGTAAGAACCAACGCCCATTTTACACAAAGAGATGCAAATCTTGCTGCTATTAACCTCAAACAAACTTTGCTCTCTATCTTACAGTATGGATTCTTTTTTTTTTTGTTATTAGCAATTAACTAACATTCTCTTTCAAAATAAGCAGACAGTTTCCTACATACCTACCAGAGCAGGAAACCAATGCATAGCACTGCTTTTCAAAGTAATGCTCAGCACTTGTGAGTAGCAATGATTCTCGAAATATCCATGAGGAGAGATGCAAGCTAAGACTACATATGTTTTCAGAATGAAAATAAAACTTCCAATACAGTAAAATTAAATATTCCAGGAAAGCTGTTTCTATATCAGAAATTCCTGTGAGGCACAGGAGATAATGTATACTCTCTGGAAACTTGCAATATCCATGATTCACCAGAAAGTGAAATTGTTCAGCTTCTGTTTCCTTTCAAAGGAAATAAATATCTTTACTTTGCCACCATTTCTCTTTTTTATTTCCTGTGTTGCTGAGCTGTTTAAACTTAAGTTTTCCCTTGAAAGCTTAGCTACTTGTGTTACCTTGCGATTTCACAAATAAAGCTTTCTAAACTTATTTGTCAAGGAGACAATTCCCAACATTTTTTGTCTGTACATGATATTAGAAGCATTAAGCAAGCTTGTGCTCAAAGTGACTGATATGCACTCTAATAGAGTTGTGCAATGCTTTAGATTTGAAGAGAAAAAATGCTTTGGAATAGACCAGGGCTGTCAAACTCGCATCATGTGATGTATTGGGACTTTTTTCCCCTTCGCTAAACCAGGTGTGGGCATGTGGGAGTTTGACAGCCCTGGAATAGACACAGCCACAAGTACAGCCCTTATTTATGACTCTTAAAAGCAGCTGCATCCTTTCTTGTCAGCATGCAGTCACAGGAAGAGACGCCTGTTTCCATAAATTCCAGAGATCTTTTCTATATAGAAGGAACAGTTCAGAATAATTCCTGATGAGATTCTAACTCCTTTCCTTCTGATTTCTTAAGCTTGCCCAGCTTCGAGTATCAAATATACAAAAAGTATGCAAGTATAAAAAAAACTAAATTGATGGCTTGTGCATAAGAAAAATCTATTCATTACCACAGTCTCTAATGTGCTGTATATTGCTAATGGCTTCCTTTTCAATCTGGTTATGGTCCCTCTGTCTATCAATTGCACTGGGCACATTTAAATAAGAGAGTGAGGCTAAACAGGAGTAAAAATTACTTAGAATTCTTCCCCTAAAGCAGTATGTTCATAAATTCTAATCTGTTTAATTATGGTTCCTTCCTGCTAGAACAAGTGAGGGTAGCAACATACAGTTGTTTCGATTGTATTTATTAGTTCCCTATTTGCCCTTTTCTGAGTAACAGAGAATTAAAAAAAAAAAACACAGGCCAGTATTTGTAGCTCATTCTTTAGCTCAATGTTCTTTAACTATGGCAATTCTGAGATGTGGAAAAGCCACACATCTTAAAGTTGCTAAGGTTAAAAACCTGTTCTGTATCTACCAGCCAGGAGCAATATTTCCAATGCATATAGCATATTGTTATTATTCCTTCTCTTCTTCTTCTTCTTTTAGCTGTTCACATGCTGGCTGGGAGTTGAAGTTCATGCAACCTAAAGTTGCCAAGGTTGAGAAACATTGCTTATACAGGTAGTCCTCAGTTAATAATCATAATTAGGAATGGAAACTCCATTACTAAGTGACAAAGTAGTAAAGCACAAAATCACATGATTGTATCAATGTATGTGGCAGTTCCGACAGTTCCTATTGTGATCATTAAGTGAATCACACAAGATCATTGAGGTTATTTGTTAAAACATCAGCCAGTTTTTTTTGTATCTGCAGCCCAACAGCATTTTGTTTCAGATCGTTCTTATGGCCTGTAATTTTTAAGTCCACTTTCAGATCAACATCAATCTGATCAGATAAAATTTGTTTGTTTTCCATATATCTTTTAAACACAGTGTATCTATTGAGGCAGACTCTCTTAAAATTAACTTCAGAGTCCATTGTTCAAAAATGTCTTACAGTATGTCCAATTATAAAATATTTTGCTTCTTTCTGTATTTGTAAGTCAAATTTAAGAATTTGTCTCTTTTAATTGTAATCTTTAGTTCACTCTACAGTAGTTTTCTCTAGTGTCCAACCTTCGAAGTCTCATTCTATTTAATAATAATCATAATAATCATAATAATCATAATAATCATAATCATAATCATAATAGTAGTAGTAGTAGTAGTAATAAACAAAAGCATTTTCCCATGAGAAGGATTATTATTAATTCCAAAATCTTATTTCAAATCTATCTGGACTCTTAGTCTCTTTGTAACTTTCTGAAATTAAAGTTCTAACAATTCTTTTGTTGTTTTTTCCTTTTCAATTTTTTAAAAGTTCTTAAACTTTTCTTTAAAATTTCTTTTGCTAAGAGTTTAAGGAGTCTTATCAATCGAAAGGTTCCCAATGGCTGAAAAGCAGTCAACAAGCAATTTCTGAACATAGTTAGAAAATGGAATATGTAATATAGAAACTTAATATCTTTTCAAATGCACCAATTTGTGGTTTGTGGTTTGAGCCACTCCCTTTGTCTACCAGAGCCCTAAACGTGCCAGAGACTGCTACTATGTCTTGCAGTCTTCTTGTGAGGAGCAACTGCCTGGAGTACTTGTGAATAATTGCAAATCCTCTCCTTGTCCAGAGAGAAATTATAACATTCCAGTCTATTCACTCATTCTTCATCTCACCAGGTTCACTAGTATGCCAGTTCTTCCCTGGAAGTCCTACAGTTTGATTTTTTTTTTGTTGTTGTATATGCATATGAATTCCAGGGAAAGAAGAAATGGAGTATTAAAATGTAACACTTCTCAGATGAGGATGTATCATGGGAATAAATGTAACCCATTATAATTCATTAATTCTATGATGATTTCCCCCTATAACATACTTTATTGTCTGCTTAACACATTCAGAAAAGAGCCCTCAGTAATCCCATTTCCTCTTCATTTTATTGTGCATGGTTGGCTTCCAGCTGCTTGAAAAATATTTACAGTATTATTTAGAATACTATTCCAGTGAGAACTTCTGTTCTGTTGCTTGTCATGTGTTACTGTATTGTACCATAAAGGATGTTACAATTCATCTATTGCATGCCATAGAACAGGATATTTCTCAGTTATCTGCTGATAGTTAGACAGCATTTCTACAGTGCTGATTAATCCAATTCAAAATTCATTTATATAATGTTGCAAATGGAGAAATAATCACATTATGGAGAAAAATATAAAAAAGAAAAATAATAACATTGCCTCTTTTTTTAAACTGCATTTTAGATGAACATTTTGTTAAATTGTTGAAATAACTAAAATAATTGCCTCTGGCAATATTCTGCTTTCCAATATATCTTAGCTTATGTGTGAAATCTTTTAAAGACCACAATCTTCCAATTTTAATGAAATATTTATCATAGAAGCTTTGTTCATAAAGTTATGGAACTAATCCTTTGTGTTCTCGTTTCCATGGGTGTAATTGAGAGTTCCAAAGAAACTATATAATCTAAGTAATAAAACATACTGTTCTGCACATCTTTATTTGCTTCTTATTAAAGCAGAATATCATGGATTTAACAGTGTCCACAGAGAAATAAATATAGGCAATCTTATTACCATAAATGGAATAAATTATAAATAAAAATATTGGAAAAAATTGAAATACACCAAATTTGAATTATACTATACAGAGGAGTACAAATAGTCCTTGACTTATGACCACACTTGAGCTCAAAATTTCTGTTGTTGAATAAGACAGTTAATTTTGCCTCATTTTACGTCCCCTTTTGCCACAGTTGTTAAGCGAATCACTGCAGTTGTTAAGTTAGGACCATGGTTGTTAAGTGAATCTGCCCTTCCCCATTGACTTTGCTTGTCAGAAGGTAGCAAAAGGTGAACATATGATCCCAGGACACTGAAATTGTCATAACTATGACTCACTGGAAAAGAGCCTAATGCTGGGAAAGATTGAGGGCAAAAGAAAATGGGACGACAGAGAATGAGGTGGCTGGATGGAGTCACTGAAGCAGTCGGTGTGAGCTTAAATGGACTCCGGGGTATGGTAGAGGACAGGAAGGCCTGAGGAACGTTGTCCATGGGGTTGCGATGGATCAGACACGACTTCACATCTAATGAATCAATTGCCAAGCATTGGAATTTTAACCACATGACCATGGGGATGTTGCAACGGTCATAAGTGTGAAAAATGGTCATAAGTCACTTTTTCAGTGGTGTTGTATCTTTGGTTTTTACTAAGTGAACCGTTATAAGTCAAGAACTACCTGTATTCATCCACTTCATACATGAAGTCTATCATTAAGACTATGTATATTTTTCAAATATCAGTCCCCAAGCCTCAAACTAAACCACTTTTTAAAATTGGAGGACCTTTAAAAATCACAAATGGCAAAACTTCATTCCAGAAGAAGCTATAAAAGTCACAAATCATGCATGATTTAAAAGAAGTGAGCAATCAGCCACCAGCCTTCCAAGGTAAGTCTTTATCTCGCCAATCATGTGATATCATCTACTTTTCATGTTAATGTTTTTTAAGATTTTTTTTCTCTTGGTAATAATGGTAAAATTGTTAATGCAACAGATCCCTATGTTTATTGATTAATTTTTAGGGCTTCTGACCTCCTTCCATTAGGAACTGTAGATTTTACTTCAATAGTAATTTATTGATGCTGCTTGCTGCCAAATGTCTACCATAACATTCATTTCAACCCATTAATTTTTCTAGGTATCCATAAATGTTCCTTGCTTTACATTCACATTGTAATGAATACTGATTCCCCAAAACGTCTCCATTTTTAGTCTTTTAAATAGACTGGAAGAGCAATTTTAGCAACCTCAATAATCTCCTGTTTTCTACTGTGGATGTCTAGGTAATCTGTATATTCAGAACAAAAGTCACATAAAGCTCTTCAAAAATCAAAAGCTAAGTAACAATGAATGAATGAATGAATAGCTATTATTAAAAGAGTGACTAATAAACAGTAGAGGTATTACTCTTGAAAAATTGATGCTTGAGTGACATGAGTATTTGATTAATGATATGTAACAATAGCAATAACATTTGTAATAGTAACATTTGTGATAGTAAAGAACTTTTTTAAAAAAATAGTTTTATGAATGATGACTCTTGAACTACACTAGTAATCTTTTCAAGATTAAAGAATAAGGATTTACGATTCCACTAACATTGAAATGAGTGACATGCTTTTTTAAGAAAATGGTTGTTGCATTTCACCATTGAAACCTGTCTTTTGAGATACTAAATGAAATCACTCCAGAAAATTAGCCCAGTAGTCATAGGTGACTCCCATAATAAAATAAGCAGGCATATTCATTAGCAGTTCCCATTCAGAAAAGCAACAGTTTGGTTTAATGATTAAGGCACCAGGCTAGAAAGTAGGAAATCGTGGGTTCTAGTCCTGCCTTAGCCATGAAAGACAGGTGGGTGACTTTGAGCCAGTCATTCTCTCTTAGCCCAATGCACCTCATGGGGATTTGTTATGAGAAAAATAGGAGAAAGAGGAAGGTGTGTTGGATATGTTTGCCACCTTGTTTTATTTGTAAAAATAATAAAGGTAGGATACAAATAAATAAAATCATGCGAAGTCTAGAAAAGGATTTAAAAATAGTAAGCCAAAGAAATTAAACAGATCAACATCAGCAGCATGGCCCACTCAGGCTTCCATAGATGAAATCTGCAGAGCGGCGACTTGGGCTTCACCATCACCCTTTGTCAGAAATTATAAAATTGATGTCTATGCCTCAGCAGATACTTCATTTGGCAGAAGAGTACTGCAGAGGATCCATAGAGTTTAGGAATGGATTTCGATCCAGACGGAGTCCCTCCCTAAGGACAGGCCAAGCTTTGGTATGTCCCACTTCTGAATACTCTGAACAGCTCATGGGAGAAAGGGCGTTGGTACTTACCTGATATGCCCATTCTTTGTGAGCTGTGAAGAGCATCCAGCCCCACCCATTTCTTTCCATCTGGTGGGGTTCCGTTCCAGTCAGGGATCTAAATTAGGTGATGAGTCCTGGACTTTGGCACTCAGTCTTCGCAAAACTGGGGGACGCTGAGGAGGTGTCCTGTGGAGGAGAAGGAGCGTCCCAGAGTTTTAAGCCCAGCCTTTCCAGAAGAGACTGAAGCACCTCCCACTTCTGGATGCTCTTCACAGCTCACAGAGAACGGGCGTATCAGGTAAGTACCAACACCCTATGTCTCTGCTAGGGTACAGTGGTTGTTCAAATTTGCAACCCAGAGATGGTATTTCTCATATTATATTGGGATGAAGTCATATTTTCACACTTTCTTCTCTCCTATTCTGACTTCAAATGACCTAAGATATTTTAAAATATTTAGGGTGGAAAGGCAGAATCTAACATATGGATCCATTTGTGGTTTTACTTTTGAGTCACTTGTTTTAATGAATCAAAATTCCACCAGCATTTTAAGATCTGAAATGCCGATTTTATTCTTTATAACTTGCCCTCAAAAGTGAAGATATTTTGCCAATTATTTGTTTCAGGCACTGGTAAGATTAGCTGTTGACTCCCAAAATCCAATCTGAGATTATTTCTTCTTCTTTTCCTCCTATTTGCTAGAAGTTCAAACATGCAAGGGGAATAACAATGGCTGGAGGAACATTTTTTGAACTATCATTCATATATGGAACCGTTCATTTCTCTGAAGCTGAAATCACAACTTGAAATCAATAATGTGAAATTTCTAACAGACCATTTTAAATTAATGGATCACAATGAAATCTCTACCAACCAACCCTTCATCAGAAGAGAGCTATAAGAAACTGAAAGAAAAATGAAGATTTCTAAAAGGAAGGAAATGTTAACTCTAAATAATAAATATGAATTACTACTTTGTATTATTCCTCATTCTGACTTCTCCATCCTAATGTCTTCTGGATGTTCTAGAATCCAAGTATGGATTTTGCTTTTGCAATCATAACATTCCTCGCTGGAGAAGGCTGTTCTTGTGGAGACTATTTGATTTCAATATTCAACAGGGTGATGGACGTTTTTCTCATACAAACTGAATTACATATTATGGATGAATAACATTAATAAAACAAGCAATATGTTTGTTAATTTTACAATTATAATATAGGTTACTAAGCATCAAAACCAATTAAAAATTGAATAGAAATGCATGTAGAATTTAGAATAAATACATATAATTATATAGTCACTACTTTATGCAAACAATGTTAGATGGAATTCCCTGTCCAAAAATACAATTCACAAGTCTTTTTATAGTAGAATTTAAAAAAAAATCTTGATATTAAATATTTAAATACATTTAAATCCTACAGCTATTTGTATTGTTGTACTGGAAATAATATAATTTTAATTCTACAATTTTTGTTATTGGGTTTTACACTAATTACAATTTGATATTTTAGATTTTTATATATTTAAATCTTTTCTTTTTTTTTGAAACAAATTTTATTAATTTTAAAGACAAACAACACATCATTAACCATTAAGTACATAAAACCTCTTAACATTATAAATTTTTACAAGTCGGATAAAACATTATTTTTATACAACATAATTCTAATTTATCCCATTTCCATATGGACACATAAATATCTTTCAGCAAATTTCTCATTATTTCTCTTTACTCTTATTCAATTTCATTTCTTTTCTATATTTATCCATTTTATAGTCATCATATTCATTTCTTTCTGACTTGTTTACAATTATTCTCATCTAATATTCCTCCAAGGTTTTATTGATTCTTTTTTTTTTTAAACAAATTTTATTAATTTTACAGAAGACACAATACACAAACATACAAAACACAAAACATAAACAAAACTAAAAGATCTTTTCTGAAGGTTGTCTGATCCCGGGTTAAAACTCTTCACACAGACACAAATTCAAACATCATATTCATCCCATATATCCTTCCATATCTTATTATCATTTTCTTTTTTTATATATATATATAAAAACCATTTTTATCAATTTTATAAAAACAATGCAAGGCATAACAGCTTATAAATTCTTTTCTAGGAAAAAATAATAATAAAAAACCAATAGAGCATAACAATTCCAAATTATAGTATCAATACTTTATCTATTTAACTTCATATCTTATCCCTACTTCTCCTTTTCATCCAAATTATTTCTTATTAATTAAAATTTTATTGCCTTTTATCAATATACAAAATCCAAAAAAAAACCCATAACAAAACCTTTATATATCCTTCCATATCTTATTACCATTTTCAATAACATTCTTTGTCTGTTCTATTTCCAACTATCCATTCATCTTTTTTCTTTTACTATACTTCTCCTATACACCAATTGGAGTAACGTCTATAACTCATTACCCTAACTTAAAAGTACTTCGTATAACAATTTTTCTTGGGATTCTGTTAAAAAGATTCTAAAATTACATAATGAATTTTATACTCTAAATACACATATAAAAACACAAACTTATGTACCCTCCAGAATCCCTCTTTTATCCTAAATTAAATTCACCCATTGTCTCTAAATAAACTTTTTTTTCTTTAGATCTTGCTTCCCCCCATTAAGGCTTCTCCTCCCCCCCTTTCTCTCTTGCTTATTCTTCTCCTTGCCCTTTTTACCCCTTTGTTTTTCCTCCTCCCTTTTCTTACTCCTTTTCCTTTGCTTTCTAACCTTGCCTCCACCTTTTCGCTCATTTTTCTCTTTTTTGGTTGTTTTTATAATTCTTAAAATCCCCTTTTTCTTATCCTTTTTCTCCTCCTCTCCGGAAGGGACCCATTGTTCATCAAAGATGGCTTCTTCTTCCTCTTCTTCCTTGTCCCAGTCCTTCTGGTGCGTAATCAACTTTTCATAAGTACATAACGCCATTTCTAAGAATTGAAACAAAGCACCCAAAGTATCTTCCTTTTTATATTTTTGATATTCAGTCTTTAGTTCATCCACAAACGATGCCATTATGAAAAGAGAAACTTTTCCCAAAACAACCACAAGTATTTTTAATCAAAAACAATTAAAAAAAAGTTCCAAAAGTTAATACTTTTCTTCCTTCTTCTCTTTCTCTTTCTGGGGTTAATGTTTAAACAAAGAGGTCCAATTACCATATATCTTTTTTTGGGATTCTAGGCAATCTCCTCCTTTTTCAGCTTCTGCTCCAATTTTTTTTCCTCTCCCTTCCCACTTGCAATGTCAATTTTAAATAATCAGAAATCCATACCTCCAACAAGGGTTTTCCAATCTCTTAAATTTTTCAATGTCCAAGAATCCTTTTGTCCCTTAGCTTCAACTCTCAAAACAATTCACTTTCAATGTCCAATAAATCCAAACATTTCTGCTGTTTCCATGGGGTGGGAGAGTGAAGAAAAAACAAAAGTTCCCTTTAACAGCTTCTCCGCCGCTTTCGCTCTTCTTAGGGATACAATGTATCCTCCAGCAATTCAAACAGCTCAGTTCCAGGCAATTTAAAGGATGTTACTTGACCCGGCTCAGACAAAACTTTCACTCTTCACATTTCCTCCAGCGCAATCTTACCCGGTTGCTGGCTTCTTCGTGGCGGCCATTGCTGACCGCCGTTCCACCGCCTTGGGAAAAAGGGGTTTTTCCGGAAAAGGGGGGGGTCTGCGACACCCCCACCTCCCTGTCCGACTCCCCTCTCTCTTCAGCTGTCCCTACAGGGCAGCCATATCCCCCTGACCCATCTGGATCGGGGGTACCTCGACGGCTAGCACAGCAGGAATCGCGAGCTGTCGAGAATTCCTGCTGCCCCGAAGCCACGCGAAACCGGAAGCCCTATTTAAATCTTTTCTGAGAGCTATTTTGTGAAGATGTTTGACTTATCAAACATCAAATATTTTATACCTGCCTTCAACTGTAGGATTCAAGCAACAATAACATTCTTTATAGAGCTTAATTGTGTGGGACAGAGGAAGAGTGGCAGGAAGGAATATTAACTACTTTTTTAATCATTCCTATATGCATTATTCCCAAGAAGCTGCTGCTGCTTCAGGCATTAAATTCTTTCTTGTTATTTTATATAATACAATTGTTTTGAGAAAGCTGGAATTTATTCTCCTTCAGAATAACTCTCTCTAAAATAAAATAAAAATGTGGAACAATTGAAGAGAATAGTTTTATTCTCTTGGTCTTTTAAAATTCATGAATAGGTAGAAAAATTACTTAAAATGTTGTCAGTTTAGGTGTCATTGAAGTATAATTACACGTACTCCCCCCCCCCCCAACAATATGAAATGCTTTGATTGGTAAAATGAACATTGCATATAAAGCAATAGCATCTCATTAAGCAGAAGGTACAGTACAAAAGACCAAGCAAATGAGAATAGATATGAAGTAAATTATTTATACTTAAATTATAGGCCTCCTTCCAGGTTCCCTACCAAAAGAAATTCAGATTAGCTTCTAGAAGGGAGAGAGAACTTTGGTGGCACCCCATTCATGAAATTTCCCCAACCCCTAAACTTATCTACATTTTTATTTATTTATTTTAATTTTATTTATTTGTATCCCATCTTTATTATTTTTATAAATAACTCAAGGCAGAGAACATATTAGAATTAGAATTAGAATTCTTTATTGGCCAAGTGTGATTGGACACACAAGGAATTTGTCTTGGTGCAAATGCTCTCAGTATACAGAAAAGAAAAGATATATTCATCAAGAGTCAAGAAGCATAAGGTACAACATTTAATAATAGTTATAGGGTACAATAAGCAACCCAATCATGCTAGGAAACAGTCAACATAAATCGTAAGGATACAAGCGACAAAGTTACAGTCATACAGTCACAAGTGCGAGTGGATGGGCGATAAGGAGTGATGAGAAGATTAATAGTAATAGTAGTGCAGACTTTGTAATAATTGAACAGTGTCAAGGGAATTATTTGTTTATCAAAGTGATGGCGTTCAGGGAAAAACTGTTCTTGTGTCTAATTATTCTGATGTGCAGTGCTCTATACCATCATTTTGAGGGAAGGAGTTGAAACAGTTTATGTCTGGGATGTGAGGGGGTCTGTAAATATTTTCACAGCCCTCTTTTTGACTCGTGCAGTATACAGTCCTCGATTGAAGGCAGGTTAGTAGTAATTGTTTTTTCATATCCAAAACACATTCCTCTTATTTTCCTCACAACAACCACCCTGTGACTTGGTCTGTATTAGCATCATCTGGCACCAGGCAAAGAATTTATATCTCCCCAGGCTTTTAAAATGGCTTTTAATTACCTTTTAAGTTTGTTTAAAATCCACTACTTTAGATTTTAAATGACTGTCTTCTTGCTGCCTATTTTTATAGTGTTTATTTTATTTTATTTATATATTGCACCTGATTTATTTGTGCAAATTGTATTTTTATGTTTGCTTTATCATAAACAACTCAGAGAGCTTCAAATAAGAAGTATAATGAACTTTTAAATTTAAAACTTTTTGTTATGTATTAAAATGGACTACTCGAAATCCCCGTGCCTTGATTGGCTAAGGCGCGGGGATTTCTGATTGGCCAGGCGAGCCGCGCCGATTGGCCCGATTGAAGTCTCCCGTGATTGGTGCAAACCAAGGGCGGGAGACTTGAATCGCTGCCATTGGCCGCGGCCGCCGCGGCAAAAAGGTATAAAAGCCGCAGGCTTTTCGCCTTTTGCCGGTTCGGTTCAACTATTAAAAATAAAGAGCTTTTACTGAAAGTCACCGACTCTGAGCTTCCTTTCGGACACGACACTGGCGACGAGGATGGGATCTCGCCCCTGAACCGAACCCCGTGTCCACCTAAGAACCAGCGACAACACTAAGATGGCAAAGATAGCACCGCCCGCTCCCTTCAACCCCGCCGCCGAGGACTGGGAATCGTATTCGGATCGGTTCCGGATGTACCTAGAATGTGCCGGCATGAAGGACGCCCCGGGCCCGCTAAAACGCGGGACCAGAGGTCTTCCAGATGGCTAAGGCATTAGCCAAGCCGGCAGACGCAACCGCCATGGACTGGGACGTCCTTGAACCAATACTGCGGCGCCATTACGCCCCCGAGGTCCCCATTCTAATACGGCGCAACGAATTTTACCGCCAAAACCAGAAGCCAGACGAAAAATTGAGCGATTTCGTCACAGAGTTACGGCGCCTAGGAGGACTCTGCGAGTTTGAAGGTTTGAACAGTCTCATAAGAGACCGCTTCGTACTAGGCTTATGGGATTCGACACTCCAGAGCCGACTTATGGCCAAAGGCGACATCAGCTTGGCCGATGCCCTCACCGCGGCAGCAGCCGCAGAAGCAACCCGCACGTCAGCAGACACCATGCGAAGATCTGACGCGAAGGGCGGAAACAACAACCCCGCGAGGTCGGCCGACACAAGAAACGAAACAACCGCACACTACGGCGATTACCAGTCAACCTCCAGCACGTCAGATGACGAGGAGGACATACATCGCGTGCAGACGGGACGCGGAGACCAAAGAAGCCGGAAAGGTCGTAGGTCGAGGACCAACTGCGCCGGGTGCGGCGGCGACCACCCCAGGTCAGAATGCCGATTCTTTGACGCTATCTGCAGGCATTGTGACCGAAGGGGCCACATCGCTCGAGTCTGCCGCCAGAGGAAGACCCGCAGCCCGCCCAAATGGGAACAGCAAGACAGAAGAAGAGAAAGCTCCCCGCCCAGAGCCAGAGAGCGCCAACCAGCAGGTCGGTGGGACCAGAAGCAACGATCTCAAAGAAGCGGCGAAGGTCGGCGAAAAGAAGAAACCCACCAGACGGTGACCATCGGCCACGCCATCTCCGACGGCGCCAGGAAAGTACATGTAGAAGTCCACATCAAAGGCCGGCCATGCAAAATGGAAGTGGATTCCGGATCCTACCTTTCCATGATTGCATGGCGCGAAATAAAAAAACTAGTGCCTACACTACAAAGAAGAAACGTGCATGCCCAAAAGATCATCATAAAAGACTATCAAGGTAATCGCGTTCCGGTAGTGGGCACCAAGAACTTCAGTATAACCTACAAAGGCCACACCGAACAACTACCACTCACAATAGTCGACCACGACCGCCCGAGCCTGCTGGGTCTACAATGGTTCGCCCCGCTTAACATGGCGCTGACAGGTGTCAACCAAGTCTCCATTGAAGCTTGGGAACAGCGGCTAGTCCAGGAGTTCCAGGAGGTCTTCGATGGAGGCTTGGGCAAGTATCAGGGGCCCCTTATCTCATTTGATTTAGACCCAAGGGTTCCCCCTAAGCGGCTTAAACCTAGAAGGGTACCTTTCGCGTTAAAGCCAAAAATTGACGAGCAGATCGACAAACTCGTCAAACAAGGGGTATTACAACCGATAGACCACGCCAGATGGGAGACCCCTATAGTGACCCCAATAAAACCAGACGGGTCCGTGAGAATCTGCGGGGACTATAAGGCCACCCTAAACAGCGCGCTACAGCAAAGTGCCTACCCAGTCCCAATAGTGCAACATTTACTGCACTCACTGGGAGGGGGAAAATTTTTTGCCAAACTCGACCTCGCCCAGGCATACCAACAACTACCTGTGGACGAGAAAACGGCGGAAGCCCAAACAATTGTGACACACCGGGGGGCCTTCAAGTGTAACAGACTCCAATTTGGAGTCAGCGTGGCACCAGGCATCTTCCAGAGCCTGATGGAACGTTTACTACAAGGCATCAAGGGGGTGGTGCCCTATTTCGATGACGTGTTAGTGGCGGCGCCAAACGAAGCGGAATTAGAAAACCGACTAAGACAAGTCTTAACAAAATTTAAAGAAACAGGACTTAAAGTCAAACGCGAAAAATGCCAACTTTGTACAAAGCAAATAGAATTTTTGGGCTACCTCCTAGACCGGCAGGGCATCCATCCTACAACTAAAAAGGTGAAAGCCATCAAGGAAGCCCCCACCCCGAAGTCCAAAACAGATCTACAAGCGTTCCTAGGCTTACTTAACTTTTATAATGTCTTCCTACCTCAAAAGGCAACGGCGGCGGAACCTTTACATAGACTCCTGGACAAGAAGGCATCCTGGACTTGGGGGAGACGAGAGCAAGCCGCCTTTCAAAAAACCAAGGACCTCCTCACCTCCGACGCCGTTCTGATGCAATTCAGTGAAACCTTGCCCTTAGCTGTCACTTGCGACGCATCACCTTTCGGCGTCGGCGCTGTCCTCAGCCATACCCTCCCAGACCAGAGAGAAGCACCTATCGCATTTTTCTCCAGAACTCTGACTAAACCGGAACGGAACTATAGCCAGCTGGACAAAGAAGCTTTGGCTATAGTTGCCGCCGTTAAGCGTTTCCATGAGTACCTATACGGTCGCCCATTCAAAATAGTGACTGATCATAAACCGTTGCTGGGCATCCTCGCGGGAAACCGTGCCACGCCAAACATCTTGTCGCCCCGCATGACAAGATGGTCTGAATTCCTGGCAGCCTACAGCTACGAACTGCTGCACAAGCCAGGTAAGAAAATTTCGCACGCGGACGCCTTAAGCCGCTCGCCCTTGCCGGACTCTGACCCTGACCCTGCACCAACAACAAACACCCTGAGTATTGAGAATTTGCCCATAACCGCATCTGACATTGCCAGAGAAACCATTAAGGACAGGCAATTGGCACAAATCTTACATTGGTTAGAAAAAGGCTGGCCGGAAAAAGACAAAGACGAGACTTTTAAAACATTCCGGCAGCGCCAGACTGAACTTTCACTGTTAAGAGGATGTATCCTGTGGGGTGATCGGGTAGTAATTCCGGACAAATTGCAAAACAGGGTCCTAGAGATGTTACATGAGGGTCATCCTGGCATCGTCAGGACTAAAGCCCTGGCCAGGAGTTATGCTTGGTGGCCAGGGATGGACAAACAAATTGAAGCGTGGGTCGCCAAATGCCACCGGTGCCAGGAGACCAGATCCAGCCCACCCGCAGCACCTATCCGGGACTGGGAAACACCACGGGGACCCTGGTCCAGAATCCATCTAGACTTTGCTGGCCCCACAAATGGACACACTTTTCTAATCACAGTCGATGCATACTCAAATTGGTTGGAGGTGGCTGACATGAAATCCACCACCACAGAGGCTGTCATAAAAGAACTGTGTAAACTGTTTTCCACACACGGCCTCCCAGACGTCATCGTGTCGGATAATGGGCCCCAATTCACCTCCATCGACTTCGAACGGTTCCTGGCAGAGAAGGGCATCCGCCACGCATTGACAGCACCGGCGCATCCGGCGGCGAACGGTAGGGCGGAACGGATGGTCCAGTTTACAAAAAAGACCCTCCGGAAAATGGACCACGGGGAGATCAACGATAAAATCAACAAACTACTCTTCATACAGCACATCACGCCAAATACCACAACTAACAAAAGCCCTGCAGAGCTCCTGATGGGCAGGAAGCTGCGGTCCCCACTCGACCGTCTACACCCGACCTATAACCCGGAGCGGCCACCAGACTCCAGCTCCAGGTACCGGACTTTCGAACCAGGCGACTTAGTCTACGCCAAAAACATGACGGGGGACCCCCTATGGATCCCAGCCGTCATAACGCAAGTCACTGGTCCTCGGTCGTACCGGCTCCAAACCATCGATGGGCGAGCCTGGAAACGACATATCGACCAGCTAAGGTCACGAGCAATGACTGACCTCAACCCCCAAGACACGAACCAAGGGGGGAGGGAATACCCGGTAAAACAACCGCAAGAAAAAATAAAACTGAAAAACTCACCGGAACGCAGCCTTCGCGAGTCCCATCCGGAGAAGAGCCGTCTGGCCAACTCTACCGACTCGGAGAAGCCAAGCGGGAGCGGCGAAATCCGTGACTCAACCGACCCGGTAGGCCCAGACGGGAGCCATGGCGAGAGAACCGGCCCGATCATCCAGCCGGTTCTCACAGAGGCAGGAGCAGCCAGAAAGATGACCGCTCCGGCCGAGTTACAACAAGAAAGTGAGCTGCGCAGGTCAACTAGGACCCGACGGAGCCCCGCCTACCTGCGTGACTACACCACGTGAGGGACCATACCAAGAGGGGAGGGGTGTTATGTATTAAAATGGACTACTCGAAATCCCCGTGCCTTGATTGGCTAAGGCGCGGGGATTTCTGATTGGCCAGGCGAGCCGCGCCGATTGGCCCGATTGAAGTCTCCCGTGATTGGTGCAAACCAAGAGCGGGAGACTTGAATTGCTGCCATTGGCCGCGGCCGCCGCGGCAAAAAGGTATAAAAGCCGCAGGCTTTTCGCCTTTTGCTGGTTCGGTTCAACTATTAAAAATAAAGAGCTTTTACTGAAAGTCACCGACTCTGAGCTTCCTTTCGGACACGACACTTTTAATAAATTAAAATGTGTTAAACTTTACAGTAAGAAAATAATCTAGATCTTATATGGCACAAAGTTATAGCTACTACCCCCAGTATATTTCATAAATTATTTCAGGAAAAGAAGTGACTCCAAGAATCAAAATAAGGCATTTTTGCTCTGACCTATCCACATGGTGAGTAAAAAATAAAATCTTAAGAATATTACACTGTTGGGAGCAGGGAGGGCAGTGAACACACATGATTATTTTATAACATACATTGTATTAATATATATCATATATTTGATTCCAAGTTTCAAAGTGGAAGAAATGCTAGGCCATACAGCACTACAAACCCTAAAACAAGGCATTAAAAACAGCTGAAATACAGTAACAGCAATAAAACGGCCACAGAGACCTGCCAATTAAAATTTACAAGTAGTAAAAGTAAGCAAAAGAGAACAAAATGTAACAAACCAAAAGGGGATAAATAAAAGCAATACTTAGATTTTTAAAAAGATCCAGTTGTTTAGCAATCACTTTGGTTAGTGACCATTCTGAAAAATGAAGGCAATTAAAAAATTCATTTTCCAATCAATATGCATCAAATTTCATGCACTTTACAACAAAAGCTTCAAATGTAAAGCTGATTGAGCAACAGCACAGCTGGCTGGAAAATCCTAATCAACTAATTTAAGTTACAAAGCTCAACTTGTTAACTTCCAGGTAGCCCCCCCAAAAAAAATTAAAAGAGGAGGGAAAGAACCAACACAATTGCAAGATAACTTTATCTGAATGAGATGGCATCAATTTGTGATCTTCACAGCATCTCTGCCTCTCTCTCTTTCTGTAACTTGTTCATTTAGCGGCCATTTCATTTCACAAACACAGCTGCTAAATAGAGGAAGGGGGTGTAAAAGAATACAAAGTTGGGAAAACTTTGCAAAATTAGCATTACCTTAGGGCAGTGTTTTCCAATTTCAGCAGCTCTAACATGTGTGGACTTGAACTCTCAGAATTCCCCGACCAGAATGCTAGTTGGCTTAAAGCACGGGCAAGCAACCAGGGCCTCTTTAAGACCTGTGCACTTCAACTCCCAGAATTCCTGAGCCAGCATGGCTCAGCATAGCCAGTTCAGGAATTCTGGGAGTTGAAGTCCACAGGTCATAAATAGGCCACAGTTGCCCACCCTTAAGCAATAGCTGCTGGTAAGAACTTGGTAACTCTGTTTATTACAATCATAGAGTTCCCGTCTGAGAATAGAAAACAAATTAGCTCTTTCTTGTTAAAAGCCTAATTTTTACAAGGAAGTGAAATCAATAGTAAGACCACACCTAGAGTACTGCATCCAGTTTTGGTCACCACATTATAAAAAAGATGTTGAGACTCTAGAAAAAGTACAGAGAAGAGTAACCAAGATGATTAGGGGACTGAAGACTAAAACATATGAAGAATGGTTACAGGAACTGGGCTTGGCTAGTCTAGTGAAGAGAAGGACCAGGAAAGACATGATAGCACTCTTCCAAAATTTGAGGGGCTGTCACAGAGAGAAGGTGGTCAGGCTATTCTCCAAAGTGCCTGTAGGTCAGACAAGGGATAATGAATGGAAACTGAACAAGGAGAGACCTGGAAATAAGGAGAAACTTTCTGACAGTGAGAACAATCAACCAATGGAACAGCCTGCCCTCGGAAGTTGTGGGAGCGCCATCACTTGAGACTTTCAAGAAGAGATTGGACTGCCATTTGCCAGAAATGGTATAAGGTCTCCTGCTTGGGTGGAGGGTTGGATTAGATAACCTATAAGATCCCTTCCAACTCTGATTATCTGTTAAGAGTTATCTATAGTTAGATATAACCGCATGAATAGTATTGATATATCTTTCTTGTAGAAAGGGACATGAAGAAATAAGTGCACAAACATCTGAAGTTCATTCTGCCCATAGGACAATTTCTCCTATTAAATGGTATTTAATAAAATCTCTCATCCAATACTCTCAAAGGCAGAACATTAAAAAAGACCAAAATAAATCTACCATGTTCTAGGCAAACCTGCAATGAAACAGTTAACAGATCTAAAAGATCTCCAGGAAGGAACCCAATCCTGTAGCCTGCCTGCAGCACTCAGGTCTATATGGTGTGAAATAGTGAAGAGTCCTTAACAAATCTACTTTCCTCAAGGCCTAGAGATTAAACAAAAGAGCAGACTGGAAGGCCATAATAATACAAAAAAAAATAAATAAATAAAGGGAACACTTAAACAACACAATGTAACTCCAAGTCAATCACACTTCTGTGAAATCAAACTGTCCACTTAGATAGCATCACTGATTGACAATCAATTTCACATGCTGTTGTGCAAATGGAATAGACAACAAGTGGAAAACATAGGCAGTTAACAAGACATCCCCAATAAAGGAGTGGTTCTGCAGGTGGTGACCACAGACCCCTTCTCAGTTCCTATGCTTTCTGGCTGATGGTTTGGTCACTTTTGAATGCTGGCGGTGCTTTCACTCTAATGGTAGCATGAGACGGAGTCTACAACCCACACAAGTGGCTCAGGTAGTGCAGCTCATCCAGGATGGCACATCAATGCGAGCTGTGGCAAGAAGGTTTGCTGTGTCTGTCAGCGTAGTGTCCAGAGCATGGAGGCGCTTCCAAGAGACAGGCCAGTACATCAGGAGATGTGGAGGAGGCCGTAGGAGGGCAACAACCCAGCATCAGGACCGCTACTTCCGCCTTTATGCAAGGACTGACAGGAGGAGCACTGCCAGAGCCCTGCAAAATGACCTCTAGTGGGTCACAAATGTGCATGTGACTGCTCAAATGGTCAGAAACAGACTCCATGAGGGTGGTATGAGAGCCCGACGTCCACAGGTGAGGATTGTGCTTACAGCCCAACACCATGCAGGACATTTGGCATTTGCCAGGAACACCAAGATTGGCAAATTCGCCACTGGCGCCCTGTGCTCTTCACAGATGAAAGCAGATTCACAGTGAGCACATGTGATAGACATGACAGGTCTGGAGACACTGTGGAGAACGTTCTGCTGCCTGCAACATCCTCCAGCATGACTGGTTTGGCAGTGGGTCAGTAGTGGTGTAGGGTGGCATTTCTTTAGGGGACCACACAGCCCTCCATGTGCTCACCAGAGGTAGTCTAACTGCCATTAGGTACCGAGATGAGATCCTCAGACCCCTTGTGAGACCATATGCTGGTGCGGTTGGCCCTGGGTTCCTCCTAATGCAAGACAATGCTAGACCTCATGTGGCTGGAGTGTGTCAGCAGTTCCTGCAACACAAAGGCATTGATGCTATGGACTGGCCTGTTCCCCAGACCTGACTCCAATTGAGCTCATCTGGGACATCATGTCTCGCTCCATCCACCAATGCCACGTTGCACCACAGACTGTCCAGGAGTTGGGGGATGCTTTAGTCCAGGTGTGGGAGGAGACCATCCGCCACCTCATCAGGAGCATGCCCAGGTGTTGTAGGGAGGACATTCAGGCACATGGAGGCCACACACACTCTTGAGCCTCATTTTGACTTGTTTTAAGGACATTACATCAAAGTTGGATCAGCCTGTAGTGGTTTTTTCCACTTTAATTTTGAGTGTAACTCCAAATCCAGACCTTCATGGGTTGCTAAATTTCATTTCCATTGATAATTTTTGTGTGATTTTGTGTGATCAACACATTCAACTATGTAATGAACAAAGTATTTAATAAGAATATTTCATTCATTTAGATCTAGGATGTCTTATTTTTGTGTTCCCTTTATTTTTTTGAGCAGTGTATAAGTCACATATGTTGGTTTTTAGAACACAACATGAAAGCTGAAAGAATGCTTTCACAACATTAGCCAGAACAACATACAGGGCCTTTAGATCCCTGTCTGTGCATATCTGTGCAATGGATATCATTTGGCACAGAGATTTAGCTTTAAGGAGCTCTAATGGCTGCAGATATGTATCTCGATAATGGTTAGTATTATTTGGGGCAATTTCAGGAAAGAAAGACTACAGAAGCACTATTCTTCTCTCTGTGCTTTATTATCTACTTGCAATGCTGGCAGAAAAAAAACCCCCATCTTCTCTATGTTTTCTTCTGCTTTTAGACACTCTTGAAAAGAAGTTCTAAGAAGCATTTTTTTCCATCTTTTAAAGATTTTTGTCAATTGTTTACATGCAAAGACAGAGAAAAATAGCTGTCAGCAGAGGTACACTGAACTTCATTTTAGGACGTGATTGCCTTTTTGATTTTACAGTCTCCCTAGGGGAAAAAAACCTCAAAAAGGATTGTCAACCAGGGGATGCATACAGCAACCCTTATATAGTGGCTGGACAGAAAATGACCTACAAGATATTATAGGGCAGTTTTAAGACAGCAGTGGATACTTACAATCTAGCATTGGGGAGAAAAAAATGCAAAAAGACATCTCAAGTGCAGCCAAGCATGAGATTAAAGAAGGTTGGAGAGCACACTGCTTGACTAAACACATTTTGTCCTCTCTTCAAGTACCTTCACGCCTCAAATCCACCTTCTGGCTTCAAATGTCCTCCTTTTTTAGACATCTTTTTCCCCCAAACTACTTTACTCCTTCATCTTTTTTCCCCCTTGATCTGGGACAATGCAATATGAAAATGTGTGGAAATAAGCTTTCCATAGTTCACTTGCAAGGAACTGCCTTGATCCCTCAAAATGAGGTAGAAGCAGGTGGGAAACAATAAGTGGCATGATGATATTATTCCCAATCTTTTCTTATATATGTGTATATGTGGTACCTTGCTCAACAGTAGGAACAGTGAGAGGGATCTCGGAGTCCTAGTGGACAACCATTTAAATATGAGCCAACTGTGTGCAGCAGCTTCCAAAAAAGCCAACACAGTTCTAGGCGGCATAAACAGAGATAGAATCAAGATCACGTGAAGTGTTAATACCACTTTATAATGTCTTGGTAAGGCATTACTTGGTAAGGAAGTACTGCATTACTTGGTAAGGAAGTACTGCATTCAGTTTTGGTTGCCACGATGTAAAAAAGATGTGGACACTCTAGAAAGAGTGCAAAAAAGAGCAACAAAGATGATTAGGGGATTGAAGGCTAAAACATATGAAGAATGGTTGCAGGAACCAGGTATGTAATGAAAAGAAGGACTAGAGGAGACATGATAGCAGCGTTCCAATATCTCAGGGGCTGCCACGAAGAAGAAAGAGTCAAGCTATTCTCCAAAGAACTGAGTGCAGGACAAGAAGCAATGGGTGGAGACTAATCAAGGACAGAAGCAACTTAGAACTAAGGAGAAATTTCCTGACAGTGAGAAGTATTAACCAGTGGAACTACTTGCCTCCAGAAGTTGTGAATGCTCCAACACTGGAAGTTTTTAAAAAGATGTTGGATAACCATTTGTCTGAAGTGGTATAGGGTTTCCTGCCTAGACAGGGGGTTGGACTAGAAGACCCCCAAGGTCCCTTCTGTTATTCTATTCTATTTTATTGCAGAAAAAGACAGAATTTTACACAAGTAGTTAAAACTCTTAAGGGGTTTGCTACCGCTTCATATGATGTGTGACTAAGAATCACCAACTCAAAATAGTCAAGCTGTAAGCCAGGACTTCCACTTCTGTATTGTCTATCATTACAGAAATAGCCATTTCTTTGTTCCATTTACTTTGATCAACTAAAGTTTTAATAAAGGGCTTTCAGTTTGGCATTCAATGCTTAGAAAAGCCAACACACTTAATTTTCTATGAATATAGATGCTGGAAAGTCAGTATGGAAATTTAGAGAAACCTCCTCCTGGGCCAGCTGAGTTAATTATACAATCTTGCAAAGACCAGGATTTTAAGACCACATGAAATTAAGAAAGGCTGTGGAAATTGCACGTGTTACAGGGTTATGAGCACTCCACTATGTCATTTTCCTAACAACTGAAACTATCATAGGAAAGTAAGAGGTGGTTGTTTCAAAATTAAAATCATTTAACAAAGTCATTACAATTACAAATATCCTAGCACTTGGGAAATTCACATCTTCCTAATTTTTTTTTCCTGTCAAAACAAATTTATTTTTTTCCAAAAAGTCCACACATCAATGAAGTCAAATATCACTTCAGTGGTTTTTTTATATACTTCAGCTCAAATTAAAAGACGCATTATACAATGCCTAAGGCACTTCATGTACTGATTGTATTTGTGAGCCTTCATATTAGGATAGTTTTTAATTTTTGATGGAGTTAAATTCAATCTAGGTAGCTCCTGCTCTTGACAATTACCAGAAAGCTCATGCAGTTTTGGAAGTGATTGGCCATTGTCTCTTTCCCAGGGCTGAGAGAGAATGACTGGCCCAAAGGTACCCAGCTGGTTTTCATGCCTAAGGCAGAATTAGAACTCACGGTCTTGCAGTTGGTACCTTAACCACTAGACCAAACTGGCTCTTTTCTCCTAATTTAAGAGTACTGAAAGGCAATGATGGAATACTTATCTCCTATCACTTCTGAGTGACTGACACATTATAGCTACAACCAGCATACAGGTAGTCCTCGACTGACAACAGTTCATTTAGTGACCGTTTTAAGTTACAACAGCACTGAAAAAAATGACTTATAATTTTTTTCACTTCCAACCATTGTAGCATCCCCGTGATAGAAATTCAATCATGTGACTGAAATTCAGATTCTTGATAACTGTCGCAATAGTTGCAGTGTCCTGGGGTCATGTGATCATTTTTTGCACATCATGGCAAATAAAGTCAATGGGAGAAGCTATATTTCTTTAACAATCTTGTTGCTAATTTAACAACTGCGTTTCACTTAACAAATGCCAAGAAAAGTCGTAAAATGGGGCAAAATTAATTTAACAAATGTCTCATTTAGCAATAGAAATTTTGGGCTCATTTGTGGCTCTTCATTCATAAATGGAAGACTACCTATAAAATCTAATCCTGACTTTTTTTTATCAATTTACTCTCTTTAAATCAGAAGAAAAGACATCATGCTGATGTTACTGGAACTGATGAAACACAGATCCTATTTGTCTCTTTAAAGCAGGGGTCTCCAACCTTGGCTCCTGGAAGCCTGGCGGACTTCAACTCCCAGAGTTCCACAGCCTGGCTGTGGAATTCTGGGAGTTGAAGTCCACCAGGCTTCCAGGGGCCAAGGTTGGAGACCCCTGCTTTAAAGGCTGCCCCAAAACGACTGGATTTTTGGATTCATCCAACATGTCAATATGTTCCGATATTTGCAGATGCTCTATTGAGAACCAAGAAACATTTTTTTAATGTTCACAAAATTAGTCATGGAGCTAGGCTTTTCATTCTTTGGGAGGCATAAGCTGAATGTCCATATCAGAAACAATGAGACTGAATAACCACAACTTGAAAATTTGAAAGGGAAGCAAGGCTAATATCCAAAATGGCACACAACCGTAGGGAGTAGGGAGCTAGACAGGATATTTTAGACAACTACTGACAGAAGGTTTTAAAGCTTTTATGTTGTTGGTTTTACATTATTTAAATTAGTAAACTGCATTTATACAGCCACTGGGATTAGGCAGCCAATACATGGGTCAATAAATAAAATATGGAGCCCTATTTGCATTTTTATTCAGAGGTTCTCAGGGTAATCCTATAGATGTAAAAAGCAAAACATGGATGATCATGTCAATTCCTAACTAATATGTAAGACTGATTTTTCACTTCAGCATAGTTTATTTTCTTATATTGATTTATATTTTAAGACCATGGTTTCTTTTTGGCTTATAATATACCTGTCACCTAATGTGATATATAAATAAGAATATATGATTTCATTCTTGTTTTTGGCTTCTTTTATCCTACCAGAGCCTTTAATGAATACACATAAATTCAAGACATCAGCAAGAACAAAGGAGAGAAAACAAAGCAAAAATTACCAAAGAAACCATACTTTAATCACATGCCAGAGTGACTGGTTAGGTTTGCATAATACTGTAAATCACAAACTAGCAGCCATATTTTAGCTTATCAAGTTGCCTGAATGTATTCTGCGTGGTTAACTTATGGTTCAAAATCTACTGAGTTTCATCTGAACTGAGAAAACCATACTAATATTAGACACCCATAAATGTATTGCACAGAGGCCAATATAGCTCAGTTTCTTTGATAAATTACACCATCATTAAGATATGCCTAGTGTGAATAGGAATATTTGCATGCATCCCCATCAATTCCATGTTGTCTGATTAATTTATTACACAGATTGGTTATTATGGTAATGATCACCGGTTTATGTCAATAAGCAATAAACCTGTAAATGGTACCATTAATTATTTGCCTATGGCTTGTATTTTAGCCTTTTAGGATATTTATTAATATGATTTTTAATGCAACATCTCTGTTATTTTTACATTTGTTATTCTATCTGATTGTTATGTGATATCCATAAAAGCTTTTGGTGAGATGGGTGCCTATATAAATTTGATTATTAAATGAATAAATAAACATTCTAAATTGGATGTACAGTATGTGTGCATCTTCCTTTGTGAGCATAACGAATCCTTAACTAGTAGCCCAGAAATATTGTCAAAACTGCTTGCTGAATTATAGAAACTCAAAAGCATAAGTCTGAGGAAAAAATTGAGAGCAAGCCTAGAATTCATGCATATATGGAAAAATAAAATTAGATAGAATGACAAGAAAATGGGAAGAAGAGACAAAAAGGAAGAACTGACATGGGAACTGGCAGAAGAAAGTGGCAAGTTAAGGCAAAGGAAGCATAATGAAGTACCAGATACTGTTCTGACTGACGCCCTTTTCCGACAAATCAAACACAATTCAAAAAGAACAGAAACTTTGTAATGCTTTTACAAAATAATTAGCTGTGATAAGCATAAGCCTTGCCAAATTGTGCGAGACTTGCCAAAAGATAACAGACAAGAAAAAATTTGCAAAATAAGAATCTTCAAATACAAACTTAGGATACTGGAATGTCCACGAGGCTGGAGTTTCAAAACGTCTTTGTCTTCTGCAAAGAAGGTTAGTTTCACAACTGGCTTTTATCTTCTTGAAGGAGGGGACATTACCTTGCAGTCTTACTCCCGAGTCACCTGTGGTGTTGTAACTGCTCTTTCCTACGAGCAATCCTGTGCGCACACGCACTTGACGCAGGCTCCTCAGGAATCTCCTCATCACTGCTGCCAGCTCCCGCAATCTCTGATCTACTCCCTAATGGTCCTAGCCCTTCATCTGAATCCTCGCTCTCCTCAGCAGTCTGCACCTACTGCTGGCTAACCACAACAGATACATATATATATATATTAACAGAAGAACAGAGTTGGAAGGGACCTTGGAGGTCTTCTAATCCAACCCATCTGCTCAAGCAGGAAACCTTATACATTTCAGAGAAATGATTGTCCAATCTCTTAAAAATTTCCAGTATTGGAGCACCCACAACTTCTGGAGGCAATTTGTTCCACTGATTAATTGTTCTAACTGTCAGAAAATTTCTCCTTTAGTTCCAAGTTGATGGCTTCTATCGGATGCCTTTGTGTCAATGTAAACTCCTAGCAATTGCCACAAGTTTTTTGGGAAGTGTTTTGTGATTGTGCCCTTGCTAGGGCTGAAAGTAAATGACTGTCTGAAGGTCATTCAGGTAGCTTTGTGCCTGAGGCTGGACTAGAGCTCAGTCTCCTGATTTCTAGCCTCATGCCTTAACCATTACACTAACCTGGCTGCTTCCTCAATCCCTGCCTTCCTCCTTTCATTGGCATATAAATGTCTGTTCAGTCTTATCACATTTAGTGGAAATACCCCAAGAGATGGGTTATAACACTGCGGTTTCGTGTCAGTATATGCTAGTAGTGCAAGAATAAGACAGTTGTAAAAGAAATGCGAGCAATTGCTGGCTTCATGCCTTATTTGTAGGCTGTTTGACAGCATCTGCCTGGCTACTGCTGGAAATGGAATTATTAGCTGTGTTTCCTTTGATTCGTTCAGTACATCTCTTCCTATGATTTTATGACTTCCTTTGACTCACCTCTCTTCCTATGACTGAGGAACAATATTTTTCATATGAAAAATGGGATTCCATATCCATTTATAGTTCTATGAAGGCAGATGCCAAGAACCAAAGAACAATAATTTAATTAATAGTATTAACAGACTGATTGGTAGTGAGGAAGCAAAGCAGCAGCTCCTGCTAGCCCGGTCCCCTACCTCCTCTAAGTAAAGAAGAAACATCAAGATGAATAATAAAATAATTTTTATTTATGTCTTTATTTATTTCTTTAGTATCTGTTTTGTTTTCATGATTAATAAAAACAAAAACAGACAGTAAATAAATAAATAAATAAGTAAGTAAGTAAGAAAGTAAATAAATAAATAAATAAATAAATAAGCAACTTACCAAAAGGGAGACAAGCAAACTTCTTGTTACATTGATGTTATACATTATCTGTTTCTGTTCAAATCAATATATAGCAACATCAATGTAACCAGAAGTTGTATACATAAATGAATTTTTTAAAATAAAAGTGTTTTATTTTTTTAAAACATAAACAAAAACATAAAACATAAACCATCTTCAGTTACATAGTGTGTTGGTTGGTACAAATCACTTGTGCACTGTGGGAACTATGATTCTTTGTTCTTTGTGTACGTGCTAGGACAACGGAGCCTTCTGGTGGTTGGCTGGAACACAAAGCAAGGAGCAAGGACCAATTGTTGCCATTTCTTACCCAGAACTGTAGCAAACTTAAACTTTGCAGCTTTGTGTGCTTATGTGAATAATCAGTGCATTTTGTGTGATGTAATGCGTTTGTGATAGGACGCTAACAAAAATTGTTACAAAGATTGCTTCTAATAAAAGAGGGTTTTGGAATTTGCTCTGAGCTCTCATCCCGTGACAACTTTGCGTTGTGTCTTCTTTTCATGAGAGACCACCACAGTGCACAATTTCTGCAGTCTTTCCTTTCCAATTTGCATTAATCTTTATATCATGCTAAGCAATTAGCCACAAAGTGAGCACCTAGTCATTAAGTGAGGACCATTTAAATTTGGGTTGCCAGCCAGATGGCCACCTGCCTGGGCCTTGCCAAGGCCTCCGCAGGCCTTGGAAACTGGCAAAAAGCACTTGCTAAGCAATTGGCCACTAAGCGAGTACCTGGTCATTAAGTGAGGACCACTTAAATGTGGATTGCCAGCCACATGGCCATGCCCACCCCAGTCACATGACCATGTAGCCATGCCCACCCCAGTCACATGACCATGTAGCCACACCCAATCAGCAAGCCATTCCCACCCATCACATGACCACCAACCCACAAATTAGGCCACACCCACAGTTGTTAAGAAATTTGAATCCCACCCCTGGGTCAAGTTATTTTCCCAAGCGCCTGTAGGCCAGACAAGGAATAATGGATAGAAACTGAACAAGGAGAGATTAAACCTGGAAATAAGGAGAAACTTTCTGACAGTGAGAACAATCAACCAATGGAACAGAAGTTGCCCTCGGAAGTTGTGGGAGCGCCATCACTTGAGACCTTCAAGAAGAGATTGGACTGCCATTTGTCAGACATGGTGTAGGGTCTCCTGCTTGGGCTACCAAATGCCTATCTGCACATAAGATTTTGATGCATATGTTTATACTGTAGATATAAATATAATTGTTTGATACTGAAAATAGACTATAAATTAATTTAGAATGGAGGAAATTATGAGTTGAATTTTACTGATATGTGTTTTCTTTAAATCTCCTAAATCATATTCTGTTCTGCTCTCCTTAACATTGAATTTTGAACTCACACACAATTCTTCCTCTCTGACTCTTTTTCTCCTCAGGACTTACAATTTCATCAGTATCCTATGCCCCGCACCCATCCACTTCAGATCCTATTGTCCCAAAGGTGCTTTTCCAAAAGGCAACTGGACTTTCTTGTGTTTTTTCTTTTCCTTGAAAATATTTCATTTATCATCCAAGAAGTTTCTTCAGTTCTGAAATCCATCAACTTTGGGACAACTATGACCTGGATGATTGAGAATCTCCATAGACATTTTGTTCCATTGAGGAACATAAGGGCAAATGCTGAGAGTTTCTATAGAGATCATACAATCCCTGATTGAGTTTCTTTTGAAAAGACAAATTCATATATCTCATCCAGTATGAACTATAGTAAAATGATTGCAACATAGGAAATACTTCTGTAATCAGTTGAGAGGGTAACACATCCCCAAGAAAGGGGGAAAATATGTTACATAGCTTTATTAATTGTGACTATTAGTTATGATTCTGCCCAATATGTTGCATAGCATGAGAAGATCTAATGCTAAAAAAGAATTATGATTCCCAACAGATATCTATATGAGAATGGAGGATCATTCTCCAAACTTGTAGGTTGGTTTTAGTTAACATCTTCATAGTTTAGGGAATGTCAGTATCAGTGTTCTTCTGTTGATAAAGGCTTCAAGTGAGGGTCTTGTGATGGGTCAGGTGTGAGTTATCAGTGATGGGCCTTGTGATAAGGAGGGTACATCAGGTCAGAGTCATTGAGAGGTGAAGTGGGGGGAGTTGCATGGATAGATTGAGAGCCAGTTCTGCCTCTGATTGGCTGTTCAGTTGATTTGGATTCTGAAGGGTTCGTAGGCTGGCTGTAGGTCAATGTATCCATTGATGGAATTGCTTGTAGAGTGCCAGGCTTTGATTAATTCATGAGTGTGGTGGATATCAATCTCTTGCAAGTATTATATGACTGTGGAATTTTGTTGTGCAAATTCCTTAAACAGGAAATAAAACATGGACCTTATTCAATTGTTGCCAAATAGGTTTGCCATTTTGGAATGCAATGGTCCAAATCCCCAGATTAATTTTCTTCTGGAAATTGAAATTCCCAGAAAACCTTAGCTGTGAATCAGGAAACTGTAGCATTTCTCCACTGACAAATGACAGTCTGATTGGAATTGCTGGTCTCTAACATCTTAATCAAGGATAGAGAGAGAAAGTCATCTCTAAGTACACATGCATTGAAATATGTTGCATAATGCCATACTTTCAGCTTGATATTTGATATACTTCCATTGTTCATTAATATTATCATAATGTTATTGGGGTTTATTTTGTCCAATTATCCAAAAACAAAGGAAAGAATAATATTCCTTTGGTATAAAATATGAATCAATTCATCAGCTTAATCAACCAATGTAAGACAACATCTTTTGCAGTAGAAACTAACTTAATTGTGTTCCAAAACATTACACCTGACAGATGTTGAACAGCCACCTGTTAATGTAAGCAAAGCCTTAACAATAACATCTAATGTAGCTTCCAAATGGTATAACATTAAACTCTTCTAAGATAACACAAGCCGGTTTTTAACCCCTGTTCTCCAAGGAAAAATGAATATACTGTACCAAACTTTTAACACTCACCTGGAAGAGAATAACATGTAAGATTAAAGTATATATTCTAAAACTTCAAAGTGAGAAAATTATTCCATTTATTCTGTAGACAAATGTACTTTACACATCTACAGTATCTTAAAGGTAAAATAGCCCAACTATACAAGAAAAACAACATTGATACAACTTTGTAAATATTGCCATGTCCAATAAATCTTCTTTTAGAAATGCTGAAGATGATGGCTCCATTTACCACCGCCCCTTTTTTAATCTCACCAATCTTCCAATCACTTAAAAAAAATTTCTAAAGGAATACTTCCTGATTTTTTAATTGCCTAACAAATAATTCAACAAAATTTGATACTATACACACCCTAAGTTAGACTGTAAGGGAATGAAGATAGTTTAGCTGACATTCTCTTTCCCAAAGAGATGCATAGTTTGGAAGCTCTCCAATGCATTGCAAATTTAGTCAACTATATTTTATTATTATTCATTCATATGAAATAATTGTCATTAATAGAATGAGTTCCTGGGATCCAGTGAATAAAAATCACTGAACTTAATTATGCTCAAGAATGAGGCTTCCGGTTTCGCGTGGCTTCGGTGGCAGCAGGAATTCGCGACTGTTCGCGATTCCTGCTGTACTTGCCGCCGAGGTGCCCCCAATCCAAATGGGTCAGGGGGATATGGCTGCCCTGTGGAGGCAGCCGAAGAGAGAGGGGAGTCGGACAGGGGGTTGGGGGTGTTGCAGACCCCCCTCCTCATCTGGAAAAAACCCTTTTTCCTGAGGTGGTGGAGCGGCGGTCAGTAATGGCCGCCACGAAGAAGCCTGCAACCGGGTAAGATTGTGCTGGAGGAAGCAAGAAAAGTGAAAGTGCTGGCTGAGCCGGGTCAATTAACATCTTTTAAACTCTCTGGAACTGAACTGTCTGAATTGCTGGAGGATACATTGTATCCCTAAGAAGATCGGAAAGCGGCGGAGAAAGCTGTTAAAGGGAACTTTTTTTTTTTCTTCACTCTCCCACCCCATAGAAACAGCAGATGAAGATTTGAAATTTATTTGGGCACTGAAGGTGAATTATTTTGAAAGTTGAAGCCAAGGGACAAAAGACTCTTTGGACATTGGATTTAATAATGTAAGAAATCGGAAAACCCTTATTGGAGGTATGGATTTCTGATCATTTAAAAAAAAATTGTTGTTGTAAGTGGGAAGAGAGAGAAAAAAAAATTGGAGCAAAAGCTGAAAAAGGAGGAGATTTCCTAGAATCCCAAAGAAAGATATATGGTAATTGGACCTCTTTGATTAAACAGTAACCCCAGAAAGAGAAATAGAAGAAGGAAGAAAAGTATTAATTTTTGGAACTTTTTTTGAATTATTTTTGATAAAAAATACTTGGGTGGTTGTTTTGGGAAAAGTTTCTCTTTTCATGATGGCATCGCTTGTGGATGAACTAAAGACTGAATATGAAAAATATAAAAAGGAAGAACAAGATGGAAAAGATACTTTGGGCACTCTATTTCAATTTTTAGAAATGGCGTTATGCACTTATGAAAAGTTGACTACGCAGCAGAATGACTGGGACAAAGAAGAAGAGGAAGAAGAAGCCATCTTTGATGAACAATAGGTTTTTTCCGGGGAGGAGGAGAAAGAGGATAAGAAAAAGGGGATTTTAAGGTTTGAAAAAACAACCAAAAAGGAGAAAAATGAGAGGAAAGGTGGATGCAAGGTTAGAAAGCAACAGAAAGGGAGTAAGAAAAGGGAGGAGGAGAGACAAAGGGGTAAAAAGGGCAAGGAGAAGAATAAGCAAGAGAGAAAGGGGGGGAGGAGAAGCCTCAATGGTGGGAAGCAAGATTTAAAGAAAAAAAGGTTATTTAGAGACAATGGGTGAATCTAATTGGGAAAAAAGGGGGGGTGGGATTCTGGAAGGTATATAAGATTGTGTTTTTATATGTGTATCTAGAGTAGAATGTTTAAGATATAAATGAGTATTAATATATACGATTAGTTGGTTTTTTTTTAATGATATGGATAGTGGTTATATAGGTTTGGTTTTTTTTTAGTTATTGCTGTGTTTTTACTTTTCTTATAAAAATTTATTGTGTAATTTTAGAATCTACTAAACAGAATCACAAGATAAATTAAGTATTATATGAAGTACTTTTAAGTTTGGGCAATGAGTTAAAGGCGTCACTCCAATTAGTGTATAGGAGAAGTATAGTAAAAGAAAAAAGATGAATGGATAGGTGGAAATAGAACAGACAAAGAATGATATTGAAAATGGTAATAAGATATGGAAGGATATATAAAGTGAATATGATGTGTGAATTTCGTCTGTGTGAAGAGTTTTAACTCGGGATCAAGCAGACTTCAGAAAGATGTTTTAGGTTTTGTTATGTTTTCTATGTTCTGTGTTTTGTATGTTGATAAAAGGCAATAAAATTTTAATTAGCAAGAAATAACTTGGATAATTAGAATGAAAAGGAGAAGTTGGGATAAGATATGAAGTTAAATAGATAACGTAAATATTGATATTATAATTTGGAAGCATTTTGTATGTTCTATTGGTTTTCTTCTTTAATTATTTTTCTTTTTTTTTTTTAGAAAAGAATTTGTAAGCTGTTATGCCTTGATTGTTTGTGCACTGTTTTTGTAAAATTAATAAAATTTGTTTTTTTTTAAAAAAAGAATGAGCTATATATTTTACCTAGATTTGGAATTTAAGCTGGTTAGTGCTCGGAAGGGAGATCAAAAAATACTAAGAATGTAAGTGTTTTCCATCCTTGGCATCCTGAAGATGTGTGGATCTATGGGTGACTGGGAAATTCTGGTCATTGGACTAGACTGAGAAATTGGTAAAACATTTTAAAAGAATGCAGTAACAGACTTCTCTCTCTTACTTTATGCATTTCACTACAATATCTCTAAAAAAAACTATTTTTCTTGGCATTTCTACAGTAAGCATCTGTCCAGAATCTACTGCCTATAATTCCATTCCTGACTCTATGGACAACAGTGAGAAGGAACATAGAACATAGAATAACAGAGGTGGACACAGAGGTGGTATTCAGCAGGTTCTGACCAGTTCTGGAGAACTGATAGCGCAAATGTTGAATAGTTTGGAGAATGCCACCTCTGACTGGAGATTTTACAGTATCCTTCCCCTGTCACACCCACAGAACCAGTAGTAAAAATTTTGAATCCCACCACTGGTTGGAAAGGATTTTGGAGGCCTTCTAGTCTGCTAGAACCCCCCTGCTCCAGCAGGAGACCCTATACCATTTCAGACAAATGGTTGTCCAGTCTCTTTTTTGAAAGCCTCTAGTGATGAAGCACCCACAACTTCTGAAGGCAAGCCATTCCATTGATTGATTGTTCTCACCGTTAGAAAATTTCTCCTTAGTTCTAGGTTGCTTCTCTCCTTGGTTAGTTTCCACCCATTGTTTCTTGTCTTTTGATGCTTTGGAAAATAGTTTGACCCCTCTGTCTTTGCAGAAAGCCCTCAAATATTGGAACACTGCTATCATATCTCTCCTATGAATGTCTCCCCTAGGAAGAATTGCTGTTGTTATCTACCTGCTCATTTGGTTTTCATACTTTTCCAATTTCATAATTTTATTTTTTGAAAAAGCACTGCTATTTGCTGAGCTGTATCGTATCCAGAAACACACAGATGAATATTTAGGAATACTACAACTTTCAAGTCATTGACTCCATCCTTTTATAAGGGCCAGTTTCAACCACCCGATGATGGTCCTCTTCCTTCTATAAAAATGTCAACTCATAAAACATCAAGCACAAACCCGTATTCCATCTTGTTCCAAACAACATATAGCATCTAGTCAATGTTTATGATAAGGTATGTTTATATACAAAACCTTTTCCTGAACTTAATTATAGGTTAATGGATGGGGTAGATTCCTGGAACTATTTCATAACTATTATTTTCTTGTATGCTTGATATATTAAACTGTACACACAGCCATATTCTAACACCCTTACTACATCTTGAAAGTCATGATACTAAATTAAATTCACACATTTTTACCTAATCGTCTTTTTCTTTAGTTTGAAGCACCTCATCTTGCAAAGATATCTGAATTGGGAAAAATATCTGAAGTTTTACTGTATCTAAAATACTTTAGGGAAATAGCTGATTCCCCATAGAACTTGTAAGAAATAGATTCTGAAATTTACTGAGGTAAAAAGTTCTGCTATCTGTTATCTGTTCATGATTCAATAATCTAGCAATGCAATGTACCTCAGGGCTACTCTGCTATGTGTCTGTTGTCAGCAACACTCCCATATGTAATATTATTTTGCATTATTGAAAGCAGTTGAAAAATATAATAATACCATTCTGAACTACTACTAAACTATAGTTATTATGTTCACTGAAGCAGAAAAAGTTGTAGATGGATGCTCAGGTTCAATAAATTTCATTGTATTGTGATAATTGTAATTTTGAATACAAAACTTGTCTCTGTGTGTTCCTTTTCCAGGTTGGGAAAATAAAGCTGACACCTGGACATTGCATATTTTAGCTCTTGTGTTTTCCAAGCTCTTCATATTATAAATATTTTGATAAAATCATTGCTGTTTGCTCATTACTTTTGTGATTATTAATGCAAAGGGGAAGAATAGAGTGGAGTGGAGTGGAATGGAATGGAATGGAATGTGATGACAGGACTCTGCACCCAGTTGTAAATACAAAGTATATATACAAAATTAAAATTAGTTGATAGGGTCAGCTTATAGTAAGAAGACAAATTAAATTACTGAAAATAACTTAGTCACTAAAAATCATAAAACATGACCATTACATAAATGTTACACTTAGGCATATAAAAATGCTCTGAGGTGAAACGAAGCATCATTATTCAAAGTTCCCCTTCCAGAGATGAAGCCTCTTCTCACAACAAAAGTTGGGGAGAGGGGATCCCAAAAGCAAACAAAAAACAAAAAAGAACCCAAACAAACTTAGAAGCAACTAGTTCAAGCTCAATTTTTATTTACTGCAAAACATATACAAAATAGTCCTGCTAGCATATTAATACAGAGATTCCTCTTTGATACTGGGTACTGGGTTTTCAAATTCTTCAGCCGTAAGGAATACACTGTGATATTTTCATGTAATATTCCTTATTTTATATCTGATATTCTGATTCTGAGCTTCTACTGAAGGTGTCATATTTATGCAGCCAACATTGTAACCACCAGGCAGGCAGGCAGGTTTCAACAGACCCAGATGAAATCCAAGTTCAGAAAAGTAGGAGAGAGAAAAAGAGGAATCCGTACGTAAGCAAGTCGTGAAAATAATCTGTGAAGACTAAGTGTTCTTATCAGACATGAAATGCTACCAGACTGTTGAGTAGGAACTGAAAAGCTAAAGACAGACTAGAGCAAAAAGGCTAGAAGTCTGAAAATTTCAAAGTGAAGTGATTTTCAGCGAGTCCCACTGATTGCAGAGACTCTTTTTAGGGATACCATTAAACAACTGATAGCATAGACTATAAGCTTTACCCACCTGCACTTAATGCAATTGGTATTTTTATTTAAGAGTGCATGGCATTGTTCTGAAGTGTCGCAATTCAAATAATCTGCTCATTGTTTCTGCCATTTGGCTTTTGGCAGATTGTTCCTGAAACTGTTGCTTTTAGCAATCCCTGACACAATCTGTTCTAGCAGTTCTAGCTCAATTCTACTGACATTTATCAGTTAAGAATGTGAGGCAGTTTGAGGGTGGAGACATCATTTTGAACTTCAAATTGTTTATCAGGAAGTGATTGTTCAGCTCTGACCTGAATCTATGTCACCTTTTCTTACATGACCATAACATTTTAATCAACATATAATCTTCAGACAGTACAGTCAAGGACATCCTCTAAATCAGGGGTGTCCAACCTTGGCAACTTTAAGACTTGTGGATTTCAACTCCCAGAATTCCTCAGCCGTTGGCTGAGGAATTCTGGGAGTTGAAGTCCACAAGTCTTAAAGTTGCCAAGGTTGGACACCCCTGCTCTAAATTCTCTTATGAAATTCTTGATTAATATTTGTAAACATTTTTTTTTTAGCATTCATCAAAAAAGTCTCTTGCTTGTAACAGAGTTGGAAGGGACATTGGAAGTCTTTTAGTCCAACTACCTGCTCAAGCATACCAACCTTTTTGGCACGAGGGACCGGAGAATTTTTCCATGGACCGAGGAGGAATGGTTTCGGTTTTGCTCACTCGCCCGCCATTCACCTTCAGCTTGTATGGTCCAGTACCGGTCCATGGCCTGTGTATTGGGATGCCTTTGCCCAATACCATTTCAGACAAATGCTATCCAATCTCTTCTTAAAAATCTACAGTGGATCTTTTCAACTCCTGAATGCAAGACATTCCACTGATTAATTGTACGAACTGTCAGGAAATTTCTTCTTATTTCTACATTGGTTGTCTCTTTGATTAGTTTCCATCCATTGTTTCCTGCCTTCAGGTGCCTGTTTCCATAGTAATTGAATAAATAGCTCAGTATATTAGGTGACTTTTTCACACTTATTATTTATATTCCTTTTTTTTTTTTTACTATTTCAAGAGAAGACCCCTTAAAATTTTAATCTTGTATGAACAAAGACAATTTTGCAGAGAATAGCAAAGCTGCCTCCCCTTAATCAAAAGGAAGGAAATACAGAAAAACAAATGCATCACCTTTGCCTTTGTTTTAATTGTTGGCTCATATTTCTTCTAGGGAGAAGATTTTGCAAAATGAATAATAGGTGTTCTTTTCTTTCCTTCCTCTCTTTAAATGTTTAGATATACCCTTTCTTACTCCCTCTTAAAATAAATACAAAAGCAAAGCTACATTGGAAAGGCTAGATATAACGATCAGTGTTGTTGTTATACAGTTAGAGGTTTTATTATGTTGGTAGCATTGGGCTAGCTCAGCTTAGCATGACTCCATCAGTCACTGATATTTTTCTATCATAAACCGAGGGCTAAACAGGTCCTAACAGTCAGTAGAAGCAGTGTGAAATAGGCATGATTGGAGAAAAAAAATCCCTACTAGTGGTTATAAAGATTATTACCTAATTCTTGCTATTTAACAGTAGCAAGCAGATGGTCACACTTTGGCAGACATTTGTAAATCTTGTCATTTGGGGGTTTTTTTATAGAACGAGTTTGAGTTGTAATGATTTCTTTAAATAATACCAAACGTGTCTGACTTCCAGTATTCGAAAGAAACTGAAATGCAGTCTCTTCAGTACTTCACAGGCACATCCTCAACAAAAACAATATTTACCAATTTATAGTATTGTAGAAAGTGAGAAAAAGCAGTCACATTCTCAGATTTCACTCCATATGTTGGGTGCATATATGACACCAGCCTAAAAATCTACACTAGTGGAAGGCAGGTAGAAACGAGTGTTTTTCAACTTCCTAATTTAAAGAGGCAAAAGACTATGGCTGGCCTAAAGTCACCCAGCTTAAGCTTCTATGCCTAAAGAAGGATTAGAATCTGGGTCTCTCTGTTCCTTGTCCAGGACTATAAAATACAGATTCTCGCATATGTATTCCATATTCTTGTTTGAGGGATGTTTTTGTCAATAGATCTAAAGCACTGTTTTTCAAACCTGGCATCCTTTAAGATGGATGGACATGAACTGCCAGAAGCATGCTGGTTTGAAAATGACTGATTTAGAAACTCTTGATTGAACTAACATAAAAACATGTATCATAACTGAATACTGCAAATTTATATAGCTTATCCAAATTCCCTGCTGTGTTTAAAAGTAGCAAGTCCTTTCAGAGAAACCTGTCTGAAGAACTCTCCAAAAATGGCATAAGAATAAAAGTAGAGATTAAATATTAATAAAACTAACGTAAAACAAACATAAACAGATATGCTCTAAATGTTAACACCTTCATTTGCTAAAATCAAAATTCAGAGAGTCTACAGTTTAAATGTTAACGTTCTACAATGTTCAGATAAATTGGTTTTCATTTCTGTCCTTTAGTAATTTTAAAGAAAGATTGTTCAAAATGTTACAAAAATGCTCATTTCTACTAAATGTTACAGAGTACAAGAGGATAGGACTAAACAGAATCTTTTGTATTTAAATTTTTGCTTAATATAGACTAAATCTATACATATATTTCCAATAATAATATAAAAGACTGGCAGACATTCATTCATGACATGTTTGTAGAGCTATGTCATTCATGGCAATTTAGCAATTAAGCATTCCAAGTTCATTATGCGTTTGTCTAATTACTGAGAAACCAGGAAATAGCTGGCCTGGTTTCAACCAAAAGAAAAAGAAGAAGAAAGCTAGAACAAAATAACTCCAAAACAGATTTATTAGAGAAGAATAAACCAGAGTTCATGATTTACATATCATAAAGCTTTTATGTTTTATCATAAAGTCACATCGGATGGCAGAAGCCAGCAAGCATCACACAAAACCCATATATCATTATTGTTCCATAAGCCACACTGGTTCCAGAAGGTCTCTGGTACAATTCAAATGCTAGTCTTCTCTCATAAAGCCCTTTATAATATGTGACTACCGGTTGTTTATTTGAGGATCTATTTCCAATTGTTTCTGGCCGTTCCATCAATCCAGCAGGATTTTTGTAGTATTTAAATAGGTGGGTAATGGTGGCCAAGTAAAGTCTTTAAATCAATAAATAGGAGCAATTAAGCATGTATAGACTACAATAAGGTAGTCATTGCTAAGACTAAGCGCAGCTTGATGCTACATGTAACTGTTCAGTACCTCAAATATAACATCAATGTTTTTCAAAAAAAAAAAAAAAGCAAAAAGGATTTATATTAAAACCTGCTGTTTGCTTTAGAAATGTGTCAACAGTGTGTCATGTAAACTTGTTTCCTGACACAAAGCAAGAATCTGTAGACACATTTCAGATAATATGGCTTTCTCATTTGCACCAATATAGCTGATTCTGCCAAAAGGATATAAAAACAATGTGGATCTTATAGTGTGTGCATTAGTTCAAATGTTCAGGTATCAAACTCCAGCAGTAGCAATCCAATAGATAAATGTTACTCTGTCTGATTTTTACAAAACTGCCGATTATATGACTGGTATCAAAGAGTGTTTGATTTGTTGGAAATTGGTGAGCAATGTCTAGAAAGCAATTTTAAAAATTAAACACAGCTGGAACTTTTGGGAAGCCTGTTTAATAGTTTAAATGTTTTACAAACTAGATACTCAGAACAGTGATGGAGAGGCTTCTGTGAGCTCTAAAATAAGCAGTTTTAGGGCAAACCTTCTTAGTTACTTTGAAGTAATCTAAAATCAGCATGGAGCATGGAGATTCTTCATTTGACATAGAAAAACCAAAGAGACTGACACTAGAATCACTGTAATTCTATCAAGGGAATATGGCTTTCCATAGAGCCCATGCACAGCGAGCTGGTTCACAGATCATTAGGCAGGCCACCTGTGCACTCACAATTTTGACATCAAAAGAACATATATAAGAATGTTCCTACAAATTCCAGCATTTGTTACAAGATATGGCTATGTCACTCTTATTACCTGACATCAAACCAATAGAAAGTCTAACTTGATATCATTCCAAATGAAATTTAGAGCTAGTCTTCAGTCATGGCATGCCACAAAAATTTTAATATCTGCTTGCTGAATGGATGCTGGCCTATGACCATAGTAAAAGTTTTATTACTTGCTAACTCTATTGGAAATGCCAGTGGAATTCTAACATATATTTCAATGTTGTGTTTTACTTTGCAGCTGTTATACATAAATGGCAAGTGTGGAGAAATGTGATGTGCATCCATAAAGTCTCCATTCTAAAATATATACTACATGTGCTACACAGTATTATTTTTCTCCTGGTACCAACCCTTACATTCTTTACTAGGATTAAATTGAAAGGTGCAAAAATATTTACTATGATTATACATTCAACATGATTAGCAGTATTTAAAGACAAACAAGCATCTGTTCTGTTGGAGATGAGTTTCAATGGAGTGATTAGCAACTCAATAGCAACTGTACGTAAGATTACTAGTCACTAACCAGAAAACAATGCTTGCACTTATTAAAATATCATAGATAGATAGATGATAGATAGATAAATTAGATAGATATAGATATAGATATATTTCTAATAGAAAATATACTTCATGCAGTACAACCATTTACAAGCTTTCTCCTCTTCAGTCATGGTGAAAATCTGTCTATGTAGTCACTAAGCACCAACAATGACTTGATAACACCTACTCAATGAATCAATCAATCTAATATTCTGATTCCGATTAGATGCTAACAATCATAAAAACATGAAAGCACAATTCATAATAATCTTCCATTCCATCCACTCCTGTCATCCAGTGAGAAATTTCAATTCCAAAAGCCTTGTAGAAGAGCATTGTTTTCCCCATTTTCTTATATCTGTGGTCTCCAACCTTTCTGTGTCAGTGGATACTAACAGAGTTAAACATAATTTGAACAGGGAAAATATGAGCATCCAAGACCAAGTTAAATCCAAAATGCTAAGGAACTTGGCACACAGACAAATCCATTATCAACAGGTACATAGAGATAAACAACATTTGCACACCATTCAAAAGAGAGAATAAAAAAACAAAAAAAGACCAGAATACCTCCTTGGCAGCAATCAATACCCAGATATGCAGGGATTAACACCAGGATTTATATCAGAAAAGCATCCTAGCAGTAAATAGCAATAGCTCTTAAGACTTATACACTGCTTCACAGTGCTTTACAACTCTCTCTAAGCAGTTTACAGAGTCAGCATATTGCCCCCAGTAATCTGGGTCCTCATTTTACACTTCAGAAGGATGGAAGGCTGAGTCAATTGTGAGCTGCTCAGAATTGAATTCCTGGCATGAGCGGTGAATTAGTCCTGCAGTACTGCATTCTAACCACTGCATCACCACAGCTCTTAGCATGGGCCTAGTAATAACCTAATCAAGGAACTACCAACACTCCCACCAAGGGCAAGGTGCTGAACATAAACACAAAGCATAAACCTCTTCCTTCTAGCCCTGAAGAGGTTACTTAGTCAAAGCTCACAGAGTATCAAGGACTCCATAACATGATCTTTGTTTGTAAACATGTAAATGGGTACTGCCTATTGTTTTTTTCAGAAATATGACCAAAATAAGTTGTGTAATAGAGACCATCTTGGCAACTAAGAAAGGAACATATGGAGCACGCTTATTGGCATGTCTTCTGGTAAATGGATGGTTTATGACTGGTTACCTCCCTCATATGGTAGCATGTCTTGGGAGAATCACAAACTTTATTCTTTAAATTCCAAATGTGCCCAATAGCACAGAAAGATTGTCTGTCCTGCTATAAATCATTCTCTTAAAAGAAATGATAGAACCAAGGGGATCATAATGCTATTGAGCAAACAGCAGGGAAAAATGACCTCTAGAGAAATAGTGTACCTTCCCCATCTTCTTAGATAATTTTCTCAGATAGAGAAAATGATCATTTATTTAAGCCAGAGCTTTTCTAACACTGGAGATAATTTTAAGTGGCAATAAACTCTAAGGGCTCTGCATTGTTGTTACTGCAGAAAGCCAAAGTGAAACAAGAGGAGGAAAAGTTATGGACATAATCTGAATAAAGTGCTCGAAACAAATGTTTGCTTTTTATATATTTGCAGATTCTTGTAAAGAGATTTTGACAGAATTCAAATCTCTAGTATCATTTTTCCACAAGGAATCTCCTCCCTTCCCCAAGGTCACCAATGGGAGTCAGGAACAAAGTGATTACCGATAACGGCAATCAGCTTAGTCTAGTGGATGATGCCAGTCAGTTTCCATCACCAATGAATAATGCACTGCTTATACTTTTTAATAGAATAACAGAGTTGGAAGGGATCTTGGAGATCTAGTTTCCTGCTCAAGCAGGAAACCTTATGCCATTTCAAACAAAGTGGCTGCCCAATCTCATCTTAAAAATGTTCAATGTCGGAGCACCATAACTTGGGGAGGCAAGTTGTTCAACAGATCACTTATTCTAACTGTGAGGATTTTTTTCCTAAGTTCTAGGTTGCTTCTTTCCTTGATTAGTTTCCATCCATTGCTTCTTGTCTTGCCTTCAGGTGCTTTGGAGAATAGGTTGACCTGCCTCTTCTCTGTGGCGGCCCCTTAGATATTGAAACACTGCTGTCGTATCCGAGATAACATCATATCTCATGTAAAAATCTATTATTTTATTTTAATAGCCACACATCTTATATTGAACTCTAGGCAGTTCCCAATTAACAATTAAAACAACATCAATAAAATGCATGCACACACATACACACACCATTATCATCAAAAAAAAATTCTGCACCAAACTTAAGTTTCCAACTGCTTTATTAAATCTTCTTACCCACTTTGCCCTATGACCTGAAATCTGTATTTCAGTTATTACTGATTATTTATTTATATCTAAGAGATTTGCCTTAGAATCATACAGATATATATATATAAGCACAGTTGAGAAAGTCCAGAAATATTTCACAAGAAGAGTTCTCCACTCCTCTACTTCTTGTAGAATACCTTATGCCACCAGACTTGAAATTCTAGACCTAGAAAGCCTTGAATTACGCCATCTAAGTATGGTATATAAAATCATACATTGCAATGACTTACCTGTCAATGAATACTTCAGCTTCAACCATAACAACACAAGAACACACAACAGATACAAACTCAAGGTTAACCGCACCAAACTTGATTGCAGGAAATATGACTTCAGCAACAGAGTGGTCAGTGTCTGGAATACTCTACCTGACTCTGGTTTTTCCCCAAACCCCAAAAATGTTGACCTCAGATTGACTACTGTTGACCTCACCCCTTTCCTAAGAGGTCTGTAGGGGGCGTGCATAAGCGCACCAATGTGCCTACCGTCCCTGTCCTATTGTTTCTTTTATTTTTCTTATATATACCCATTTCATGTATTCATAACTATGTATATACTTATACCTATTATCTTGTAAGCGATTGACAAATCAAAATAAATAAATAAATAAATAAAATAAATATTAGCAGCACACTATCTGCCTGACCTTTTGGTGTAGAGACTTCAGTGCAGAGGTAAAAATAATGAGTGGGGCAGTGGCTCCTAATCTTTTGGGCAACAGGAACTGGTTCTATGGAGAGAGAGATTTTTCTGCAGACTGAAGGGGGTGTGGTTTCATGGGCTGCCTGCATCCCATGGATGGGGCTACACTTGGTTGCATGTCCCGGTTTCTGGCACATCATGGACAAGTGCCATTCCACAGATTGGGGGTTGTGGGACCCCTATTATAGGACATAGTCCTACAGTACAGCTTTATATGTGTGCAACAGGAGCTTTTGAAAAGTTTGTACTACTATAAAGTTGAAATCTTCAGGTGATTTGCCAGCAAAAGATTCCATATTCTAGAACAGTATGGTACCAAAAAGCCTTAACTTGAATTAAATCCATGTACTCCTGCTCAGTATTAGCTACAACAAGGAGCTGCTTTCTGCGAAATTCATTCTGGAATCTTTCAAAGCAGAGTCTCTGGTACTGCGCTAGACCTTTTTTTTTTTTTGAAACATTGATTGGCATCCTCTAGAGCAGGGGTATCCAACCTTGGCAACTTTAAGACTTGTGAACTTCAACTCCCAGAGTTCCTCAGCCGTTGGACACCCCTGCTCTAGAGTAATGTTTCTTAACTTCAACCACTTTAAAATGTATGGTGTCAACCCTGAAGTGAACCTGGCTGAGGCCATCTGTGAGGCTTCAGGTTTGCCCTAAGGAGGAAGAAGGGACAGGGAGGGGGGAAAAAACAAAACAAAAAGTTTCTTGTGGGAACCAAGGACACTCTAACAGATGGCTGGAGAGCATCTCTATTGGACAATGTTACCAATGACATGCTGGAAGGGGGAAAATTCAGTTTTCAATTAGGTGAAAACCACAGGAACTTTCAGAGTTGGCTTTCTCCAGTTGTGCCAATATGAATCTACCTGCCTCAGAGTTCTGCTTTCAATGAGTGTATTACTTGGAACAATGACATCTGGATTTCAACTTCTAGAACCTCTCTTCCACCATGCTGGCAGAGGAATTCTGGGAGTTGAAGTCTACACATCTTAAATTGGCCAAGGTTGGAAACACTGCTCTAGAGAGTAAAGTGGAGATTATGGAGAATATATTTTGTAGCAGTTTCAGGAGAAATGGATATGTTTGCTGAAGTTTGAAGCTCACTTTACTTTCACATTATTCAGCCACATTTTTCATCAGCTAACATAATACAGCTTTTGCATTACTTCAATTTTATACTGCACCAATGATCTTGGAGCTGTGAGCTTGTTCCTGGAGCTGCAGATTTTGTGTCTCGTTGCACATTTAATTAAAAAAGGCATGATACCATCAGAGAACAGCCTTACAATTTCAGAGTAGTTATGGTGACTGAACAGGCTGGGCAGCAGGTCTGGCAAGATAGAAAAACTTGACCTCAGGAAAAAAATAACTTTCCAGGTTTAAACCTTCACTGGCATGGGATAAAAGGGATCTGGACAATATACTTGAAGTTATATCTAAAATTCTCAAGAGTCTAAATCTAAGGAACACAATTGTTTAAAACAATTGTTTAAAAGATTGGTATCACTTAAGGACGGAACAACAACAACAAAAACCCCTCACAATTTAATGTTAATTTGTTTATTTTACAGAAGTACTTCTTTTTATCCAGATCAAAAAAACTGGTAACCATTGGGAAAAAATCCCAGGAATATTTATATTTATATATCAAAATTGCATAATATAGCTTGCAGCCCACCTTTGGACATAGAGCTTTAGATATCGCACAAGAAATATCCTTATCTGCAATCATGATTTCACTTATTTTCTGAGCACCTGTTTATTCAGCACTGCAATCAGTTTGTCAAATAAATTGATAGCCATAAATACATAATAGTATTTAATAATCTATCCCGTATAAATGTCATATTTTATAAAAAAAGAATACTGATACAAATGTTCCAATATAGATAGATATAGATATTGAAACTAGATAGATGGATGATAGATAATGATAGATAGGTAGATGATAGATAGATAGATAGATAGATAGATAGATAGATAGATAGATAGATAGAAAGATAGATAGATTCAATATCTTATTTCCCTCATAAAGTGCCTCTGATCAAAATTACTTTTTTGAAGAGCTGATTTTCATTGTATTTATTTAGTAAAAGTTAGCTGAAAATTGGCAAAGCTAAACTTCACTAAGAGAAGCATCAGAGAAACTGACCTATAGCACCTTCGACAGAGTGGATAATTACTAAAAATATAAGCCACTATTCATGAATGTTTAGATTTCTTTCTCTATCTACAGTGAAAGCCATCTGCTGTACATGGCTGCCTTCATGAATTTTCAAGGCTCTTCCTGTAATGGAAAATGAGAAATCGCTTTTGTAATGAGGGGGGGAAATGCAGCAACAATTG